>CM074439.1:1390000-2620000 GCA_037101425.1 Elopichthys bambusa
GATTCAAGAGATTTGGAATAGATGGAGGAACTAGGGCCCAAAACTCTGCTCAGGCACACGAATGTAAACGTTTTCACGCAAGCTGGATTTCACGCGTCATTGTGCTCTGAAATGCGTCAGTGCAGACGGTAATACGCAAATGTGTGTTGCATTGTCAGCAGGTGCTGTTGTGAGGTGACGCTACAGAGGGCATTTCTGTGAAAATGTCTTCTTCCATGGTTTTCTTTCTTTTAGTACTGTCATAGCGGAAAAAACATTTTGAGAATTGTGCAGAAGGCAAAAAAATCAGAAGCAGATTAAGTCATTATATTTCACTTAAAAAATCAATTAAACAATTTTGTCATTTTGTGCACCAATATATTGTTCACACAATAAGAGCAGAAACGTGTATTAAAAAATTAAATAGTGCATTTGAGTTTCAGACAAAACTTTTGAAAAAATGCTCTGGTCGAAAACCACTTATTTTTTTTAGGCACTGAATAGTTCTAGGAACTCAGTTATAGGAACTAGCCACTAGGATAGTTTCCCGGGAATAGGAACTCTGGAGCGGCCGACAACTGCGTCTTTAAGTGCGGCATTTACAAACGCTAAATTGAGGATGCCGTGATCTGAGCTGTGTTTATTGTGTGTCGTGGGTTTCGTGATAATGGAATGTAAACGCATAATTTACGTGACTGAAAGAGCAAAAAGTGGGGCTAAGAGACAAAATCACTGTTTTCCATGTTCGTGAAGTAAATATGTTTACACGGCTTTTTAAAAATGCGGGGTGCCGGTGTTTGACATGTGTCTGACCAATCAGTGTACACTCAAACCACAGTTCCTATAGTGCTGGTTCAGACCCTACTCTGAAGTAAGGAGCTAATTTAGTTCCCCGTAAAAGAGTTCCTAGTACTAAAATTGTTCTTAGTTCCTGCGGTGCGAACACGGCAAAATCCGGGTAATTCAGCCAATAGTTCTAGGAACTATGAAAAGGTTCCTCCGGTGTGAAAGCCCCTATAGATTAAGACCATATTTTTGGGTTAAAGTATCCCTATTATGCTATTTCAAAGGTTTTTAATTTTGTATTGGAGGTTTACATGAATCCAAGGTCAAAAACACATTCATTTTTACATAATATACATTGCACATCAACTCATTTCTCAAAGAGTCTGAAAACAAATTGTTCAAAGATTCAATCCCTCCTTTCTGTGAGCCTGCTCTGCTCTGATTGGTCAGACGGCTAAGTCTGTTGTGATTGGTCTGCTGCTTACAGCGCATGTCTGAAGCTCATCACTGTATCTGAACGTCATCAGCGCTTGATACACAGTGATACAAATAGGAACAATGACGTAATTTTTTTCCATATCAATTCCAGCGCGAGTCCTAATCTTTTGGAAGTGGATTCGCAGTGCTGAAAACAGCGTCTTCTCGACATGTTGACGACACGAACCAAACTCTTCTGGTCACAGCTGCTACAGTGTTTGAGGGCGGGGCAAGACAGACATTGTTCGCAGGCAGCCAATGAAGACTATAGGCTGGAATTATGCAAATGTATTACATTGTTACGCAGGTTTGTAACAGGAAGTGAGACTGGAATTACTGATGACTCGTTTCTGCAGTTCAGAATCGATTCTTTATTTTAGGAGACAATACCTTTATTTGTTGTGCACTTTGATCTTTAAAACTTTTTACATTCCCAAACAGCTGTACCTTTACACACTAAAGGTAATATTCGAAAAAGCCTAATAGGGACACTTTAAGAGTGACTGATGGACTGCAGTGAATAATAACTCGCTAGTCTTGCTCATGCACTTAAATCAACACTCAGGAATAGGTAAGCATAACTTTCCAGGTATTACATCAGAAAATGGAAGAGTTAGTTGCGATAGAGAGAATAAGCAAGCTTGTGTGCGTGGGGTGGTTGGGGGATGTGTCAAGATGGTTTACTCTCGATTAAGACAAGTACATAAAGAGGCCCCAACAAAAGTCAGCCACAGGAAGCAGAGGCTTCGGGGCCAACATCACATAATGTTTCATAAACACACACACACACACACACAGCCTGAAACACATGATAACCCTTCCGACACATGTCATCATGTGCCATCTTGTTGGGACTCTGCTCAGCTCAGTAATGAAATTAATTTGACACATCCCACTGAGCCTAAAGTCTCTTACTCGATTTTATTTGCTCTCTCTGCTTTGTAATACGTTTTAATTTGATCATTTAAAAAGTATTTTAAGAACTGCCACTGTAAATATAGTAAAGTATAACATCTGTGCCTATATCTATATTTATTACACAGCTCTCTGGAACACTTGATTCTGATCTGACATTCCGAGGTGTGTGTTATTCCCTGATAACAACCGTCATCAATAGCAACACTGGATAACGTACCGCTTTTTTTTTTCTTTTCTTTTCTTTTCTTTTTTTATATATGTATATATATATATATATATATATATATATATATATATATATAAGTGTGACTGTACTTTATCCCTCAAATGTTTGTCTAGTTTGAACATGTTCTTTGGGGAAACTGTGCACTAATGTGTGTAAACTTTGGGCTAATTCTGTGATAACAACTGGCTGGGTATACAATTTTTTTTTTTTTTTTTCCTATATTCAGGCATTTTTTTTTTTGGAGCTCAATTATGTAAAATGCTTCAGTGTAATCAGTTACTTGAAATAAACTCTTAATCCAAACAATTAGCTGTTATCCAGAAAATCAAATCAAATGCAAACATAGCCGTAAATAATGCATAACATTTGACAATTTATGCACTGCTTGAGTACACTTTAAATTATTTAAATTAGTAACTAATTATAGAGCTCTCTACTGTATATTTTGATTATTTTTTGAGTTGTTAATCAAAAACACTTCATATCTAACATCTGATATCTAACATCCTGCAAAGGAACTAAACACATTAATAGATAAACATGAAATATATCAAATGTTAGATAACAGATAAAAATTACTATTCACCACACTATTCCCACATTTTAAATATCTGGGGCATTTTTGTCATTTTCAGTGGCATTTTTGATCCAAGCCCTGGTTAATTTGGACCCTGATTAATGCTGAGAATTACTAACACACCAAGGTTATTATCATAAAAAGTTTAGCTTTCATTGCTGGAAGGTCTGATTTAATTAATCTCCAAAGCTGTCAGCATATTCTTTCAGAAAACAACTCAAAACTTCAAGGGTAAACTATAAAATTTATAGACAACTATCCATAGTTTGTGTATGTGATATTCAAGACACTGCTAATCTATGATGATGACACAACAATAAACCGATGTGCAGTAACTTCAGGCGTCTCCTCAAACACCGTTAAAACAACACAGAACTTAATTACTGTCAAATCTGTTGATGCAGACGGCCTCAGATGGCCTCAACCCCACATTTCTGTTCCCCATTTTCATCTTTTCCGTTTCCTTGCTTACTGAACATGGCCTTGTTTGTTGCCATGTGCACATGTTTCTTGTTCAGTTTGTTTTCACCTACACATTTAAGCCCTCAGTTTATTTCTTCTCACTGTCCAGTATTGTATTTACATTAGTGAAGCAGTTATGTTATTTAATGTCTTCTAGATTCTTAGTGTTTTTTGTTTGTTTGTTTTTGTTTAACTGCTGCAGTTAAGATTCTTCCATTGCCTGCATCATGACAATAACAATATAAAAATATTATTATTATTTTTTTTTTTTAAATACTGCACACTCACAAACCGCTTTAAACTCTATAGCTCTTTTCAACCATTTGTGAACCATTCAGTGATAAACTCTTCATAATATTAATACATCACTGAGCTAATATCTTGACATTTTATTAAGAAACAAGTCGGTTAATTACACAGCAATCCACACACCCAGTTGCCCACCGTACCCATGATGCTGCAGTGCTCGGCCTCTCTGAATGTATACTGTACAAGAGTCATCCTGGCAGCTTAAGCTTGCTCTGCATTTACTTTTTTTTTTTTTTTTTGCATATTTTTGTCATTGAACTCTTAACTTTATTATCTTTTTTTAATTACAAAAAAATGAATATTCATGGTCTAGAGGCTCAATAGTCATCTCATGCACTTTTAATATTTCCAGCATTGCTCATTACGCTCATGATGTATTTGGCCTCTGGCTGGCATATCCCTCTGCCAATAATCACACACACAGTATACACATTTGTGGCGGTGAAGTATTTCTCATGCTAGCCTTGGGAGTCGTGTAAATACTCACCTAAATGCATAGAAACAAAAGTCTTGGTAATAAGCGCTGCATGTGCAGTCAAGCATACACTGACTGACAGCACCATTGATGCAGTGTGTGCAAGAATGCGTGTGTTTATTTAACACAAACACAAGTTTAAAGAAAGTGGTTAACTCTTTCCCCGCCATTGACAGAATTTTTTGTCATTTACAACAACGCTTCCCTAGTCTTTATTTTGAAAGACGTGCGTGAAAGCTGTTGACTCTTCTGCCAGTAAAGTTTGCCTTCTGATTCAGTATCTGCGGTCAGATGCGATGTTGTCAGGCTATATGTCAGCGTCGTTATTCTAACAATTAAAATGTCTTCATTTCGATGATTTCGCCCACCTTGTTCATCATTTCAGACTGAGGATAACATATTTATGTCAAGCTGAAACCTTTGAGAGATCATGCTATGTATTATATTCATGTCTCACTACATTGTCAACATGAAGTCCAAGGATGTGATGCCTTCTTTACCGCCATGTTTACGAATCTGGACATGACACCGTCATCCATGTGCACTTTTGTGGAATAGATGTGATAAAAGTCTTTACATGCCTGTTTATTGCAATTAAGATATCGGCATACACCACATATTTTACTACAATTATTTAATCGCGCCAGTATGATCGAAGTATTGCATTTAAATGCTGTAATATTGCTTAAATCTCATTTTAATTGCATTATGAAGGGTGCATGTTGATAAATGTTTCTTGAGCAACAAATAAGCATATTAGAATGATTTCTGAAGGATCGTGTGACACTGAAGATTGATGAAGTAATGATGCTTTGATCACAGGAAAAAAAAAAAAAAATAGAAAACATTTATTTTAAATTGTAATAATATTTCACAATACTGTATTTTGGATAAATCCAGCCTTGTTGAGCATTAAGAGACTTTCAAAACCTTACAAAAACATTAACAAATCTTACCAACCCAAGAGTTATTCATGTTTTGTAATATCATTTTAACCACTTGAACCAAGAAATGCAATATATATATATAAGCCATGAAAATATTAATAGGTACTTTTACACGACAATGTTATACTAAAACCGGAAAAGTTTTTTCTTTGTATAGATGACGGATCTGCGAAAATGACTAAAAGAATCTGTATTACGCATGCCAGACAAGTAGTTGGCTATGTCATTGTAAAGAAAGACTACACACGCCAAACGCACATGCCTATCCACTTTATTTTTTTACAGTTTACTGCACTTTGATATTCTTCTCATTATTTCCCTATAGTGGCTAAGAAATCGGAAGTTTCACACATTCACCGAAAACACCGTACTTTGAAAAAATAAGGTGGATAGACTAAACACTTAATACGCATATGCATACCGTCACCGTTTTCACAGATTTGCGTTTTTGCAGTTTACACGGAGATGACAACAGTATCGTTTTCAAAAACTTGCACTTTGAAAACAGTTTTCAAAAGTTTGCGTTTTCAAGTGACCAAAGCACTGTTATTGTGTAAATGAATGGCGAAAATGCCTAAAAAGTTTTTAGTTGAAAACGTTGTCGTGTAAACAGCCCCTAAAATTTGTTATTTTAAAAATGCATGTCATGATCAGTTACAAGCTCTTCTTATTTCTATAAGACATACAAGAACTAAGAGTGAAATGTCTCTTCACCACTTGCATATGAGATGCTTTATGTGTGCTGTGGCTTCCACAGTCCGGGCAATTCTGGAAGCTTCCAGCCTAGAACTGTGTTGAAAATTAATAAAAAAAGTTGAGTTGTGGACATTTCTAGTCAATATATTTTTTTTCTGGTTGCCTGCTTTTCAATTTTAGTTCTGTAAATACTGTACGCACAATAAGGTGCTCCATATGCCATAATGGATATTTTTAAAGAGCACATACACATTATATAAACACCTCTCTCTGTGTGTCTGTGGGGATGTGTTCATGGCTCTATCACAGCTGATGTTTATCATCCATGTCTTGATGAAATGCACCAGGTTAATCCCATGTGATGCACGTCATATTTCCTTCATGATTATCTGACAGTTAAAGCTTAGTATTGACACACGACGCACTTCTAATGTGACCCCTCTAAGTGATTTTGACAGATAATAGCATGATCTCTCGAAGATTTCAGCTTGACATAAATATGTTATCCTCACACTTCATGAACAGATTTGAGAGATCAGTATGCTTTACCTGTTGTAAATTCATTCTCTTACCCCTTTTTTGATTGGTCAAAATCCCATTTGAATAAACAGTCCTCAAATGCAGATCAGTTTTGGCTGGTTAGCTCTGGCAGTCAAACCTGCAGGTAGATTTTGTAACCATTTTTTGGGGAAAAGCATCTTTCTCCATTGACAACCATTCAGGGACAGTTTCTGCAATATATGACCCCAGCGTCACGTTTTTATCCAGAGCCCTGATCAGCCAGACCGCCACACTTTAACAATTCATAAAAGTGTTGAAAGCAATCTGAGCCGAGAAGATTAAATCTTCCAGCACAAGGCTGGGGAGGACGTGCGAACGAGGTGCAAAAAGAAAATGCATCTGAGGTAACGCTCACATCGGCTTACACAGGGGAAAAGCAGCTGTTAAAGTGTTTAGCTTTGATTTCATTCAGGAGTGACATAATTGATTTTAATGAGATGTTTATAGAGTGAAGTGGTTGTATTGCTCAATCATTTACCAGTCTGCTTGTTGGGTTCAGCTATAGAAATGTACAGCATTCTCCAGCATCCTCAGTCTCTCTCTTTCTTGTCTTTTTTTCTCTGTGTGTTGCTCAATGTGAGTAAAATGGCTCAAGTTAAGTCCACATTTCATGCAAACAAGAAACTCTGCTTCTAACCACAGGTCGGGAGCTGTCATTCCAACCACACAAGTTTGCGATGCTGTTTGCAAATGGTTTCAGGAAACACAGACTCATTGAACTATGCTGATAATGACAGAACTTGTGAACATAGTTGGCTAAAAAAAATGTTTTTGGGAAACGCACCCCTGGTTAGCATTTAGCAGGCAACTTTATTAGACACCACAACATTGTGCATGGTTTAAGAGTGATGGTCTAACCTTCACTAACCCTCACTAGATGTGTGCATCTCTAATCAGGCATAAAAACTGTCTAAAGAAAACATGTCTGGAAATATGAAATTTTGTATTTATGTACAGTATAATCTCCATTCTCCAATATGTGGAATATTCATGGTTGATTAAATCTTAAGCTAATCGTTAAACAGGTTTATTTGAAAATACAATGCAGTGCTCATCTTCAAAGAAAGTACATATTGCAGTCTATTTAAAGGTGCCCTAGAACACTGTTTCACAAGATGTAATATAAGTCTCTGATGTCCCCACAATGTATCTGTGAAGTTTCAGCTCAAAATACTCCATAGATTTTTTTTTATTATTCCATGTTTTAACTGCATATTTTGGGGTGGGATTAAAAATGCTCTGATTTGGGGTGTGTACACCTTTAAATGCTCGTGCTCCCAGCCCCCAAGCTCGCGACTGCATTAAACACTGCATAAACAATACTGAAGTTCACAATATAACTCTCAAAATGGATCTTTACAAACTGTTCGTGATGCAGCATATCAGATCATGTAAGCATGGCATATTGTGGATGTTTACATTTGATTCTGAATGAGTTTGATAATGCTGCGTGGCTAAAGCTACGCAGCATGGAGAGATTTATAAAGAATGCAGATATGCGTTTATGAATTATACTGGCTGCAAGCATTTTCGGGTTAAAAATGAAAATAACGACATGGCTCTGATCTCTGTGAATACAGTAAGAAACAATGGTAACCACATTTAACAGTACATTAGCAACTTGCTAACGAAACATTAAGAATGACAATTTACAAATATCACTAAATATATCATGATATCATGAACAGTTATTATCGATCCATCTGCCATTTCTGCTATTGTCATTGCTTGCATGCTTCACAATACCTGCATAACGTCTGATGATTCGGCTGTGCAGCTCCAGACGTTAATATTGGCATGTCTAATGCGTAGAACATGGGCTGGTATATGCAAAAGTTGGGGGCGTACATATTAATGATCCCAACTGTTGTGTCACAGTCGGTGTTATGTTGAGATTCGCCTGTTTTTCCGTGGTGTTTTTCACGCACGAGATTTACATATGAAGGAGGAAACAGTGGTGTTTGAGACTCACTGTATGTCATTTCCATGTACAGAACTCTTATTATTCAATTATGCCAAGGTAAATTCTAGGGCACCTTTAATATATGCCATACTTTGTGCACAAAACTATAACTGATTCAGTATTAAGTGGCGTTTATAGAGTCCATATAGACATATTGCTTTGATTAAAATAATTTACTACTACTGCATTTGATTGACATGCTTGTTTGTGCGAATGACAGCAACATTTAATTGCTTGCTTGCTGTTAGGACCAGCTGTTTTGCAAACTGTAAATGTTCATATTCTAATAATTTAACAGTTAAAAAAAAAAAAAAAAACTCTCAACCATTTTGAAAAGTACAAGTTGCCTCCACCATCTTTTCTTATAAATATATATATATTTTTTACTACTACAAAGTGAATTGACAAACATCATCAACATAATCAGTATTTTATATTTATTTATTTATTATTAAATAAATAATCTGTATTTATTTCATCGACTAATCGGGTTCAAAGGGGAAATTCAATCCAGTGCAAATTGCGGTCTATATATGCCATAAATTGTGCACAAAACTGATTCAATATTAAAGATAGAGATTATAGAGATTATAAAGATAAAGATTATAGAGTCCATAAAGAAATATTGTTTACATTTTTTTGTTTGACAACTCCATTTAATTGACATATTGTTATATCAAATTTGATTGACATTTTTGCAATATAAGAACAATGTCCTAACTAACATTGTCCCAACTAATTGTCAACTCTTTTTATTATCAATTTATGGTTTAGCTGTTCCAGCCAGCTAAACATAATTAACCAAGGATCCAAAAACCCTCCAAACAAGTGATTTTACTGAACATAAAAACTACTTACTTGTGTAAACGGCACAATAAAAGTACATAAACAACAAGTAATCAGATCCTGGTTGATGAGTGATGATCTTCCAGCGCTGTTTCAGCTGTGCGATGGCGCATGGTAAATCAGGACCTGATCTGAGTGATCACACCAATCCAACGGGCGCTCCAGCTGTAAAACAGTGTCCGAGTGGTCTCTACACATTGTCCCTACCAACTATACCCACCTACCATACCCCGAGATCCAGTTTCTATTGGTTGAACTGACTTTGAAAAAAAAAAAAAAACTGCGTCATGATCACAACGGGATCAGATCCTGGAAGTCCTATAGCTTTAGCTAAACAGCATGTCAATGTCACTCCACTATCTACACATTGTCTTATGTTGTGTTTGGGCTCGTTCAAAACCACCTGCTCTAAATAAATATATGCGATCTACTATGGTTTACTAACGTTTCACGAAATTACAAACAAAAACATGGTGCAAAAGCATCATGTGTATACTGCTTTTTCATACAAATACTTGGTAATGTTTGCTCTTTAACAAACAAATATGCCTGTTGTATTCTGCTAGTTGAGACCTTTTCAACAATATATATGACACAAGTCTGTTATGTACGATGATTTTACAGATCATATTTTCATGTAAAGCAGTTATTTTTTTTATACTATGAACATTTCAGCAATTTTAAAAGCACTTGTTTAATGATGGTCATATTCCTTATATTCACTGTAAAGCCAATCCTTTGCAACAACACCTGTTTTGTGTTGGTTATGCAAGTGGTTAAGTAACGTAACTTAGTAGTGCCCCCTGCTTCGTATTTAAGAGGTTAAGGTTAATGATTAATCAATTAATTGATCATTAATCTAAAAAAACAATCGATTTCATGGGAATTCATGTAAATGGACATCCCTGGTTAAGATGGAAGCCACCATGTTTTACAAGTCTTTACCAGTTTCTCATCTGTAGTGTAAATTTATGGGCTGGCTGCTGTGCTTTGGTATAGAGTAAGTCAGGCCGACAGATCCATAAAGCTTTGATGAAAATCTGAAGAAAACAAAGCATGCCTCCCTGGAGAAACCACATGCACCCTGGGCTTTGATTCCCCTCTGCTCCATCACACAAAGCTGCGCTAATACACACACACAGGCGGGTAATAGGAGCGTTCATTTAGTATTCAGGTGGAGGCCCTGTCTTCTGTTTGTCTGATGTTATTACTTATTTATTATTCACAATGCATAAGCCGAGCTCATTGACGTACGGTGCCTCACTGGTGGGCCGGGTGACTCAGGATAATGTGTATTCTCCACAGATAGGCGGCAGGGCCCCAGCCTCGGCTGTCCCCTTTTAATGGCCCAGCCAGATGCCAAAAAGAGAGGGATGGGGGCGATCGGTCATGCGAATTCACGGCACGTTCCTTCCTGACAACGCCTCATCCCGTGTCTCATCTCCCTCCAAGACCAGTGGCTGCCACTTTGCGCTCCCCTCGCATCCTGATTGATTGACAGGCGTGGAATGGCGGACAAGTGATTATGAAGCCGATCTGTGTGTTAGTGTAGGAAGAGGTAGGAGGGTGATTGACAGCTTTGTGGTGGTGCAAAACAGCCACAAGTCAAACTTTCCACACATACACACACAGCACCCTCTAGTCATTTTGACCAGCAGCTGGTGACTGAAGCCCTGGGTCCAAAGTGGGTTGTTCATCACCCGCGGCGTCTTCACACCCATTCGCTTTCATCAACAATCGCTCATGGACAGATTATTAATATCATAGTGGTTGTTTCCTCCTCTCAGTCATCAGGGAACCTTGTCGGAGGCTATATCAGCTAGCAGTGAGTCGATAGTATATAGCTCATTCTATAATTGGCAATGCGTTTCACATCAACAAAAGAGTATAATATGTTTGGTTACAGTTTTTCAGCGCTGTAACATATCTGCTAGTTGCCAAGCTTTAAACACCATTTTGATTATACAAGGGAAAAGATGTTTTCCTTCCTGGTAACCTTCTTAGCTGTGGTGTTCAAACTGTATATTCTAACCCTCTAATCCTAAACCTGCTCCTGAACACAACCCTCACAGAAAACTTTCTGCATTTTTAGTTTTTTCAAAAACCATCACCTAGTATATTTTATACGTTTTTTTTTTTTTTTTTTCCTCACGGGGATCAAAAATGGCCCCACAATGACAAGGACTTTGGATATTGCCATCTTCGTGGAGACATTTTGTCCTCATAACGTAGGTTCCCTTTCAAGGAAACTCACGTTGCGTCGAGAAGTTGACACTGTGGGAACACTCCGCGTGATGTCGTTATGAAGCACGTGAAATCTGTCCAATGGTGTGACGAGACGTCAGAGGCAGGTGACGTCACGACCAGGAAACTATAAAACACGCTCAAACAGTGCAACGCTAGCTTCTGTGTCGTCAGTAGCGCTTGAGCATACTTAGACACTGTTGGCGTGCTGCAGGCCTACCAGGCCGAACTGTTAGGAGATAATAATGAGGGCGGGGGTAATAGTCGATGAGCTACGTCGGGCTGCAGATCTATCTCTCCGTGCCACCAAGGAGATGGCCAGATCAGTTGGTCGTGCTATGGCGCCCTGGTGGCCACGGAGAGGCATTTGTGGTTGAATCTGAGCTGCGTCTACAGGGCATTCGCATTCTGAACTATATCGATGATTGGTTGACTTTAGCTCAGTCTCACCAGTTAGCGGTTTGGCATCGAGATGTCGTTCTTGCGCATATCAGGAAGTTGGGGTTAAGGTTAAACGCCAAAAAGAGTGTGCTTTCTCCAACTCAGAGGACCACTTTTCTAGGTGTGGTTTGAGACTCTGTTGCGATGCAGGCACGTCTCGCTCCTGCTCGCATAGAATCAGTCCTTTCTACCGTAAACCGAATGAAGCTAGGCCAGTCACTCACTGTGAAACAGTTTCAGAGACTGTTGGGGTTGATGGCAGCAGCGTCCAACGTGATACCTTTTGGCCTGCTGTACATGAGACCCCTGCAGTGGTGGCTCAGGACCAGGGGGTTTTCCCCGAGGGGAAATCCTTTTCGCATGATCAAGGTCACGTGGAGATGCTTACGTGCCTTGGCCATGTGGAAGAAACCCTGGTTCCTATCCCAAGGGCCCGTGCTGGAAGCTCCTTGTCGTCGCAAGATGATAACAACAGATGCTTCCCTCATGGGTTGGGGGGCGATCCTAGAAGGTCGCTCATCTCAAGGTCTGTGGAGGGGACAACTGCCTGGAAATGATGGCTGTCTTTCTTGCTCTCAAGAATTTCCTCCCAGACCTCAGGGGCCACCATGTTCTTGTCCGGTCAGACAACACATTGGTTGTCGCCTACATAAATCACCAGGGGGGTTTGCGCTCACGTCCACTTTTTAAACTGGCACACCAAATCCTCCTGTGGTCCCAGGAAAAACTGCTGTCTCTCAGGGCAGCTTACATCCCTGGGGTCCAGAATATAGGAGCAGACGTCCTGTCGAGGCAGGGGCTGAGGCCCGGGAATGGAGGCTCCACCCTCCATGGGTGTTTGGGCGGGCTTAGGTGGATCTGTTTGCGTCTCAAGAGACGTCTCACTGTCCACTCTGGTTCTCCCTCACGCATCCAGCTCCACTCGGACTGGATGCTATGGTACAGACGTGGCTGAGGCTTCGTTTGTACGCATTTCCCCCAATCACTCTGCTACCGGAAGTTTTAGAGAGAGTTCGCCTGGACCAGGTCTGGCTCACCTTGATAGCCTCGCGTTGGCCGGGCAGAATGTGGTTTTTGGACCTAGTATCTCTCCTAGACTGTTCTCCTTGGGAGATTCCAATCAGGAGGGATCTCCTGTCCCAGGCGGGGGGCTCGATATTTCACCCCCGCCCAGAGCTATGGAACCTGTGGGCTTGGCCTCTGAGGGGGCCCAGCTCATAGACTCCGGTCTCTCAGCTGAGGTTGTGGGTACCATCCTTCACTCTAGAGCTCCCTTCACAAGGAAGTTATATGCCCTGAAGTGGACACTGTTCACCTCATGGTGTAGTGGTCATCAGTTAGACCCAGTCAATTGTCCTGTTGGTGCAGTACTGGAGTTTCTGCAGAAATGATTTACTGCAGGGTTATCTCCGTCTACCTTAAAGGTTTATGTGGCGGCCATAGCGGCTTCCCACATACCTTTGGGTGGTATGTCTCTAGGGATAGATCCCCTAATAACTCGCTTCCTCTGTGGCACTCTGAGGCTGAGGCCTGCATTTGGCCGTGGTGCTCCAGGGCCTTTCCTTAGCTCCCTTTGAGCCTATTGAGGAGGTTCCAGTCAAGTTTCTGACTCTGAAGACGTTGTTCCTCCTTGCTATTACTTCTCCTAAAAGAATAGGAGATCTTCAAGCTTGGTTGCCCCGTTGTGCTTGGAATTTGCACCTGGTATGGTGAAAGCCTTTCTTCATCCCAGACTGGGTTACATTCCAAAGGTCCCCACCAATGTGGCTAGATCTATTGTGCTGCAAGCCTTCTGTTCTCCTCCCTTCAGGGAACCAGACCAGGAATGTAATAATCTGCCGTGCCCAGTTCGGGCATTGGATGCTTACATTCACAGAGCTGCCCTGTGGTGTAATTCAGAACAGTTGTTCTTTTGCTTTAAGTCTCCTAGCAAGGGGGCCCCAGCATCCAAGCAGAGAATGAGTAAGTGGATAGTTGAGGCTATATCACTTGCTTATGAGTCAGCCGGACAACCTTCCCCTATGGCAGTTCGAACCCACTCTACTCGAAGTATGGCGGCCTCTAAAGCTCTTCTCTCTGGAGTATCTTTGCAAGATGTTTGTGATACGGCAGGCTTGTCTTCATCACACATATTCGTGAGGTTTTATGACCTTGACCTGAGCTCCACTCCTGGGGCCCGGGTTCTTTCTTCCTGGTGTTGACGAGTCACACTAGACAGACATTGGTCACTATGGCTGCGTGGGTATTAACGTTCCCACAGCATCAATTTTTTGAAAAAAAAAAGAGAGGAGACTTGTGTAATGTGTTCAAAATGACAGCCACAGAAGAAAATAACATTATATGATGCTGGTCACATGGTGTTTTAGTTGCAGGAGGTTGCATCTAGTAATTATGTCTGATTTTTTCTTTTTAACTATTTAGCTATTTTGGGTTCATTTTTAAGCCAGTCATATAGTCATTTTTAAACAATAGTTGGGTTAAATAAAACTTCCCAGCAGGTTGGGCAGACATTTAACCCAACCAATTAAAACAACCCAATCGCTGGGTTTGTCCATTTTTAACCCAACTTGGGTTGTTTTTAACCCAGCACTTTTTTGAGCGTAGGCATCAATCAGGGCAGTCAGTAGATTTAATGAATTAATCACATTTATTCACATGTCAGGTATCCATAAATCTGGTCAGAAATACATTCTAGTGGCCCACTTTAAATGTTAACATGACAGACTGGCTCTATTAAAAAAATCTAGTGAGCTGCTTGCTCTCTGCTGCCTACATAGCACCTATTTACCATACTATAACTGACTCATGACTGACCAGGAACATCAGTGTATTATACACATAACGCTCCTCACACCAGTCGTGCAGGAGACTATTGATGAATTTGATGTTAGCACGTTGCTAGCAACACAATATTTTTTTCCCCATCATTTTGAAAGATACATGTGTGCATTAAATATTTACTTTTACACTTTACTACAGTAAGTCGGAACGTACAACCTTTTAAATCTTGCAGTACAACTTAGCAATCTGAACACCTTGACTTTTGATACTACCTTATTCCTGTTACAATACTTATTTATGCACTTGCGAGATGCAAGAGAGCAGAACTGCGGGTGGGAATGAAGCCGTTTTATCGGTTGATGCCTGACCAATGAAATTTGTAGCACTATGAATGTTTATTGTGTATGTGCTAAAATTCAAACAAGCTCTTGGGTTTTGCTATTTTTTTACCTTCATAGTTATGAGTCTTATTGCGGTCTGTCTGTAATCTTCAGCCATGCTGATTTATTTCACTTGTGTGAAGTTGCAGTATTATTAGGCCAGAGCCATCTTTAGCCACAATCTTGCAGCAGACAATCAGAGACAAAAGCTGGAAAATGACAGGTTTGGCTATGATTTATTTGACAGGATAGCAATTTCTGAAGCCCCCTCAGGCATGATTTCCATACCGGCCCAGTCTGGGAGGTGTTGTGATTGCTTCTCAATCATCCAAGGCAAACACTAATTAGATTTTATTTTGGTCTGTGGAATGAGAGGTCTCCGGTAAGGAGGGCTGTCAGTTTGTGTGGCAGTCAGCTGAAGGCTACTCTGACACTTTCTCATTCTCTGTGATTGGTCGTTGAGTTGAACATGCACCAATCATGGATCTTGACGCTGAAGTTTTAACCTGCATTTAAGGCTCGATTAATTATCGTTGGAGAGCCTCAGGTGTACTGCTGATGGCCGATTGACCCGTGTGTGTGTGTGTTTCCAGACAGATGCTGCCCTGATGTATGACGCAGTACATGTGGTGGCTGTGGCCGTCCAGCAGTCTCCTCAAATCACTGTCAGCTCACTCCAGTGTAACCGCCACAAGCCCTGGCGCTTCGGCAACCGCTTCATGACGCTCATCAAAGAGGTACGGCACATCACACTGCTCAGTTAAACTTGTAACGTGTCCTTGTTACAGTGTAATTACACAAATAATATTATTTATATTAATAGTAATATTAGTTAATGGCTTGTTCTTAATACAAGGACAAAATTTACCAAAAGTCACAGTAAAGACTTTTATATTCTATTTCAAGTTAATGAACTTTCTATTCATCAAAGTTTTCAACATTGATGATAATAATGCTTCTTGAGTACCAAAGCATTATTAGGGCTCTATACATTGACCATTTCAGTTGCATTTGTGACAGAAAATTACTGCATGCGCTGTGGAAAAATATTTAAATGCACTGATGCAAGTGACCTGATCGAAGCTCATGAATAGTAGTATAATACAACTGGGATAAAAACCACAACTCCCAAAATGCATCTAAACTGCATCACAATATCGTCTGGTTTTCATACCTTCAGTCAACAGAGCAAGCGTGAAAAAGACAACACTTCAGAGATTGAACATTGTTTTTGTTTTTTTTGTTTTTTTATGTTTATGAAATAGGTTTACATGAGCTGCTGTTGTTTCTTTGCTGGTAAATTAAATAGAAAATACTACATTATCAGAAGTGGGATATTAATGGGGGCTTGAGGCAAAAATAATAAAAATGCCTCTAAATGCCCCTGAATGATTTCTCGTTTTTAATATTTATAAAAAAGTTAATCAACATCACAGGAGCAAGACTGTCAGAACGATATCAGAATTATCGCAAATGTGATATTGATTTTATACAACTCTTCAATAAACAAGGTTAATATTAAGTGATTTACATTTTTGAGACACTTTTGTCTGCTTTTTGTACTTTCGTCAATGAAATTAGTCCCAAACAAAGCCACCGTTGAGTATCTCTGAGTTTTGTTACTGAATGAATCAGCATTTTTTAATAAATCGAGTGAGTCTTTGATTCAGTGACCTATTTATAAACACAGTCACTTGCTTTGCTCCTTAATGAATCAGCCATTTTTAACTAATCAATTGAACGAATGATTCAATGACTCACTCATTAAGACAGTTTATTGGTAACAGCCCGATTATGTCTTAATCTAACTGAACCTAATGTTTAAATATGTTTTTAAACAAATGCATACATTTAAATTCAAGAATTTGACAAAAATGATTAATACATTTAACAAGGTTAGGAAAAAAAAACAAAAAAAAAACACCTGGACACACCTGGAAACAATGACAGGGTAATCAGCAGAAAAACTACAACTGTGTCTGAAATCAGGCCCCAATCCCTCATTCACTATTCCCTATATTAGTATGAGTGAGTGAATTCGGACACTGAGCCCGAAGGACTGCCGCTTTTGCATAGTTTATGCTTGCTGTTTAATAATCATTTGAAACTTAGCAAACTGGCAGCTCCAGTAATTATGAAAAGATTTATCTTGAACTCTGTCATGGAATCAGTGAATAAACCTTAATTAAACAATTTAATAATCAATTAAAAAATAATTTATACCTGTATGAAATTACGCTGTAGCCACATTGGACCAGTGGTTTGGAAAATAGATTGATGGATGAATGATTCAGCTGTAGGCGCCATCTACTGGTCAGACATTTATACGCCGTGTGATTCTCACAGTGCATTATGGGTATTCTCTAGCCGTTGAGCGTACATCAGTTTGTACACTCGTTATTGCATTGCATTGTGGGATTGCACTTGATATCGTCCACTATGGACACCACTACAAATGGACGTTTCCTCAAATAGTGCCCTATTTAAGGGTTTTGGGGCCAATTTCGGACACAGCCTACAACCAGAATACACAGGAAACAGGAACTGAATAGACTTTTATTTTAAAGACATGACCAAAAAACATAAATGCAGTCTTGGTGACTTCTTTCAAAAACATGTTACTGACCCCAAACTTTTGAACGGTAGTGTACATGCAACATTTGTAACAAGGACACATTAAAATAAAGTGACCAGTTCTGAGTGCTGTGTTGCAGAGGAGCAGCAGACTACCACAATCTGATATAGTTTGCTGAGACTGTACAGCAGTACTCCATCACTGTGATCCAGGCACCAGAACTGACCCTACAAAGCGCTGAAAATGCTTCCATCTGAATATATGCCTGGCCATAATGTTTTTGCCATTGTTTAATACATTACTGCTGCCATGATCAATAGAAAATGTTCTTTGAATTAAACTTTCAGCAAGTGGTAATAATGTTAATTGCACCAGGCAAATTACTTTTATGAATAAAGTAGTTTATCTATCTATCTATATATATATATATATATATAAACCTAATTAACATAGAAAGGAGACGTGTTTGCCTTTTGTATTGAAATACCATGTGAAAGTGCAGCAGTTTCCTGTGTGTGTGCGTTTGCTTGTTTCTGACCTGGAATATTACTCCGTGAGAGCACTGCCGCGCAGAAGGCAGCAAATTTATCTTAATCTCTGAAAATGATTCTTCTCCGTGCTATTTTCAGGAAAACTAGGACGGCTAATCTGAGCTCTCCTGTCATTCTGCTGCCTATATTTAGACAGACTAAAAACCGTTCTTTTATTTGCTGTGCGTGATATCTTAACCAGCCAGCTAAGACCAAAGGCAAACTGAAGCAGATATAAATACATAAAAGCAAGGTGGTCTGCTCTCCGTGATCCAGTGCATAAATTGACTCAAATCTCTGCCTGTGATGACCCTGCTCCAGACCCTCCTGCCCTTCTTTGGATCTTCTTTGTCTAGACTACAAGTGAAGCCTGGGGCTGCAGAAAGACTGGTGAAGCTGTGCTGAGGTTTTTGTTGGAACAGATAATTGGAGGGCTGCTTAGTCTGATGACATTTCACCATATTTGAAAATGCCAAAGCACTAATCTAAATGGATACCTGGTACTGACCTAAAAACGGATGCATCGTTTACAGTATATGCACTATGGGGACTAAAAACTTTTTGATGCATTGCAGTAGTGAATCACACACATACAAAAACACAAATCCATGCTGCAACTGCACTAACAGACGCGTAGAATTTTATTTTGTCATTATATGGCTGGGTTCACACCTCATTTGAATGATTTCCCTTACACAATTTTTTTTTTTTTTTTTTCTTGGATGACAGTGAATAGTAGAAACCACATTAATCTGACCTATAATTTGCAATCTGAGAGCAACTCAGGTTGCCCTTTAGCTGGTCTGAAAAAGAGCACAGTGTAGTTATAGACACTGTTAAAAATACATGAAAATGATGGTGTCTGCTGTGTGTCTTTGAGTGTAATGTGTGAATACATTATTGGATCCAACACTTACAGGTGTTTCTCTTGGACACCTGTAAGTGTCAATATCATACAGTGGATATGAATGCATTAAAAAAATGTTTTTTTGTTTTTTTTTAAGATCATTTCACAGCGTAAATACACGTATTTAGTCTTCTGCATGATTTGACAAAAATTGTAAAAAAAAAAAAAAAATAAAATAATAATAATGTTATTGTTATAGAAATGTGTAGTAGATAAGTTGAAAACTGAACCAGTTTTATTTTAGTATCGAGTTTTATTAATATTTTTTTTTTTTTTATGTTTTCAGTAAATTAAATCATTACATTATATTAATTTTAGTAAGTTTTAGTCATTTTATTTTGTGTTTTTGTGATTTTTATTCTTTTTTTTTAACATGTATGTTCTGGGTTGAAATATATATATATATATATATATATATATATATATATAATATCAATATATGAATCAATATAAAAATCAAATCGTGATCACAATTAAATTGAATGGTAAGCTTGTGAATCGAAATCTAATCGAATCCTGAAATTTGTGTCAATAATGTCTATATAGCTTTAATGTCAATAATGTCTATATTATTATTATTATTTATTTATTTTTTTTCCACTTTTAGTTTTAGTTAATTTAGTAAATCAAGTTAAACTAAATGAAAATGAAATGAATTTTGCCTTGGAAACTAGCTGAAATGAACTATGAACTGAACTTAATGAATAACTAATGATTTTTACTACAGAATGAATCAATACTGAATTTACTTAAGCTGGACAGTGACACTATTTCCTTCTAGAGCTGCTGTGCAGCCCAAATTATTTTCCTGTTATCACTGTAAAGCTTCTTTGAAAGAATCTGCATTGTAAAAAGCACTATATAAATAAAGGTGACTTGACTTGAAATAAAATGTTTATTTATTTTACATATTTTATTTTACTAATTTCAGTTGAAGTTTATTTTAATTTCAAGTAACAGAAGTTTTTTGTTCATGGTTTTTCTTTTGGTTAGCTATAATAACTGGCCTCAGCAAACCGATCTGATCACATGAGCTGCACAATAACAATATGGACAGTCTGTCTTGCAGATCAGATTCGAAAAACATATAAAAGTGTGATAAATGATGTATATTCACTGTTTGGCCAGAAAGGATGAATTCATTAGATGTTGCAGGTTGGCTATAATTAATATTTTTCTTACACCTCCAGGCCCACTGGGATGGCTTGACTGGACGGATAAATTTCAACAGGACCAACGGCCTGAGGACAGATTTCGATCTGGATGTGATCAGCCTGAAGGAAGAGGGGCTAGAGAAGGTGCTGAAATCCTCTGGATTCGTATGTCCTTTATTGTGTACCTGCTGTCCTTCATAAGGACAAATGTGTTTACACCTGAAAATACACACACTTACCCACCCACATAATGACAGACAATAAAAATCCTCTCCGCACACACACACACACACACACACACACACACACACATATATGGAGAGCCTCTAAGCAAACCGTGACCTCACAGTTCTCTTCCACATGAGTCTGCACCTTCATGAATAATTTATCCCATTAATAATAAGGCCCTCAGTAGCCCTTTAGCCTTATGAAGTCTGAATTAAACAGGTGATTTGCAATTACAAACTACAGGCTGTGTGTTTTCTGAAGTACTTTGTTTTTTGATGGTTGAACGTGCGTGAACGTCTGCACTTTGTCATCTTGTTTTGAGCTGTCAGTTCTCAAGAGGGTCCTCAGAACTAAATGAGACGGGTTTGAGAAGAGAGGAATGGGATTGCAGTCTTCTGGTCCACCGAAGCAATTCTCATTTACTTGCTCTCTTTTTTTCCATCTTTCCATTTTGCTCTCTTGTGCACAATAACTTATTGGTCTTCGCATCACTTCCTGTAAGCCTCTGCACAGATAATGTCCCAATGAGTAAAGAACCCAGACAACATTCACTAAAATGTCTCATTTGCAACTGTAACCCTTGCTCCCAGAAAAGGGAATGAGATGCTGCGTCAGAATGTTGACGCTATGGGAACACTTCTGCGTGACTGCGTCTGAAGCACGTGAAATCACTCCAGTCTCACTGGTGAAACATAGTCCCTTGACAGATGATGACTATAAAGGACACACCTGGTCAGCTTCTTATAGGCTAAAGTAAGTCGCTCCCGGGCATGCAGGAAGTATGGCAAAGTGACGCAGCGTCTTGTTTCCTTATCAGGGAACCACAGTTATTTTTGACGCTATGGGAATGTTCAAACCCACAACACCATACTGAACAAATGCCTGGCCAAAAGTTGTGAACTGTAACGAGCACAAAACTCAAGTCGCAAGCACTTGAGACCATGGGGTAGAACCTGATGAAGGTATGTGGAGCAGACCAGCCTGTTGCATCACAAACATCTTGAAGGGAAATCAGTGATAACAATGCCTTAAAGGAAGCCATTCTCCTAGTAGAATTGGCTCTGATGACTAAGGGTGAAGGAAGATCACACACCTCGTGAGCCACAGAAACTGCCTCAATGATCTATTTGCTTATGTGTTGCTTGGATACTGATGAATCCCTTTTAGAGAAACCAAAGCACAGCAACAACTGGACAGGTTTAGACCACCAAGATACGTGGTAGACATCACAATAGAGTTCTCACACTGTGCAAAGCAAATCTCTTGGTCCACCATCTGCCGGAAAGAAAACAATATAGGAAACCGCACACAGTTGGGGAACATGGTGTCTCCCCAGTGAACAGCCACCGAAAGGTGCGTGGTAAGCAGTGGTGTCCACTAAGTAAATCTTCAATGTGGAGAGGGTTAACCCAGCCAAAAAGTTCCTGAAGGAATTACAGAACTGAACAAACCGGGCAGCTTACTGGATCCAAATGGCGCTCTCTGCACATAAAGTGAAGTGATTCCACTTTGAGGCATACAGTTTCCTTGTGGAGGGACCTCTAGAGTTAAGGATGGTCTCAAAAACTCCAGTTGAGAGACCAGAGGTCAAGAGTTGATCCCCCGGTTATGTCTGCTGCTTATCTCTGTGGCTTATTTACAGGGCAGTAGTGGCCTAAAGATTCAGACTGGTAACCCAATGGTTCAATTCTCAATACCGGCAGGGAATGACTGAGGTGCCCTTGATCAACGTATCTAACCCCCAATCGCTTCCCAGGTGCCACAGTAAAAATGGCTGCCCACTGCTCCAGGTGTGTGTGTCCACGGTTTGCAGTGTGTGCGTTCACTATTTCCTAATGTGTGTGCACTAACTGGATGAGTTAAATGCAGAGGACAAATTCTGAGTATGGGTTACCATACTTGGCCTTCACATGTCACTTTTTCACTCAGTGGCCAAACCCTCTCTAGAAGTCCCAGGATAGAGCAATCAGGGGAAGAGTGTACAGGCATAGCTTCTGCCACGTCTGAACCATGGCATCCAGCCCCAACGGAACTGTATGTGTGAGGGAGAACCAAAGCGGACAGTGTGCCGTTTCCTCTAATGTGAACAATCCACTTCTGCCTGGCTGAACTACTTCTAATCAACTCCACTGTTTCTGCATGGAGTCTCCATTCCCCGGGCCTCAGCCCCTGGCTCAACAAGATATCTGCTCCCTGATTCAGGTGCCCATGGATGTAAACTGCCCTCACTAAAAGCAGTGTGCCCTGGGCCCAGAGGAGAATCTGGTGCACCAAACTGCATAACCAGGGCATGGACACTGCTATTCTCTGAGATCTGAGAGGAAGTATCTCAGTGCTAGAAATACAGCCATCATCACCAGGCAATTTATGTGCCATAAAGGATGGTGACCTATCCACAGACCTCAAGCAGCTGTCTATGACCGCACCCTAGCCCATGAAGGGACATGTCTGTCATTAGTGTCTTGTGACAACAGGGGGTCCCCAGCACAGGAACTTTGGCTTCTTCCACATCACTAGGGTACAAAGGCATCTGCACGTAACCCTGATGATGCAAAATGGGTTGCCCCTCAGGGAAAACACCTTGGTCTTGAGTGACTACTGCATGTTTGGAAGGCCCAAAAGAATCACTTTGGACACGACTGTCATGAGTCCCAACAGTCTCTGAAACTGTTTTACAGCGACAGCTTAGCCTAGCCTCATCTTGCCTATGGCTGAGAGAATCAAATTGATACAAACAGGAGACATATGTGCCTGCATCATAGTCGAGTCCCATATCACTTCAAGAAAAGTGGTTCTCTGTTATGGAGAAAACATTTTCTTCTTATAGTTTAGTCTTAACACCAAACACCTCATGTGGCCAGTAAATGTAATTGACCATTCCCCTGGAATCGCAGTAGAGACAGAGATGCATTCATGCACGTCATGAAGATGTGAGGTAACAAGGCTAGGCTAGGCTAAGACAAGGCAAGAAGAACCTGATATTAGTAAGCTTTGCCCTCGAAAGCAAACGTGAAGAACTTCCTGTGTTGATGAAGTATGGATTGAGAAAGTAAGTATCTTCTATTGTAACAAAGCAGTCCTCAAACTTGATTTGGAACACAATATGTTTCAGCTTTAGCATCTTGAACCCGTAAGCCCACAAGGTACGGTTCAGATGATGCCAAGTGCTTCAGACGCAGTCATGGAAAAGCGTCCCCATAGCGTCAATATTCTGACGCAGTGTTGAGTTCCCTCAAAAGTGAACTGTTTTATAGATTCAATGGCCTTACAAGAGAACTCTTTGTCTTTTTTTTTTTTTTTGTATCATGTCATAGATATATGAAAATATTCAATGTTTCTTTGCAGATTGGGACATGGGATCCTGCAAGTGGTTTGAACATGACAGAGAATCAGAAGGGAAAGGCAGCCAATGTGACTGACTCTCTCTCCAACAGATCTCTGGTGGTGTCCACTATACTGGTAAATAAAATTCATTATCTTTTATTAGTTCTATGCACTTTATTTCTTCTACTAGTTTGCATACATAATATTTCAGTGAAATATTATTGTACCTTATCCATAAAATATTATAAATGTTGCTTGTTTTCAGAGAATATGTTTTGGCAAATAGTTTTATTATTATTATTATAAGCATATATGTAACAAAATTTAATTAGGTTTATGCTTAAAATCAAATAATAAAGTCAAATAAAATAAAATAAACTGCAGTGAAATGGGTCCCGTATGTGCAGCATTGTACTGTACATTGCACTATTCACTGCTGTTTTTCTGTTTCATGTGTTCTTGCTGTATGTTTTATTTAAGTCAAATTGTGTGGAATAGCACTTTTAAATTCTCTTACACTAGGCCACTGACACTGATAGCAGACCCTGAAAACTCTCTCTAAAATATATAATATATATAAATATATATTTTATCGCTCCTTCACCTTCTTTTCTCAAACTTCTCTGATATTTGAAGCCAAAGGCAGCTCACTCATGTCAGATTGCACTATATCATAGTCCCTGAGTGACGGAACACTCAAGGTTTGTGGTTTGAGGCTGTTCCAACCATTCCAGTCTCTCAACACCAATCAGGACAGGAGCTTTGTTCCTGTCATCTTTTCAGACGCCATGCCTATTGATGAAATATACTAAGAAAACTCTTCAATTTCTGTAGAAACAATTGTATAAGTGCACTACTCTTTGAAGTATCTCACTGTTCTCGTTTAAGTATTAGTTCTCTGAGTTAGTTGTTTTTTGCCTTTTTATTCAAGTGTGCTATTAGTATGCTTCTAGTATGCTTAACTAAAATGATAGAGTATAATTTCAGTCTTGTTTTTATGTACTTATTGGAGATATAATATTTTGATATACTCAAGTATAATTAAGTATTTTACTTTAAGACAAGTATACAAAAAAGTCTATTTGGCTTTCTTTTACTTAAAGTTTTGATCAGACTTAAGAAAAGTATAATAAAGTATTATAAGGCTTGTAGTTGGCAAACTTTTTAGTTTATAAAAGTGTACTTTTAAATGTACTTTAAGTGTAGCAGTAGAAAAAAAGAGTTCTCTTTAAGTAAACTTAACATTTACTACTTATTGTTGACTATTTTACACTTTTTTTTCACTTTAAGTATGCACTAAAATTATATTTATATAAAAATAAATATTTATATAAAAATCATTCAATGTCTGAATTGTAAATTCATTCATATGTATGATGCCAGTGTTACCTCATTTAACTCAGTGCTTTTGCTTTAGCAGAGGAAACAAATATAAATTGTGTAAATAGTGTAGCAATAAGTGCATATGGATATTATAGCTCTGGAGCCATATTCACAAAACATTTTATCTCACCACTCCTAAAAGTTCCTAGTTAAGAGTTTTCTCTTAAAACTTATTCATAAAGCTGCTGAGACCAACTTTTACTAAGGAATAGAGAGAAGTCTTAAGCTAAGAAAAAGTGCAGGGCTGACCTCGTTGCTGTGGATGATCTCAACATGCTTAATAACTATGACCATAGTGATTGGCTGATAGGGGAGGAGTCTCTGTCAGAGAATTAATCATAGAAATATTGTAGAATGAGGTATCATGTTGCCATATTTAAATAAAGGTTTTAAAATGTAGGCTAAGTGTCACTAATTAAACTAGTATATGTTCAGCTAATTGTCAGCTTCTTACATGTCTGCGTCTTGAGCGAATGCAGAATTCAAGCGACAAATTATGTTTTATAAACAAAGTTTGGGAGGAGCATGTTTGAACAGTCTAATCAGCTCGAGAGGAGGTATATATATAATTATATATATATATATATATATATATATATATATACAGTGGGTACGGAAAGTATTCAGACCCCCTTACATTTTTCACTCTCTGTTATATTGCAGCCATTTGCTAAAATCATTTAAGTTCATTTTTTTCCTCATTAATGTACACACAGCACCCCATATTGACAGAAAAACACAGAATTGTTGACATTTTTGCAGATTTATTAAAAAAGAAAAACTGAAATATCACATGGTCTGGAAAGTATCCAGACCCTTTGCTGTGACACTCATATATTTAACTCAGGTGCTATCCATTTCTTCTGATCATCCTTGAGATGGTTCTATACCTTCATTTGAGTCCAGCTGTGTTTGATTATACTGATTGGACTTGATTAGGAAAGCCACACACCTGTCTATATAAGACCTTACAGCTCACAGTGCATGTCAGAGCAAATGAGAATCATGAGGTCAAAGGAACTGCCTGAAGAGCTCAGAGACAGAATTGTGGCAAGGCACAGATCTGGCCAAGGTTACAAAAAAAATTCTGCTGCACTTAAGGCTACTAAGAGCACAGTGGCCTCCATAATCCTTAAATGGAAGACGTTTGGGACAACCAGAACCCTTCCTAGAGCTGGCCGTCCGGCCAAACTGAGCTATCAGGGGAGAAGAGCCTTGGTGAGAGAGGTAAAGAAGAACCCAAAGATCACTGTGGATGAGCTCCAGAGATGCAGTCGGGAGATGGGAGAAAGTTGTAGAAAGTCAACCATCACTGCAGCCCTCCACCGGTCGGGGCTTTATGGCAGAGTGGCCCGACGGAAGCCTCTCCTCAATGCAAGACACATGAAAGCCTGCATGGAGTTTGCTAAAAAACACCTGAAGGACTCCAAGATGCTGAGAAATAAGATTCTCTGGTCTGATGAGACCAAGATAGAACTTTTTGGCCTTATTTCTAAGCGGCACGTGTGGAGAAAACCAGGCACTGCTCATCACCTGTCCAATACAGTCCCAACAGTGAAGCATGGTGGTGGCAGCATCATGCTGTGGGGGTGTTTTTCAGCTGCAGGGACAGGACGACTGGTTGCAATCGAGGGAAAGATGAATGCGGCCAAGTACAGGGATATCCTGGACGAAAACCTTCTCCAGAGTGCTCAGGACCTCAGACTGGGCCGAAGGTTTACCTTCCAACAAGACAATGACCCTAAGCACACAGCTAAAATAACGAAGGAGTGGCTTCACAACAAATCCGGGACTGTTCTTGAATGGCACAGCCAGAGCCCTGACTTAAACCCAATTGAGCATCTCTGGAGAGACCTAAAAATGGCTGTCCACCAACGTTTACCATCCAACCTGACAGAACTGGAGAGGATCTGCAAGGAGGAATGGCAGAGGATCCCCAAATCCAGGTGTGAAAAACTTGTTGCATCTTTCCCAAAAAGACTCATGGCTGTATTAGATCAAAAGGGTGCTTCTACTAAATACCGAGCAAATACTTAGAATACTTCCTCACTCTTGGATGGGGATACAAGGGAGAACTCTGGGTTTTGGTTCAATTCCATGCTCAGAGCCTTGGACAGCATGCCAAATACACTTATTATATATATGTTTTTACTCTATTCGATCATTTGTAAGTGTGAACTGCCACAGGTAATCGGACATTATTTATTTGTTTATTAAAGATTTATATTTCGCGTTTTATCGTAGATTCAAATCTATGAATCAAAATATGTACTGTATTTATGAAGAAAAGGCTCAGCACCCAAGGCTCTATCGCTGTTGCCTCAGTGGTGTACAGTTTCTTTGGTGGATTGCTGAGGCGGTTTGGCAGCAACGGCCATTAGGACTGTTTGTGATTTGATCTTAGTGACTACTCCTAATGTTTCACAAGTTTAGGAGCTAGTTTTAGTGCAAAAATGCTTTCTGAAATACTCTTAGAGCAAAAATGTAGGAGTCCTAAAATTAAGACTGACAGGCCCATTATTTTTAAGAGTTTCTCCTAAATCGGCAAGTTAGGAGCTACTTTTACTTTTTAAGATGTTCTGTGAATACGGCCCCTGATCATTTGCTTTTGGGGGAATTTGTTGTGAAATGTTTGAGTTTCTTGAGATCTCTGCCTTTTGATCGCAGACTTTGACATTTTGGCAAATCTGAGCATAGACTGATTCTTTTCAAACTCTATTGTGGGACCTTTTTCTGGGGAAAAACTTCTGAGAGACAGCTACTAGCTATCTTTGCTATTGTCCATCAATCTGCTGTCTAGGAGTTGAGCTATTTAAGGGATCTCAAATGAATTTCTACTGGTAGAGAGACCTTTTTTGTCATTAAGTGGTGATTTTAATGCATTTATAATTGTTTAAAACATTGTATTCAAGCATAATCATTTCACATCAAGTACTTCATACAAACTTGCTTATCTGAGTACTAACATAGAAATAGTGCAGCATCTTTAACATTTCCGAAGCGTGTTTTTTTAAAGCCTACTTTTGTTTATTTTCATAAATACCAGATTTCCAGTGTGACCTTATACTGAACCCGTATGTTTATGTAATGGTGTGAATTTTGCTCATCACCATCATTGTGAGATGTGTGTGTGGAACGTTCAGGACTGTATACGGAGTTGAAAATCTCTAACACTGATAGCGGTAATTTCTCTTTTTGCCCCCTGAAAGCTAAGAGCAACAAATACATCAGAACAATCTGATCTATCATTTACTCAATCACGCAGTGCAATTGAAGCAAAACTAACTTAGCTTGTGTGATGCACACTTCAAGCACACGCTGCTGCCTTGGTCTGTGTCGAACGATGAGCGGCTCGTGATGTACAGTGGCTACACCAATGGTTTGTTAGAGCTGCACGCTTCTGTTGATTTGCACAAGTTTAATTCTTACTCTTTAATTGCATTTTAGCTCATAACTTAATATCACTGTGTGACTATGAGGAATAATCACCTCAAAATGTAGATGCTGGTGAGAAGGAATTTATCTAAATGAAATACATGCACCTCTCACGCTATTGCTCACGTGCCAGTGATGTTTGCACATGTACCACAGATTGCAAAGTTGTGTCAAACTTGCATTAAAATTACCTTTTGATTGAAATGATGAAAACAAAATGACAACATAGAGGTTAACTGGTTTAGTGTCACAGGATATGACATTTGTGGCAATCTCTGCATTTCTGAATTTCCACATCTTCAGTTTTTGTCCCTTTGATCATGCAGAACAACAGTATTCTGAGTCAGAAAATAAAACAGGAACATGTCTTCACTGGTTTATGCCGCTATATTCCTTTACTGTTGCATCACTCAGTGTTTCTGATGATGGACTTGCTGTCAAACTGTTTCAAATATTGGAACATATTTACAGATTCCAATTTAGAATGTATGCACAAATTTTCCTGCCTTACAACATTATTACAAACAGCATCAAGGGTTGATGTCTCTTACTTCACTGGCTTTGAAAAGCCTAATTTACCTACTAAGTGTTAGACAAGTTAACATTGAAAACTGAGATGAGATGAGTTATGAGAGTGATAATCAATTTAAATGTATTTCTATGTTCCCAGTATCAATTTAATGTTAGTATTCTCTAACGTCATGCGGAAGTGGCATCATTATTGGAACATTAGCAAGGAAGCTGGTGAATTCTGTGATGCTTTGCTGTATTATTTACCTAATTTAAGAACATTAGTTGATCAAATTTCAAAAGATGAGTAAAAAAGAACTCTTATGTAAGCTTACAAGGTTCTGCATAACAAGAATGACTTATGCACAGTACAATGAACCCTGCTATTTTCAATTAAAATTTAATTTATTAATAAATTAATAAATTAATAAATTATTTATTTTCTGTTTCATATTAATTTTAGTTAAATTTTTGTGTTTTGTGTTTTATTATTATTATTTTTTTAAATTAATTAATTAATTTTTTCCCCCAGTGGTTTTAGTTTTAGTTAATGATAATAACCATGAAAGAAGCCGTCAAACCTGTTTATCTTCTGACAAACAGTTGGTAAAATCCAAATCCAATATAATTATAAGTTGTATCGACCAATAATCAGTATCAGTCGATAAAAGCAATTATTTTCACTATCGACCATCGCCCGATTGTTTAAAAACAGTTCATGACCAGGAAAGATTATATCCTGTCAATCAAAATAGGGCAGAAAAACTTGTCAAACTGTGTGTGAAGAAAATGTTTCGCGTTGAATTTAGGGCAACTGAACAGTTAAAAAAAATTGTGAACATATTAACAATTAAACAAAAAAATAGCAATGTTAAAGCCGTAGTAATCACCCGTAATTCAAGCCAGGGTTGCCAGGTCCACGTTTTTTCACTTCACTGAACATTATTTGTAGTGCGCCTCCCAATTCCAATAATTGCAAAGAGCTTTGTGCTACTTCTGAAACAAAGTCTCATTTTGACGCCATTGACACTGACATATCACTGTAGCTCCTCAGTTCAAGCAGCAGCATGAGTATTTTCTCCCACTTTAATACAAGTTATTGAAAAAACCAGCATGAACATCAGAAGGTATGTTGAAAGATACAGTACAACTTATAAAAGTGTCTCATGTCCCAAATGAGATGGTTCCCAGTATAGTTTACAGCATTTTTTTTTTTTGTTTGTTTGGTATCAGTATCAGCAGATGTCATTCTGAATAATCGGTATCTGGAGAGAAATTTAGTATCGGTGCATCTATAATCATTATGGTTTATCAGAACTCCAAAATCCTTTCGTCAATAAACTAAATAATTCCAAGAGAAAAGGGCAAATTCATTAAACTGAGTGTAGTGTGAGTGTTTTTTTATTCTCTCTCAGTGACCGATCAGAATGCAGTAAATGCTACAAATGCTAGTTGCCTGAGTCAGGCGGCCAAGGATCAAAGCTGCCATGAATGAAAGGAGAGAAAGTGTGAGAGGAAACTGCTGGGGGGGGTGAATGCTGAGCCGTGAATGTCAGTCCTTACATGAAAGTTTAATGCCCTCAGGTTTGCCTCTGAAGCCTTCATTGTGCCGCTACAGAAAGGAAATTGTTATTAATAGGCTGTGAGCAAACATGCTGCAGGTTTGCTCTAACATTTCTAAAAAAAAATAAATAAAAAAAAAAGTAATGAAAGATGAGTTGAGAGACCTTATCACTGTTATATGAAGCAAACACTTTCATTGACTTCAGCAGTGACAGAAATCAACTTTTCAATATTTGCCCCCTTAAATTAATTGAGGGCATTTTTTACTTGTTCAAGGACAATTTTTCTAACCTTATTAAAGGTATGTGTCATGTTTTATGTTGAATTCTTACATGTAATAAATAAATTGAAATAAAATAAGACCCTATTGGCTGTTACCAATCAAAATTAAATCAGTAGCAACATAATCCATCTTTGCAATGCAGAGGTGGCACAGAAGCTGCATCTGAAGTGGCATTGAGATATCTGCACACACTGTTTAATGCAGCTCAGAGGTGGTATGATTGCATTTACAATGCATTTACAATTGTGTTATTAATGTGATGAGGTAATATAAAATGTTGAATATAGAAACTAAAATTATAAGTGAAAGTGACACGTATAAGTGAAGGTAACCCATACTCAGAATTTGTCCTCTGCATTTAACCCATCCAAGTGAATGCACACACACACTGCAAACCGTGGACACACACACCCGGAGCAGTGGGCAACCATTTTTTGCTGTGGTGCTCAGGGAGTGATTGGGGGTTAGATACCTTGCTCGAGGGCACCTCAGTCATTTCCTGCCGGTATTGAGACTTAAACCTGTAACCTTAAGCTGTTCGGCTGAGATTTCGATGTTTTGTTACGGAAAGGCCGAAGCTGATCGGTTGGGTCTTGTCACATGACCTGCAGTGCGCTTGCGGCATTCTGAAAAGTTGAGAACGCGCCTGGAAAACGCACCACGTGTGTCGCGACCACGCTGCTTCCATTATGAGTGCGTGCCGTGCGGCTACATTTGAAATAACTGACTTGCGCGTGGAAAAGTTGTGATATGTGAACGGCCCCTTAGTGAGGTGAAGAGGAAAGAAGAGCGATACAGGACTAAAAATAACATTACCTTTCAAAGGATCCTAATGCTAGGAATATGATTATTCATTTTCAACAATGTGAATGTCTTAGTTGAGCTTTATTTATTTGTATTCAGTACATTTCACTGTGGATTCTTTGGTAAATCAATCGGATTTTGGTGCAGGCTTTGCAAACAGACTTTTACGAAATGGACTCCACAGTAATGCAACGACATGTCAGTAACTGTGTTAATACTAATGACCAGTGATTTCTCATATGTAATGTTTCGTGTAGTCAGATGTTATTTGTGTGTGTCAGTAAATCTAACCAGTGACTAAACGCTCAACTTTACATTGTTTCTCTTAGTAGGATGAAAATAATCTGTTCTTTAAATAGTGATTAAATTATATATAGAAAGCGATCAAAGAATGCTGGAGCTGTCAATCGAACAATCATCATTGCAACCTTTCATGCCACCATCCAAATATAATGTCATAGATATAAATGTAATGCTATAATTAACAAATTTTCACAATTACTAAACCTTGAGAACTGTAATAGTAAAAACGTGCTAAAAGTTTTTTGAGAGAGCTATTTCATATGGAAAGATGTCAGCCAATCACAGCAGTGGGTGTTTACACTGAAGTCTCACAGCAGACACGCCCCTTAAAACAGAGCGTTCAAATCAGAGAGCTGAAATCAGGGTAGGAAAAATGCCCTTTATTTCTAAATTATGACAATTTTTGAGCATACTAACATTATAAGAGCACCCCAGGAAACATGATAAAACAATAAAACAACACAGTTCATGACCCCTTTAATGAGTAAGTTATCAGCTCATTCATTCAACCAATTCATTCAAAAAGGCTGATTTGTTCAGGACTGAAGAAAGTGAAAGTCTTTATGAATGGGTCAGTGAATTATTCACTCAACCACTTTGTTCAGATTCATTTAGTAACAAAACATCACTGTGTATTGAATTTTGGTGGTATTTTTTGCACCAAACCCCAGTTAGTTTCTGACCCTGCTATATCTATTCACTGACTTTGCATAAGATCGTTCTAAAGGTTGTCTTGTATTAATATTTGTTAAAATCACTGTATTATCATTTGTGTATACATTTTCTCCTATGTTAATTTTTGTACGCTACATTTCCTAGTGCTTACACACAACTTGCCTGAATAACCTGACAAACGTTGGCCTTGTAAACTTGTTTCCAGGTGCACTCAAACTGCATACGGAAGCCAGCCAGACTGATTGAAACTGCCAATTTCCAGATAGTGGTTGCTAGTTTTGTATGCAGTAAGCATCAAATGAGGAATAGTTTACTTACACATCATAATGCAGTTTGATTTTGTCTTATTTTCTTATCTTCAAAGGATGTTTTGTTCTCCAAGTCTGTGATTAATAGCTGAATGTTTTCAGCATTACAATTTAGCAGTCTAGGGTTGTTGAGTTCAGGAAGTAGCAATCATTTTGTCACTTTGCAACTGGATTCAGTTGCCCCTTCACCTCCAGATATTACTCGGTGCACTGCTACAAAATAAATTGGAAAATTGATAAAACTTGTGGTTTATTTTTAAAAAAAAGGTATGAATGAACAAGTATAATTTGTTTCTAAGAGTAAAAATGTTCCAGTTTTTAATTAGATGGCGAGTAATAGAAGGTGACTTAGCCTTTAGGGGTAGTTTCTCTCCCATCTGCTGAATGGATTACTGGTTTAATTAGAGTTTGTATTCTCTTAATTGCTCTTTTATGAGTTTAGATGCAATATTTGCTGTTCCGGGGGAGGTTGTAGTATAAATTGTCTAAGGCAGTATGGATGCTTCTTAGACAGATATGTAACATTACATTTACATTTATGCATTTAGCAAACACTATTATCCAGCGTGACTTATACAATGGAGGAATATAATCAGTTCATCAAAGAGCCAACAATATGTGTAGTATACAATTCAGATCTTAAGCTTTGCCCTTGCCTCCGATTTTTTAGTCTTGCATATCAAAAGCTATTTGCACTTTATTTCAATGCACTTTAGACATTCTACTAACCAAAAGTAAGTAAATTATAAGAACCTGAAAACTGCACTAACTCTCAGTAGAGTATAAGAGTTCGGGTTAGTAGAATAAGTCGACATGTAGTTGAAAAGTTATTTATAGTCAGTAGAATGTCTGTTAGGGACCACCAAAATAAAGTGTAACCCAAAAACTATCCATCTATTTGTAGGAGGATTGTTATATAAATTATAGACTTTAATGATAACAAACAGAACTGAATGCAATTCCTGGCTAGACAAAATGTTTCACAGTAGGAAAAATTATGGTGGTAGTAATGGCAGTACAAATAATATATTAGACATTTAAGGGATTTCAACATACAGAATTCTGTAAGAATTGCACATTTGTCAGGTTTCAGCTGATTTACGTTACTGTTTGACAAAATATATTGTTTTCCAAAACATATCGATAAATGCATGTTATACTAAGATAACGATGAGTAAATTGTATGTGCAATGCTTTTTAAAACATTCAATGGGTAAATCTTACAAGAACATTTCTGGGTTATATTGCACTTCAAAATCAAAATAAAGAAAACATTGTGTAAAATATCTATTTTATATTTATATCAAATCGGTGTCATCAGGGGACTGGCTGTAGTCCTGGGTCTGTTGATGATCTTAAATGTCCTAGCGTACTCATTAGGCCTGGGTTAATGGAGTCCTACCCTTAAAAATATGTTGTTGTCCTTTGTGGGCCATAATGTTTGTATTGTTCCATTATTATCACATAAAAAAAAAATAAAAAAAAATTGTTGCAGTGCAAAACATCTTAATGGTCTTCAAATGGCCTTCATTTCCAAATGGGCAAAATATAATATCTTATTTTTTTATGATTTGTGGAGTCTAAAGTGATCACTACATATTCTCGACAGGTTTTGTGACAGTTACCAAAAATGTATTCAATATAAAATAGGGTTTAATAAGAAACAAAGTCACTTTTAACACACTTCTGAAGCCACTCCAGTGTCTTCGGAGTGCAGAAGTCTCCAGATTCGTATTGTTGATCAAGGGTGGTTCGTAATGCAGAGATAGCAGGTTTTCAGTAACGTTAATCAAAGACCTCTGGCACTTGTGAAAATGTAATGCATCTCCTGCTATTTTTCCATGAAATGTTTCACAAGTACTTCAAAGCATTCCAGAGCATTTTCAGATATTAAGATGCATCTTTTTCAGAGTTGTGGGAAGCTGTCCTACCCATCAGCCACTGCAGCTTTCTGACCTTGAATGATCTGCTTTCTGTTTGGCGTAAACATGCGTACACACACAGAGACAAGCTTTCAAGTATACGCTCTCTCGCTCACTGTCTTTCATCACAAATTGACATTTCAGTTGGAAGGAGAGAGGAGACAACAAGTAATAGAAAAAGCCAAAAAAAAAAAAAAAATGACAATGCTAAAGGATGCATTTTAAGATTGATCAAAAATAATTGTAAAATCACTGAACTAATTAAAATCCCATTTGCAAGCAAAATGCCACTCTTCTGAGCGACACGTTGGCTGTGCAGACTGGTAGATCTCGCAGATGTTTGAGTTCGGCACTCTAAATGAAACCCAGCTGAATGTAAAACCATTCACAAACAAAAGTCAAATGGAGAAGAAAGCCGCAGCACTCAGTGAGTATAAGTCAAAGTGCTACGTGTGTTTAAAAAGCTCAGACAGTTATGAAATGTTATCGCTCACTGTGAGCAACCCTATCCAACTTTGGCACTGTTTCCATGGAAATACACACATGTACAAACAATGCTCAAGCACAAAGAGCTCAACGGGGTTATTTGACACAGCTTTCGGCCAATGAAAATTTGATCTGAATGCTACTGGCCTGAAGGAGCGTGTGGTCAGTGTTCATAAACTAAAGGTAGCTCTGACTGAGCTGGAAGCAACACAGGTTGCCGGTCTGCCAGTCCGCTAACATCTCAGAGCTCTAATGTAAAAGCTCTTATTGGCTGTTTTGATTTAGAGCTCATGCACCATGAACGCTAGAGCGGCTCTGAATTTAGTGAAGCAGAATTCCTGACCAGACTTACGTAGATGAAACATGAAAGTACGATTTTACATTGCACAAAAGAAATTGTGACTGGTGCATAGAAGACTCTCCATCGAGATGCTATGCGGTTGCTAAAGGTTTTCATCATGTTGCTAAGAGTGTTTGATAAGGCGTTACTAAGGTTTTCTGAGAATGGGTTTTCATGGAATGGGTTTCCATGGCCGAGCAGCTGCATGCAAGCCTCACATCACCGAGTTCAATGAGAATAATAATATGAGTAATAATAATAGAATCACTTTCCTTATTAAACACCACTAATTGTTATTTATTTTTTATGAACACTATAATGAAAGCAACAATGACAACAGGTCCATGACTTTTGTCAACTGAAAATAAAGATAGACGTGTTGTGAACGAGACTTTGCATCTAAATAGTGCATTCCTATGAACCTGTACACAGCAGTGAAAAAAAGGTTTTGTGTACACTTCTTTTTAAAAACAGCAATAGGATGTTTGGGTTATGTGTCTGAACCTAGCATTCCAGACACACTACATGGACAAAAGTATTGGGACACCTGACCATTACATCAACAGGGACTTCAGTGACATGGAGTTGGTCCCCCCTTTGCAGCTATAACAGCTTCCACTCTTCTGGGAAGGCTTTCCACAAGATTTTGAAGGGCGGTCGGGCACTGATGTTGGATAAGAAGGCCTGGCTCACGATTTACGCTCCATTTCATCCCAAAGGTGTTCGATGGGGCTGAGGTCAGGGCTCTATGTGGGCCAGTTAAAGGGTTAGTTCATCCAAAAATTATCCCGTGATTTACTCACCCTTAAGCCATCCTAGGTGTATATGACTATCTTCTTCCAGACAAACACAATATTAAAAAAAAAATAAAAATTCTGGCTCTTCCAAGCTTTATAATGGTAGTGAATGGCACTTGAGATTTTGAAGCCCAAAAAAGTGCATCCATCAATCATAAACCTAAATAAATCAGAAATGATAATGTATTTTGTTTGTGGATCCAAAATCAGTAAGCTCGCATTTTTGTAGGTAAGCTGAGAATTAACATTATAGTCATGATAGACTTTCAGAGTTTATATAACCTTGACAGTTTGCTGTTAGACAGAGTTATTTCTATACACCAAAACCAGTTGTATGGGAGTCATTCTACAATTTAGGGTTCATTTCATGTCCATTGATGATATTTATATATATATTTTTTCTAACATCATTTTTCAGAAATATCTAATTTTATCCATTAAGGATAATGTCTTTTTTTTACAATTACAGTTTTTTAAGTTTCTTTCTTTCTTTCTTTCTTTCTTTCTTTCTTTTTTAAGTGAGTCTCATGTTCAAAATAATGAATATAAGCTGTTAAAGTCAACATTATCTATAGTAAATCTATTTCTAAAATCATAAAATACTTACAATCTAAATTTAAAGTTTATCTTTTTTTACTTTAGTTAGTGTGTAATGTTGCTGTTTGATCATAAACAACATCTGCAAAGTTACGACGCTCAAAGTTCAATGCAAAGGGAGATATTTTCTTTTAAAGAAATCACTTTTTAAGGACTACAACAAACGGCTGGTAGGGACTACAATGAGCTTCTTCCTGGGTTAGTGACATCACTAACCCTAAAATTTACATAAACCCCGCCCCCGAGAACACACAACAAAGAGGGTGAGGCCATGTTGGGCTGCTTTAGAGAAGAGGAAGAGTTGTTGTAGTCGAGTGTTGTTAACATGCCGTCATTTGCTTCACAAACGAGGGTCAATTCAACACAAAAGATGAACATGACGGCACATGCTAGTGGATGAGTTGAATCAACTCCACAGCAACTACATACATTTATCCACTAACCATTCAGAAACATCCTAAAAGTTGTAACTTCTTCCTGAGTCTCTCCATCAGTGTCGACTCCGGTTTGAACAATGTAAGGCTGAACACCGTTACTGACAATCCTCATTTTGGCTGCGTGAGATTCTCCAGCTTTGTTGTTGTTGAGCGACCGAAGCGCGAGCTGTTAAAGCTCCGCCGTCTTCTGGAAATGGGGCCGGGAGCAGCAGCTCATTTGCATTTAAAGGGACACACACAAAAACTACGTGTTTTTGCTCACACCCAAATAGGGGCAAATTTTACAAGCTATAATAAATGATCTGTGGGGTATTTTGAGCTGAAACTTCACACACACATTCTGGGGACACCAGAGACTTATATTACATCTTGTTAATGGAGCATAATAGGTCGCCTTTAAAACGGGTAATAACTGTATTATCAGATGGCTTTTATATTTTATGGAAGTGAGTGATATCTTTATTGTTAAATGGGCTGTTCTGCATTAAAGCACGTGACTGACCGACATGCTTTTTCGTTTCACTCCTGGTGTGATTAGATCTCTCTGCGATTTGATACATTCAGTTTGGGCAAGCCTTAAGATGTCTGAACTGACAGTGTTTTCAAAGGTCTGAGAATTTAAGCAAAAATCTAAAAAAAAATCAAACATTGAAAAAGCAAAAATAGTTTGTACACAGTACACATAATGCATTGATGCATGAGAAGAACTGTTGTTTCTATGCCGGGCTCCTGCTGTGAACAGGCTGCCTCTCATTGGTTCATTAGGACTGTGAATATGCGGGCGGTAAGCAGCGTGGGGGCGGGAAAGCGCTTATCTCTCTCTGCTGCAGCTCTTCTGGCATGACAAATGTTCCTGAATAGTCTCGCTGGTATAGAAGGATATGTTCACACCAGCTTCCTGTAGTGTAAACCAGATATCTACATTCTTATTGCCAAGATCAGCGGTCTCATAAATTGCTGATTTGTTGCTCATGCATCACAATAGTTAACACAATGTTAAAGGGATTGATCGATCGGAAAATGAAAACTGTCATCTTTTACTCACCCTCACTTTGTTCCAAATCAATTCATTGTATATTTTCATAAATAACTGTAACCACAATTAATATGCATTATAATATTTGCAGATTCCTTGTTATATCTGAAACTGGTTCATGTGTTTCAATGCATTATACTTTCTAAAGGTGCATATATCAGACATATTCCTGACAATCAGAGCACAATGTCTTCTCCCTCCACAGGAAGAGCCTTACGTGATGTTCAAGAAGTCGGATAAGCCGTTGTATGGTAACGATCGTTTCGAGGGCTTCTGCATCGACCTGCTGCGAGAGTTGGCTGCCATCCTGGGCTTCACCTATGAGGTGCGACTGGTGGAAGATGGCAAGTACGGAGCGCAGGAAGAGAGCACGGGCCAGTGGAACGGCATGGTCCGAGAACTGATGGACCATGTGAGTCAGACACCTCCATCCAATAGTGTTTTGATTGCACTCAGGTCTTTTCCACACATCTTTCTGTACAAACCTGCAAGGCTGAACAAATAAATGTGAATATATATACATATATATATATATATATATATATATATATATATATATATATATATATATAGATTATTATCAATGTTGAAAACAGCCGTGCTTCTTTGTATTTTTGTGGGAAACATGATATTTTTTTTTCAGGATTTTTTTGATGAACAAAGTTCAATGAACAGCATTTGCAATAGGAATATTTAGTAGCATTATAAATGTCTTCACTGTCACTTTTGATCAATTTAATGTGCCCTTCGCTGAAAAAAAAATATTAATTTCTGAAAGATTGTGTATGATAACATTTTATCATGTTAATTCTTACTGAAAAATTGTATGCAAGTTATTTGAATTTCATTCCATCTTAATTTTGCTAAAATTTGAAGTAGAATTCTGCCTCCTGTTCATTGCCTGAAATTCAATTTCAGTTACATTATTAAGAAATTGCACTGTAATTTATAAGGCATTCTTAATTCATTTCAGGATGGAGAACAATCCTGACACACTTCCACAATGAAATGAGATGCTTTCAGTGTAGAGAGGAAACAGATCTGAAAATAAGATTAACAGTGTGTGTGTAGTGTCTGTATGTGTGTGTACAGCAGATGGAATGAAGATGCGATAAAATAAAACTCAAGCACATACTGCCGAGAGGACACAAAGTGAAAAATCTGGCATTAGTTTTCCCCCTATAGAGCTTATTAAGCACACACACTTTCACAAACACACACACACACACACACACACACACATGCACACAGGAGCACACACTGCCCTTCGATATCCTCATTAGACTCCACAAAGACTACGATAGGAATGAACACATTTCTGAGAGCATTTTCTGCACTCCCTGTGTTCAAAAGCAGTATCCATTGCTCTAACCGATATATCAGACATCTCTCTTAGTCACCGCTTCTCAATTGGCCACGGTCGGATCGTCTGGCGTGAAAGCGGAGGGTGTGTGTGTGTTGTCGTAACATTCCCTGGCAAACCCCCCCACAAGACGAGAGCAGGACAGACTGTAATTGGCCTTGACAAGCTTTCAGAGCAGTCTAGAGTTTGCAGTTTGCCAGTACATTGATGTGCTAGAGATAAAAATATCTTGTCAAAGGACTTTAGAAGAAAAAAAGGAAGGTACCGAGACAACATCTGCTCACTTCTGGCATTAATTTGCCCCCTCTGGGAATAATTATAGACAATCCAATAATTCTAGACAGAAGCCTTTATTTTGACTGAAATTATACCAATTCTACCAGTAAAAGTAGTGAAACTGAGCTAAATGTCAGTTTTAGGGGCACAGCCGTCTTAGCTGGTGTCAGTGTTCAGACAGCAGGCCCTCCATCAGCTCTGGAGGAGGCATAACGCCTTTACTGTGTCAAAACCGATGTTTCTTTGAAGAATTATTGTACTGGGTATAATCTCACATTCACAATTACACTGTATAAAACCTCTGTACTGGGCTTGAAAATGTGTAATTTAAATTTTAAGCCTCTAAAATAAGTTTGAGGGCTCAAAACTATAATGTAGGATTTAAAAGAGAGTATATAGTGTAGACCAGGATACTTTGAAGATCATTTGAAGTCATTTGATTACTTTCTGTTTTATTCGGAGCTTGATATAATATATGAAATATATTCATACACTCAGAGTTAAAAACAACCCAAGTTGGGTTGAAAATGGACAAACCCAGCGAATGGGTTGTTTTAACCCACCTTTTGATTATTATTGTTGCCTCTAGTAATTATGTGTCTGATTTTTAATTTCCAATCTATTTTGGATTCATTTTAAGCCAGCCATATAGTCATTTTTAGTTGGGTTAAATAAAACTGCACATCAAACATTTAACCAAACCACTGGTTTTGTCCATTTTCATCTTGGGTTGATTTTAACCCAGCATTTTTTAGAGTGTAATATGAATGAATGATAAGTCTGGGATCAGTGTAAAATAACTTCACAGTTGAGTTTAAAGCAAAATACTCAATAGGTTTCATTGTATAAACCACATTTGAAACTGTATATACTGTATACACTACTGTTCCTTTTTTGTTTTAATACTTTTAATCAGCAAGGACACATTAAATGGATCAAAAGTGACAGTATATAAGACATTTATGACGTTACAAAAGATTTCTGTTTCAATTTCGACAAAAATATGAAGCAGCACAACTGTTTTCAGCACTCATAATAATCATACATCTTGAGCATCAAATCATCATATTAGAATGATTTCTGAAGGATCATGTGACACTGAAGACTGGAGTAATGAAGCTTTGATCACAGGGAAAAATTACACAGCTATTTAAGTTGTATTAATATTTCACAGTATTACTGTTTTTATTGTGTATCAAATAATGCATCTTTGGTGAGCATAAGAGATTTTATATTTACACTGGACATGAGTGAAGCATCACATCTGAATTTCTCCCATTATAAACTGCCTGGACTAAAAGCAGAACAGACTATATAGTTTTCTGCTTGTGTTGGATTTTTAAAATATACAGTGTATGAGAAGCATCTCTACCAGATGACACATTTCAACCCTCACATTGTATATACAGTCATAAACCTTATTGATATGCTAAGAAGATATGGTTTCGATTATTGCAGCTGCGGTTGTCACAGTGATGACAACATCACACAGGCCACAGAAAACAATTTCGAGGGCATGTTGAGTAGTGTTTGTGTAGGCAGGGCCAATTCTAGGCACAAGCAAACTAGGGGGTTGCCTAGAGCGTCATGATCTGCCTTCCGAGGCAGCATCCAATGGAAATGAACATAAGTGACGGATCTGGAACGCTCTCCATAAGCTGCACTTTTAGGCTAAAATGATCAGCATAATTATAGTGCCTACCTTTTGCAACAGTATTTGCATTGGGAGTGTGTCTTTTATGCCTTAAAATGCTTGCCTTGCAGATTCCACCGCCCCCTCCTCAATTTGCAGTGTCTCATTTTGTCTCCCCAATATAATTTGCATGCAATGACTATATAGACGCATCTCTTTAAGTAAGTGTAGTATCTCTTTAAGTAGTTTTGTTGCTTATAATGGGAGTGATCTAGTTTGGAGTGTTTCATGTTGCTTCCTTGATGTGTATACACAGTATAGTCATCAATGATTAATTATGGGTCTTCAATTTTATTATCAGTATTTATTCAAAAAGTTTTATTGAACTTGTTATTGAGGTGTGATAATAAAATAAGTAGATGGTCCAACATACTCTCACAGCCGTTTATAACTAGGATAACACTTTATTTTGATGTTCCCAAACAGACATTGTACTCACTATAAGAATTTTTGCAACTATGTCAACTTATTCTACTAACCGAACCCTAACCTAGCAGTCTACTAATACTCTAATAAGAGTTAGTTGGCATGTACTGTAGTTGCAAAGTTACTTATTGTTAGTTGAATGTCTGAAATTGAAATAATGTATAACCATAATAATTTTACGTTTGGGCGAATTGGTGGCGAATTCGAACTATCTGCTTACACCATACTGATGGTTAGGTTTAGAGTTAGACCTTCATGTTTTCATACAAATTGAATTGTACGAATTCACCGCCAATTTGTTAAAACATAAGTTATGTTTTCCCATGAGACTGACTGACAGTAACAAAAATGACCAAGGACCAATGTTGGGGAAAGTTACGGTAACACTTTATTTTAGGGTTTTTTAACTAGTAGCTTATTAGCATGCGTATTACAAGAATATCAGCTGTTTACTAGTACTTATTAAGCACATATTAATGCCTTATTCTGCATGACCTTATTCTACATTCTTAATCCTACCCAATACCTAAACTTAACAACTACCTTACTAACTATTAATAAGCAGTAAATTAGGAGTTTATTGAGGGAAAAGTTGTAGTTAATAGTGAATACATGTTCCCTATACTAAAGTGTTACCAAAGTTACTTTTAAAAGTAATGCATTACAGTAATGCATTAACTAATTGCGTTAGTTACTTTTTATGAAAAGTAATGCGTTGTGTTACTTTTTCTCACCTGGGCTGGGTTTGCTTGTTTGTTTTTTAATAACAACAAAAAAGTTCAATTTTTGGCAAATGTTAAGGCCCTTTTGCAACACAAGTGAAATGAATAAGCCTCAGGCTGATGGAAATGCATATTTACTCCTGTACAGTAAAGTAATTTTTGCTTAATAGTATGGTTGAATTAGATCATTAACGGTCAGCAGCAAAGACATTGGTTAATAAAGTGAGATTAAATACATAAAGTATATTTGTGCAATTTAATATAGTTAACTATTACAGGTTGGCATAAAATTCTGAGATTGAATATGTGGTCTAAAAGTTACAGTCTGAGAGACACAGGCTATTTCTGCTTCTGAAAGTGAGCCAACGGTGGCAGACCTGTGTAAAACCTTTAACCCCCTTCATTTCCCCTCTTTCATAAGCGCTATTTTCATTTTTTCAGTCTAGTTGGGTAGCTGAGAGAGGAGATTCGGTTCAGCGCACCTCCGTTCCCTTAGACCCAGTAAATCATGAAAGGCTTTAGTAAGTGCTGAAACAGTAGCAGGTAAATCAAGAGAGAGAGAGCGCGAGTCCACGAGAGGGCTTTAAATTTCCTCTTAAACGCTGTGGGGCAGAGTGTGTGATGTGTAAAAGCCCTGTTTTCTTAATTTGATTTCCTCTAACTGCTTCTGCTCGCCCTGATTTACAGCCTATCGCTCTTTTCCCTGTGCGTTATTTGTTGGCAGAAAGCTGATCTTGCAGTGGCGCCCCTGGCCATCACGTACGTGCGGGAGAAGGTCATCGACTTTTCCAAACCCTTCCTGACGCTGGGGATAAGTATACTGTACCGCAAGCCCAACGGCACCAACCCGGGGGTGTTCTCCTTTCTCAACCCCCTGTCCCCCGACATCTGGATGTATATTCTGCTCGCTTACTTGGGTGTCAGTTGTGTGCTGTTTGTCATAGCCAGGTAACATACCAGCCACATATATAGACATAACCCCACATCATGACCTCATCTCATTGACTTTGTTTCAAAATTGAGTGGCCTTGAAGGAATAGTTCACCTAAAAATGAAGATTCTGACATTATTTACTCACCCTCATATCGTTCAAAATCTGTGTGAATTTTACGTGGAATGGGTAAGGTGAATTGTTCACCTCTTTTCCATTTTATCAAAGTTAAAGTCAAAAGGGCCTGTGAAGATCCAAAATGACTTAAATACATGATAAAAGCAGCTTTGTGTGAGGAATGGATTTGTAATATAATTTTATGATACAGTTTTGGTGCTTTTTTGTAATTTTGAGGGTTCGACAGCCTCTTCCTCCATTCATTTTCATTGGAATTTCCTGCTTCGGTTATTCTTCAGAAATTCACTTTTCATCTTCCATGGAAGTTTGACAGAGTTGGAACGACATGAGGAAATGATGACTTAAGGAATGGGTTAACTATTCCTTTGAGAATTCTGAATGCCACTCACGATATTTACACGATGAAACGTCATGAGATTCAGCTGTAAAAATGATAGAATTATGAAATTCTTGCAAGTGTGAATAGGAGTTAAGGCTTTCATTTGAGAGAGTGAAACATAACCACACATGAGAGAGGAACTTTAAGGGTTGCTTTGGTATTCCTGTCTTGATGGTGAGGAGCTACAGTGTGTGCCTCTCATCTGATAAAGCACGATAGCGCAAACCACATAAACAAAGATGCGAAATCACAGTTTCAATACAGTATGTGTGTGAAAGACAGAAAGCAGGTATGCGGGAGTGTTCAAGCATGTGTGTGAGTGAGATTGAGGCATTTTCTGGTGTGAAACGCAGCCCTCTCTCCCCATCCCTCGCTGTCCCTACTGTGTCTAGTTTGTATCCTTTTCTTTTCTGACTGGGTTTTTCCACATCCTGCTTCACATTTGGCAATCTCAAAACTGACAGTTCATGTTTTTTCTTATTGCTCCCAAATTCGCAGGTATAGCATGCCAACTTTACTGCATCCGAGTCAAAAACTGCAAACACCTCTTGCTTCATGGAGGCTGTACAAATGTAGGGTGCCATCCATTTTGATTACACATTATGATGTCAAAAACAAAAATGTAAAAATGAAACATGCACATATTAATTGTCCACAATAAGATTTATAACATGCATTTTAATTTCTAAATCCACGAAAGCTCAGCACATCTATTTAAATTTTGCAGACTTATAAAAACCATAAGCAATGGTGGCGTGAAAAGATTAATTGCATGACTCCTTCATGAGAAGAATTATAAAGGCTATACATAAAGGCAGCAGCTATTTACACTAAAAGAAAATAACGATATATTCTATTTACAGTATATAAAAGTAGCAGTAGCAATAAGTGCAAATACAGTAGATGCTATTAATACTTATAAATAGTGGCAGATGCTATTTGCACCTCAGTATTGCTGCAGGATGCAATAATAACATAGAGAGTAAATGAATATTAAAATTATTAAATGGATATATATCTAACCCTGCCCAATAAATACTTTATTATTAAACACTCGTAAGGCACTTTATTTCCGCTTTTCAAAAATGTTCTTAATTTTTATTGAATTTCCGATCTGCATATGTGATGGGAAACGGAAGAAGAGCAAGTTTGACAAAAGGCGGATTCGAACTCGGTCACAAAAGTGACTTCCACGCATCGTACTCCCTATGGCCAGAGGCACTGCAGATGTTGAGTGTCTTTTTAATCACGTGTGGCCTAACCAGACATTGGTGGGTGGAGTTAATGTAAAAAGCCTTTGCCTTACATAAATACTACTACCACTACTACAAAAAAAACAAACAAAAAACTTGTGGATCCCTGAGTGAAATCTCCAAATCTCATTGTCTCCAAAGAGGTACTGGAATATCAGAAATTAAACTACTACCCATCATTACAAAATGCAACTGGCCTCTTCTTTCAATATACTTTTAGGGTTTCCATTAGAAATGCATTATATTTGACATTTTGTATGTACTTTTTGAAACTGAGGTCGAAATGATGTTCTAGGGTAATCGACAGCTTATGTACTGATATTAGACCCAGAATTGTCCTTTAAATGCTGTACTGTGGTGCATTCTTAGAATAAATGGCTGAGATCAGTTTTTTTTAATTTCATTTGCATTGGGTCTTTCCATTGGTCCTCATTTGAAGCACGGTGGGGAGAAATCCACAGAAAAGGCCTTATTTTAACCCTAAAACTCTTGGGTGGACTGCATTCAGCTGGTCTTACCCGAGAGTTTTATGGTTAATGCACTTGTGCTTTATAAATGTTACTGGCAATATGATCACACAAGTTTATAACAAGCTACAACTGCCATCTAAGTTGGTTCAGAATATGCACCTTTCACCTTATAACTGCACTAATGTTAACGCTGGGTAAGTGTTCACCTTTTCATTTCTCGACTAGAGCACAAATAACAAGCACATAAATCAATGGCATGTTTTCACAGAAACACACAGCAGAGAAGACCTAACACAAGATCGTATTACTGTGTTTATGTGTTTGTCTCTTTGTACACATTTCTTTATGTGTGCATGTGCGACTGCTTTTGTGTGTGCCCTTTAAAGCCGGTATATGCAGCAAACATGTCTGCGTGTGAGAGAGAAAGACAGAGCGAGAGAGAAAGAGATCACAGGGTGACATAATGGGGACTGGTGGAGGGTTTCCTAAGGCTTATTCTCACCATGCAGTATTTAGAAACCTTCCTTCTGGGCACAGTATGAAAGTCAAATATTTATCCTCCTCTCAGAATCTGTAATGCATATCAGCAGTTGTTTTTGTTCCTGTTGTTTTTCTTTCCTTACAAAGTTTCTTCTCTTTTCTGCGAAAGCAGGTGATGAAGCAGCTGAGGAAGTCTGAATTGTAAAAGAGTTAGGGATGCGATACCGGTACTGATTAAAATGCTTCCATACCAAAAACCAATACTACACACCATGTGTAAAGTGTTTGTGTCGAGACAACTGTCAACAGAGCAAACTGAGAGCATAATGGAGATATCAGAGAAGGATCGAAGCAACAGAATATTAAATATTCGCACATAGCTGCTGTGTGCGAGCTGATAAGCAAAACGATGAGTGGATTGGACGCACAATGGCACAGATATATCCGAAATAAAACAATTTGAAAAGATAACTGCGACTTTTTATTTCACAATTCTGACTTGTTTTCTCATAATTGCGAGATATAAACTCGCAAACATCTGAAGCGTGTACTAGTAAATTGAGTTCTCTTTCACGTCTTTTTGCGCCTGAACAGACAAATTCACACAGAATTATGTCCGTATCGGCGAGAAGAAACACAGTTGATTATGTGTTAAGTGAATGTAAACACGTTTGTTATAGTGTGTTGGATACGTGCAGCTCTTAAAGTGACAGCAGCCTAATAAACTGTCTTAGTTCTTAATGTTCATCTAACAGCAAAAGCCAAAAAGAAAATCACCCACTGCTATCGACTGAATGATCAATCCATATTTAATGTATGCATAGTAAAAACTATGCAGTGTTATTTTAAATTTGATTCTCATCTGGTATTTGGTATCTCATTTGAACCACTGATCCAACCGGACCAGTAGAAAAAAAGAAGAAGAAGAAGAAGAAGAAAAAATCCTTATCATTGAGCCCTGCTGGAGCAGCTCTAAATATTCACTGTGCTATTAAATGAAAGTTAAAATATGATAGAGCAATAGAATGAACAGTGAAAGTAACAGAAGCAATATTAACAGGCATAATTAGGCGTGAAAATAACTGAAAGAAATATCTATTTGCTAAACGAGTTAAGCCAACTAATTTGATTTATATTCTTTTATTTATTTTTATAAATGAATCTTTTAAAATGATTATTTATTTATTTTTTAATTACAAATGCAGTAAATATACAGGTATTGGTACTCTATATCCGCAGGTACCAAAAATGAAAGCGTCAGTATCTGACTCGTTCTGGAAAAAGTGGTATGGGTGCATCCCTAAAAAGAGTTAGACGTACTAAAACACAGCTGATGCAATACTCATTTGCTTAAATGCTGATTCTAATGCTTCAAATAAATCATTTTTTTAGATAATCTGACCATGAATGTGGTACATGTGATGTGAAAACATATTCTTATCAAAGGCAAGTTGGTAACACTTTAGTATAGGGAACATGTATTCACTATTAACTATGACTTTTCCCTCAATAAACTCCTAATTTACTGCTTATTAATAGTTAGTAAGCTAGTTGTTAAGTTCAGGTATTGGGTAGGATTAAGAATGTAGAATAAGGTCATGCAGAATAAGGCATTAATATGTGCTTAATAATTATTAATAAACAACTAATATTCTAGTAACATACATGCTAATAAGCAACTAGTTAAAAGACCTTAAAATAAAGTGTTACCGGCAAGTTTATCTCATTATTTCATAATATATACAGTAGGATCAATATAGCTTGCAGGTATGTATTATATTATAAGTGTCCAACCAATTTTAATTCTACAATCTGCTGAGGGAAACAAATACGAGAAAAAGAGAATTTGTTCTAGACTTGATTTTATCCATCAGAAATGGATATATATATATACAAAGTTAAAATGCATAATATTATTAGCAGATTCCTTGTTACAGCTGAAATTGGTTGTTTGTCATGTGTTTTAATGCATTTTACTTTCTAAAGGTGTAACAATGAATAGATAAGTATTATAACTGTGGTTACAATTATTCATGAGATCTTACAATGCATTATAAGTGCATTACAAGGCATAATTAATTATTGATTAATCTTTATTAATTAAAGATAATTGCATTATATATAAAGGCTTTAAGTAAAGTGTTACCCAACGGTAACTGTTACATACATATTTTTTATGAAAAAGAAACGAGGATTAAATGATGAATTGGTGTTTTGATTAAATTATGAATTTTCATTCATTTTATCAGTTTTAAGGTTTGGGGAAAGTGGTGGATTGCTTCAAAATGACTTGAATACAGCAGCAGAAATCACAAAACAGAATGAAACTTATAATGTTAAACTTGGTAAATATGCTAAATGTGATTACATTGATCGTATTTAAATAATGTAATTTGTTAAATACAACAAAATCAATCTATTAATTCCATGAATTCAGTACTTAATGAACCAAGAAGGATTCAAATATATATATGTAGCCTATCTTTAATTTGTTTGGACATTTTAAATGCTGTCAGTATGTCCAAATTGTATTTTCATGTTTATACAAACAACATATGAATGTCTAGATCCAGATTTTACACACAACATGCATTTAAGAAGGTTAATTTTGATTCCATTTTGACTAGATTTTTACCTTTTCTGAAACAAATATGATTAGTGCTTACCAGTTCCAAACACTTCACTGCAATACTAAAACGTTTTATTTATTTATTTATTTATTTGGTGGTTTCTAAGGTGTTCTTGACAGTTGTTAATAAATTGCTGCACAGTTGCTAGGGTGTTCTGGGTGGTTGCTTATTGGTCCAAGTTAAAACAGCCACTGTGATACAAGTCCCTAGATATAGCTCAAGTCCCCCCTTAATGTCAGTGATCTTGGAAATGTAGATTTTTTATTATTGTCTGGCAGGCAAAAATCATAAATCCAATAATTTAGAACATATCCTTAACAAGCAGAATTATTTCATGTATTGCTCATATCTGCAGGATTATGCAACACAGTTTAATTCTAAAGGTCAGGAGTTTGTTCAAATCCCTAAACAAAAGTATGAGCAATATTTGTCTTAGTAAACATCACTAATGAACCATTGTCCTTACTGCAGTGAGAAACCCCAAGCATGCGAAAGGAAGGATATGTGCTCCTCACAGGATGAGTAATGCGTTCACCAGTCTGGGCAAGTGCTTATCAGATCTCGCTCATTTCCAGGTGGAATATGCTTCTAAATGGGCTGCACTTAGGATGATTTAACAGACTGCTGTGTGGGGCTGACTAGATAATTAACTCCGAGTCTGGGAGGGAAGAGGATAGAAAGAAGGCACTGGAAAAAAGTATTTTTCTCTTGTTTTTTTACAGTACAAATATTTAAGATACATGTACCTGAGAAGCTGTATAAGACAAATATTAGAATACATATATTTTCTTACCTATTGCCATTTTTTTTTCTATTTCTAAGCATAAACCTTTTGTTTGATAACAACAAATGCACATTTGATACGCACATTTCTAAGGCCCTAAATTAACAACATATCTGTAAAATCTGCACAATTTACTACACACCTGCTGTCGTCTGATTGATAGTTTATATTTTTTAGCAAGTAAAAGGCCTTTTAGTATAATTGTAAAAACGTCAACCTTCAGGTCGTGGTTCACATGCAGTGAAATCTTTACTGCACTCTAAAAAATGGTGAGTTGTTTAAACCCAAAATTGGGCAATATGGGAAAACCCAGTTGTTTCATTTTTCTTATCCATATTTGATCCAAATTTGGGTTGAAACAACCCAGCATTTTTTAGAGTGTGATTTTTAGCAAGTAAGCGTAAGAATAACGTTTATATCATTAGTAATATTTCAAGTTAAAATCCATGAGTATCTTCTGCATCCCTGTTATTTGTGAAAAATTCAAAAGAGGTCATGCTTGGCACTGGAATACTATAGGATGTTACAGACATCTCCTAAGACCGAAAATCCAGTAAGACTATGCTGAACAAGCAGCCAGTCTCTGAAATCTATGGTAGTGCATTGATTAGCAATGCATCCTTGTGTAGCATCCTTATTGAATTGCATGTTAGCTAGACAACATGACCTCAACCCACGATGCTAAACGCAGCTGCACAGCAACGCTATTTAAATGTGTCAGTCTCCCAGATCTGACATGACTGTTATCAGGTGCGTGATCGGTCCCGCGCACAATGACTTTCTGAAAAACCACCGCCATTGTTCTTTCCCGGGGCATCAATGTTTCCTCAGCCTTCGTTTATCTCTTCATGTTGACCTTGCTCAAAATTTTCCCTCTGCGGCGCAGATGACCGGAGATAACAGAAGGTCAGTATAATTGGATCAAACTGACAGCTAACTGGCGACTGACGCTTCCCGTAGCAGCAGGTTAAGCCGCGTCTCACGCAGACTGAGGCTGTTCATCGCCTCTCTCCTCTGCTGGCACGCTCCAGCCGATGACAGCCATGCTTGTTAGATTTGCCGTTAGTAATTGGCTTTACACAACATGATTGTGTGAACTTGCACAAAGACCCTTTGCATGAGAGGTCTGGGGCAGCAGTCTTTGCAAGATTATGTTTCATTTTTGTACTCAGACTTGCATCACAAATAGCGAACGAACGACTAGATCAAACAGATCATGTCTCTGTTCTAGTGAGTCTACAGCCTATACATAGGCAGTTACCTTCTAAGGTAGCATCTTAACCTCATCTCATAAGAACTTGAATGCATTCGTACTGTATGCAGTATTTACAAGTAAGTTCTGATCACCAGGTTTTGGAGAAGAACTTATATGAGAATGTTTTGTTGACTGTTTTTTATTAGTTTCATACAGACATTGAGCTATTTAAAGAGCACAGCAATCATTTTTTAGACTTGATGAATCTTGCTCATAGTCTCAGAATATGTTGCATGCTCTACTATTGGTCTCTGAAAGTCAGTAATTTATGTTTCCATTTCAGAGTTCTGAACGGAGAATTAAAAAATAGCTGAGACAAATAATCTCCTTGGTATCTGATTGCCTAACTCTTGAAAAGCCTGTAGATGCTTTTTTATCCCACCACTTCAGCACAAACTGAATTGGGTCACAATGCCTAATTGTCGCCCAATCAACCTTTACTAATGTAATGTCACTTATATTTAGCTGGAGTAAATGGGAAGTCTCAATGTAGGAGAGAGATAGTACAGAATGAGCCATCGGGGTGTGGAGATGATGGGATGGACTAGATCTTCTGCACTGGGCATCTAAATTAATGAATCATTTTTAAATGAATATTCAGGGTTAACTACAAGTTAAGCTATTTTGACAGCATCTGTGACTGTCAATTACCACCAAAAATTATTCTGTCCTCTAAACAGAATGCACTCAAGTGCATGAGCCATTGTCGGTTAAGGCCTGTTCACACTGAATGTGAGACAGAGCACATCCTAAAGGTCTGTTCACAGCAGTACCAACTGTTCGTCAGGATAAATGAAGGCCAAATACACTCCCATACAATATGTCAGTCTTCCAGATCTCAGATTGCAAACTAACCTTCAGCTGGTCTGTCGTCCTGTATCTTTATCTTTAAGTGTATGTGCATATATATCTTCAAACAAATTATTGAACCCAGATGATTTTTGGTGACATAGTTAACACATTACTACATACTTACTATAGTAATAACACTATGCATAATTACAAGTAACCCTAAACCAAACCCTAACCGTAACTCTATAGTAAGTACATGTAGTTAATTAATATTACTCAGTGCTTATTTGAATAATTACAATGTAACTATGTCACCATAAAATAAAGTGTAAACTGATTTTTTTTATTTCTTTTTTTTTTTATGCCAGGATATGAGGTACAGTGGTTTATATAAATGCATAAACATATACACAAAACAATGTACAATGAGGAAAAAACAATAAGATAAATTAATGTATAAATTATATAAAACATGACAATTAAAAAAAAAAAAAGTAAAATAGTAATAGTAATGATAGTAATATCCAACACATAGCATGAGCGTGTTTTCGCATATGTGTATAAGTGCATATCTGTCAATTATTTTTTTTTTGTTAGTTTTTTAGGTCTTAATTTGTATATAACCTGTGCATATGCATTAAGCTTGCCTTTGATATGAATATGTTATTTGAGATTTCATGGAATTGAAAAAAAAAAAAAAAAAAAAAATTGGAATGATTGGAATAAACATAAACAGCTCTAACCAACATGTAACTATTACAAGCCTAAATAATTTATTTGTTACAGAGAAAAAAGTTTAAACCATTTGAGAAGACAGATGGTAATACACTGTAAAAAATGAATTGTCGGTTTAACTTAAAAAAGTAAGTTACTTGTTTGCCTTAAAATTATAAATGTTAGTTAATACAATAAAGGCGATTGGTTTAATCAACAAAAAACTCAAGATAGTATGTTATCCGAACCATTTTAATTATCTAAGCTGATTTGACAAAAGAATAAAAAAATAAATAAAAAAAATGTTGTGATAACAAATCATGAAAATAATATTTTACAGTGTAGATTCTTCAAGAGAATTTGTATTTTTTTCCTGAATCTTGATATCTAATTAACTGATGATTATGCTAACCTGTCTCTTTCTCCTTGTGTCTCTATAGGTTGACCTGCCTTCCCTTCATGTGTCCTTCTATGTGCCATATCATTTGGACTAAAATGTATCTGTGTTCTGTGTCGCTCATCACAGGTTTAGCCCCTACGAATGGTATAACCCCCACCCATGCAACCCCGACTCGGACGTGGTGGAAAACAATTTCACCCTGCTAAATAGTTTCTGGTTCGGAGTTGGAGCTCTCATGCAGCAAGGTAGACGCCTCTGCCTGCCCCCCTTAGCACACATCCCACTCTTTTGCTGGGGGTCCCAACTTGCTCTTGTCAGGCCCACTATGATGCATGGGTGCCTCTGTGCATGTAGTTCTAGAAGCAAATTGGTTGCCGGCCAATGGTATGAATGGGGCTGTGTGGGACTTGAAAGTGTTTATTGGTGGGTGTTTGGTAGAGCAGTGGTTCCCAAACTTTGTAGAGTGTCGTACCCCCTGAGGCATTTAACATCCTTCTGCATACTCAATCTCTAACACTCGGACTGCAGTCACACCTTTTCCATTAAGGGTTAGGGTTAGGTTTCCCCCTTAAATTGATTTACATATTCTTAAAATTCCATTAATTTTATTATTAATATAATAAAGCAATACATTATGGTAAAAACAAAGTAATAATTTGAAATATTAGATCACCAGTAGGGGTGGTCACTGTCTGAATGAGTGAGTCATCGAGTCATTCATTCATTCAGTAACGAAGCAAGTGGCTGTATTTATGGCTGCGTCCGAAAGCTTAAAATGCTGCCTTTGAAGGATGCATACCAAGGTAGGAAGGCATCAAGGCATGTCCAAACCCAGTGTTAGCTTTACTTCCTGTCCCCTGAGATACCTTCATCTAATTATTTTTTTTGAAGGAGGCATTGATATATCCTTTGCTACTTTGCTCCTGTTACGCTGCCTCAAAAGTCTGTTCGAAATCAGTTTCATGAGGTACCTTCGTATGCAAACGCTGTCTGCAAAGTCATTAGGTGTGTTCAACTTGAAGCGGCACTGCGCAGACCGATTGACCTCGTGACTCCCCACTAAACCACTTCACCAGAAATCACGCCCTGCAGGTAATTTCATTGGTTACAGTAATAGGTAGGTTTAGGGATCAGTGTTTGGTGTAGGCAATCAGTACTGTGACTGACATGACCAATAAAATTGTAAGAATTGGCTGCAGGGTGGCATGGGCCTGGCTTCTGACATCTCACTTGGATGTGGGCCAGGTTGGATGTCCACCACAGGCTGCAGCAAGACGCTTCTCAAGTTTTCAGACACAGCCTATGAATGAGTCATTGAATCATTGACTCTCCCAATTCGTTGAAAATCACAGATTTGTTTTACCAGCGAAAGATCACTGTGTGTTGCTTGGAGATGCACAACAATTCTGCTGTGGCTTTTTTGGAACTATTATTTCATTGCAAATAGAACAAACAATATTGACAATACTTTGTTTAAAATGTAGACTACATCACTAAATATTACCTTTTTGTTTGTTGAACTGTTGTATAAAATCAGTCACATTTGCAGTTGTGTGGATATTCGGGAAAATTGCATTCTTGCTCATATAATATATTATCAACATTAAAAACAAAAACTCAAACAGGGTATGTTTCTGTATCGAAGAGAGTTTGATTCTCTATGCACAGTCTGTGTCTATATATATATATATATATATATATATATATTATGCTAGTAAGTGCTAAAACTCCACCTTTAAAGGTACATTGTAAGACAGTAATGTAGCGCGAAGGCAGCATACTCTGCAACCCCTCATGTGTACGCTGCTTGTGTGGATGCAGTCAGTTTTGACCGCAAAAGATAAAGTAATTTGATTGTCATGTATTTGACCATTTACAGCACTACCAATTTCCCATTCTTACACTAGAGACGACATTTTGCCTGTTAGAAATACATGCTCGGTTATTTTAATTTGGAGTAGAATTATATGAACAGCAAAACTCTCTGTCGCCTCACAAACCCTTAGTGGTTTGCGTACCCTAGTTTGGGAACCACTGGGGTAGAGGATCAGGGGTTCATTAGTTGCATGCTGAAATTTCCCATAACCACTTTTCTCTTCGCTCATCAGGGTTATGAGCAGGTAAGTCCAATTTCATGGTCAGAAAATGGCAGAATGACACAAAGACAAATTCTTGGTCATGTCCTTTGTCTTAGACTGCCATGTGTGTTTTTGACTTCTAACCATACTCCTAACAAATCCTGATGCCACATCTTCTCAACTGCGGGAGGCAGATGTTTGCGATTGGGAAAGGCCTATGATGAATGAAGGACAATGTCACATGTAACCTGCATGCCTTTGTGTTGCATCAGACTAGCAAAATAAGTTTTGGTTGACAAATAAGAGACACCAGGCCCTTGTTTGCAAAGTAGCATGGGTAATGTTTGAATCTGCACTGCATCCATCAAATGGAATGATTTACATCCAGGATTGGATTGCAATGTAACATTTGCATTGTGAGTCTTTGTGAAATCTACATTGTTAAAAGAGAACACTTGAGGACTGTCTGAAACCAGCGACCAGCTGTTTTCAATCTAGACAGCATGGATTTTTGTCTTGACACGGGATGTCAGAAGTTTAAAAACATTGCAGATATTATGAATAGTTGCATAGCTGTTCTAGTTGGTGGAGCAATTTGTCTGGTTAATTTTTATAACTAAAAGAAAACTAAAAGAGTTGCAGGGCCATGTGCAGTCAGCCTCCAACTAGAGCAGAAGTCTTCAACCCTGCTCTTGGAGACCCACTATCCTGTAAAGTTTATTTCCAACCTGCTTCAACAACTGATGTGTTTGATTAGGTTTGGACCTAAACTCCGCAGAACAGTGAGCCTCCAGGAGCAGAGCTTGATGACCTCTGAACTAGAAGGACAAGTGATCCCAACCACATGAGAATGAACAATAACAGATCTGCGATGCCCTAAGATGGTTGACTAAATGTGTGGGTTCATCAATGTTCGTCTTGGACCAAGAGCAGGTAACCTACTGAACCCCACATGTGATTGGCACTGAGAAGAATTATTTCCTATGAACAAGGAATCCTCAGTAAGCAAAGGTCATTAACAGTTAGCCAATGTGTTTGGATCATTGTGAAAATGGAGGTATTATTTTCTGTTCTAAACTAATTGTCCAAAGGCATCACCCAATAAAAACATAATTTTAGGGTGTCATTGGGACTGTCCTTTGTTAAGGTTCCTCTGTGAGTTTGGAAGAGAAGATGTGGCATTAGGCTGAGGGCAAAATGAGCAGGGTTTGTGTATGATGACTGTATGCATGTCTCTTGATGAGTGAGTAACACTACACTGTAGAGAGGCTCCCCTGCCCATGGCTTGTCAGCCCCGAGAAAACTGTGGGATGGCGTGCTTGGTCATGACGTTACCTTGGGTACATGACAGTCAGCCCCAACCAGGTTACATAAGGTCACCCTGACCGAATGGTCCAGCATGGTGATACTTTGAAATGACAACATTTATTTCTTCTTGGGATGGTTTTCGGTTAATAATTGTACGCCGTTTTGACACGACTGTATGTTTGCTTCTTTAAAAAGTGGTTGTGGGCGCCAAGGCACCTTTTCCGCTATTGATTTTGCTAAGTCATGTTTAAAGGTGAAGTGTGTAATATGTGCGCGTCTAGTTTCTCACTCACTTGGATAAACAGGTATTCCTGTCCAAAACTCATGCCATTGTTTGAGCCACATGTCAGAATTCTCAAACACTAGTGTTTGCACTTAGAAAGTCAGCCTATGGTCAATGAATGCTTTGGATATTGTTGTCACTGTGGATGGGATAGGAGAATGTCCTTCAGCATTGGAAAAAAAATACACACCTCACCTTTAACAAATGAACTGCAAGTATAGGTAAGGGGAAAGTGATTTTTCCTTCCTATTTTAATGGTTGTTCAGGCTGTCTGGTAGCTAGAGTTATATATCCAAACTCTGGACTTGATTGACAGGTCACTAGAGCATTACCAGTCCGTTGAGGCCTGATTTAAACTCACGTTTGCAGTTCAATTGTAATTCATGTAACGGCTAATCTTTTTGACAGTCCATTGTGTTTTGCCATGGACTCAGTATGTCAGATCAAAGCTTACAATGACTCATAGAACTTGAGAAGAGGTGCCAGTTATTTCCCTGTGCTCTTGTCCTCTGACATCTCCTCCAAGTACAACTAGTTATTGCTCCTACTTTTTAATTAATTTCCCCAAACATGACCATGGTGACAACTTGATTAAGGGATAACAGAAAATTATACTTAGGTTGTGACATAAAATGGCTCTTCATTTTGGCTTTTACCCACAAGCCAAATGGATTGAAGAGTGTAGGGCAATTCAAAGACGGAAGCAAATTATGAGCCCTTTATGCTTTAATACAAAAATGAGAGTCTGTAATCTAATTAAATTTGGCCACATAAATTCTCATGAAACATAAATGAATCCCCACCTTCACTGTGGTTGACTTTGGTGTATTTAGTTAGCATGGATATATCATCCCAGCCTTTCCCTGCAACTAGCTCTTGTGTCCGGACTAGGTTAGATCTGTACATCTGGTGCTGGTCCTCACATTGAAACCACTACTTTACCCTGACTACTATCTCTGCTCCTCTCCACTAGGATCTGAGCTCATGCCCAAAGCCCTTTCCACCAGGATAGTAGGAGGAATCTGGTGGTTTTTTACCCTAATCATCATCTCCTCCTATACGGCCAACCTAGCCGCCTTTCTCACTGTGGAGAGAATGGAATCTCCAATTGACTCGGCTGATGACCTGGCCAAGCAGACCAAGATTGAGTATGGAGTGGTGGAGGATGGTGCTACAATGACCTTCTTTAAGGTAAGTCTGTCATATCACTTGCAACATAGTTAATAGCAAACTCTACATATTGTTTTTTCCACCGACATGTTTCGGATGTGGGTCCAAGGACAGTCCCAATTCTCAAACTGTTCAGTGCATTTCCAACACCTGAAAGGAGGTTCCGGGCCATTCAAATTCTGCCTTAAAAATTTGCTGGTTTTTAACGGAGCCGGATAGTGGGGGCAGAGGAATGCTAATAATGTTGCACTACATTGCTCTATATGTCTAAATATATAAATCTGTGCATGATAGAGAGACCTGGCATGCCAGACTGCTAGTGAATCACCGGCCTCAGTTTCAGTATCTCTCCACAAGGACAGAAGAGCGTACCGGCAGTTTATATGAGAGAATGTTCCACATAAGGATGATGCATAACCGGATCGCCCTGTGACATCCACCGGGTTTTGCAATAACGACCAGCTTACTGTACATTTTCCTTCACTAATTTGATTTGATTTTAAACATTGTTAATTGATTACAGCTTTACTAATTGAGTCAACAGGAAGGTCAATGAAAGGTTAGTATTTTTAATATTGTTTTGTGCATCTGGTGAAGAGACCTTTGCCAGTCGGGTGGTCTGGCACATTGAATAACGGTGTCACATGGATTATTTTGCTTTAAGGACAGCACTGTTACCCCGCTAGTAAGAAATATCATGTTGCTTTTGAATTGCTAAACTATTTTACTGATAAAATCGTCAGAGCAGCACTGACAATGTAATGTACTGTACTGAACGTGTGTGCATTTGAGTGGGAGAAAGAGTGGGAGAACGAGAGATTTCTGTACATAATAAAACATAATTTTGTGTCAAAAAAAAAAAAAAAATCATATTGTTTACTATATTTATCTGCTTGGTCATTGCCATTGTGGGTTTTGGTTCTTTTGCGGTTGTAGGCTGTAAGGACCTTTTAAATAACTGATATTATTTCATATGGAACTGTAATGCAGTCAAGACTTGCCTGGAGCTACTTTAGCTGTGCTTTTCCCTAAAAAAAATAATTGCACACCTTAGAACGTTCGTCAACCAATCAGATCCAAGCATTCAACAACCCCATAGTATAAATGGAAAATAATGGGGGGAGAATAATGATCTCCACTATATTTAGTGGAGATTCAAATTTGTTTTTATTTTTTATTTTTTTTTAATAGAATAACAGTGATGACAGGGTAAAACTACTATCAGTGCTGTCCCATCACAATGTCCTAATTTGAAATCTCAGCTCTTAAAGGGTATTTGAAGTATGCAATAAAAAAGCAAAATGTTTGATAGTGAAGTTTTTATAGTTGACCCTCATAATTGAGGTTGTGTTTCAGAGCTTTTACTGCTTTGGACTGCTGGAAGTGTTGAAACCATTTTATGACTGCACTGTTTAGTGCCACTATGTTGGGGATCTCCTCTGCATTTCTTTATTCAGCCAGAGGGCCGTGAACATGTTCACTGTGAGAATTAAATGACTCTTATTAAGTCAATATTTTTGCTCTGAGATCACAGCATGGAGACTGTCCCCTTAGCATTTGTGACCAGTTCAGTGAAAACCAAAGCACTTTTTGTCTTTCCTATCTGCCTATTCTTGTAAATATTCAGAGGTATACTGAGCATATAGTAATTTTCTGTAATTCACTAAATGCTGATGAAATTGCATTTAAATGTCATTATAATATATAGTACATTTATTTATTTATTTATTTCAGCAGAATTCAAAATGAATTTTGTTTAAATTTGCTTCATTAATACATATTTATTGTGAACAATGAACCAGTACGGTTTATTACTGGTTCATTGTTACTGTTTGTAAAATCAGATTATTTTCATTAATTCCCGAAGGAATTGGCAACATTTTCCTTTTGTTGAATATACAGTTTCAGTTTCATAGAAATATGTCACATATTATGGAAGTTAGAAGTGTTGAGTTCACTGGGACACAAATAAAACACAAATATGGGAATAATTTAGGTTGTTAAGGCACCTAATTAAAGCAGTGTAAATACTGAAAGAAAAAGACACCCTAATGTAGATAGCAAAATTACAACAGATACTGGAGAGAGAGAAAAAAAAAATGTAGTTCCTTCAAAGCATCCTTTTCCTGACAACGCCTATAATCCATTCCAGTCAGATTTCCTACAGGAACAGCAGATGTTCGGAGAGCTGAACACATATGCTCTTTTAGCAGGTGCTGATGTATTGAGTGATTGAGTGGCAGTGTGAGTGATTGACGGTTTGATAAACTGCCTTTATTGATTCTGTATAATACACTACAGAGAGACAGTCACAGAACTCAATAGTATCAAGAACACTACACTTTAAATTAAATAGGTTCATTTTACGTTCTACAATTACAGAAATTCAAAACTATATCAAAACCCCTTGTGTGGCTGAAATAGTTTGTGGTTTTAGGTTCTTTACATCTGTACTTTCACAGCTGGCTTTTATAGCTGCTATTGATTTGCTATTGTTACAACCCTAATCTACTGCTATATAATCTGGAATATTGGTTCTCATTCACTAACCATGTGTACACACAAATTTGTGTGTGAAATCTATGTACCAACGTTTTCACAAACAAATTCAATTCAGGCTCGTTGGAAAAACCCTCATGTGGCAGCTTTTCTGCAAAATGATATTATGTTGCGTCTTGCACATTCCACGACACTTTCAAAGTGAAATGTCCAGTGAGTGGCACTAAAAGTGTTCAGATTTAACCAAAATAGATGAATGTGAATCTGGAAATGTTTTCATAACGTTGGTTGTCGTATATATCATGGCAGTTCGTAAGTCAAAAATGAGTGGAGATAAAATGTTAATTCTCTATCGTATTTGAAAATAATGTACCATCCAAACCCTAAACATACCAATAAAATTGCCAAGGTGCCTTCTGTGTGAATGCAAACACGTCCCGGGATTGATTCCGGACCGATCCCGGGATGAGGACCTAGTAACATTGCCAGGATTAGTCTCGGAATGTGCCTTGTGTGAACAAATAGCAGGACCAATGCCGTAATAAGTGTGTCATAATGTTCGGCAGATTAGTGGAACGGTACGTGTGCTAGTTAGTGATCGAATCAGAAAAAAAAAAATGCATGAGTGTGGTTTCTCGAGAAATCGCAGATCATAAGCAAACTTAAGATGTGGCGGAGACATTACACTGATGTCACGTGTCTTTACGTGATCTTTACGTGATCTTTACGGGATGTGTGTGAACATTCCGGAAAATAACTGGCAGTGTGAATGGACCAAAATCGAATGGTCCCGGGACAAATCTCAGGACACTTTACCCGTGTATTTTCCAGAATCTGCTGTATCAGGTGAGCTACTGTGCAAGTTTACTACATCAGAAAAGACACATATGGAGCTGGTTATGTGATGAAAACTTCAGAATGTATTAGATTACAATGCGCTATGGTAAAAGTGTTTTGGAGGTCATGACATTGAGCAAGGAACCATACGAAAATAAGTTATTTGTTAATCGATAATCTGCCCCTGTAATCATATTTTTCTGTGAAAATGAATAAAAGCTGTTGCTATTTTACTGTCTCTAAAGTTCTTTTCAGCTGGAAACTGAAGTGAATTGTATGTGTTGGTACGTGTTTGGAATTTTGCAAAAATGTAGGTAGAGGCACTTTTTCTTTTTTTATGAACCTTTGTTGAACAAATCATTCATTAAAAAACGTATATACTAAAATGTATTCGAAATGTATAAAAAATGTAACAACTGAAACCACACATGAACAAAAATCACATGCTTGGGGTGTCCTAATAATCATGTTAAGATTCAATTTTATACGTGCTCAAGGATCTTGCTGCACAAGTGAGAGTGTCATATGTTTGATGAAAGGCTGTAAAGGAAATGATATGCTGATGGTTTGGATGAATTTTATGCAAATTACTAACCTCGGGTATGTGGTCACTCATTTATAATAGTCCAAATTCATTAAAATTAGAACAAGGTTAGGAGCAAATTCAAATGCATACGCATGTTTTGTGAATCAGGTGGATTTTTTTTTTTTTTTTTTAAGTTCTTATGTACATATAATCCACATTATTAATGAATGAGATTAAGTTCTTTCTTGTTTTAACATGCGAAAAGAGAAATGTTATGCAGTTATTAATTAAAAACAGCTGTTTTTAAGCTAACTCACGGTGTACGCTATAGGCTCACGATGTCCCGAACACCAATATTTTAACAATTTAGAAAAGACGAATCACCGTCTGGCCAGCTGAGATTTTGGTATGGAGATTAGAGTCATTATTTTTTACTAACAGCACACAGTGAGTGTATATTAGCACCATTTATTGTTTGCTTTTGGGATCTATTAGAGCGTTTGGACTCGGTAACGGTGACGTGTGACGTCTGGCTATGCTGTTATTACAGGCCACCTATGTGAGATTCTGCTGAAGGCATGTGAGAGGTCAGAGCGTCAGTTTCAGATGCTGCATTCTCTAGACCTCAAAGCTGTTGGTGGTTTTTAGCATCTTGGGGTTTTATTGCTGAAAAATTATTTTAATAATATATGTTGAGATTTATTGAAATGGCCGCTAGCGAGTGTCTGATGAGGCACTGGGAGTTTGCTAATAGGAGCTCACAATTTGAATCCTTTGATCATTCTGTTATGCAGTATGTTTCTCAATATACTGCACTCGTCCTGTAAAAGCGATTGCTTTTTGGGTCGATGAAAGTATGTGTGAATAGTATGACAACCCATTGTAAGCTTGATTAATGTGTGTTGTATGTTCTGGCAGTGACAGACAGGGTCAGAAATTAATTTTTCTAGTAAGGGGCAATATTTGCCTCCTGGAAAAGGCTGGAATTGAATTCAAGGAGCATTTTACCTTTGTAAGGGCAATTTTAATAATTAGCTTATTAAATGTGTTTGAAGAGTCCATTTTCATTCATTCTCACAAGTCATTTTTTTTCATTTTTTTATTGTGCATTCCAAGTAATATCAATCAAATACACACACCCATCCACTCACTGTGCCCGCGCACACACACACACTAACAGATCGGCACACACGTACACACACACACACACACGCAAAAGGATAACCCAGGTTTCAGCATGTAAGTCGTGTATGGTGTACAAGGACTTGCAGGAGTCGAAATTATAAATCCTCGATCACTCTTAGTCAGCTTTGACGAAACTTCCCTCAGCTAGCGCGTCTTTTTGAAGTGACTAACAGCCTTGTCACCTGACCTGAATACTCTGCGCTGATTCGCTAAAACTGACTTTATCGGTTTCTGTACACAAACAACAAGGACGCTTGTCGGTTTTTGCTGTAAAACGTGAACTCGTGATGCCTGACAGTGGACGGCTTTTCTGACTAAACAAAGTTAGGGTACTGAACTTTTTTTTAAGTGCAAATGTTTTTTGCAAATGAACTTTTCATTTGTATTGTCTTTTATGTCAAATACTTATTTAACCAGTTATTTAGAATCGTAACGGAATACAATAAAAAATTAAAAAAATAGTGTGTGGGGAAACGGCACATATTCTGGCTACTCAGACAAAACAAGCTAAAAACAGTTTATGAATTAGTAAATTAGAAAACCAGTGTGAAGTGTGATTATTTTAGTAGTATGAAAAACAAAACTGCTATTCAACTGGGATTAAATCATATACAGAAAGCAAGCAAAGAACGTTCCCCATGACTGAAGCAGTCCATGACTGTTATCGCAACGCCTCTGATTGGCCATTGGATTCATAAGCTCAACAGAAACATAAGATTGGTTATAATGCTCAATGCTGCAAAAAGCATGTAAAAATAAATCTGATGCAATGTGAGCAGACCTAAATGTAATGCCACAATTGTTTCATTCGATTTCACATTTATTATAATAATAGATTTAGTTTAATTGTGTATGGACTTTATTTTTTATCTTGAATTTTGTTAATTTTGGTAGAATTTTTGCCCCAAGGCCCATTAATTTTAGACCCTGGTGAGAAACCTGAGGGGGCGATAAAGTTTACTTTAACTGCATGTCATTAAACCAGATTATACAGGAGGTTAGCTATAATCACACCCACCAGTTAACTAACTTTAACTAAATTACAGTACACAGCAAGAGTCTCTTCCAGCCTGAGGAATCTGTCAGTTAAAAAAAAAAAAAAAGAAAAAGAAAAAAATTGTTTGTCCATTGTGACAACACTGCACACAAAGATAATGAATTCAAGCTTGTGCTCAAACCTTGGTACATGCATGCTTCTTTCACCAGCCACTTTATTAGGTACACCTTGCTAGAACCAGGTTGGACCTTTAGATCTGACTTAATTCCTTGTGGCATAGAATCAACAAGGTGCTGGAGACATTCCTCAGACATTTTGGTCCATATTGTCATAATAGCATCACACAGTTACTGCAGATTTGTCTGCTGCACATCAATGATGCAAATATCTCATTCCACTACATCCCAAAGCTGGCGCTCACTGGATATTTTCTCATTTTCGGATGATTCTCTGTAAACTCTAGAGATGGTTTGCATAAAAATCCCAGTATCAACAGTTATCGAAATACTCAAACCAGCCTGTCTGGCACCAACAACCATGCCACATTGAAAGTCACTTAAATCACTTTTCTTCCCCATTCTGATGCTCAGTTTGAACTTCAGCAGATCATCTAGACCATGTTTACAAAGTGGCTGGTGAGTTTGTATATACATGGTTCTTTAATCTGATTGGCTGAGAGCCTTACCATGCTATGTTCTACTATTATCCCATGGAAACGGTTTCACAATTTGTATCCCTCTGCTTGTTTCTGCTAGATCTATACTGGCAGCATTTCTCACAGCGAGCATCAATAGTGTAGGACCAAACCCAAAAATACTATTGTTATTGTGTTATTTATTTATTTTTCTTAAAGCGAGAATGTAGTTGTTTTGACCTGAAATATGTGATTTATATAAAAACATTTCAGGGATGTGAGCTCCGGGCCGTCAGCAGCCATTCAGCTCTCATGTACCCGCAGAGAACAGCTTTATCTCGGCCAGTCCGTCAGGAATTTGCTGCTTATGTAGAAAATGGTTAAACATGATATATAATTCATTTTGGGTATATCACACAGGCAATCTTTGGTCTTATTAATCTATTAATTGTTCCATAAGCAAATCAAATTGGGTTACGTTTCATAACTTTATATTTTTCATAACTTTATATTTTTATTTAACTTAAATCCTATACTAACTAGAGCGCTGCTTTTATACTTTTGACTGAATCATGTGCTTGTGTTTATTTCCTATTGTACAAACTTATACTTTTATTTTTGTTCATTCAAATATTATTGTTCAATAAATATTTTATTTTATATAAATAATATGCCATATTTGGTATTGAGAAAGAGTTAGTACGTTAGTAATTGTGATTTAGACCTCAGTGAAAGTTACATAATAATGCCATTAGCTGGCGGCAAAGACTGTCTTTATAAGTGAGTTAGTAGAAAAGACTTTTATATTAATAGGGACTGAAACAAGGTTAACAAGGACATTTTTACTTTAAACAACACCTTATAAGACACAACAGACAAATGAATTGACCAGCGCTGTCAACTGTTAAAAGAATACTAAGACAAAGATATCGCTTTCCTCAGCAGACAGCAGATTCCTCACTTTCCTCTGATCCTAGGCCAAAATCTGAAGTCTTCGACATGTTAATGACCATTGCTGTCAAATCTTACTTGCCAGAAGATTTGACGCACAGTCCTGACTTCTCTTATGACAACCATCAAATCAAAAAGCAATAGGATCGCTGAACCTGATGCAAATAGTGAGATAACAACAAACCACCACTTGCTCCACTCACATCGTCTTGTTTTGTTATGTTTGTTTTTTTAAGAAAAGCCATGCTCAAAACTAACACTAGAGATGTTTTTTTTTTTTTTTGCTATATCCACAATTTCTATCCCGCATGTAAATGCAGCTCACAGTCACCGAACGTGTCACGAATTGAGTCTTCTTGCGTGCGTCCGTTTTTGTCCGTCGTACAGCAGTCTTAAAAAAAAACAAAACTTCCATAAAACATATATTGTGTAAACACTTTTAGCTCCAAATCCACAAAAAAAATGATATATTCTGTGGTCTGCTTCAATATTATAGTAGCAGAAGATTATGGCCATTTTAGGCGGCCACCATCTGGAAGCCAAGCGTTCCCTGTTCTGAACATACTGCCCTAAGGCTGACACATTAAATTATAAAATATTCTAGTCCATGAAAGCAGGTGGAGAACACAGAAGACGTATTGGCCAGATATAGTCCTCCTCTTCTCTGGAGGTTTGCTTCCTTTGTCCTTCTTTGCTCTGAGGCATCTTATTATCTGTCACGTCTAGTATGCCACATTCTATGCTTCAAAAGATATTATGATCAAAAAGAGGAGCAGGCTCACTGGGAAAGCAGCCCGACCTCTCTCTCTTTCTCTCGCTCTCTTATCCTTCAGTATCAAAACAATCTGTGGCAACCTTTCACACAGAGGAGCACACCTTCACTCACTTCCTGGGCTGCTGTTCATCAGTCACATCTGTGTCTCTGTAAGAGTCTGTGAGAAGCTGCTCCCCTCCTCTGACCACCTCAGCTGCTATCATTGTCTTTTTAATTTGTTGAGAAAGTTTTCGTGGAACCTGCGGCCAGTTCTCAGGTTCAAAACCTTCATATTTCCTGAGCAATCTTCGTCTTATCAATCCTCAGTGAGTTTTTCTCTTCTCTGGTCCTGTGAGGAGGACCCCTGGACCGTAGAGATGAGATAGTCGGAGGAAGCGAATCACAGCTCCTGATGGATCTGGAGCAGCAGTTAAAGAGAGCAGCCCCACCTGTAGAGAGGCACAATGATGCTTCTAGACTCTCGTGATTCACAATCACCAGTCATTCTGAGGCGGAAATTTCCTTTTTAAACATTACTTTTGGAATAAAATGGCCAAAAAACGAATAATATTACTTTTTTAATGAATAAGTCTGGTGTAAGAGTATAACAATGTGGTATATAATTTTATTATAAGAATAATTATACATTTTAATGTAAAAGTTTAATATTATTCAAATTAATAATGATAATAATGAATGTATACAAAATGAACCTTGAATGTACATTTTCAAAACAGATTGTCTATTAAATGAATGATCTATTAAAGGCACAATATGTAAGATATTTGGATTAAAATTGGATTATATTATCCCAAATGTTTCCAAGAATGTTTACATTTTAATTTCCATGTGTCGCCTATCAATGACATCATACCCGCGTTACCCTCGATTTCCAGTTTTATTTTGTAGAAATCATGGACACACCAAAGACGCTTTAATATATTATGTTTTATTAGACAACTGTTTGGACGCTTTCATTCATCAGAAAACGAATCATGTTATACAGCTGAACACAGCAAGTCTTATTGTTTAGTTCTCGTTTACCGCGAGTACCATGTTTTACCATGCCTAATATTGATCTGTCTTACTGCAGTGTGCAACAAGTGTCTCATAGCAGCCGCCGAGCGAACGCAGAATAGCATTATAACATCTTTCAACACTCAAATGTATCTAATATGATGAACAGCGCTGCTTTACTCCACATACGCTTGAGCGAAAGAAGCGGAAGCTGTGACATAATAAAAGCTCCACTGCTCTCGAGACGTGTGTCACGCTCGTCTCTCATTAGCAATCACTCCAGCAGCCTCGTTCAGCTCCAACAGTTTTAATCCACAACCTGCTTCATACTACAGCAATGTTAATAAATCTTTAGTACATTAGCTCATCTATGAATATGATTTCTGCCCGAGTCCCCGCCCCAATGCTTTTCCACCGGTTGTGAGGTGAAGACAACAACTCCCATGATTCTGTGAAATCAAGGCGTCATCAAGCTACACCTTTGTTTTGAATAAGCGACCTCTAGTGGCGAAAAATTACATATTGTGCCTTTAATTAATACAGTGGAGGACTCCATATATCATGTGCATATGACTTTTTGATTATAATTTAAGTAAATATACTTAAGAAATGCAAGTATTAATAATTTTTAGCTCACTGTATTTTAATAAATTTAGGCCATGTTTAACATGAACTTTTAATTTATTGAATTAGTTTTTAATTTGAAACTTTATTTTTCATTTTAGTTAAATATTTAGTACTTGGTGTCATTTTTATTTCTGTTTTAGTTATTTTCGTACATCAAGTTAAACTAAATAAAAATGAGAAATAGCTGAAAAAAAAATACATATATTTAATTTCAGTTTTTTTTCGTTTTAGTTTTTTTCAAATATGGTTTTAGTTTTATAATAGTAAATAGTTTTAGTTTATAATAACCCTGCTATAGGCAACTAATAATTAGTATTATTACACGGCTCTGTGGAATACTTGATTCTGATTGGTCAATGGCACCGTCCAGCGGTATGTCATTCCCCGATAACAACCGCTGAAAACAGTTAACACAGGCTCATCTGGGTTACTGAAGTCTGCAGCGAACAGGTTTTGCCTTTGGTGAGCTAATAAAATAATAAAAAGCAATTAAGTTTTGTGTAGTTATTTAATTATGTCATCCGGTATCGCGAACTCACTCTCTCGCTTCATACAAACGCAGCTGCTGCCATTTTGCGACTATTGTTTTGTTCACTGTAATGGATTAAGATAACAAACAGGTACGACTTTAAATCAGTTTAATCTCAGATCAATATCTCATCCCCATAATTATTTATGTGGCGAAATGCCGTGTAATATGCATCTCTTAAATGCGTTTCTGTCTAGTTTGAACTTGTCGCGCGAGCAACTGCTCTCTCCGCGGAAGCGGACTCAGATCAATATTTCGTGTCTAATTATTTACTTATGTGGCAAGTAGCCGTGTAATAAGACGGATGATGTACATCCATCCCCTGCCCTGTAGTGTATACAAAAAGAAAAGAACAGAAGATTCATCGTCATTTAAGCTAAGTAAACATGTGTCTTTGTCTATTCCCTGTGTCATGTAAACATGTCCAGAATGTGTTTTAGTTCATCAGAAGGTCTGCGTTTCCAATACTCCGGTCATTTCCAAATCTTTCCAGAGATTTCCAGATGTTCAGCAGTCTCTGCTCATTCCTTTGACTGCCTTCAGATCTTTCCTTTGAAACCTCAGATCAGGCCTGTGTGGTGGACTTTTTTGGAAATCCGCAACACACTGTTTTGCTTTTGCCCCTCAATATCAATTTATGGAAATAATGATATTATTTGTGCTAACAATCAGCAAATTTTTATATTTATTTAAATGAATGAGGTAGAAAGACAAGGCTCATCTTTAATACTTGGAAGAGGTGCAGTTATGTGTTTACGTAAGACCTAATCAAAGGCATTTTGACAAGTCTAACAATAGAGACCCAAGAGACTTTCTGCCATTACGCACACACACACACACACAAACATGTATACATAATCATGTGCCCTTCCCTGTGGTGCTCTGAGAAGCCTTTCATTGCGCACATCTCTCTCTCATGGCACAGCCTACGTGTCTGCTTTTTGTAAAACGAGTAGTTAGCAGCATCTTTTAAATATCTTTACATTTTGGCGTGTGAGAGATTTATCCTGTTAGAAACTTCACAAAGACTGTCGCCATCCTGCGTGTGTCAATATAATGAGAATGTGAATTAAAATGGACAGCCACCTGCCCGCTGCAGTTTCCAGCATCATTATCAGTGGCTGAGCTATGGGTAAGGCCAGGAGATGTTTGTTTTGGACTGATCTCCTTCACTGCACACAGGCCTCTCGGTGGAATATCTCGCAGAGAAAAGACGAGCATTGTGTACTGGAGAACTCTGGCAAATGTTTAGTGAGGATATTTAAAATAGAGTCTTATTATCTATTCTGTTTACACCACATAAATATTACATATATGACAATAAGCGTTGTCAAAATTAACATTTAACAACTGTGATGAATTAAATATATTTAACACCATTGTTTTATTTAATGCAGGTAACACATTTATCTAATTTGACGTAATAATAACTGTTTCTGTTGTGGATTTTTAAATACTGGTCAGAACTGAAAACGAATCCAAAAGTTTAATTATTGAATATATGGTAACACTTCAGTATAGGGAACATATATACTTGTCTCGATATTTTCTGGGATTGTATCGATAATGGTAACAGTAAAAACTCCTAAAGTTTTTGATATTCTTCATATTCCGTGTGATGGTCAGTTTGCAGCAGTGACAGAAATTATCCTTTCCAATCAGTTTTGATCAATTTTTACTTTCGGTATCAACAAAAATAATCTTTACAATGTAGAGGAAACACAGAAGCTGCATCTGAGGTGGCATTTAGATGCACTGAGACTGTTTAATGCAGCTCAGAGGGGACATGAATGCATTTAACCCACAGTTACAAATGCTTAAATAATATTTTGATTTTTGATGAACATAAAATGTTAAATATTGATATTTTGAAATGATATAAAAATAAATAAATAAATAAAAAAGATACTTTAAATGTGAAATTAAAACCAGAAATAGGTGGCAGCAAGTCACTGTTATTAAGTCACTTAGTTTTAATTCAAATGGCTAATCAATTCAGGAACGGAGCATTCGACTGTCTTAATGAGTGAGTCATTGAATCATTCACCCAAACGATTCATTCATTCAATATCGAAACACTGCCGTGTGTGGCTTAGAGGCACGAAACAGTCCTGTGGCTTTGTTTTCATTGGCGAAATAGAGTAAAACCAGGCAATATTGTGTCTAAAATGTAAGTTACTTAATATTAACTTCTTGTTTATTGAAATAATGATCACATTTGTAATCAACCTGATATTTTGAGAAAAAAAACGGCACTCTTTGTGTGAAATTGATTAACTAAATTAAATATATAAGACATACAGAAGTATTTTTGCCCCCTTATCTTAAATATCAGGGTATTCTAAATACATTTAATAGACTAAATCACACAGTGTATGTGTGCACTCTCTAGTAAGTTTTTGTAAAGTAAGGGATATGCTCGAAAATGTCAAATCAACACATCGTTAAAACAACAATCACACTATCATAGACGATATGTATTGCACACCCCTATTCAGGAGAACTGATTCCATTAACATGTTAGCTACAAAAAAAAAAATATTATATTGTATTATTACAAGATAACACATTAATAAATATGTAATAACATAATTTAATATGAAATACCCCCCCCCCCCCCCCCCCCAAAAAAAAAAAAAAAAAAAAAACTCTATTTTTATGCCTCTCTACATTTTAAAACCGGTGAGAGCTAAATTGAATTTCAGTTTGAAATGCAAGCTCCTGAAGCTTCTAGTCTTTTGTTTTAATATGACACCATTAAGTAGTAGTACTTCACGATCACAACATGATGAGTAGAGTTTAAATGTGTTCCACACAACATTAAAGTTTATTAAGGAATAATGGACCATTTCACTGTAATGTAGGCTCATACTGCTTAACATTCAGCTCTGGGTACTTGAAGTCTGCTTTCTTGGGCATAGATATGGACACAATTAGACATCAATTAGGATTCTTATCTGTCCTTTTAGAGTGGATCATTTTAATATTTATGTGGTGATTTAAAGTTGTGGATGAAGTCTCGGTTAGCCAACATGGGTGCAGCATACTTTTTTTTAATTGTCAGGGAACTGCCCGTCATTCTTTAAGCACTCCAGCACTGTCTCAGCCAATAGAGCGCTGCAGCGATGGTGTATTTTTGTAGGCCAACTTGTAACAAACCAATAGGATTTTTCCATTTGCTTTTGGATTATTGCAGAAAATAAGCACTGTGACTAACAACATTTTTTGATTCTTAGACTTTTTTTTTTTTTTTTTTCATCATGATAATCTTCACAATAGAACACGGCTTTTATTTTGAAGCCTAAATATAATCAGCGCACGTCATAAGCTAAATGTAGGCTTTAAACGAACTACACCACGGTCACATGACTTCAACGTTACCACCATTAAGCTTCCAGCAACTCTTTTAGTCTTTATTAAAAAAAACAAAACGGAAAGTTTGAGTTAGAATAGTTTGCGAGAGTGTGATTATATAAACACAATGAGGCTGTAAAAGCGACTACGCTGAACAGAAAAACTCGTCTATTCACTATTGATGTTTAATTTCCTCTGTAGTCCCATTCAGACTCTTGTTAGCAACCTTTAAGACAAGTAAAAGCTTTGAAAAAGTCATAAGGATGTATTTTATGTCGTTGAATAAAACATGAAAATATCTTGAGCTTGTGTTCACCACAGACCTTATTTCAGACATTTAATAAAAATAGTTCTTTTAAAGTTCTTTTTTGTTATTAGCTTAGGGGTAAAAATAAGTCCAAAATACCTTTGTAGCGATAAACTGTTAGCGAACATCTCGATGTTCCCCATGCTGCTGAAAGTTTAAATGAATATGTAAATATGCACTGTGCGCTTTCCTCTCAATAACACAATAAACACACAACATAAATGACAGCGGTGAGAAAACAGCAGTTAAGAAAGCATCTGATCATAGTGATGTGGATATGTTTGCACCAGCTCTGCAATTCAGCACTCCAGTCAATCACATTCATTTATATAGCACTAGACTGCTTTAAAACAAGCAGCTTTACAGTATAAAACATGAAAAAACAGTGTCAGTGTCGCTTTAAATTAAATGTACAGCTTCAGTTTTTACTATAAAGCAGCTCTCCAGTGTGTTCATGTTTTCATGACCTCGATGGACTGAATGGAAGAAATGATGATTTCTATGTCAAAGAAGGCGGAGCCTCAGAGCCACACCCACCTATTACATCACCGCCACAGACAAATGGTGGTTCAGAGGCGTTTATCAGCCAGAGTAAACTTTACCTGGAATTTCGCTTTGGCAAGCTGCTTTGTACTCCAGAAACAAACTATTTTTTGCCTCATTTTGTTCAAAATTACATCACAAAAGTTTGCATATATATCGGGGCCCTAAATCATTTTAGGGTTTGGGCCTACAAAAATACATCATCCCTGCAGCACCCTGTAGACAGAATGGAAGAGGAAATATCCCTATGTATCAGTCAACAACAGGCTGACATCTGTTTACTTTCACACATCCAATACATCAATAATGTTGTGTGTTTTCTGGATGTTTCTCATTGAAAGTTGATGGATATCCCTATTCAGTCCAAAAAGCTGGTTAAATATTTTATCTGGAACATATCCTTATTTCACATGCACATCACTCCCACAATAACATCGATTTATCAGGATCAACCAATTTTTCTAGCATTTTTTTTATTTTCTCCGAGTCAGAACAGATAATAAATTTGTTTCATTTTCATTCTCTTGTCATCTGTAAGAGTATCAGCAGCAGCGGCAGAAGAGAATGCTTCGGGTCTGATTGTAGTGCGCAGTAAATTAATCAAAGCCTCACAACAGATCGAGAACCAAGAGCAGATTAAAGTAGCGCAATCTGCGAACACTTAAACATGATCAAAGTATTCGACAAATCACTGCTAATCAATCCAAGCAACCTCAAATCAACCCAAATGCATAGATAGCATCGCGATGATAAAGAAAGAATGAAGTGAAAATGAGAGATGATCACTAGATAACTGACACAGAGAGACTTTTGTCTTAAAGGTACTTAAAGGATTGTAGAGGTTGCTTCAGTATCAAGAAGCAGTCTAAGTAAAGTTTTTGTACTAAAAAGTACTTATTATAGTTATTACAGTAGCTGGGTAACAACTAGGTACTAACCCTCAACCTACCCCTAAACAAAACCTTAACCCATGAAGTTACCTTATATTTACACAGTACTTTCTTAGAGAAGTACAATCTAAGTACAGGTAGTGTAAAATAAAGTGCAACCAAAATATGAGTGTCTTGCACTGTGAAAAATGAAAACTATAATTGTTATTATTCAATGCACATGGTCCAATAGTGAGCTCTGTTTCAAAAACCCGCCTACTCAAAACAATGTATTACAGTCAGTGCAAGCTGAATGGTAAAATACTCAAATGAGAAGAAATATTTATTTGCTAAATTTGAGATTTTCCTTCTTTCTGTCTATCTCAGCCTCCATGGTTTTGCCTCATCAGCAGTCGTAGTCTACATGTGCAATCGGCTGATTTGTCAAGGGTAACTCCAGAAGATTCTGATAGGCACTTGGCAAATCACCCAGTTGATCTAAAATATCGACCGGCCACAAAAAGTCATTACACACAATAATGGCAGGCAGGACCTTGAGTATGTGACTTAATTAGGTTTCAAATGCCATCAGATGTGTTCTCAGAGGCACAAAAAAAACTGAGTTTAAAATACTTGAAGATTCTTTGCAATTGGCAACAATTTCTCTTGTTACTAGCCTTAATATCTAAGTTGATTATGGGTTTATTTGTAGTTCTACTGGAATAAGATGGTATTATTTTGTATTTTGCGTGCTGTCAGCATACATTTGCGTTTTGGAGATTAGTCAGGATTAGTCATAAACAGATTTGTGTGCTTCTGCCACAATTTGTGCTGTAGTAATCATGTAAAGGGGGCAAAAATATGACATTTTAACCAATAGCTGTATGAATTTTCTTAAAAAGATTATTCTGAAAAACACCTGCATATGCTTTGTGTTCCCAGCGAGAGAGCAGTGTGAGCGAGAAAAGCTTGTCTGTGGGTGGTTTATTGATACTACAATGTGGTCTCATTGGTATTTGTAGGTATACGATGAATAAGTACAAATATTTACAAATCATTTGAGGTTCATAAAATTTTTCATGTCAACCCTCTGGTGCTCCTCGCTTGGCTGTCAAAAATCATAGATTTTTATTTTTTTATTTCAATGAAATGAATGTACTATATTTTATTTCGATCATGTTTTTTATTTATTATATTGTATTTTTTAGGGGATTTTATGGTATTAAATTATTGCCACTTTTTGAGCATAGACCTGAAAATGCAATTTCCAACTTAAACCGTCATAAATCTTGAATGCTTTGGAGCACAGATTGAAGTTTGGTCTCCTTTTAAAGAAGATGCTTGGCAGATTGTGGCTGAAGTGAAATTTAAAAAATTTAAAACTTATAGAAGTTGACGTTTATTGTTATGAAAAATGCACAAAAATACTATTTGAAAGTTTTATTTGAAATTTTCCAAAACACATTTTACTCTAAAAGTGTGAGAATATCAAAGCCTTGAATCTACAAAAGTTGTGTTCCAAATTTGAGGTTGATATCTCAAAAAAAAAAGAGCTTTCAGTAAGATTTTGTTTGGGCGCAGTACCAAACGCTTCAACTGGATGAAACTCGTTTCAAATGCGCTCATCTTTGACCACAAACAATACTATGACTGTTTTATCAATACCATTTAACCTTTTTGAATCATGTCCATGCTTCATGCCAAAAAAAAAAATAATAATAAAAAGTACCGTTTTTTTTTTTTTTTTTTTCGGTCAAAAACAACCATTGGGCTCTGTAAAAAGGTGTTTCTCTTAAAGGACTTCTTGTCATTTAGTGATAAATGAGAGTCCAGTCATAGAATTGATCTGTCACCTGCAACGTCACTTTTGCAAATGTTATGATAATTGCAGTTCCAACTTTTAGATTTCTAAAGTACATACGTAAAAGATTGTCAATGTGTTGATATTGTGTTGTTTCAGTGTCTATCCAAACCAAATGTTTCTTACTTTAGATTTAGGATTAGATAATACTGGAGTTTGCAATATTTATTGTAATTGTTATTCAAATATTGTCTTCTGTCTATTCCCAATTGTCTAAATGTGCTAATTTAATGTTAAAATTGAGAGAAAGCATATTATATTTGTCGAAAAGCTTCTATGTATTAAAAGTCTGATAATGAATTTGATTTCTCTCCCAGAAAACAAAGATCTCCACGTATGATAAGATGTGGGAGTTCATGAGCAGTCGAAGACATTCGGTCATGGTGAAGAGCATCGAGGAGGGAATTGAACGTGTTCTCACCTCAGACTATGCCTTCCTCATGGAGTCCACCACTATCGAATTCGTCACCCAGCGCAACTGCAACCTCACACAGATCGGAGGCCTCATAGACTCCAAGGCCTACGGGGTTGGCACCCCAATGGGTAAGGCAGTGTCTATAATAACTTATCACATTTACTTAACTAAGACTGCACTCTTGTGTCATTTTTAAAGCTGTTTTATGGTGCTTGTATCACTCTGCATGCATAAAATAATTTCAATTGAAGTCAATTTTTTTAAATTATCTGGCTGAAGTACTTTTTTCTATTACTAATTAGGAGTTGAACGACTTTTTTTAAAGTCGACATTTATGTGATTAAAGTCGAGTCGACTAGTCGACGATGATGTTATTAATGAACAAATAAGGGGCTGTTCACAGAGAACGCGCCTTTCCATTCCAGTGCGCTACTTTTCCATTGTTTTTCTATGCAAACACGCTATAGACAGACGCATGTCCGTTGCGCTCATGTCTTGCGTCTTATGCAGCGTCTCGCGGATAATATAAAAACGCGGCGCTCAAGTTCAGATCAGTTCAGATCTTGCGTTTTTTTCTCCCATTCCACTGCCCGCATCTTGCGTCTTTTAAAGTAAAAATGCGTTCTGTGTAAACAAGTCCCAAGTCTGAACCTCGAGCTGAGGTTGCCTTGTGCACAGCTGATGCTGCCCACAAATATTTCCCCTATTTTTTTTATCAGTTCTTTTGTCTTTGGGTCGTTATTTCTCACAGATTTATGCTCGTTCTAAATCAGATACAGATAATGTAGCCCAGTAAAGATTACACTTATATGAATGCATTAGTGAGAGAGCGAGTGTGTGAATTAATTCTACCTGGCAGCCTCTCCCTAGTGAAGCTGTGGGTTTTAGTTACTAAGAAATATATGCTAGAACTTTTCAGTTTCTAAGCTATTTTATTGATAAATCACAGAACAGTGTTGACAATACATTTCCACGCTACTGTCTGTGTGTGAGCGTAATGTAGCAGCGCAGTTTAGAATGGCGATTAACTTGCGTGTACAATAAGCGGTTTAAAACAAGCATTCATCCGATCAATACTGAGAATCCAGATGGTATAATTAAACATATTTTGTGGAGCGCTATTGGAGTATGCATTTAATTGTCAGTAACTGTTGGATATGGAGTGTAAATGTTTCAGTTTCAGAGTTTGCACTGATTTCATATTGTTGTGAAGTCTGTTCATGTCTGTGAAATCACGACTGCATTATTTTAGTGTGGTGGATTTTTGTCCATAATTTGTTTAGATAAAATCCTGATTTACTAAAAGGAATTATGCCATACCCTAGGTTTTTGTGAAGTGCCGCCACTGAATGAAATCACTAACAACAATATTTTGAATATAGAAATATGATGGGCAAATAAAATGATAATTTTAAATATGAAAAACTGCCAGTAGGTGGCAGCAGATCACTTAATGAGTGAGTCATTGAATCATTTATTCAACCCATTAGTTCGAAGCATGTTGGATATGGAGTGTAAATGTGGACATTATCCTGCTGCGCCCTCTATAGGCTATGACCGTCACGGCAGAGCATTAAAGTCGACTAGTTGATTAGTCGGTGCAACCCCTATTACTAATATAGTATCATTAGTAATTAAAAAGTACTTTTATTAATAATCATTAGTACTTATTATCAATTTTTTTTTTTTTTTTTTGCGAATACCCCCACCCCCGTTTGGGAACGACTGTTCAAATGCAACAGCGGCTCTTCTATTGTCAATCAATATCTCAAACAATGATTGAAATGATGCTGCAGATACTGACATCGCTGCCCTATAATCAATAATCAGTCACAGCCATTTGCTCAGAGCTGAACAAATTTGCATAATCAAATCAAATCATTTCTATTTTGCCAAAATACTTATTCTCAGCAGCATTACCTTAATAAAAAATATAAGTCAACAAAAACATGAATCATTGAACAGCCTGATTGAAATGAGAGACACAGTCGTTTATCAACACATCTCTGCCATGCAGAAGTGTATTCTCCTCGAAGTGCGTTTCTCTCAGACTGCAGCGTCGACTCAAATCTTCATTTCATTTTGATTAATGACTGTCTGGCTCTGTCGGTGAAGGTGAAGCGGTTGAGGTTAGCGTCTCTGAACGCCGCTCAGCGGCTCAGTGAATGTGCAGAAACGTGGACCCCGAGGCAAACGTGCATGAAATAGACGAATGGATGAGATAAATAAATGAAAAGAGAAACTGTGAGGCGTTTCCCCTCCTGTGCATAAGATTATCAGTCTCAGTAGCAGATTGTCTTAATCCTGTTATACATGCGGCTGCGGGCTGTGTCAGCAGCAGAAATGTAGAAAAAACAGTCCTCACAGTAAGAGTCGAGTCTAAAAACATCCAGAATTGTACATGATACTGCTGTAAGACATCTTCACACAATGACCCTAAAATACTTGTTTATAGAAAAGGGAATTAAAGTTTCTATGATTTTCTTCACATTTCTTTAGAGCAAGTAGTGCACAAAAGAGGTATTCATTTGGAGATATATATATATATATATATATATATATATATATATATATATATATATATATATATATATATATATATATTGTTCTTTTCTTTTGTATTTATTACTTTGTGTGTGAGAGAGAAAGCCGAAACTTGTGGTTGTAGAATAACTTGGACCTCAAAGCTACATACGCAACAAATGACCTCAGCATGTGATCGTATTGGGTATAAAACAGCATGAACCATTACATGCAGAATTGCTTTGAAAGATTAAAATAACCAAGAATGGAAAAGACACCTAATGTGAGGATCAAAGGCCTTTTGGCCACCTCTGAAGCCAGACTCCTCTACCTCAGGCACCACGTCAATCAGCCAAATGAATGAAACCCATTCGCTTCATTTCACTCGTTCAGTGTGATGTTTATGAACTGATGTATTGTGTTCAGTATGCTGTGGCCTCGTGTGTCTAATATGTTCATTAGTTTTGCAGTCAAGACCACCTAAACCGAGTCAAGACCAAGACCAGATTCAAAGATCCACATTTACTGCTAGAGAAATGTTTTATATTTAATCAATAAATACAATTGGAATAATAAGACACTATATACAATCAAATGAAATGAAATAATAAAATGGCAGTTGCCATACCCTGGCATTCAGACAAAACAGATGAAATAAACAGCTAAATTGCAGCTTTAAAAAGCTAATTTAAATAGCCTAATGCCATGTCCTAACCAGATGCAATGTGACTCCAGTGGCAAGCAATTTATCCATCAAAACCAGACTCGACCCGAGACACGACATAATCAATCAAAATCACAGCCAATCAGAAGAGTGTGTGGGCGGGTTCTCTCTGCAAGCTTGCGTTTGCAATGAAATGGATGAGTGCTGTACATTATCAATTTCTTAAATCTTACACCATTTTGCCATGATTGAAAATGCATACTGAGTGACTGAAACAATCTTTTTTCTTCTCCGTTAATCGTTTGGTTAGAACATGGTGTAGGCTTATAGGGCAGTTTCAGAGTTTGCACTGATTTCATATTGTTGTCAAGTCTGTTCATGTCTGTGAAATCACGACTGCATTATTTCAGTGTGGTGGATTTTTGTCCATATTTTGTTTAGATAAAATCCTGATTTACTAAAAGGAATCATGCCATACCCTAGGTTTTTGTGAAGTGCCGCCACTGAATGAAATCACTAACAACACTATTTTGAATATAGAAATATGATGGACAAATAAAATGATAATTTTAAATATGAAACAAACTGCCAGTGGGTGGCAGCAGATCACTTAATGAGTGAGTCATTGAATCATTTATTCAACCCATTAGTTCGAAGCAGCTGATTCATTCAGTAACGAATCACTGCTGTGTGTTACTCAAGAACGCACAACACTTATTTTACGTGTAAAAATGGAAAGGCGCGTTCTCTGTGAACAGCCCCTTATTTGTTCATTAATGACATCATCGTCGACTAGTCGACTCGACTTTAATCACATAAATGTCGACTTTAAAAAAATCTGTCGTTCATTAGCCCTAATTAGTAATAGAAAAAGGTACTTCAAAATAATAAAAGATAGAAAAGGTCAAATAGAATAAAAGCCAAATAATAAAATACGTTTTTTGGAGCTACTTTTTTAGAATCTTGAATTTTGTGGGCATTTGTTGTAATTTTGTTGACATTTTTGACACAATTTCTGACCCAGCACAACAGTCTGAGACGTGTACGAATGTGGTCAATACCGAGACCTCATTGAGTACTACAACACTGATGTTCATTCAGTTTTGAAGTAGAGATTAGTTCGTCACTGTCTGGACACACAATCAGACGCCTTCCACTTCCTGGAATGTAGCACTACTTATGAGCACATTATAAAATATAATTTAACCCCTATTATGTTGGGGTCAATTTGATTTTCAAACTGCTTGAAACACTGGTTAAATGATTTTGAAATTTCATGACTATTTCTCATTTAGGGTCATGAATGTGCATGCAAAGTTTTAACACATACTGTAGATTGGAAAGGCTGTACAAATATTGGTTGCATTGATTGTGTTAGTGGTCAAATTCACCCCAATTGGTTTCCATCCAATTTGCCCACAATCAGCACTTTCAAAAACAGAAAACCTTTATTGTAGTTTGTCAAACTCTAAAATATGAAAAATATACATGAAAACTTTTTTTCTAAATCTATAAACTTTAAAACGTGAAGTTTACTCGAAACTGAGGATTCATCTTTTGAATCAGGAGAATTGCTGAGATTCACAGTCAAACTACTAGACTGTCGCAGCACTGAAAAATAAAAGTGTGAGAAACCCATTTTACTCTCACAAGGCTTTGAGAAAATAGAAATGGATGGATTTTTTTATTTTATTTCTTACATTAGTATTTTTTGTCTCTTTTTTTTCACGAGTCTTTAGTGTTTCACAAAGTCGAATTGTAACAAATATGCAATTTGACCCTTTTATTACAAGAGGAGTGTTCAAATATATTATTGTTGTAATTTGCATACCATAAAAATAAGCTGTTGGTTAAGTGAAGTAGTTATAAAAAAGCGTAGGAAGATGATTACATGAAATGAGAAGGATTACACCATGTACTAACCAGGAGCGACACAAGAAGTTTCCAGAGACAAGTTATTTGACAACACAACATGACAAGAGTACCACTAGGGTAGTTGACCCAAAAAATTATATTTTGTCATCACTCGTTTTCTGTCTCTGTATTATTGTGTATCCTACATGAAATACAGAAAGTGATCTTAGACAGAATGTTAAAGCTTGTTGGAAACAACAAAAGTGGATCGTTATTTTTACTGCAAAGCTTAAAAAAAATTGGAAAAAGATCAATATGTAAGCACCATAAAAGTAGTTCATGACTTAGATGATATATACTTGTCTAAGAAAAATACCAGCATTTAAAATGTTGGCTGATAATATTCCCCTCTTTTGTAACGTTCACATTTCATGTGCGGTTGTCTTTCGTAAATGTGTCTTGTAGCAGTAGCAACAGTCTGGAAACACTGATCAGTACAACTGAGAAGTTCTCTGCATTACGACTTACGATAAAAACTATTTGTACCGTTATTAAGTCATTAGAGATCCAATGAGAAAATTACTGAGCCAGTATTGCAGGGAATGTCAATACTGAGATGGTGAGAAATATTCTGATTAAAAGAAGGACAGCTGCATTTCTTAACAGGGGAGCTGACTATTGATCCTCAGTCAGGATCAGTGATCTTGGGTCACATTCTACCGAATAATTGGACTTTTTAAAAATTGGTATAAAATCCGGTTCATTTTGCAGCACCTTCTTACCAAGAAATGCCCATTTAGGAATAGACTGTGTGACTGGCAAATTAACTGATCAACTAAAGTCAGTTTTGTTTTATGTGCGGCTTAAAGGGATAGTTCAACCAAAACTGAACATTCTGTCATCAGTTACTCACACACATGTCGTTTAAAACCTAAAAGAGTTTTCTTTATCTTCGAAACACAAATGAAGATATTTTAATAAAACCTGAGAGATTTCTGTCACGATTCTTGCATGTCATTTGAGCTTCGCCAAGAACCGATATGGTTTGTCCATTTAACCTGCCATTGACCATACTTGATGTGCTCTGTGTATGTGCATTGATCAGTGTTTATATGTGAATAAAAGCCTAAATTAAATTTGTTCATCATATAAAGTGATTATGTCTCTTCAGAAGACTTGGATTAAACCAATTAAGTCATATGGATTCATTTTACAATGTTTTTATGAACTTTCTGAAGTGACACATTTTAAGTAGAATGTACTTTCAGTGGTTTCATTAAAAACATCTTCATTTATGTTTTGAAGATGAATGAAAGTTGTATGGGTACGGAATGATGAATGAGTAAGAGATGACAGGATTTACATTTGTAGGTGTTGGTTTATCTGAAAGAGATTATATTACAGGGAAAAACAAAGATGAAATTATCAGATCTAGACTTTGTGTCTGTCTGAAAAAAAAAAAAAAATACTGATTATTTCAAGAACTTGGAAAACAAAGCTGAATATACAGTTCTTAAGTGTCTCAAAAACATCTCTGAGTATCTTTATTAGATTAGACTCGCTGAAAAGACAAATTCAGTGAGCAGCTCTTTGTCAAAACCACCTGAAGTAGCATTGCATCTTTTCTTTTATACAGTGGTGGAATAATGTAGGACGAGGTCTTGGTTCTACGCATCGGTTGTTGAACTGATTTTGAGATGTTGGCATTGCACACAAATTGTCGATTATGGGCAGGTTTAAGCAGACTGAATGACTGGAGAAGTCCTGCATACGTCACCAGAAAGAAGTCTGTCATTTTCAAAAGGATCCAGTTACACATTTTGATTACACATTATGAGGTCAATTATTTATTTATTTATGAAACATTTGCACAGACAAATTGTTTACAATAAGACCTATAACAAGCATATAGAAAAGGCAGTGGCTATTTGCACTGTCAAGTCGTCACCTTTATTTATATAGCGCTTTTTACAATGTAGATTGTGTCAAAGGAGCTTTACAGTGATAACTGGTACATTATTTTGGCTGCATAGCAGCTCTTAAACAATAGTGTCAATGCAGGTAGATCAAAGCACTGTTGAATATCGAATTTCAAGTCAAATGTCAAGTGTCCCCAACTAAGCAAGCCAAAGGCGACAGCGGCAAGGAACCCAAACTCCAACAGGTGACATCAGGTGGCAAACAGGTGTTAAAATGGAGAAAAAAACCTTGGGAGAAACCAGGCTTAGTCGGGGGGCCAGTTCTCCTCTGGCAAACAGTGCTTTGTTACGACTCAGGTTGCTATCATAAGTCAGATAGGATCGCAACATTCAAAGTATTTAATTCACTGTGAAAATAGCAGTATTTTCTTTGCACTTTGAGAGCGTAAATTGTAGTTAGATGCTGTTTATACATTGTGGTAGATAATATTTGCATCTCAGTGTATTGTAGTATATTACAGTACGCACTAACAATAATAACAGCATATTCAATGTATATGATTATATTCATTAAAATCATAAATGGATGCTGCCCTATGGGACATTACTTGTCCCTGTCCTTAAAGCCCTCCCCTAACCATATTGAACCTGCTGATCTGTCAATGTGTCCTCGAAGGTCCAGGTAGAGAGCCATGGTTTTGAGTGTGGTGATATGAGCTGCACGAGTCGCAGTCATTCAGCGCAAGGACACTAGGACTGGGACAATACATTATTGATTCCCGATACAATGAATCTGGATCGATTCTGATATTTTCAGAATGTACTGTGATTCTCTCTCGAATCGATTCTGAGCTTAATTTTTAACAGCAGATGGCACTGTGTGCTTTAGAAACACAAGTAACGTTATTCTGCTTGATTCCAGTTCCTTTACACACACCGCTTAAACCTAAAATAATCATTAATAAAGTTCAAAAATGATGAAGCAGATTACAAGGGTGTTTGCAGTGGACTGTGTTTACATTAATCTCGCGTCATAAAGTGTATTTAACCACTTACATGACACAATCGCTCTCCAGCACTCTTCTTCGTGAGCATTTGAGTGTGCGGTTAAAAACTAGCCTAGAGCACCATCTGCTGTTAAAACTGAGCTCAAAATCGATTTGAAAGAGAACATATCAGAATCGATCCATATTCATTATCGCGAGTCAAGAATCGATATGTTGTCCCAGCCCAAGAGGATACCACATCCAATTTCAATTATAAGCGTATTAAATACCCATTAAACACTTTATTCCATACTATCGGGCACTTTATTTTCACTTTTTGAATATTGTCTTAATTTTTATTTAAAATATACATCTCTCCGAGATGCTATGCGATAAGAAAAGGGAGAAGAATGAGTTTGGCAAAAGGCAGGTTCAAACTCAGTTCGGTCGTGCCAAAATCTGCTAACAAATAGGTCTCTTTCGTACATGTTTGTCTGGCTCAATCAGACATTAGTGGGTGGAGTTAGTGTAAATATCCTCAGCCAACAAGGTGGGCTCTTTCCACTTGGTGTAAAAAGGAACTCCTTTAGAAAATGGATAGGGTGAATATTCATTTCATGCCAACTTTAACACCACACAACCTTCACAAGACTTTGTTTCTGGGTAGACTGGTGCACCCTGACTCCCAGAGGTTTTAAAGAAGCCAGCCTATCTTTTTGTGTGCAGTATGCATGAGATGGTCAGCCTGATGCATTGTTTATATGATGAGAAGTGCTATGCAAATAAATATTCTCGCTTGACTTGAACAGACTGTTGCCATGCCATCAGTGTACCAAATAATTTACCTTGTAGCTATTTGAAAAGGAGGCAGATGTTGAAACCGAAGCTCTGCCACATGTGAGACATGGTGCTCATGAGTTTGAATTTGGCTAGCCTAATGTCCTAGTCCTGTTCCTCCTCTTTATCTCATTGTTTCCTGTCCTCACTCTCTATTACGCCTTTCAGTAATAAAACTGGCAGATCAAGGCTGTAAACAGGTGAATTCTGAATATTCATGCAGGTGTTCTAACACTATTGCTCTATAAACCATACAATCATAAATTGCTCATGTGTCAGGGTCCAAACAGTCCAGAATATCTTAATCCATTCATGGATTGCGGGTCTGTGTGTAGGTTTAAGATGCTATCTAGGCTTTTCCACATGGACAGCGAAAGCCAGCTATCAAGTGCCTCGTCTCACAGACGTTAATGCTTTGTCACTCAGCAGGTTAAAATCTGTCAGGTATGCTGTCTAACAGACAACCCAGTCAGGGTGTTTTTTGCTTGTCAGTTGTGTGTCATGGGATTGCATTGTGTAGAGCAAATGCAGGGCACATGGAAAAGGATGTTTAGCATCATCACTCCCCTGTGTGCCATTCCCAGACAGCTCAGCACAGGCCATTTCCATTGCTAATCCTACCCTTTTGGAATCAGTTAACATGGGCAGGGTGCATACAGGCGTGCGTTTAGCATATATCTCACTAACTTCAGCAGCACACAGTCAGCAGGATGCATTAATGTTGAAACTGTGATGGTGAGAGATGCCTGAGTCCTTCTGGCAAGCGTTCCTGAGCTGGAACAGACAGGGTCAGTGTTCAGACCATCTGCGTTTTGGTTTGTTGGATAATTAGATGTTTAAATGAGAATATGTTAATGCTTGGCACAATTGAATATCTGATTCTGTACTGAGGCAGGTGAAAACAAAAAGCAAGTGAAATGTTGCTAGGTTTCAAGTCCAGCATAATGAGCCATTGTGGCTTTAAAGTGTACACGAAGAACTTAAAACAGTGTGCCAGTGGTGTTTTAGGAAGGCAGTAGTCCCTCAAAATCCAAATTCACATTCAGCTCTCCCTCTTTTTTGGTATGTAACACACTTTTCATTCAACTGGACCCCATTGGCTTTTATCGTATGAAGAAAAACAACTGAAACATTTTCAAAGTATCCTCTTGTAGAAAGAAAGTCTTGCAGGTTTGGAAGGACATGGTGATGAGTGAATGATAACAATATGTTCATTTTTGGGTGAACTATGTCTTTAAATATGTATTACTGTGGCATTACCCTTGTGAAAAGAAGTACATCTTAGCATACTGTACCTATTACAGAAATAATATACTTTAAAGGGGTGGTTGATTATGATTTCACTTTTTTAGCTTTAGTTAGTGTGTAATTTTGCTGTTTGATCATAAACAACATCTGCAAAGTTACGACGCTCAAAGTTCAATGCAAAGTGAGATATTTTCTTTTAAAGAAATCATTTTTTAAGGACTACAACAAACGGCTGGTAGGGACTACAACGAGCTTCTTTCTGGGTTAGTGACATCACTAACCCTAAAATTTACATAAACCCCGCCCCCGAGAACACACAACAAAGGGGGCTGCTTTAGAGAAGAGGAAGAGTTGTTGTAGTAGATTGTTGTTGACATGCCGTCATTTTACACCGGACTGCTTCACAAACGAGGGTCATTTCAGTGCTGGATTTGCACAAAAGATTAACATAACGGCACATGCTAGTGGATGAGTTGAATCAACTCCACAGCAACTACATAAATGTATCCACTAACCATTCAGAAACGTCTAAAAGTTGTAGCTTCTTCCTGAGTCTCTCCATCAGTGTCGACTCTGGTTTGAACAATGTAAGGCTGAACACCGTTACTGACAATCCTCATTTTGGCTGCGTGAGATTCTCCAGCTTTGTTGTTTTTGAGCGACCGAAGCGTGAGCTGTTAAAGCTCCGCCCTCTTCTGGAAAGGGGGCCGGGAGCAGCAGCTCATTTGCATTTAAAGGGACACACACAAAAATGGCGTGTTTTTGCTCACACCCAAATAGGGGCAAATTTAACAAGCTATAATAAATGATCTGTAGGGTATTTTGAGCTGAAACTTCACAGACACATTATAGGTCCACTTTAAATTAATATATTTAAGTGCAAACTGAATGTAATGTTTTCAGACACTTAATTACATGGTAATTCTGATTAAATGAAAAATGTTTAATAGTTTAAATGTGTTAAATGTAGTTAGTTGATTTTTATATGTACATTTTGTCTTTGAAATAAGGTTAAAGTGTACTGCCGAATGTACTGACAAGCATTTATGGTAAACTAAAATACACTTAGTAGTGAAACCACAACTAATGACTTTTTCCAAATCAGTTTCCCAAATGCTCCCTCTGATCTACTATTGTTCAAAACAGGTCTTCTTGCCGCAATCTCACACCATTGATTTAGCCAGTGAATGCACTACAGAGACCACAGTGTTTTCTAGAAGTTAGCATGCAAATGGAATAACTTAAATGGCTTTGCAATGTAATCTGAGATAGTAGTGACTAGAAGTATATTATCGTCGAAACACTTTGCCTTGAGCTCCTTTTTTCACTTGTGACTTCATTGTCTTGCTAAATGTGTGTAGCACTTGCGGTTTATATCAGTGTTTCGGGGCAGTGCCACTTACCTCTTGAGGATTGTAGAAATAGAAAGCCCCCCAGTCAGCTTTCAGCCTGTGGACGTCCCCCGTCCCTGGAGGCATTATTAAGAAGAGTCATGTACAATGCCATGTCATCGAACATCTGTCAGGAGTTTACTTGTGCATGAGGAGCTACTAGTATCTGATTCATTTATTTAAGCCATCTCCTGTTCTTACTTACTAAAGGTACCTCATCCATTTGCCATATGCAGGCATGTATTTGAAGAACCTTGCTGTTCTATGCTCAGTGTATCAAGGATGCATTGTGTTACTTGATGTTGCAAAATAAGGATTTTGATATGTCTGTATTCAGGCTTTTTATTATATCATTGCACTCTTTTGTTTCAGTGAAAGATATCAGTTAGGTGAATCTCAAGTCTTTTTTTATTTTATTTTTTATTTTTTTATTTATTTGTTTACAGGGGCAATGCACATTAATAAATATGGCTGTAAATGTGCCAGAATTAGCCAAAAATGCTTATTTTTCATTTGTAGACCCCTGGCAGAATAGTCAAGAACATATTCTAGTCATGTTTCATACCCAAATAAAAAACAGAAAAAGAAATTAAAGCCTAATTTACTTTTCTTTTTCTTTTTTTTCTGTAGACTACAATAAATTCATTTTAGGTTTTCGTTTTGTGGAATTTAAACAAAACAGTAAGTAAAGTGAAATTAAAACCATAAAGTGTATTATTATTATTATTATTATTAAATTAAGTCATGTTTGCATAGAATAACATTTTTGTTTTCCTGGGTTTTTTTTTTTTTTTTTTGGTAACACTTTAGTAGAGGGAACACATATAAACTATTAACTTTGACTTTTCCCTCAATAAACTCCTAATTTAATGCTTATTAATAGTTAGTAAGGTAGTTGTTAAGTTTAGGTATTGGGTAGGATTAAGAATGTAGAATAAGGTCATGCAGAATAAGGCATTAATAAGTGCTTAATAAGTACTAATAAACAGCCAATATTCTAGTAATATGCATGCTAATAAGCAACTAGTTAAAAGACCTTAAAACAATGTGTTACCGTGTAATGTGTAAGGTATTTCATGTAATGGGAAAAAGATGCAAATGCTGGGAAAAAAAAAAAAAAAAACATTGATGGAGCAAATTGGATATAGTCCATGAATATACAATGCATGTATTGTTATATACTGTAGGTGAAAATGATAGTCATCAAAACCATCCAAATTACTGCACTAATATCATACAAAACCCTTTCTAAGTGCAAAGAGAGAGCATGAAAGAAATGGGAGTTTGATTTCAGCAAATAAAGGGCACTTTGTGCTTCACATACTTGTGTGGTGCATTTGAGCAAAAGAACAGTTGAGTTCTCAATTATTCAGGCAATAGTACAGTCCTTATTATAGAGAGTTAACTACAGCAGTACCACTATCACAACATGAAAGGATCAGCGAGATTCGTAAGTGCCCTTGTTCTACCTCATATTTCAGATGAAATGAGAAATCACTTCTCTAGCCGGTTTTGATCTGCACTGAACGAAGGGAACATAACCTGTTTACCTCTTTTTGCGACGGAGGTGAAATGGCTGATAGGAATCAGGGAGAGTTATTGAAGCCCACAAGGAGGCCCGGAAGGAAACATTACATCAAATTAGGAATAGCAACTAGTTTTAATTAGACAGAAAATAAATAGATAAAAGTGGGAAATGCCAGTCCCTCGGATGTAATTGGGTTTTATTGGTATGTTATCAATGGCACCCTGGGAGCTGTGTTTCAACCAACAGCATTAAGCTTTTATGGCTCGTACTGCATTAGCGTCTGTATTTCTCACCTTTGTACTGCTCATATGACTGTGAGAAACATAATCTTGCACCACTGAAGTGACAAACTTCATGTTTCCTTTTCAACATCTTCAACATCTACTACAAGTCTTGTTGTAGAGCAATGAATGAGAAATATTATATTATTATTATTATTATTATTATACATCAGCTTATCTGAATGTGTTTTAGTCTTGCTGTGTATTTCTCAATACAGCGTGAGGTATACATACTTTGGACTTCAGTAATATTTCATTATTTCTTTTTTGCACAACATTGCTGAAATTGAGCCTTTATGCAAGTTTTTTTTCAGTAGTTTACATTCACCACGAATGTTAAGCTCTAAAATGAGGTAGGCCACACTAGTATGCTGTGTTCAAGGTCTTCTGAAGCCATGCATTTCACCAACAGACTGAAATTTAATTTGTGATTCACTTATAATCTTCCCCTCCAGTGAGCTGTTAACTAGAGAACCGCTGTTACCGGATCATTGAGGCAGAGATTTTATTCAAAGTCTTTCAGTTTGTTTTTTGAAAAGAACAACTGATTCTTTGAGAGAATTTATTTAATTATTTCTGAGCAGAATAGTCTTTGCAAAATAATTCTTCTGTTGGTCACACTTTATATTAGATGGCCTTAACTCTTTCCCCTCTGTTGATGATGAGTTTTTTCATCATTTATGACACAACGCTTCCCCACCATTGACGACTTTTTCAAGCAATCTGTGGATAAGGTAGGGGGTCGATGTTACGCATATCCTGAAAGAGTACAGCACCTCCTGGATACAAAAACAAGTGAAGCTGAAGATCTGCATAAACCAGAAGGAATGGATAAAAGTTGCTTACACATAAGTAAGCTAACGTGATCATCAAATATTCAACAGCATACAAATCAAAACTGTCTAACGTTACTGAATGGACCCTTTTCACAGACTATGACGCATTTCCACAGTTATCAACATCGCAAATCTGGTAAAGTTTGTCCTATTTTCATTTTTTCAAAATGTAATGCAACGCTATATATTGTGTTATATTACCTTGTCAGAAAATGAAAAAACAAAACAACGAACACTGCTGCGAGGGTGCAACGGCTGGAGGAGTGACAGCAAATTTGATATCTTTCTCTCTCACTTTCCCTACTTTTTTACCTCTTTGGAAAGTCTATCATGGATTTTTTCTTTTGCTATTGGAGCAAATGGAGATACAAAAATGATATTTCCCATTCACAGCTATAGAAGTTTACTCTACTATGACGATTTCTGCTTCTGAGAACCCCGGAAATGTAAAAAAAAAGACTCCATGAAATGTCAAATCCACGAAGAGGAATTGACTGTGAAGCTTTGGGGGTGTTGATGGACTCGATCTACTCCATCTGTGTTTTGATCATCGCTCTGAATCCTGGAAAAAGTCTTTGACAAAAACATGATTTTCACCGCTTTTTGTTCGAAATGTTGTTTGTTATGAAATTTACCCGCAAAAAAGTGTTGAGTAAACAAGAAAGAATGAAGCTAGAATAAAATTTATTTGTTTGTTTGTTCATGAAGCAGAGTTCATGTTCTTTTGATAAATTTACTGTTTACATATTCATACAGCACAATATTCTGGGGGCCATGAATATGATAAAAAATGCTGGTGCTGACTGAAAACATAAATATAAATCTACTTAACCATTTGATGCAATATACTTATTATATCCCTTTCATGCATGAATTATGACAACCTCAGTCAGGATTTTTCCCCTATGTGTTTTTATTGCTCTTAGGGCATGAACAACAAGATTTGAACATAATTTTTTACACATTTTTAAAAAAAGATTTTCAGATGTCCACTTGAGTGGATAGTATGTGTTTTTGGTTTTAACTGAAGAGATACTGTATTAAACATAAAAGAGTAATAACACAGTAATACTGTGTGTATTAAACAAACCAATGCATTCAATGATATAAAATCATGTGAAAACTATAAATTGTATACAAAAAATGTATACAGTTTCAATTATTGCAAACACAATTGAGTTTGTTGTTAATTAGCGAATAATTCTAATTGTGTTCAAAATGGCCAAATTTCTACCATAGCTCTCCTCTCTGAGAAAACCTCAGACTGAAATCTACATTATCTGTTGATGTTTTCCGACTGTGGAAAAATTAGTAATGAGTAAAGTATTACAAGTAATATGCATTATATAATCAGGTTACTTTTGATGCAATGAGTAAAGTAAAGCATTACAAGTAATGTGCATTATGTAATCAGATTACTTTTTAATATAATGAGTAAAGTAACGCATTACAAGTAACGTGCAGTATGTAATCAGATTACAAGTAATGTGCATTATCTAATCAGATTACAAGTAACGTCCATTATGTTATCAGATTACTTTTTGATGTAACGAGTAAAGTAACGCATTACAAGTAACATGCATTATGTAATCAGATTACAAGTAATGTGCATTATCTAATCAGATTACAAGTAACGTCCATTATGTTATCAGATTACTTTTTGATGTAACGAGTAAAGTAACGCATTACAAGTAACGTGCATTATCTAATCAGATTACAAGTAACGTCCATTATGTTATCAGATTACTTTTTGATGTAACGAGTAAAGTTATGCATTACAAGTAACGTGCATTATGTAATCAGATTACAAGTAACGTGCATTATCTAATCAGATTACAAATAACGTCCATTATGTAATCAGATTACTTTTTGATGTAACAAGTAAAGAAATGCATTGCAAGTAACGTGCATTATGTAATCAGATTACAAGTAACATCTATTATGTAATCAGATTACTTTTTGATGTAACAAGTAAAGTAACACATTGCAAGTAACAAACATTGCGTTATTAAATTCGTTGCCTTATCTTTTTGACATAATGGCAAATTATAATTACATTATAACACAAATAATTTATTTACAGCCAAAAAAGTTACTATTACTTAAGTATTTTCAAGAACAACAATTATATGATTTCTTAGATGTTACTTGATGGTACAACTTTTTTTTTTTTTTTTTTTTTTACCTGCAAGAGTCTCCTAGGATCAAAGGAATAAATGGATATTCTGGAGCAACTTGGTTTGGAAAAAAAATCCCACATACAACGGCTTGCCACTTGGTGGTAGTGTATAGGATGATGCACTAGTGTCCACTGTAGTTGTTGATGTGCAACTATCCCACCGAAACCCATGCATATGCAAGAAATGGCTTTTTAAACAGCTATCCACTATAGTGACATCTATGCATGAAAGGGATATATATGTATATATACATGTTGGTGTATTGTAATAACATTTAATGTATGTACATTTAATTAACATTTGTAGTTAGACTGTTAACTTTACCCCTAACCGTAACCCAATGCTTACCCCAAAACCTCTAACCCCTATGATCCTAACCCTAACTCCAAAACCAAACTAAATCCAGAACAACGTATAGTTACTGAATTCATAGTTTTGTAGGTATTTATTAGTAGTTAAGGCCAGCTAACATAAAGTGTTATCCTTCTTTCTTTTGATTATGAGATGAAATGTGACCCAACATGTCAAGAATATGACACGTTCTTGGCAATTTTTTGAGATTTCACTCATTTAACCACTATAAATAAGCAGATGCTAAGCAGAACTAATTCTCAGCATCTTTATTTAATCAGCTTCCTCTTTCTGACCCTTCAGGCTCCCCGTACCGAGATAAGATCACCATCGCAATCCTGCAGCTACAGGAAGAAGGCAAGCTGCACATGATGAAGGAGAAGTGGTGGCGAGGAAACGGCTGTCCCGAGGAGGAGAACAAAGAGGCCAGTGCGCTGGGCGTCCAGAACATCGGTGGCATTTTCATAGTGTTGGCTGCGGGACTCGTCCTCTCTGTATTTGTGGCAGTTGGGGAGTTTCTCTATAAGTCCAAACAAAACGCACAGCTGGAAAAGGTAAAGCAACACTTTCACATTTCTGGACTGCAGTGAACATTTGTGATCTGTTAAAAGAGTCTAGCGATATTATGCACGTCTTTCTAGAGAAAACAAATCACATAAATGGGTTTGCAATTTTATGTTTCATCAACGAGGGTATTGTGGGTATTATAAGCAGGCCAGTCAGTCAGATGAGTGCCTCTGAGTATGAAAGGGCCTGTTACAAATCAATGCAAACAATATTAATTCTGTCTAAAATTAGCTTTAATGTTGTGGTATTGAGAGCAAAGCGTGAGGTATATTTCACTGGTAATATTTTACAGACAGAGCCTGTTTCTGGAGAGCAAACAGTCCTTCTTGATGTAAGTCTCTGAAGACAGAAGGGCTTGGGCTTTACTTGTTCAAATGGCTGCCATTGTGTCATCTCGCCTCAACAGATGTGTTGTTCTTTCCCCTTATCCACTTCACTCCAATACTTGATCTACTGAACCAGTAAATGCTTGAAGTGTACAGTCCATAATGAGGTAGAAAAAACTGCTTGGAAATGAATGAACTCCAGTTCTCTCACTCTTTTTTCTTCTCCCATCACAAATATGATGTTTAAGCACATATTGGCTCTTACGGAATTTATTGGCAAATGAAATTTTACACATGAGCTGTGATTTCACTCACTAGACTGTAATGCAGGTTTGCTTGATCGTATTTGTTTGTTTATTTATTTCAGTTTTCTCTCTTGAGTCTTCTTTCAAATAACCAAATGTCACTTGAGTGGATAAAAACAAGTGTCTAGTTTCCTTTGCATTAACACTGTCCTATTAGTATTTAGGTCACATTTTATATTAGGTGTCTTTAACTACTATGTACTTATATTAAAACATAAATAAATACAGTACAATGTACTTATTGTGTTCATATTGTATTGCAAAAAAATGTGTGCTGGTATTCAGGTGAGATACAGGTATGGGTAGGTTTAAGGGTGGGTTAAGGTGTAAGGGAAGGTCAACAGTGTAATTATAGATGTAATTTCAGAAATTAATTACAGATGTAATTACATGCAGGTTTTTTATTTTTAAATATAAGTACAATATAAAACATGTATGTACACAATAAGCACATTGTATCAAATAATTAATGTAAATGTAGATACCAAACATAAAGTGGGACAGAATTTTATTAATCATTTATAATATATTTGTTCATAATTTCTCCACTTTCACCACCAAGCCTTATTTTTCACTACACGATTATCGTGGCCAAAAGAATTCACGATAACGATATATCACGATATCTATAGAAATCTTGAAAAAATAAATGTATGTCAAACAGTCAAGCTCAAACGAACGATTACACATAATTGCAACCAGTTTGAAATATCTTCCTTCTATGAACTGATGTGATTTCTTATCAGGCAGAAATTATGTTATTTTATAGTATTCTATACAGTGATTAAGGCTATATTGATTAGCATTGCATTATAAATATACATTATCCTTATGAAAATACCTGTGATGGCTTGAAGAACACAGATAAATTATATATTGTCACAATAGTGTGTTAATTCTCTTCCCCCCGGTTTTCACAGGTTTCACAAGGTCCTAGATTAAAATGCATGTTTGAGGTGTTTTAACTGAAAGCAACTTGTACTGACAGATCTTAAAATATGTCAGGGCCATTGTTTTGTCTCAAATGCCCTAATTGAACTAAGGCCTAATCCTGGCTTAGGTTAAATCCTGTCTGTGAAACCGGACCTTCACGTTTAATCAATCAAAATGACTGTATGCATTTTATTCAGCTACAGCGGTAGCTGCATGTCTGTCTATATTAGGGATTTCCTAGAACTTCATAAGTTTTATTACTCCTGTGAGTCTCTCTTGTGGACTTTCTGAGCGAGGGCGCGGTTAACAGGTTAATGTAAAATTTCCCGTTTCAGGACTAGCAAAATAATCATAACTTACTCTCTGTACAGTGCTCAAATCTGCAAGATAACAAAGGTGGAGGTGTGTGAAGAAGTTGGTGGTTTTGCACCCTTTTGCGCTCACTATTGATCGGCAAGTCCTGTAGACTGGGCTGATTAACAAGTCATTTTTGCAGAATTAAAAAAATCTTCCACATTGGCAAGCTCACTGTCTTGGAGTGCGGGTAGAGTGTTTCATCATTCATTTCGAACAACATGCTTTTAGTACATGTCATATTATCATATGTGTACTATTCATTTTAAATATGAAAGTGTTTAAATTTGAAAGTGTTGCGAAACGTGCAATGTAATATAATTTTGCAGAAATCTCGCCAAAGGAATGTTTTTCCAAGGTTGGTTTGGAAATAGTATAATCATTTAATCTCATTCTATTTGCATATTATCATTACTTTAGTATGGGAGCCCCTAAGGGCCAAAAATCGTTATAATTTGTGAATGGCAAAATAAAATGAACCTGCCACGCTGTGTGTTCTCATTGCACATGCAAACAGCACAGTGGGCACTGAGATGGTCTAAATACAGTTATCTTTAAATAGATTTTTGTTTGTTTGAAGCGTTCAAAAGTTGCACCCTAAATATGGATTATCTAATGCTGTCTTAAGCGTTTTTTGTTGAACTACAATGACAGCATCAACCTGCCAGCTTCAGTACTGATAGTTTTCTTCTGAGTCCCAAAAAGCACAGCTCCATTTATTCACTCATAGAGGAAGAAGTGTCTTTTATACTCATCTCGGATTCATTGTATTGATCTCTCTAAGTGCTTTTGTTTGTTTGCTGTAAGCCATTGTATTGACATTCACAAATATTCTGGCAAGACGTTATTTTGCTGCATGATCCTTGTTTAATGCTTACATTGACATGATAAGCCGACTGGCCAATGATACAGAGTTTGACAGGCTTGTGTCGGTGGAGACAGACAGAAAGAAAAAGTTCATATAGTTCATGACATTTCTTTGCTATATATTGTTTAAAGGGATAGCTCACCAAAAAATGAAAATGTGATGTTTTTCTGCTTACCCCCAGGGCATCCAAGATGTAGGTGACTTTGTTTCTTCAGTAGAACACAAATGATGATTTTTAACTCCAACCGTTGCAGTCTGTCAGTCGTATAATGCATAGCAATGGTAACAAAATCTATGAGAGTAAAAAAAACATGCACAGACAAACCCAAATTAAACCCTGTGGCTCGTGACGACACATTGATGTTCTAAGACACGAAATGATCGGTTTGTGCGAGAAACCGAACAGTATTTATATAATTTTTCACCTCTAATACACCACTATGTCCAACTGCCTTGAGCGCGTGCACGGCATCCGGTGCGTGATAAACATCAAATTTTCATTTTTGGGTAAACTATCCCTTAAAATCAGTAGTTCTCAACTGGTTTGGCCACGAGACACACATTTTCCCATGGTCATTAAGCCACGACCCACATTTTTAGGAATTGTATTTTTCAAAAAATAATGGTTGACACACACAAAGTCCCACTTTACTTAACATACAAATAAATTGTATTAACACTGATGAATAAACTGTATAATGTAAGGTTAATAAATAGCAGTCCCAAACTAGCGTTAACACAATGAAGTTAGTAAGTCTGTATGAGCCACCAATCACACAAAAAAACACGAAGTGAAAATAAAGTGGGGTTACACTTTATTTTAAGGTGATGTACACTGTACTTACTCAATTAAGTACTAAGTAATATTAATTAACTATATGAATTTACAAACGGTTTGGTTTAGGGTTAGTTACTTGTAATTATGCATAATTTACTGATATTAGTATAGTAAGTACATGTAGTAACATGTGACTGTGTCAACTTAAAATAAAGTTACCTAAAGTGGTATTTTGGAAACTACAGTTACCATGGTAAATATACAACGGCCCGGTTTCACAGACAGGGTTTAGCCTAAGCCTGGATTAGGCTTTAGTTCAATTAGGGCATATAAGTAGCTTTTATAAACATTCACTAGAAAAAAACATTACTGGTGTGCATCTTGAGACAAAACAGTGGCACTGACATATTTTAAGATATGTCAGTGCAAGTTACTTTGAGGTAAAACAGCTCAAACATGCATTTTAGTCTAGGACTAGCTTAAGCCTTGTCTGTGAAACCAGGGGAATATTACCATGAATCGTTAAAACATGGACACTGATCCTGAAAAACAGAATGAACCTGTATGCAAATTCTTCCCAGCTAACACACAAAATAGTTACCTAATTCATTGGTAATTTTTGATAATTTCTTGACTGACTAATTGACAACATAACTATGACTTTGTTTTTTTGAGGTGAGAGACATCTTGTTTCATAACATATAGAACAAAATAAAAGTCTTGCATCAGTAAAACATTTAGAATTTAGTTTTTTGTTGTTGTCACACTCAAAACGGTCTTGTGACCTACTGGTTGAGAAACACTGGTCTAAATAATGTCTCAGGTTATGTATGTAACCATGGTTCCCTGAGAACAGGGAACTCTACACTGCGTTTGAAACGCATTTGGGGAACGTCATCACGTGAACCGCTGTCTGAATGCAATTATCAAATCTCACCAATCCTATTGGACAGCAACAGCCTATGATGACATTATAGACGCGACCCGGAAGTATAAAGGAGTGCCTAGAGAAGCAGTCAGTACTTTATTTTCTGAAGGGACTGTTCAGCAGGCAGCCCCGATGCATGGCAGGTAACTGCTCTCAGGAAACCATGGTTACATACGTAACCTGAGACGTTCCCTTTCAATAGGGAACTCTACACTGCATTTGAAATGCATTTGGGGAACGATATACCCATGCCGCCATCCTTTAAAGGGAGTGCATGCCAAAATGGCTAGACAAATGTCAGAACTAGCAGCTTCAACTGAAGTGCCACCCTCCCTATGGGTCAACATAGGTTGTCAGTGACAGCACTCCCTATGGCCAACAGCCCAAACTATAAGCCTCAAAGAGGCCTTTCACAGAAGGCCTACCAAGGCCGCTCAAAGGCTTCTGGGACCAAACTTCTTTTCCGCAGAAAAGAGGGTACCTCTAAGGGAATGTGGCCAGGGGGCCCGAAGGAACCCTAGCCAGTCACTTGTCATGGGAACAAAGTTAACCCTGTATGCCACCAGGAAGGCTGACCAAGTTAGTTAAAGCACCTAGTCTTGGCCAACAACCTGTCTGATCACAGACTCTGAGATCTTTATGCCCGTGATTATTTGAGGTAATAGGCCATTTTTGTGGCCTCCTTCAGAGCATGGTAGCATGTTTCTTTGTACTCCCCTTACTGTAAAGGTTGGAATTATATTTACTGACTACATTGCCTGTTGGAATGTATAGATTTAAGCTCAGGTTGAGTTAAGCTAGGGAACCTCACTTGGTAGTGTGGTCTCAGATTACACTCCTTTAGAGCTTAGACACTGCCACTGGCTGACGCCCGTGTCTTTCTGGAGTAGTAGGCCCTGTTTAGGCCTCTGTCAGAGCATGTTGGTGTCGTTGTACTCCTCTTGCTTTAAAAGTTTTTTTGGGTACATTGCCTGTTGGAATGTGTTGGATAAGAATCAGGCTGCTAACTAGCTGCTATCTATCCTGCACCTACACCAAAGGTGTAACGGGCCTCGGCCTGACAACTCTGATAAGAGGAGGCCAGAACTAGGAAACTACACTCTCCTGACAGGGGTAGTAATAAAAGGGGTGAAAACTACAGTATATCACCTAAACCCTAGTTCTAGCCTAGGCCAGCTATAGCTGTGGGCCTATAAGGCCACACATCAGCATAGATCTGCCTGGGGCTAAAACCCAACCTCAAAACTCTCAATAGAGAGGAGGAAACTACACTCTAAAAACAAGAGCTCAGAGGAGCGAAACTCAACCCAAGTCAAACAATGTCAGGCGGCTCGAAGGCCGACACTTAACATAGAACATTCTAACTGAAGTAAATAGCGCCAATCTCTAATACCAACTCTAGCCTAGCTATGACCAGATGAGAAAGCTACTCTACCATACGGTGACTGAAAAAGGTGGCCAAAAACCAACACAAAGATAACCAACCTAATGGGAACTTCAGGTCCCTAAATTCCCTTTCTATTTCTTTTACGCACCCAGGAAAAGCTATACAGGAAAACTACAGTCAATATATTAAAATAAATATAGACCAAGCTTAAAACCAAGCTTAAAACCAGCCTGAAAGAACCCTTTTACTATCAAACCAAAAAGCAAGCCACAGGAAACTACATCATGGGCCCAGCCCTCGGCCTGATCGTAAGAAGCACCTGGGTAAACATTTATTACTCAGGAGGTGGAAGAAGAAAGGAGAGGGTAGAAGTAACTACCCTCATGGAGAGGAAATCAGTCTCCGACGCAGCTGCCGTCCGTAACTGACTTCCTCCCTCCCTCAAATCTTTCTTCCTCCTCCTGTTGTCTGGGCCCAAAATCGGATCCAAGCGGAAAGCAGGTTAAAAAACGCTGCCGCTGATCCAGATCCTTCAGCAGATCAGACAGGTAATGCCTGTAACACTGCCATCGTGTGTGGAGCAGCACCAGTCTGACCTGCTGCCACATATGCCCTGCCATTCAAGCCTATTCACTTAAAATAGCTTAAAAGGCAGGACCAGAGCTTTAATGCCTGCGCCCGCCCCATGACGAGATAGTTAACAAACAACTCGTCAATAGCGAGGGCACCAACACATACCCATGCTGGCTCATTCCCTCAACATCAACGAAATCAGCTTGCTGATGTCGGTGAATATGAGCCGAATATGGGTTCTTCCATGCCTTCTCGATCACCACATGTAGATCAGGAAGGAATGGAAGGCTCACAGAGGCTGTTTAGATTATGGTCACAAAAGAATCGCACGTCGAGCCGTCCGCGTGCGATCCCTTTCTTAATGGCAGCTGCAGCCTGCTAGAGGCGCGTTCCATAACCTAAGCAGCTCCGTATACACGGGGCAGGGAGGCTTAGAAGTTTCAAAAGGCTTGCCTTCTTTCTAACAGCCACCCCTGCTCTATTGGGCTAAAAACCAGAAGAGCACTCGCTGCCAAATCAGATAATGACAAAGAAGGAACATTATCATCATACAGAAGCCAACCCTCAACAGCCGCTGGGGATATGAGAGAAATACCTCTCTCAAACTCTCCCGCAAGCCCCATCTGTGAAACCCATGATTTCAGTCGCCGCCCGTGCTGAGGCAGGACCAGAACCACCGGGCACAGATGTCGCCCGCTCTTCCCTCGAGAAGATGGCCAAACGAGAGCGGAGCTTCCTAATAGGCAGACGCTCACAGATTGCACAGACAGTGCCCTCAAGCACTGTCTGTGCATGCTCCTTACCCAGACAGAAAACGCACAGATTGTGTGGATCCACACACTTCCTGAAACATTTGTTAGTACATAGTAAAATCCCTTACCAGATTTGAAGAATCGCAATCAAACAAAACAGTCCCTGAAGACGATAAGATACTGACTGCTTCTCCAGGCGCTCCTTTATGCTGCCAGGTCGCGTCTATAATGACGTCATAGGCTGTCGCCGGCCAATAGGATTGGTGAGATTTGATAGTTGCATTCAGACACCGGTTCACGTGATGGCGTTCCCCAAATGTGTTTTAAACGCAGTGTAGAGTTCCCTTTTTGAAAGTGTTCTTAATGTTCTTAATGAGAGTTATTATGAAGTGTTACTCAGAACGTAGTTTGTTTATATCGGGGGTTCCTGGGTTGGCTGCGAGTCTGGGTTAAAAGGTCCTGAACCTGTAATGGTTGAAAACAGCTTTTAGATTAATCAATGGCTCAATTTTTTTTTTAATTTGTATGTAACACTTTACAATAAGATTCCATTTGTTAATATTAGTTAACTACATTAGTTAACATGAACTAAAAAGTCTTCTAAAGCATTTATTAATCTTAGTTAATGTTCTGTTAATGTTTTCAACATTGAATCATACTTTATTAAAATAAAAAAAAGATGTTAATCTTATTTAATGGAACTGAGCTATAACACGAACTGCCAATAAACAGTTATACATTGTTTCCATTATCTAATGCTTACAAAGATAAATAAATACTGTAACAAATGTAGCTATTGTTCATTGTTAATGATAGTTAATGCATTAACCAAGGTTAACTAAAACAACCTTATTGTAATGTGCTACCGAATAAACAACTATAGGCTTTATGAAGCATATGGTGTCGAGAGAGTGTATCAAAACCGAGACTGATGGATGATGATTTTGTCAGTATTTTAATTCAATTTAGTAATGCATTTTTTTATTTTTTTATGCAAACACACGCTTGAGAGCATGTAAATCAGGTATCATATCTTGCAACTGAAAATGATAGAGAGGCAATTAAAGTATTTTTGTAGAAGACTTGAGCTGCTGTGTTTTTTTTTTACACTACTCTGCAGAAGAAGAAGAAAGAAAAAAAAAACATCATATGGAAATGCCTCTTCCTCCTCAGCAGCACATTCCCCCAGAAATTTGCATTTTATAATTGCCTCTATTTTGTAAGATTAGGAAAGAGCCAACAGTCTGACCAACAATCTTATTGCTTTAGATAAAAAAATGTATAAATGCTTCTAACATAATGTGATGTAGATTTTCTGCGGTTTCTCCCTCCACCGCCAGAACACAAAAACAGATTTATTTGCGTCTGGTTAAAATCATTTACACTGTTAATAAAAGTTCACAGGTTCAGCATCAGAGTGGTGTATCATTTTAGTAAATACGACAAGTATTGCAGGGAAACTACAAAATATTTTGTAGAATTTCCCATGGTTTATTTATGGAGTTTATGAAATCTGTTCAATGCATCTTTATTTTGACAGTGTATGCTCCAATATAGATCACATACACATACACAAAGGCACAAATAAATTATTGTTTAAATAAAAGGATTACTATAATATTTCTGCTTCTCGTTTTCTTTTCTTTTCTTTTCTCTTGCACATTTTACATTAATATTCTTCCACCTCTGCTTTCTGCTGCTCAGTTTCACTTTACTGTAGTTTGAACTGCTAAAGAATCATGTCTACACCATCACTACATCTCAACTAGCTCTCATTAGAGTATTAGTAGACTGTCTGGTTAATATCTGCTAACAATTTAATTGTACTATTTATACTAGTCTACTAACCCGAAACTTAACCTAACAGTCTATTAATACTCTAATGAGAGTTAGTTGACATGTAGTTGCAAAGTTACTTATAGTTAGTAGAATGTCTAAAGTGGACCATCGGAATAAAGTGTAACCGAATCCGTTCTCCTGAAAGTCCCCCCTGTCCACAATTAATGTGTTTTACATTTCCTCTTTTTTCTTTGATATCTTGATGTTTTATATCCAATTTGTCATTGAAATGTTACTGTTTAAAGGTTGCACTTTCATTGCCTTTGAACATTATTGACATTCTTATTTATATTTAATTGAATTATCAAATATTTATATAATCATATCTGATTTATCTTAAAATTCCTGTGAATAAATTAAACTTTTCATTTTCTAATTGATTTGAATTCTTATTCCTGTGGTATGCTATTGCCCCGTAGACTTCCATTACTGCAAATGAGGGAAGAGTCAATATTATTGTGCATCACTCAGTATCTCGTATGTGTGGCTGAATTTTAAACATCAATTATTAAAGTTTGCACTAGTCATAATAATCTAGTTGCTAATGTTCTGTTATTGTGGAGGATGTCGATATGAAGAAAGCAGATCATTGGGTAAGAAGACTGATCAAAAGCACTTTTATTATTTCATATATTCACGTCACTCACAAACATATCTTAACTGAAAATGCTGTAAATGAAGTCAGATTGTTCACAAAAGCTGAGCCGCAAGATGAAATTATTCATAGCACAAACTGCACAGGCAATTTTTGCATTTACTTTTTTGATGCTTTTATTCATTTCCAAACAAATCTGAATAAGTCATAAGTCTCTAAAGAATGAGGCTGTTGAATAAAGTGTGTGTTAATAATTTATTAAGCTGAAATGCAAGATGACAATCACGTGTTTGCTTGCTTCACCATTATACAGCTGAAAACACCACCATTTGTTTCTTGTTTGGAGAGTTGAGGGGTGGGAGGGTGTTTAATTGGCCATACGGCCATACAGGATTTGAATCTGAAGGAAAATAATATGCATCAATAAATCATGCAGCATCCTGGCAGGAGGAAGCAAGGTGAAATCTGCCATGGAGAAATCGCTTTTGTTGTTATGTTGTGCATCCGCACGGACACCAACGTAATCATTCCACCCCGTCTCCATTTCCACCTTTCACCCCCTGCTATCCATCACCCCACATCACCCACAGACCCCCACTGACCCCATTGTCCTCCACCTTTCTGGGAACTGAAAGCCAGTATGTGTGTTTGTGCAGGGCTTGACATTAACTTTTTTGCTCTCCAGCTACTGTGTCCATTGGTTTTACAAAGTTACCAGCCACTCAGCATTTACACTGGCCACAATTTTGACATTGATATCATTTGGAAAAACGGCAGTATAGATATTTTTAATATAACATCATAATTTGGCAAGACCTGACACACGGATTCATTATACTGTTACACGTTTTCTTTCACAACTGTTTACATTCACTTAAAACACAACTGACCGTGTTTATGTGAAGACCGGCATTTTGACATTATATTGTGTGAATTTGACTGTTTAAGCGCAATAAGCAGTGAAAAAGATTTCAATTTAGTACCGAGAGGCGGCTTTATGTGCCGCATTTTAGGTGTAGGCACAAAATCTGCGGGAATGAGTAAAATAATGTGCAATACGAGCAGTCCTACACCGAAATTCAAGCCCTGTAACCAACAATATTCATCCGGAACAAATTAAACGAGGAGGGTTTGTGTGTAACTCGCTGTCAGAGAGATGAGAGAGAGAAAGAGCAGCTGGTATCATGTATCTATTCTGCAGAAAATGAGTATTGGAAGCATTTCAGATATTTCAGTATCGAAACAGTATGTATCGAAAAATCTGTATTTTTGACAATTTGACAGCGCTAAAACAGTGTCCTTTGTTTACAAAAGTCCCTCTTGCGACTGAATTATTAACTCGTAATGTTTGACGCCATCTAATGGACTTTCACTCAATCCATATTACGCACTAATGGACCCTTTCTCAATACCAAATACAACATATTATTTATATAAAATAATATTTATTGAAGAACAACATTTAAATGAACAACAATAGCCATTATAAGTGACAATAGGAAATAAACACAATTGTACAATTCAGTAAAATGTACAAGAGCAGTGCTTTACAGGATGCAAGTTAAATATAGGCCTAATATTAAATTATTAAATTTAACATAGCCCTATTCGATTTGCTCTGGAACAAGTAATAAATTAATAAGACCAAAGATTGCCCGTTTTATGTAACCAAAATGAATTATATCTCATGTTTAACCACTATAAGACACAGCAACAAATCCCCAAAGCACTGGCCGAGATAAAGCTGTTCTCGGTGGGTACACGAGCACTGAACGGCCGCTGACGGCCTGGAGCTCGCATCTCCGAAAACAAATTGTAAAATAGGTGCTATGATTAAAAATGAGTCACATATAACTCTTAAAACTACAGTTCAAGTGTAGTATTTGTAAAAACAAAACAAAAAAAAAAACGTTGATTTTGCTCAGACGCCATGACAGTCGCTTCAAGCTGAGTGATACAAATGGTGAAAAGGAGTGTTGTTATCACTAAAATATTGCACGGCTATCAGCAAATCAGATTTGAGAAACAGAAAGAACTGTTGTGTGTGTGTGTGTGTGTATATATATATATATATATATATATATATAAAATACACACGCATTTGGCAGGTTGGCGGGTGTTAATGTCAAGCCCTGTGTTTGTGTCTTGGAAGCGAAGGAACATCCAGTCATCTGTGTTCTTCTGTCTGCACAGAGATCCTTCTGCAGTGCCATGGTGGATGAGCTACGGGTTTCCCTCAAGTGCCAGCGACGGCTCAAACACAAGCCGCAGCCGCCCGTCATGGTCAAAACAGATGAAGTCATCAACATGCACACCTTCAACGACCGAAGACTGCCGGGCAAAGAGACCATGGCTTAAAATGGACACCAGCTCGCTCTTTCTTGAGCCTGGAGAAGGACGTTTCACGGGGAGAAATTTGGGCGGGGAGGAAGTCTGTTTTCTATACGGGGAAGGGATCTTAAATGTCATTTCAAACAATTAGTTATTGAAAACAACAGCAGAAACTGAAACATATTTCCTGTGGAAATAACTTGAATCTGGGCAAAATTTTAGTTACCTCACGGCTCCAGATCATCACCAGAGCAGAGACTGACCAGTGCCAGCGTTCAGGGTAACTTTTAGCAGGAAATACACACAGTGTGATGGAGGGAGGTTTGTCTGCTCATTGTGTTTGTATTATTTTTGGTTTGATGACGCACTTGGCTGTTGTCCGTCCACAGAGAGCAGCTGAGTCCTTTAGAGAGAGCGAGGAGACGCGTCCTGACAAATACAGAAGCAAAGGAAGGACGGCTTTTTAATACATACAGTATCTGTGCTACTTTTAGGAGCAAATTAAAAAAGTACTCGGAAGCGATCGGTTTGCAGCACTGTTTGCTGAGCGCCACAGCAATATCACAGAAATCATTCAACATGTTCCTCAGCCACACTCACAAGCAATGGAAGCAGGACAGAGCAACAGGCAATATACAATTTTAATTTGTTCGCATTTTCAGGCCCCTGCTGAGCGTCCAATCTCACAAAAACATGCCAGGCTCAAAACACATTTCAACCTAAAATCTAAAGACAAAAAAAAAAAAAAAAAATATTGAATCTATTTAAAAAATGCCTTTTTTTCAGGACCATTGCATAAACATGTTAAACAAATTGCACAATTAAGCAATTTCTGTCCAAATTTCCATTAAAAAAGCATTTTCTTAATATCAGTTTTTTTTTATTTTTTTATTTACAGTAAAACAAAATATCTAAACATACTTTTATTGGAGAAGCAAAATTGAATAAGATAATAAGACTTAAATTATATTTGCAAAGTGAAACAGAAGTTTATTTTTTACCCTATTGTTTTGTTGTTGTTGTTTTACACAAACCTCTCAAATGTATTATTATTATTATTATTTTTATTCTGATTAATGATTATCATTACTTTATATATTATATATATATATATATATATATATATATATATATATATATATATATATATATATATATATATATATTAATGTAGGCTTGTTTCTGCCACTAAATGAAAAATAAAAAAGTTAATTGCGACTTTTAATCTCACAATTCTGACTTTTTTTCTCAGAATTGTGAGATATAAACTTGTAATTCTTACTTTTTTCCTTACAATTATGAGTTTATATCTCACAATTCAGATTTTTTTATTTTTTTTTTTAATTCTGAGAAAAAAGTCAGATTTTTAGATAAAAAGTCACAATTACCTTTTTTTTCTGTGGCAGAAACAAGCTTCCATATTTTTATATATAATAGTATATATAATTTTTTTTGTTTGGTTTTTGTTTGTTTTTTTTTGTTTTTTTTGCATTAAAATGAGGTAAATGTGTTTGTCACTGTCATGGCAATAATATCACACAGAATAAATAAAGTATATGGTCCTAAAATAGGCTTCATTTCATTTATGCTATAATACATATTGGTATTGATTCTTTTTTTTTTTTTTTTTTTTTGAATAAAATAAAATATTTTTACATTTCATGCTATTCACTCGAAAAACTCTCCACAAATTGGGTAGACTAATTCAATAAACAAATTGCAATGTATTTAATTGGTTTACGGATGTTTCTTTTTAAATTTTCTTTCTTTCTATGATGGCCACAGCAACTATAAACACACATGGCTAATATTAATATTTTGTCTGTATTTTCTTTTCTCAATAATCACATTTCAGTTTAATGTCACATGTTTGTACTTTGTGATTTCAGAAACTGAATCCTCATGTAAACTTGTGCAAATGTAAGATTTCTATAAAAAAAATAATAATACGATGTTTTGTACAATTAAAGAATATCAACATTTTGTAATAATTTTTATCAACACAAATCAATCATTGGCATCTGTCTCTTGATACGGTGGTCAGCTGCCCTGTGGATTCTCCACAACAGAACTTACTGGGACCGATGCGCTTCCGCACGGATGAGCCCCATGTGACGGAACACATCCAGGATCATTTCACCTGGCCTCCATGAGGACTCCATGTGCCGGTGTTCATGACGGACGGGGAAGTGCTGAGCATGCCTGGTAGTGTTGATGTGACACACATTTTGGACAGATCCTATTTTTATCATGTAAAGGAATCATATTTAAAGAAAGATATTTTTACTTGAGATAAATAGAAACGATAAACTGTTTCAGAAGTGTGATATATACATATATATATATATATATATATACAAAGTGAAGAGGACTGCTAAAGTGCTTCATATTCAAAGCCCCCGGTTTCTAATAGACTGCTAGTACTGAGTGCCGAGACGTTGTGTGTAAATGGTTTCAAATGGGTAAGATGTATTTAAAGATTTTTCAGATGCAAACTAATTTTGATCATATTGTGAAAACAAAATTGAGTGCACACAGTTTCCTGTCTTAAGTTGATGCACAAGTTTCAAGGAAGTAATAAAAAAGTTAGCACACTCGGGTTGTGGTCTATTTTGTTTTCCCTCTGTTTATTCAGGATAAATATCACTCACTCCCACGTAATCACCTCAAGGAAATGTTACAGCTTCACTTACTGCAATACTGGAAAAAAAAAAAAAAAAAAAAAACGTTCATGAAACATCTTTTCTTCCCTCATGTGATGTATATCTGAGTGAAACGGCTTCTGGAACACGAACAAATGTAGGGCGGGGCTTGGTTTTCTCCGTTGGGAATTGATTGGATGGTTGTGGTTTGCTATTGGTGGATGTCATGTGAGTGACAGGCTGCCCCTCCCTCATCATCAGAGAAGAGATGTCGCTGTGAGAAGGCACATGAAATGGTATTACAGTTTAAAAGAAGTGTTTTTGTTTTAATATATTTTACAATTTAGTTTATTTACTAGTGTGTCAGCATCACTACTCCAGTCTTCAGTGTCACATGATCCTTTAGAAATCATTCTAATATACTGATTTGATGCTCAAGAAACATTTCTGATTATTATCAATGTTGAAAACGGTTTTTACTTCAATATTTTTGTGGAAACTGTGCCTACAATTCAAAAGTTGGGGTACTATAAGTTAATAATTGAGTTAATAATTGAGTGCCAATAATAATTGAGCATCAAATCATCATATTATAATGATTTCTGAAGGTTCATGTGACACTGAAGACTGGAGTAATGATGATGAAAATTTAGCTTTGATCACAGGATATAAAATACACTTTACTATATATTCACATAGAAAACAGCTGTTTTAAAGTGCAGTAATATTTCACAATATTACTCTTTTTACTGAATTTTGATCAAATAAATGCAGCCTTTGAGAGCAAAAGAGTCTTCTTTCAAAAACATCAATAATTCTTAATTATTCCAAACATAAGTAAATTGTAGTGTAAATACACAATTTCAGTCTTGAAACATTGATTTTGAAACATGACAGTCATGTCCATCTACATGCTCATTAAAACTGCTAATTGATAAATACGAATAACTTGATGATGGGAAGAATGCCAAGGGACAAAGCTTGCTTGTGATGTCTAGATTCTTCAGCTCTCGCATCCACTATGATAATTAGCCAATTAATTCTATGTGGCATGTAGGTTTGTTATCAGCTGCTGAGCTTTCCACTCGCCCGCCGGAAGTGTGAAGATTAGCGACCGGCTAAACCCACCTTGTGTGAAAACATCAATCTGATAACAGAATTGCTGAGAATGGGCGACAGGGCCAGACACACACACACACACACGCATACACATAAACAGAGAGAATAGAAAGAAAGTGAGAGTGATAAAGTGATGGTCTGCTGAAAACTAACACTCGTCTCATGGATCCATCAATTTTCTTCTGCACAAATATTTTCTGACATTGAAAAATTGAAAGTGCTTTAATGAGCTAGTTTTTCAGTATAGGAAAACAAAGACTCACATTAATAAAAGCTGATAAGAGATTTGAAGAATTGGTTCAACTGCTATATAACTGCTTTGCACCATATATAAAAATTCCACAGTAAAATCTGTTTCTTATGGATGGATGGACGGACGGACAGACGGATGGAAGGAAGTCATATACAAGACTGTGCACTTCATGTGATCGATTCACACTTCACTACATCATATCTAATACTTTATATGATGAGCTTTTGTGGCAACATTTCCATTTCCATGGTAACATCGACATTTCTGATTGGTGGGTTGCTCTTTGAGATTATTGTAGTTCTTGACTGGAAATTAAACCCAGCTGTTTAAATCGCACTAACTTATGGCTTCCATAAAGTGCTGAGCAAGCTAGGAACTCACAGTAGGTGTTATCTTTTAAAATTTGTTTCTCTATGGAGAAAAGAAATGGAAGATATGCTGCCAACTGTTGTGCTCTATCAAACCACCTCTGACTTACTGAGATACTGTGACAACTCCCCATGTAGCAAGACCAGTTTCCCCCTATATATCCTGTAAAACATATAAATCCCAACAGCACAAAAGATCCACAGGGTTAGGGCACAGGGACAGAAAGTGACACAAATGTTGATTCTTTCCTGAATCCCAAGACATCAGTGCTACAGACATAATCCCAAATTACACTTGAGCTAGGACCTCCCAAACCCCACGGGGCGTGACAGATTACGCTAAACCTGTCCCACACAAGCCTAATAGGGCATGACCAGATTACCTACAGCTGAGTGCCACTCCACAACACAAAACCCACCGAAAACCAGAGGAGGGAAGGGATGACGACTCTAGCAGCAGACAGAGAAATATCCTTGAAAATGTAAAGAAATCCAAGTATGATTTCTGTAAAATTCGTCTTTTGCAGTTGTCTTAAAACACCTGAGGATCAGACTCGTGATTTGAAAGGCGAGTGGGTGAGAATGCTTTGAAATTCAGCTCTTATAGAAAAAGAAAATATTCACAGCATCACGGAGAGTCGTTGCTCTCTGTCAGTAGCAGGTGCAGGCTATTACATTTCTTGATTTCTAGTTTGTTTCTAACATTAGCTGTGTACCCCAAAAATGATCATCCTTCCATGGCTCTTAATGGGTTTCTATCTGCTATCACTACTTGCATTTTTATTACTTTGTTTTTTTGCTGCAGATATGAATGAAGCCATGAAAAATACTTCTCTTTTTCTGTCAAAATTAACTTTTTTTTTTTTTTTTTTTCTGGGTAAACTCATACTGTGTTTCTACTACAAAAATCAGCTCTGTGATAATGTCTACAGAATAAGAAATAAATAAGAAGAACTTTACAATTCCTCTATAGTGCAGGAGGCTTCATGTTCAGTGTTCTGCCTTTATTATTACAGGTTTGAAATGCAGTTACCAAAAATAAGTACCTTTTGTAAAAAAAAAGTGTGCTTCGGTACATTCCGTCTTTCCGCAATTACAGATATGATACGTTTAGTAAGTATCTAGATATGATACGTTTCAGTAAGTTGTACTGTATCTTTCAACATACCTTCAGATGTTTATTTATTCTGTAACTATAGTGAAGAGGAAGGGATGATTGCGTTCATTTGCGCTCCGCGCTGCCACTTGAACTGAGGCGCATATACAGCATCTGTTACGCCACATCAAAAAGCGCCAAAACAGCATTTATTGTTTGTATTTCTTGATAAAATGTACAGAATTTGAAAGATGACACTTTGTTTCTTATCGAAAGTAACAAAACCTAGAGCTTATTGCGATTATTGGTGGTTAATAATCTGGATTGGAGTGTGGATCGCCTGTGATTGACTGTATTCACTGTCTGACTGTGACATCTGTACCATGACCGTTCGGGGACGAATACATGTACCGTAATGTGCAAATATTTCAAATATTAAAAGTACTTTAAAAAAAACTGTACTTGCAGATGATATAATACTAAATAGATAAATATACACTTTCATATGTTTCTTAAAAGGTGGGGGGGGGGGGGGGTTATCACACAGAGTTTCTACCAGTCTCATGTTAATTTTGAGTACCTATTGAATAGTATAGCATCCTTGATATCCCCGAAAAGTCTTTAGTTTTATCATATTTTTAAAAGACACATACGCTGTACATATGCTGTAAGTGTTGTCCGCAGAATCATAAACAATTGGAAAAGTTTTTGGGGCAGACCTGACCTGTTGAAAAGAGATGGTATTCATCCCTCCTGGGATGGTGCTGCTCTTCTCTCTAGTAATATGGCTCATAGTCTTGGAGCTGAAACATGACAAACTGGGGCCCAGGTCAGGAAGCAGACAGACCGGCTAAACCGACCGTCTGCTAGCTGCCTCACGTTACAGAAGTCAGATAAATCCCAACACATAGAAACTCTTTCACCTAGATATTATCACATAGAGACTGTGTCTGTACCCCAAATTAGTAAATACAAAAAATTTCAAACCCATTTAAGGGTTAAAATTTAATTGATGTTCAACAAAGAAAAAACAGAGACAATACTGATAAACAAATGATAAAGCTTGGGTTGCTGAATATTAGATCCCTTTCTTCAAAAGCACTTATTGTAAATCATATTATCACAGACAATAATCTAGATGTGCTGTGTTTGACAGAAACCTGGCTAAAACCAGACAATTACATTACTTTAAATGAGTCTAGCCCTCACGGTTACGATTATTGACACAATCCTCGTCAGAAAGGCAAATATAATTCCTTCGAAGTGATGGTGCTTTATGTAACATTATGTAAACTGACATTTGTGTTGGCTACTATATACAGGCCACCAGGACACCATACAGACTTTATCAAAGAATTTGCTGATTTTCTATCAGAGTTAGTACTAGCTGCAGATAAAGTCCTGGTTGTTGGTGATTTTAATTGTTGATTGACATTGTTGATGTTTGAAATCAACCCAAACAAACACACCCTTCTCTTCATTGCTCCGCCTCCAAAACTCACAATCCTAACCACCCTGCTCTTAGTCAGACTCGAACCGCTGCCCAATCGCTACTGGCATGCAAGGCGAACGCACTATCGATGATGCTAAACACCTCATTCTCTAGTGGCCATCAGTGTGAGCTGTGTCAGCTCCAGACAATCAAAACCCAGTGTACTCGCATGATAAGCGGGATCAAAGCAGTTTTCAGGCCTTCCCTCTTAGCTCTCTCCAGTGCTGGAAAGCTTTTCTAATATAACCGGGTCCTAAAGCGCCTGCCTAGTCATAAACCTTCATTCCAGTGATATTTTTTTGAGCTGTTTTGTATTGTGTCTGATTTCTCATTCTGCAGTTTTTTTTTTTCTTATTTTCAAATCTCCCTCTTGCTTGTTCTCTCTCCTCGACTGTCATACCCCCCTAATGCTGATAGGTTAGATGTTTGTTGTTGGACTCAGCCCGACTAACTTCCAAACAGTGGATTTGAAATGTCACCCCATTTAATTTAAGACAGTTTCTACGGTTATTTTAATGACAAATATCGAGAGCGCATCAATGTAATGCATGAGCACAAATCTCTCAGCTCCACTTAACACTTCCACTTCTGTGGGAAGCAAGGTTATCTTTCCCTCACAACCAAAAACACACTTCTTTGGTGACATTGTTGATTTTGTGGTCTAAAAACAAAGTGACAAATCTTTCTCGAGCAAGTCCTGTGCAGTGCTGCCGACGACTTCCGTAAAGACGAACAAAGCGCGTTGATGAGCGTGCTCTTGCTCTCTCGCTCTGGTCGATGTTTGTGCGCTCGTGCTCTTCTGGGGGAAGTGCCCGTACAAGGAATTCCCCCCTTTATTACGCAATAATAAAAAGGCTCTAAAAAACTTTTACTCAAAAAAAAAAAGGCAGAAGTTTGTGAGTAATCTGAATACTCCGTTATACGTCCAACTCATTTTTTGAAACTTTGACCATGTTTAGCATGAGAAACTCTTTAACAGTGTAAATAAGTCAGAATGCATGTAATTATATATTTAAATATTGCGTAATAATAATTAACTACACGCACTTACTAAGGTTAGTCACATGTAATTATGCATAATTTATAGTTATTACTACAGTAATTACATTTAATGTGTAACAAGGACACTACCGAAATTACATTAAATTATATTTTAGTTTATCATAAATGCTTGTCTATACATTCTGCAGTACACTTATTTACCATATTAACCATATTTACCATATTAACCATATTTACCATATTAAAATAATCTTAAATTACACAAAGATGCAGTTAAGTCCTAATTAACTATTTGCATTTAATATTAATTTAAACTATAGTACATTTTCATTTAATTGTGACATCATACCAATAGTATATAAAAATATATCACAAAAAAGAGTAGACTGACACTTATTTTTTGATACTCATATTTTTAGTTTAAAATAATCACAGTGGAATACACTTGTTTGTAAGGGCTGTATCATCACTTTCTGCTGAAAATGATATTCTTATAATATCTCAAGACAGTCAGGAGTGTTTGGAAATCTCTCCTTATTTATCTCAGATGATGCTTATATTGTTTTTTTTGTGTCCTATTCGAAACATTCAATAGTACTGTGTTTGTATACTGTATGTTTGCCTTTGTGAACTGTAGGATTGTTGTTTTAAAAGTGATAGATTGTTTTTGTGTCAGTTTGAAAAACATGGACGTCCTCTCTCAGCTCAACTCAGCAGAGCAAGATCCAGGTAACAGACATGCCAGTGTAAGAGCTCAGATTCCTCGCCAGCCCAAGCCATCACTCATTAGTCTCTGTGTTAGTGACGATTTATGATGGACTGCCTCATTTCACTTTTAATAATAACCATAATTTAGGGGCATAAGAGCTCTTGTCCTTTTTTATATTGAATCATGCTTGCCTACTATCCATCTTATAATAGCATGAGGCTGTCATTGATTTTTATACAGATTTTTATTCCAATACACATTTTTGCTTGAGAAAGAGGACTCATCCCTGAGGATAAAACATAATCCTCCTCTGACATTGTTTCTTGCTGCATAATGGATGTTCGCTAGGCGACAGAAAAATTATGAAGGAATTATGAGGAATAGTTTGACATCAGAAAAAGGGAAAGCCAGTGGAAATATAAAACCTAACACAGTTCTGAAGAAAACATTGCATGAGTTAAATAAAGTGTCATGGTGTTAATTAAGAAATTAAAAAACACAAATCCTTGTGTTTGTAACCAATAACTGACCACAGGCTGCATTTGTCAAAACAGCTGTAACCATCAGTGTGATACAGATGATGTACAAAATTACTAAAAAAAATTGTAAATGCATATTACCAAGTGACGAATGAATTTGCATCGTCATGCATGTCATGAATATCTTAGAGTTTGATTGGACATACAGCTTTTAACATCAACAACGAATGATATGAAAATATTTTCTTTTAAAAGTTAATAGACCTATTTATTTTGCTAGCTACCTAACTACTAACTATGCTTAATTATGCATCAGAGCCACTGGAACAGACCTGCAACCCATTTTTTGGGTCAAAACCACAGGCAAATACAATCTTTTAATATCTTCATCTACAGAAAAGCAAAACAACATTATCTACAAAAACCTGACTTACATTCATGCTTTTAGTGTCATATTTCTCCTAAATTAATGGTTTTAGATATATAGGCCAAGAAGTTCACTGTGGGCCAGCACATGATTCTAGAGAAAGAAGAAAAAAATCAGTCTCCCATTCCCACCTTTTTATCTGGCACAAAAAGATGTTTTTAATATTCAGGCAATTTAAGCATATCTGATTCTTCCAGGAGGCACAGGCAGGTTGAACCCTTATCACAGCATAAAAGAAAATTACAGCTCTATATTCACCCCAGAAACCATGTCACAGGATCCAAACATGCACAAATACACACATGCACATATACAGTAAACACGCTACCCATAAACAGACAGAGACACATCATTACAATTTATTTATTTTATTTTTTTTTTGTGAAAAAAAAAAACCATAGTACACCTGTGCAAAACTCATCTGGGAGCTGCCGTGTTGTGTTGTTGCCAGGGCGTTGCTATGCAGTTTTTGGCTGCCATATCAGGTGTTTTGATTGTGTTTATTTAACATGGATGGGGTGTCTGAATATGTTTTCAGACACTTGATTGCAATTAAATGAAAAAGTATTATAGTTTAAATGTAGGGTACAATGGGGCTAAAGGCGCCCCAGGATAAAAGACACCTTTGATTTTATTTTCCTCTAAACCACTGTATGGCACAAAAACTCACCGCAGCACTTTCCAAAACATCCGCTTTTCAAGATGCACGTGGAAATTTGGCTGTTTGGCAAATATTTGATGTTATTTCAAATTTTGTAGATTTAAGTAGCAAATGAGAATCACTAAAATTATTAAATATATTTTGAGATAAAGGTCTTGTTAATGATTTTCAGTTTTGTTCAAGAAAATTAAAGCAACAGTTTTTCAATAATGGAAGAATATGTAAAAGTCTGGTATTTGGGGTAAAAAGCACCCCTGCTGTTGGGGCAAAAGACAAAATAATTAACATGATAATAATAATAATAATAATAATAATAATTTGTTGGCATGACATGGTTAGATTCAGATGGTAAATATATTATATATATCAAGTTTGGTGTCCACCTTAGAGATAATCACCATATATATATATATATATATATATATATATATATATATATATATATATAAACAAAAAAACATCACATTTAAAAATATTATATTATTTATATATAATAAAATAGTTATTGTTAGTACTGTAAATCTATATTAAATTATTATGGGATCACCTTCAATGCTTTCACAATCTTTTTAAAATAATTTTGTTTCTATATTTTTAAAATATATTTTATATTAACATATTTTAATGACAGTCTATTTATTGAACAAAAATGAATTCTTTAATCATCAAAATAAACAGAAAATAGTACAAACTTTGCTAAAGTGATTGTTTTGAACAAGTATTAACTTATATATTATTAAACACATATTACTAAACACCTCATACATTTATAAGATTTTTAAACAAAATTAAGGACTTTTATGATTTATTTTCACACAACATCTGTTGCCCTATCAATGTTAAAAAAAAAACAAAAAAAAAACATTTATATTTTTTTTTCTGGAATCATACACCATGGGCATAGTAAAAAGCATTTTTTTTTTTTTTTTTCTTAAGGTGTGCTTTTGGCCTCAATGTACCCTATATTAAGTGCAATTAGTTGAACTTTTGACATACATATCAGGCTTCCAAGGGCAGACCCTTCTGGGGGAAGGTGGCTTTACCTCATGATACGGCGCCTTTATATCGTTCTGACCGGCCCGAGTTTGGTTTTCGGATCTTGTGTCTCTCCTTGACGGCTCTCCTTTGGAGATTCTGTCCAGGAGGGACCTTCTTTCTCAAGAAAGATCCAGAGTTGTGGAAACTGTGGACTTTTGGCATCTGAGGGGGCCCAGCTCATAGGTTCAGGTCTCTCAACCAAGGTTGTTGAGATCATCCTTCACTCCAGAGCTCCCTCCATGAGGAAACTCTACACCTTAAAGTTGAGATTGTTCACTTCATGGTGCAGTAATTGTCTGCTGGACCCAGTTAACTGCCCAGTGGGTGCAGTGCTGGAATTCCTGCAGGAGTGGTTCTTCGCAGGGCTATCCCCCTCCACCTTAGAGGTGTATGTGGCGGCCTTAGCTGCTTACTACACTCCTTTGAGTGGTATGTCTTTGGGAAGACACCCTCTAGTAAGTCTGAACAGCTGTTCACTTGTTTTGGGTCACCTAGGAAAGGGTTCCCAGCATCTAAGCAGAGGATGAGCAAGTGGGTGGTCGAGGCTGTCTCACTTGCTTATGAGTTAGCCAGCCAGCTTTCACCTATGGCTGACTGGGCCCACTCCACTAGGAGTATGGCTGCTTCTAAAGTCAGGAGTCACTGTCAGAAGTTTTCCTCCAGTATGTCTGTGATGAGGCAGGCTGGTCCTCACTGCACACCTTTTGTTAGGTTTTACGACTTTGATTTGGGCTCCACTTTGGGGTCGCAGGTGCTCTCGTCTTAGTGTGCGCATAGGATTTTGCATAGATAGGCACTTGCTCGTACGGTACCCTGCCACCCTCCCTGCATGCCTGTGATTGACTTGATTCAGTCTATCAGAAGCTGACGCTGTTTGGTTTGGGTATGCTTAATAGTTTACTGGTCGATGACGTCACCCGCCTATGATGTTCCATCACGCCACTGGACTAATTTCATACATGCTTTATGAGGCAATCACGCAGAGGCGTTCCCACAGCATTTTGACGCAGCGTCTCGTTCCCTTTTCAGGGAACCATGGTTACATATGTAACCAAGATATTTGGTATAAAAAAAAAACAACTGCACCTTTATGAAATTAAAAAAACTAACTCTCATTAGTGTATTAGTATATTGCTAGGTTAGGTTTAGGGTTAGTAGAATAAGTTAACATGTGGTTGCACAGTTACTTATAGTCAGTAGAATGTCTAAAGTGGGCCATCGAAATAAAGTGTTAACCTTTTTTAGAGCTGCTGTTATTGTGCTATGTACAATGTCTGTTACAGCTTGTGAATAAAAAGTCTCATGCAGGAAATTCTAAATGTCATTTTCTGTTCCTATTCGCTCCTGTGCCTGACAAACCTTACCATGCTCTGTTTTGCTTCAGCTTTTTGACACTCATATCTCTGCATTCGGTGAGATGTTTTATGGCAATCCTATCAGCTTCCTCACTTTGGAAGAAGTTGGAAAACCTCAGAGAGAAGTTAACGCCTGAGCTGGCATGTTATCATATCTGCAGGGCAGGCAGTTCGCGATGAACTCTGTCCAGCTTAATTAAAGGATGGGCTGCTCACATGTAAAGCTATGGGCATATGAGCTCAGTTCACTCCTATAAACACTCTACTGCAAATGTCCAAAACATCAGCTGTTCATGAGGACTTCTAAGAGCTTTTTAAAAGCTGCTCTGGTAAAACGGTTAGCACTTGTAAATGAGCTGTAACAGTATACGACTGTAGGATCAGAAACAAAAATGACACTTGGGAAACTGTGTCATTTGCTCCTAAAAAATGGGAGGAATATTCATCAATTTTTGGAAATGTTTCATTTGAAACGGAGACTGCTTACTTTTTAAATCAGTCAGTCAATCAATCAATCAATCAATCAATCAGTCAGTCAGTCAGTCAGTCAGTCAGTCAATCAAATAATATCATATGATATCATATGATATCATATCATATGATATGATATGATATCATATCATATATTTTCCCACCTAATGTACTTGCCCATTTTATTGTTTCTGCTGTGCTCTTGCCGAGAGAGCCCGCCCACACTCTCGTCTGATTGGCTGTGGTTATTGATTGATTTCATCGCTTCTCCTTGTCGTGTTGCGTCCAGTGTGGTCAAATTGCTCGTCGCTGAAATCTTACCGCATCGCGTCTAGTTAGGACGTGGTGTAGGCCTACATTTAGAATGTTTCAGGCTTTGAATATGAAGTTAAAGGTCAGTGCAGTCTTAACTAGGAAATCTCATTGCATCACATTACATTATTTGCAGTCAACATTCTTTAGCTTTGTGCCAATTGTTATTTTATCTATTTATGTTATAGTTGAAGTCAAAATGTATGATATCGCAGTATTACATGATGATATTAGAAAGACCAAACTATTATTATATAAAGATGGAAAATGTCACTCTATATCTAGGTTGAACAGAAAGTCAATGGAAGTGAATATTATTATTGTTGTCATTTTTAAAGTTCTTTTGTAAGGATCCACAGAGTCAAAAAATAATAATAATAATGTGAAAATGCAATATTGTATCACTAGTAAGTCTTATTGACATACATATACTATTTCCTGGGAATGACCCAAATGAAAAGGGTAGCTGATTTTGTAGATAAAGAAAATCCATTTATAAGAACAAAACTGTAAACATGACAAGTCACTCAATTCCATTTTATACAAAATTTGATTAATTATGCATTTAAATTTGTCTAAACATGCTTTGGCAATATAACAACTCCATTGTCTGTTTATACTGGCAAGTGTTGTGAAATGAAACCAATTTAACAGAGTATGATCTTGATGATAGCTGAATGAAGATGTCAAATATTTGCCATTTCAGTGGCACTTGCTTGGCTGGCACAGGACAGGACTTCTTCTGTTCCACCTTTACAGTGGGACAAGTAGCCTGATTAAAACGTCAATAACAAAAATAAATAAATAAATTACTAGGGAATCACCAAAACACCAGAATGACTCTGATTGTATTACATTATTGTAAGTGGCGATTGATAGTGGATATAAATATACTGTGTATAATGTATAATGTACTGACCGTAACAAGGTTGTGCTGTTGAGGTTCGTGCAGCCTCGGGGAGAAATCAACATAAATGAGTGCAGCACACACAAATAAACTAAGTTAACATTCTGTGGTAAAAAAAACATTTATGATACAGTTAAGCAACATCACACAACCAGCTGTTTTCATGACTTAATGATTCAGTGCTTTGAATGAATTGGATGAGTCACAGATTCAATGACCCATTTATAAACAACTGCCTCATTCTTGAATGAATCAGTCGTTTGAATGAATCAGTCGATTAAATGAATGACTCACTCATTTAGTTTCATGTTTAAAAGTATAATTCTTTCCAAACATTTCTTATTTATATATTAAAAAAAAAAAAAACATATTTAAAACAATCTCATAGCATTATTTAATGAAGTTGTAATTTGTCAGTGTAAATGATTTAATTTCTAATTGAATTTATTGATAAAATTTAAGAATTTTAAATGAAAAATGAAGGATACATTTAATAAGATTAGGGGGGAAAATGCCCTTTATAAAAGTAAAAAATGACTTCAGGGTAAATATCACAAATATGCAGATTTAAATATGTCAAAGCTGATAGAACACAGATGAGAATATTGCTTCAAAATAAATTATATTTGCAACACAACATTTTTTATTTTTTTCCACACAAGCAACTTTTTTACTTGGACAAGTGAATGATTGATTTAAGCACATGACAAGGCCTAATGTCGAGCCCTGCTAGTATTCTCGTTAACTGAAGTAAATGGTTAAATTTAAGTGTTTCACTTAATTTTACATTAAATACAACACAGATACATGTAAAAAAAAAAAAAAATGCCAGGTGCAAAATCTTGCGTGTGTGAATTAATTTTCCTTTTTTGGATAAACTATCCCTTTAATCATTTCTCCTAGAAATGTCTTTTAAATGATTAAATGCAAATCTAATAATACGTGCTTTTTGCATGAACGTGTGTTTAGTTTACATAAATTGTGTCTTGTTTTTTTTCTCTCAGCTTAATGAGCTGCACTACTCAGTCAGTCGGTGTGAAACAACATGGAGATGTGTTCATTAACAGAGGTGTACCAGCAGTATACAGGAACGGCCATATTGATCTGTTGTTTACTCAAGGACCTACAAAGACTGTTGCCGCCAACCTTTTCTATCAGATTAATGAAGTGACCGCACGGGTAATAGCCCTTCAGCTGACAAGTCCATTTTAGAACATGAGAGACACTTCTGTCTTTCATTATTCCAGGACAAAGCAGCCCCCCCTCCAACCTTCATTTTCCTTATCAACATCATATTTGCTTTGTCCTTGGGGGACAGCTCTGGCATTGGGACCTGCTCTTACCCTGATCAGCATAAACAAGCTCCGATGCCCTAATATGTTTATTTACCCTCTATTTAACTGAATGTTAAATCAATCATCTGCCTGCTCTTGCCACCAGCCCGTGCCAGTACATCCATTTCGGTTGCCCACAGGCTGACAGAGAAGCAGCGAGCCGCACATATGTCTGCTGTCAAATGTGACAGAAATGGAATTTGCGGGTTTTCTCCCTCTCACTTTCTTCTTTTTATTTCTTTGTATACTTTCATTCTTTCACTTATACACTGTACGCAAAAGCACAGAATATTCTTATTGGTTTGCACCAACAGTGAGCTCCAAAAGTATGTTTCCATTGAAAATGAAGGGGCACAAAACAGATCTGAGGTGGGCAATGCCCACTTTTGTCCCCTCGTTGCGCCGGGCCTGGGCACAGCAAGTCTTAAAGTGCTCCACTATATAAGCATTGTGCGTAATGAATGTGACCAATAGGAGATAAAGTCATTAGTTCAAGGTGCAGGTGATTCGGCATTGGTTTATTACTGCCGTGACCTTTATATTGAACTGCCTGAACGCATGCCTTATTGAATTAGCCGGCATGAATTGTTGGATGTTGACCTACATGAACAACAGTCTCAGAGCAGTTGAGCATGTGAATGATGTTTCTTTGTTATTTAGATGACCTCTTAAATACCGTACACCAGTGGTTCCCAAACCTTTGTAGAGTGTCGTACCCCCTGAAGTATTTAACATCCTTCTGTTCCACTTAGACTGCAGTCACACCTTTTCCATTAAGGGACAATATTTGCCCGCTTAAATTGATTTTCCAGTGCAGTTTTTACCTTTATAAATATCTTTATAAAATAAATAATGTTTAAAATAATTAAAAAAAAAAAAAGTTAAATAGAAAAATGTCACTTTTAAATATTAAACTAAAACCACCATTAGGGGGCGGTAAGTCACTGTCTTGATGAGTGAGTCATCGGGCTCTATCATACACCAAGTGCAATGCGATGCCAGGCGCGACCCAAGTGTTTTTTACTAGTTTCAGCCTGACGCAGTTATCATTTTCACGTCCAGCACCACATTGTTTAAATAACAAATACACTCGCGCCCATCTGTTCGCCCATGGGCGTGCTGGTCTGAACATGAGGTGTGTTCAGGTGCATTGTTGGCGTGTTGCTATTTTCAGGCAACTGAAAACGACTACGCCAACAACTACGCCAACTAGACCAACAAAAAGACTAGGACTAGAGACTAGGTACAACCCTTTTAGACCATGCGCCTGGTGCACCGGCCAGCTGCGCCATGCGCTTCAGACCATGTGCTTAGATCGTTAAAATAGGGTTCATTGAGTCATTCATTCAGTAATGAAGCAAGTGGCTGTTTTTGTGAAAGGGTCACTGAATTATTGTTGAAACACCACTATATGTTTCTTGAAAACAGTTCTGCTGTGGCTTTCGTTGGAACAAGTCTATTATTTTTCAAAACATTAAAAAAAACTCAAACACGGTATCTGTTTCTGTATCGAAGATAGTTTGAGTCTTAAATCAGTCTCTATATATTTGTTCTTCATGCTCATAAGTGCTAAAACCACACTTTTACAGGTACACTGAGAGACAGTCATGTAGTGTGATTTGCTAAGGCAGTATATCTGCACACAACCTATCATATGCACTCTGCTAGTGTGGATGCAGTCAGTTCTGACTGCAAAAAATTAGGTTATTTGATTGAATGTCATGTATTTGACCGTTTACGGCACTACCATTTTCCTGTTTTTACACCAGAGGCCAGTGTTGTAGTACTCGAGACTCGGATTCGGTCTCGAGACCATATTGTAACGGTCTTGGTCTTGTCATGGACTTCATGGAATTGACTCGTACTCGAGCATATTAGGACTCGGACAGACGAGCGATTTCTGCAGTTTGTCTCATTTTATAAATCAAATTGCATGGCTGACAAAATGGATGTTAACTGACTACAAAGCCAAACGTTGCATTAATGGTAAGCAGTGTTCAATTCATTTAGTGTTTATACACCGTTTACTATTTGTTGAAAATATCATAGTTAATGAAGCCAAAGTGCCACCTACAGGCCTATTATGTGAAGTGTAGGCTGGCGAAATGGTGACGTGAAAGGACTTTATTATATTACCATTTATGATCATTATAAGCTTATGTGCCAATTTTTATTATTATTTGAATATACTTTAAAATATAATTTATATCCAGTGATCAAAGCTGAATTTTCAGCATCATTACTCCAGTCTTCAGTGTCACATGATCCTTCACAAATCATTCTAATATGATTAATTTTTAAAGTTGGAAAGTGGAAACAGTGCTTAATATTTTTTTATAGCCTGCTGTGATCCTTTTTTTCAGGATTCTTTGATTTAAAAATGTTAAAAATAACAGCATTTATTCAAAATAGAAATTTTTTCTAACAAATTACCTTTACACCACCTTCTATGTGGCCTTTTTACCCTTAACTGATAATATTTTTTAAACCAATATCACTCTAAGTAAATAAAATACAGTGTACATGCCATGGTATATTTGATGAGTATGGTGCCAATTTTATTGTTTCCACCAAACATTTACATATTCTTGAAGATTTCTTTAGGTCTTTGTCTCAGACCCAACCTTATGTGAACTTGAACTTGTCTTGGACTCGACCCTCTCTGATCTCGGTCTCAACTCGGACTCGACCCTCTCTGGTCTCGGTCTCAACTCGGACTCGACCCTCTCTGGTCTCGGTCTTGACTCAGATTCGAATGAGCTGGTTTCGACTACAACACTGCTAGAGGCAGCATTTTGGCAAAAATGTCATCTCACAAACCCCAGGGGTACGTGTACCACTTTGGAAATGACTGCTGTACACAATTGTAGATTACCTTCAAATCTTGGTGCCAATAAATCAGATTTTAGCAATAAATACGTCGACAGTTAAATAACATTAACTATCTTGGACAGCAAGATTGTCTTCACCATGACAAATATTTAATCAGACATTGGTTCAGAGTATTTTTGTTGCATGTAATTCAACCAAGTTCTTACAATATGTAGGTTTACTAAAACAAAAATCTCAGTGAACTTAATGTAAGAGATTTTAACAATGTCTATCTGGTAAAAAGAAGGTTAAAATGAAAGGTAGGGTAAGCGATTCTGGAGAGATTAGCAATAGCAAGCTATCTTTGAAAGCACCATCCTAAATCCACGCCTCCTCCAAAAGACTTGAACGCACACAGCAGCAGACTCTGCAAAGCGCCACAAGAGATGGCGTTAAATTACCATGTACTTGTACCACCTGACTGCTGCAGATTCATTTCAGCTTTGATAGTGTTGACATAGAAAAGCATAAATCTGAGGACATGAACAGCTCCGGGTAGAACGTCACGGGTTGCCATCCCCTAATTATGACATGGTGTGAATGCAGCATAAGCTCCTTGTTTTAGTTTAGCAGGAACTGTAAAAGGCATCTGCTGTTTGTTTGTGGCGCTCGGTGATGTCCGTCTACAACCCTGCGTAGCCTCATGAAACACGCTGCTGATGTGTGATGACGTCTGTGTGAGCAGGTGCGCGGAGGTGTGGAAATACATACGCTGACAGGCATTCGGTCCGAATGCAATGATTGGATGAACATTTTTTTGGTCCTGAGACTTTCACAGAAGATATATGTCTTTTTGTTTTTTGTTTTTATATTAGGCCGCTTCTATTATTGATTGCAACTGGGATGTGAAGAGATTTTCAACCAGTATAACAAAAAGTGTGAAAAAAAATTGCCAACAGCCCGAATACCACACACACACACACACACACACACACGTTTTATGGGGACATTCCATAGACATAATGATTTTTGTACTGTAAAAACTGTATATTCTATCCCCTAACCCTATACCTACCCATCACAGAAAACTTTCTGCAAAAAAACCCCCATCATATAATATGATTTATAAGCTGTTGTCCTCTTGGGGACCAAAAGATGTCCCCACAAGGACAAGGATTTCAGATATTGTCATCTTTGTGGAGGGACATTTTAACCCCATAATGTAGGGTATACACACACACGCACGCACACAGTCAATGGCTCTCTCACTTAAGCATTCATCTGTGGCAGCTGAAGACAAATGTGGTAGTTGTAATATCTGTTAGTGAGATGATGAATTGGTCTGTACTCTGCCATGCCTGAAAAGTGGATCACATATCTGACAGTGCATACTGATGATTTTGAGCCTCTGCAGGGAAAAAGTAAAAACTGAGCAAGACTTCAATAACATGTAATTATCCTTTTAATACCAAAAAGATAAAAGTATTAAAAAGAATGAAAGTCATTAGCTTTTTTTTTTGCAGATGTTTCTTTGTGTATGGTATTAAACACACACTATATGTACAATAAATGTGGGTATTAAATACAGAAAGGAAAAAAAAAGAAGAAAAGTTTGTGCTGTATGTGACACTTTTTTATCATGCTGCTTGATGCTAGTAATGTAACAATCTAACCTTACTATCATGACATCATTTTGATATATTCGGGGGGCCTTATTTATAAAACGGTCTTTAACATAGAAAAGTATTTAGCAGGGACTAGGCAGGCATACGCACATTTCGTCGAAGAACTACAAGGAACAGCGGGAACCGGCGACAGGGTCATGGGCGACCGAGGCTCATTGAGTCACGTGGGGAGTGAAGTCTGACGAGCTACTGTAGCTCAGATTGCTCAAGAAGTTAATGCTGGTTCTGATAGAAAGCTGTCAGAATACACACTGCTTTAACAGTTTGTTGCGTATGGAGCTGCATAGACCAGTCAGGGTGCCCATGCTGACCCCTGTCCGATGTTTGATTAACATTAATGAAACAGACAGCCAATATATTAAGACCTACTGTATCACACAGATCTAATATAATGTTACACATCAGATGTTAACCAAACGTTCACTTACGACATTACGGATAATGTTTGTGTGAATACTCGCCAAGACAGATATTTTTTTGAAATGCTGTAATTCTGTGTATATATCAGCGTCTTTGTGCGCACGCTTCAGATCTGTCAGTCAGCGCGAGAAAGGTTGTTTTGTTTACATCAACACAAGTTTGAAAATCACATTTTATTGGTTCAGACTCATGCCATTGAGAATTTGCTATGAATATTCACCAAGTTCGAAAGCTGCACTTTACGACAATACCAAACTTGTGCTGAGGGAAGCGCTAGTCGTCCAGAAGCGAGCAGAGAAAAACTGCATTTTTCATGGTCAAAGGAAAGGTACTCCTCTCAGAAAATGCACAAATAAAGATACTTTTATATGTTTAATTGCTATTTGGAGCATTGGGATTGCTAGATGAAGGCTTAATGAACTCATTTTTTTTCAACCAAAATTTACATTTTTCACTTGTTTTGCCTGTAGATCGAAATTAACCCGTGCACTTTCTGACTAATATATATATATATATATATATCAGTTTAGTCCCATTATAATAAACACATTCATAAAGATTTAATTGTATATTTCATCATTCAGTTTTCTACAATAAATTGCTGTTTAACCATTTGAGCTTTTGCAAATCTGTCTAAGAAAAGGATGAATTCATGCAGAAGAAAAGGTTACAATTAAAGGTATTGGGATTTGCAAGAGAATGTGCTCAGTTGTATTAAATCCCACAGATAAAAACACAGCCTGCAAATATATTTGGAAAATAAAAAATAAATATGAGCTTTTTTTTTTTTCATCCAGCTTTAGGAGACAGTGTCTCTCACTAGATAAAAAAAAAACATCCTTGCCTCCTAAATCCATTTTACTATGCAGATGATAGTTTTATCCTAATGGAAAAACCATTAGGGTAAATATTATGCAAACGAAGTGGCCCATTTCTCTCAACTCCGTTCACGGCCTCAGGGTTTGATAATGAGCTTCCATGTTTTCACAGAATGACAATTAGCTAACACATCTGAAGGATGCATGCAAGGCATATGCAAAGTTATAACACAACTGCAAGGTCTGCAAATAAATCCTACTCATTCACCTTAAGACAGTTGGGAATTTCTGTGACATTCTCTACAAAAAGATATATACTGTAGCAGTGTGGCTCATCACTGAAGAGAGTTAGCATGCTATGTTCACTATATTAAAATATGCATGAAGCATGACATATATTGACAGCTAGTCCCTGCATGATACTACATCCTACTTATGTTGCATAAGACTTTGCATTTTACTGAGATATTGCATGGTGTTTGGGTACACAAACTCTAAAATACTGCAGGGAAGACCACACTTGAAAATTTCTCAGGGTAAAGTTTAATTTTGAAACTTTTATATATAGGTACACAGTGGTTCACTTAGACTATTTTATTAAATAACAATGTGTCAGTTATTATAAGACTTTCCAGTGTTTATTCAAGTCACTGTGGTCACAGGCACAATAATTCAGGAACACTAGATACTGTACCGCCAATACATCCATTGATATAAATTACAAATATTTACACATTCCCATTTCTTAGATAGTAAAAATTATTGTTCAATAAGCAGATTGTGTGTTCTCAACTCAGGTTTGGCTAATCAACTAATAAAAGGACAGTACTCTTTTAAAACTACCTAGTTCAAAATAAGCTAATTTATATTAATTTGTCAAAGCAGTAGTATACACTATTTGGCTACAATAACTAATATATGTAGGGGTACCTTTAACATCTATTATGCTTTTCTGGATATTACCTTTCATGTAGCGTGTAATAAAGCTATTTGTGAATGTAATAAATGGAGTTTTTGTCTGTTTTTGTAAATGGAGAAGTGATTCTGAACTGCCAGAAACGAGTTGTCAGTAATTACACACTGTAAGCCTGAGTAAGTTGGCAAAACTCAAACAATCTGAGGCAATCAAAATTTTTAAGTTAAGAAATTCACATTTTAAGTAATCAGAACTGGTAGATTTTTGTAATATTAACTTAGAAACTTAACTGGCTTTAACTAGCTACTTTAGTAAATGATAACTTGTTAACTGGTAACACAATGTTTTGATAGCATTAGCATAGCATAGCAATTGCTGAATGAGTACTGCAATATTGAACATTCAGCATATCTGTTCTCAAACTAAGCTCATGCTCCACTTGTCACCATGATGCATAACCACCCAAAACATAACAGAAACTCTTCTAAATTAGCATAGCTAAACATTAAACACTATCAAATCCCCCACGTAATATTAATCTTGCACAAAAAAACAAAAAAACAAAAAAAAAAACAACAACATTATATAACACTTAGTTTTACCAATTAATCTCCCTTTCGAGTGTCACGGCAAAGCATGTTAGAAAAATAGAAACCTCAGCCCAGTTTCAGTTAAATTTAAGTTTTTCTAAATTAAAAGAAACAAGTTCATAAAACTCAAAACAATTTTACAATTTTAATTATTTAAAAAGTGTCACTTTTGTGAACACACAAAAAAAGAAAGTGCTAAATTTTTGTTTCATTTAAGTTTACCCTACTCAAACCAATTTATTATTTAGAGCATTAGGGTTTACACTTTCTGCTCAAATCTACATAGGTTTGTAAAATATTTACTGGACCATTTACTGAACATAACAATATAATGTCTATGGCCTAATAATATCCAGTCTGTGGTTTTCATTGGCTGCCCCACCCTCAAACACTGTACACTGTAAACCCGAATAAGTTGGGCTAACTCAAAAAAAATGTTAGGTAATCAGTTACATCAAATCTTTTGAGTTATGATGTTCCCAATTTTAAGTAAGCAGAACTATCAAGTTTTGAGTTTGTAGTACTCATGCATGTTAATAACTTTAAGTGCTGAGTTAGCTAACTCAATTTTAAAAATAAAATATTTAGTTAATTAACTTTATTTTGAGTTCTTGCAAATCAAATGAGTTATTTACTTCACTGTAAACCCTATGAAAATACAGAAAATGCCAACTTGCTAACATGTTAACGATAGCATGGTATAGCACTTACTGAATAAGTACAGCATCTTAAAACATGTAACTTACCTGCTCTCAAACCAAGACCAAAAACCCACATTAACAGAAACTCTTCTAAATTAGCATAACAAAACATCAATCACTACTAAATCTCCCTTACCATTAATCTTGCACAAAAAAAAAAAAAACTTTATATAACACTTAACTTTAGCATTTACTCTGCCTTTCGAAGTGCCATGGGAAAAGCATGCTGGGAAATAGAAATCCCAGCCCAGTTTCTGTTAAATGAAAAGAAATGTGTTCATGCAACTCAAAACAATGAAACAGTTCAGTTTACATGAAATATGTCAGTGCTGTGCACTCAAAAGAAAAAGAAAGTTCTAAATACGCATAGCAGTTAATTTAACTGAACTAATTTGTTCAATTTAAGCTTGTCCTACTCAAACCAATTAAGTATTTTGAGCGTTCGTGTTTACAGTGTATTTGTAGCTGAGGCCTGGAAGTGTTCGGTTCCTGTTGTCTACATGTCAAAAAGACGCTGTTTTCTGAATGCAAATCCATTTTGCTGCACTTCCAAAGAATGAGGAATCGTGTTGGAATTGATACGGTAAAATTCAGAGGCTGCATCCTTCCAAGGCTGCATTTGAAGGCCGAATGAATCACAGCGGGGCGACGAATGCCGTCCCAATTTGAATCCTTCGAATCCAGCCAACAAACGTGCCTTTGTTTCCTGGTCTTGCCTTCGCAGCCTTGCCCATCCCAAAATTCGACTGGATGACTGGATTTTTTTTCCTGAAAGATATATATATTATGAGAAAATTAAAGTGTTTTTTTTTACCTTTTAGTGCCACTCAATGGATGTTTCATTTCTGATATCACTTCTAGCGACTCTTTTGGACATGTTATTGGCTGTGTTTCCACTGTTGGGCCAAAAGTGAACGTGTTAGTGCGTGCCAGTGCGTTTTCACTGTCACTTCCAGGACTTAATTGGGCCTCATCAGGGCTTCCTTGGGGCCAATGGCAAGGGGTTTTTGGTCCGCTGAATACCTTGGTCCAAAGCGGGCCAACTGGGGCTTGAGGAGTGGTCATGAACAGAGTCAGGAGACGGTCAACACCGCTGAGTTGAGTATTGTGCATTTTTCCCTTACTACTATGTTTTTTATAAGTTGTTTAATTATTTTAATGGAACCGGAACCGGAATCGCTAGGCAGAACCGGAATCGGAACCGGAAAATTTCTCACAATTCCCACCCTACTCCTGACACAAATTAATAAATGACTGTTACTGTAACATTTTTTACTCTAAAACATTGATCAAATATCGATATCGAAATATCGACTTCTGTCATGCTCATTTTGCAATTTAGCTAGTTTTCAGTCAGCTGGTGAAATGGTGAGGTTGTGGAGGCATGTTTTAGCGGGTTTTAGGGTGCTTGAGGTCCGAGGTTATTGGCCCTGCCCGGCACATTGTTAGCCCTGACTAGGCAATTTAAATGTGAGCTTTCTTGTGTGGTGTTGTGTCTCCGGTTAAAGAGCAGCATGGTCTCTCTAGTCCTCCCTTCCTCTTTTGGAGGAAGTTCTGAAATCACTGATGCAAAATTGATGCCTTTTGCCCTGAATGCTCCTAATTAAGTACCTTTATTTAATTATTTTCAACTTTCATAAACTGTTCATGCACAGTTTTTCCATGCCCTATGGGGAAGCCTATCGTCCAATTAAAGTTGCTCACCACACATCCAGAGAGCACACATGAGAACACAAAGCTTGAATAAAGTCTCTTGCAGGAGCTCTAGCATTGTGAACTGCAAATCTAACCAGTTTACCTCTGCTCTCATAGATTATATGAACGTGAACTTGTGTAATGGCATTCTAAGAGAAAAATCAGATGGAGCATACTAATTTAATCCAGTCAGTCCTAAAGCAAACTATACAAATGCAGATGCCTCATTTCTTCAATATTTCTTCCACAATCCTTTACCTCAACCCCATCTTTATTTTCATAATTAATTCTCATGGCAAACACAGATCTCTTTTTAAAGCCCCTCCATTTCGACAGCAAGAAGAAAAAAACTGGTTTATGCTAACACTTTAGAATACCGTTTCTTACTTACTGCATAACTAATAAAGAATTACTGAAGAACTAATAGGTAGTTCTTCATTAACACTTACGTCACTAGTAAGGAAGATGTGTTAACTAATCAGTATGTAATAGAATTTTATGATTTTGTTAAGTAACAGTTAGCTAATCAATAACTAATTAATTCTGTCATACCTCCTGAAGAACTACTATTAATTATCTACTAATTAATGTTCAAGAAAAATAACTATAAACTACTAATGAACAAACACAATTATATTGAGTTGTGGCCCTTTATTTACTAATGTTATCAGTAGTAGTATTATGAAAATGCAATATTAATAAATACATTTTATTGAGGTTTTTGCCTGTGTGGTAAATAATTGTTTTGTGAGTGTGTTCTGTAAGAAATAAACTTTGGAAAGGAACCCAACCCCTAACTCTAAACGCCTTGCCATAGCCAACTTACCTCAGATTAGTTTTTATATTTCATATACAGCATATCACATTATCATTGAGTAAATTCCAGTATGCAAGGCAATGACTGAGGGAAATACAGGGAACCCATTAGTAATTAATAAAGAATTATCAAATAGTTCTGCAGGAACAGTACTCTAAAGTGAAGATTTAAGGAACCCATTAGTTATTAATAAATAACTACCACATAATTCTGACTCAAATCAAACTTACACTCTGAAAAAAACACTATTAACGTAATAATCTAAAAACCATTGTAAAATACACGACACAACCACTAGTTTACACGTTATCTTCCTTTATTTCAGATAAAGAAAACATTTCTTAATACATAATATTTTATTCCATTTTAATCTTAACATGTACACAACACTTACATTTAAACTCGTTTAACAAACATTTTAGAATCAAAAGTTCAAACATTTAAAAGCAATTCAATTGCAATCAACCGGCCTCTGTTATCCCGTTTCCATAGGGTAGCAGTGCTGGATCTCGTGCGGGAGCTGGACTCGTGTTCGGCGGGGAAACCTGTATTTTGGCGAAGAAATGTACCAGATCTGCCCTCTCCTGAAGAGGATGAAAATGCCCGCGCTCAGTAGGGGGGGGAAACAACACAAAAACTACCCAACACTAAAAAAATAACCCAAAAATGACTCCACAGCCTCATCCCAGTGTTTGGGTAAATAAATAATGTTATATCTGTGGTAATATGGCAAGGCAGTGAGGGTGGGGTTCCTTTCTGAAGCTGATTTCTTACAGAACATGCGCACAAATTTACCATACAGGCAAAAACTTCTGAAGAATTTGTAGTAATTTTTGGGAGTGCAGCATATAAATGCATATTTAATGCATTTTCCATAATAATAATAATAAGTGGTGGACTGTGACAAAGTAGTCATCATTTTACTCAAGTAATTTTGAAAATGAATCATTTTCTCTTCATTAGTAGTTACTTCATGGTTATTTTTCTTGAACATTAATTAGTAGATAATTAATAGTAGTTCTTCAGGAGGTATGACAGAATTCATTAGTTATTGATTAGCTAACTGTCACTTAACATAATCAGAAAAAAATTCTATTACATACTGATTAGTTAACACATCTTCCTTACTAGTGACGTAAGTGTTAATGAAGAATTACCTACTAATTCTTCAGCAATTCCTTATTAGTTAGGCAGTAAGTAAGACACGGTATTACCCAGTTTATCATTTGCATGGATTCAGAGTAGTATCATCAGGTAAAAACCCACTTCTTACACCACCATAACTAGAATTCGTCCATCAAACACGTTCTTTATTGTAATGGTCCCCTTTAGACTATAAGCAAAGACTTTATATATAGAAAGATGGTGCACAATATTTCGGAATAAGTCCCACCTCCAAAATAAAAGAGTCATCTCGTCACTGCTGTGAGACATGCACTTATGACTGCACATGCACATTGGCTGGTCCAGCCTGAAAAATAACACTATTTTTAACACTATTTGAGCACAAGATACAACATTTATGGGACAGACTGATTTGAAATATGTTATTTAACAGTGAGTTCGGCAAGCAGTTTTTGAGATTTCAGGATTCCCCCATTCTTGTAGATAGGAGTTGGTCTTGGATACCCAAATTAGATGCCCGGAGGCGTTGCAAATATGGCCGCCGATCGAACATAGCAAATTTCCTTTCAAGGAAAGTCAAAGTAACATTGCACCTACATGTCAACTAGCAGTCATTATAGTATTAGTAGACTGTCTGCTTAATATCTGCTAATTTTGATGCTCCCAACAGACATTCTACTAAGTAACTACATGTGAACTTATTCTACTAACCTGAACCCTAACAGTCTACTAATACTCTAATGGAACTTAATTGACATGTAGGTGCAGCGTTACTTATAGTCAACAGAATGTCTATTTAATTAAATACAAATCAAAACACATTTCATAGATTTAGACTGTAAGGGTTTACCAAATGACGGACGGCGAGTTGATATTTGAAGCAGCGACTAACAGAAGTAAGACAAATTCTCAGGGAGTAAAAAAGACAAAAAAACATAGCAAAACTTGATAAAACTAAATAACATACAAATAACTGAAAAAAATGTTAATTAAAGCAATGCAATAAATGGAATGAATATTGCAGCAATGTCCTGCAGCAGTATAATTGTTTTGCTTGCTTTAAATAAAGGACATACTTTTACCTCTTAAAATAAAATCTTCATTAAATAGATGCATGTTGTTACAGTCAGCCTCAGGTTCTGTTTGTTTTGGTTCTGTCGTCACACGTGCTTCCCGGTTCCATGTTCCCACCACTCATCAATCACCATGGACACTAACCACCATCACAGCTGCACGTCATTAGTTAATCTCCCTTTGTGTATATCAGTTCCTGCTTGCGTTCAGTTCTTTGTCTGATCACCGTTCGTTTATGTTGTGTTGTTCCTGCCCGTCTGGATTCTATGCATTAAACTTGGAGTATTTTGTATTTGACCTGTTCGTCTTTGTCTTCCTGCTACACATGGTATAGGCAAGACAATCTACTGTATAGGCTATATATTGTTTGCTGCATGGGTTAAGTTACAATCACTGACCTAAAACAGTTGTTTGCTCACTCCATTATACATGCACTCACAAAGCCGTCATATCCACATATGCAAATGATGCACATTGATCTTATTATATTTATAATCTAATGCATTTTTTTTTTTCTTTGCTCCTGCCAGCAGCAAGCTCTAAAGTGGTAACATTCAAATGAACGTGTCCTGATTCATTTAATCCAGATTTCATCGCTACTTAAAAGTAACCATTTCACTGAAACTGTAATGAGCATCAGCATGCTTTCTAAAACACGAATGATGTGTTTTTAGCTGAATCCTGTAACAACATATAAGCAACATGTATTTAAAAGTCCTAAAATGACAGTGCCTTTTATCAGTTTGATCAATATGTGGATGTCTGTACACAAAACACATTACCATAAGTTCTCTAAAATCAGTCCGTTGTTGAACATATCACATTCTGAGGGAAGCCAGATATGCCAGGCATTTCATGGAGAGAAAGTTCTGGAACATCAACCCATTGATTCTGATAGACGAAAACAGCTGTCAGATATAATACCCACTGCCTTTCATCTCAAAAGCATATCGCCTCTGGGATACAGAAGGTATCTTGAAGAAAACACCCTGACAACAATAAAGAAGTTGCATGTAGCAACCAGGCAATAAGCTCATGCAAAATATGAGGGTAAGAAAAGCTAAAGGAATATGCTGTCAAACTCTGCATTGCAATCACAGTTGGGTGATGATGGATGTTTAGAATGTATATATTATTTCTACCACCCAAATATTATCGTTAATGTTGTTCTCTGTGACATGAATAGACGATCTTAAAGGCCACTTTAGTCCACAAGAAGCTCCCCTCCGGAGGCAAAAGCACTAAAAGCTGAAACATACAATATTAAAATCTTGCAGGCAAAACCAAGGCTGCCTCATACTGAACATGTTAAGACATTGATGAATAAAATTTCTTGCAATACATGTTGGGTTGCGACAGGACCCCAAATAAACCCAATGTGAAAGCGGCATGTGAATCTTATGAGACTTTACGCATTACGCTTTAGCTCCACCTTTTGAAGTCACAAGTTAATGATTTGGAGAGCTGTGGTTGAGGGCAAGATTAGGTGTGAAATATTCATGTTTACTGGTGTGACTAGACAGAAGAAATGTGTTAAATGAAAAAGGTTTTGCCATGCATTATGGATAGCATACATAAGTATTTGGTTAATATGCTTATCAGATTACTATTGTAATGTCAGTACAATCATGTGTAATAGGTAAACTCATCAAATGTCTGTCCAAATGATGGAATAATTTCTTCCATTGGTCTGACCAGCCACTCATGTGTCTCCATTGTGTTCATCTGCATCATCAGACAGCGTCCTTCCTGAAACATACAGTCTTATGAAAGATAAAAGTGAAATATAATTCAATGAATAGACTATAATTACGTTAAAATGACATAGCTTGGGGGAAAAAAGCATATTTGTTCTTGTAAAGAAAAGCAATAATGTGGCATTGACTCATAACAATCCTTTCATGACTCTACTCCAATCAGACCTGACCTAAGATCATGTTTATTATGCTTTGCAAAATTGCTCTGTGCATAAATTAATCTCTTGAATAACTTTTTTTAATGTTTAGTGGAGCATACCTTCCACTGGTAAAAGGTCTGCGAGACACTACATTTAATCTGGATGATGTTATTAGATTTTGAAAAATCAATGTGATAACCACAGTACTAAGTGGGAAGCAAGGTCTCGCCATTTGAATGCTTCTTTAGTAGAGGTTGTTTATTATTATTCTCCTTTTGTGTGGCTGCTGGCACAGCCTTGATCAGGCACTTTGTCAGTTACCTTGGTTACCTTTCCCCCCCTCTTCTCCATCTTAGGTCAGCGGTTTCCTTCAGCTGATATCCACGTACAATATTATATTCTGACTGGAACATTAATCAGAGTAATGTTCCCCATGCAAATAACTCTGGAGGAGAATCTATGATGATTTTGGGAGAAGGATTTTAGTTGGAGCAGTGCTGCTTTCGAAGATAGTTGATGAAGCAATTTAATTTACATTTAGTAAATTAAATTGTATTGCATTAGTTACGATCAAAACAGTGAAATTATTTGTTATATCTTTTTCTCATAGCCTCATTTTCTTGCAAGTAAAATATGGTGTTTGCCTTGACTAAGATCTATTGTTGTTGATTGCCAGAGAACATGCAAATGTTTCCCAAAAACAGAGTAAATGATGATGATTCTAATGACAGCAAAATCAACAGAAGAAAAAATGTAAACATCAGACCTAAGCTGTTCTAAATTCACTGTAAACCACAGCTTCACAGGGCTTATTGCTTTTATAAAACGGTTAACACACACACACATATATATATATATATATATATATATATATATATATATATATATATATATATATATATATATATATATAAAAGGCAAAATATATGTATTCAAACATTACTTTTAAAAGTTACATCGTTAAATGCTATCCTTCCGCTAGAAAAATAGTCCCTGTAACAGTAAACAGCAACAGAATGTTGGTGTAATGCTTTATCTAATAGAGCTCAAATAAAAACAGAGACTGGAACTGTTCTCAGGTGCTGTTATATATTTATTTTTAACACAATATATATTTTATCGTGTACATCTGCTTATCTCTCAGCAGAGTAGACCTAGGCTTGAACCGTGTATTTTAAGCTAATTAGTGTTCGAATTTTTAAGGATTAGCATTCTCCCCTAAACGTGATCGGGCAGACCAAACCCTTAGCTGTAGAGACTTGAAACTTTGAGGAATGGTACTAGTAACCACCCAAATCTACAACGTCACCAAGGCTCACCCCGATAGACCTGATGGGGGCGCTACAGCGATCAAAATTATGTAATGGTTCATAACCATCATCACAGACTCAAGTGTCTTATATGGTTGGAATATTTTGGGTATTTTCGCCTGATCAAAACCAAACCAGTGCAGAAATATTCTCTGGAGTCTAGGTATTAATAATTAAAGAAAAAAACCTGGAAGTTCAATTTACAGTCACTAAGGGGTGCCAAAATGTTTGTTGAGGTGGACGGGGCCACTTATACTAAAATGGCTGTAACTCTTCAACGGAATGAGATATTTTCACCAAACTCTGTACTCATGTTTACGGGCTCAGTTTTTGAAAATGATTGTGCCGATCGGCTGCTTGGTGGCGCTATAAAATAAAAAATAAATAAAATAGCTATCGCTTTGCAACAGTCAGTCCGATTGGCTTGAAAACCAGCATGCGGTGTCTTTGTCCAAGAAAAACACAGCCTCTGTCGGCCAATGAAGAGCGGCTGTCAGACAAGGATAACGGAGGCATATCGGAATGAAATTCACTGGCCCTGTTTGACTCACAGTCTGTGAGAAATTCAAAAGAAATTGGCCACGGGAGGTGCCTTCACGTTTATGTGCGTAAAGGATTGTATATCACGCAATTTTTCGCACATGCCCATGACACTCATACCGTAGAACTGATTCTGAGCAACACCGCTGTCAATCAAACCATTCGTTAAATATTAGAGATTATTTAAAAAGCCTACTTTCATGAACTTTTTGGCTTTCTAGGTCAATAATTATCAAAAACGTTGAACTTTGGCCTTCGGATAGCTATAGTAGGGTTAATAAAATAGGTGTGGCCAAGTCTACCCAAAAGCCTCTCATCCTAAATGAAAACTCAGAACTTAAACACATGTGTAAACACACTGTAAACACATGTGGCACATTATTCTAAAGAAGCATGCAAACTTTTATGGAGACTGGCCCATAGTTGGGGCTATAACTGTTAAAAAGGTCTAAAAATTCTGTATTTCTATGGCATGAAATGGCTGAAAATGGCCCTCTTCCTGCCTGCTTTGCGTAGAACTTCACGAAATTAGGTGTGCACATGTGTCACAAGATTCTAAAGAAGCGTGGAAACTTTTATGGGCATCGGGCCATAGCTGGTGCTTTAACTGTCACAAAGGTGAAAAAAGCTTTGTATTTCCTTAGTAAACTGCCTGTATTGGCTGTAAATGGTCTTTTCCATCTGTGATCTAAGTGATTACATGCTTGCTAAATAACATACCTTTTTACGCATTTTGTACGGAAAGTATTCAGACCCCCTTAAGTTTTTCACTCTTTGTTATATTGCAGCCATTTGCTAAAATCATTTAAGTTCATTTTTTTTCCTCATTAATGTACACACAGCACCCCATATTGACAGAAAAACACAGAATTGTTGACATTTTTGCAGATTTATTAAAAAAGAAAAACTGAAATATCACATGGTCCTAAGTATTCAGACCCCGGCCAAACTGAGCTATCGGGGGAGAAGAGCCTTGGTGAGAGAGGTAAAGAAGAACCCAAAGATCACTGTGGCTGAGCTCCAGAGATGCAGTCGGGAGATGGGAGAAAGTTGTAGAAAGTCAACCATCACTGCAGCCCTCCACCAGTCGGGGCTTTACGGAAGCCTCTCCTCAGTGCAAGACACATGAAAGCCTGCATGGAGTTTGCTAAAAAACACCTGAAGGACTCCAAGATGGTGAGAAATAAGATTCTCTGGTCTGATGAGACCAAGATAGAACTTTTTGGCCTTAATTCTAAGAGGTATGTGTGGAGAAAACCAGGCACTGCTCATCACCTGTCCAATACAGTCCCAACAGTGAAGCATGGTGGTGGCAGCATCATGCTGTGGGGGTGTTTTTCAGCTGCAGGGACAGGACGACTGGTTGCAATCGAGGGAAAGATGAATGCGGCCAAGTACAGGGATATCCTGGACGAAAACCTTCTCCAGAGTGCTCAGGACCTCAGACTGGGCCGAAGATTTACCTTCCAACAAGACAATGACCCTAAGCACACAGCTAAAATAACGAAGGAGTGGCTTCACAACAACTCCGTGACTGTTCTTGAATGGCCCAGCCAGAGCCCTGACTTAAACCCAACTGAACATCTCTGGAGAGACCCAAAAAATGGCTGTCCACCAACGTTTACCATCCAACCTGACAGAACTGGAGAGGATCTGCAAGGAGGAATGGCAGAGGATCCCCAAATCCAGGTGTGAAAAACTTGTTGCATCTTTCCCAAAAAGACTCATGGCTGTATTCTACTAAATACTGAGCAAAGGGTCTGAATACTTAGGACCATGTGATATTTCGGTTTTTCTTTTTTAATAAATCTGCAAAAATGCCAACAATTCTGTGTTTTTCTGTCAATATGGGGTGCTGTGTGTACATTAATGAGGAAAAAAAAATGAACTTAAATGATTTAGCAAATGGCTGCAATATAACAAAGAGTGAAAAATTTAAGGGGGTCTGAATACTTTCCGTACCCACTGTATATAAAGGCCTTAAAGCACTTGAACCCTGATAATTGCAGCTACGCATATTGTCGCAGCTACATTTCCAATTGTTACATTACCAATTGTTTTCAATGGGAATGCTGCATTTTTAAAATAGCAGCATCGTAACGATGCGCTGATCGTCTAATTCACACTGAGCATTTGCTTTTTTTACTGGTCGCCGTGAGTTGAAGAATGTTCAACTTTGGATGAAGCGCAGCACTCGTCACTGTCACTTTTTACCCAGCTGTCGAATCACCATGGAGGAGGGGCGGGACAAATATCACACCGACCAACCGCCACATCCTGCTTGTATAACAGCAACAGTCGACAACAAGCATATAATAATGTAAAAAAATAATGATAATAATTAAAACAAGAGCCAGAGCAAATGCTTTACATTTTACGTTTTTATATAGAAACAATACAGAAACAAACTATCTGTGAAATGAGATACTAGTAACACTAGTGTCTCAACTGAAAAAAAAGGGGGCTGCTAAGCTTGTTTCTTGTTCTTGGTTTGATGACAAATTATTCTTCATCAAAGAACATTTCTTATAATTCACTAACAGCCAAAGAGCACTCATTTAGGAACATCCTGTAAATGCCTCAATAAACGTGCCTTTAAAGAAGCTGATCATCATCAGTCACTCTGATTTGACAGTACTTTCAACCAGCATGTTGTCAGGAATCCTTTGTTATATGCCCGGTTGCTTTTGACTTGTAATACTAGGTCAGGATTTCATCTTTAAGCCAGCTGCTTATTCAGGACACAATGCTGATGGGCTCACAGCAGCACACTAGCGCTGGAGTGCAGTTCGGGGTGGAATGAGTGTGGATATCATCAGCAATCCTATCACATCATTGTGCTCCAACTGCAATTTTTCCCCGGTCAATGACACAAAGAGAGAAAGCGCACAAGAAACTGGGAGACAGAGAATTACAGTAGTCACCTCAGTGGTGGAGGGTACTAATGGAAGTTTTTGGAGCCTTTGGACCACACTGAAAATGAAGAATGAAGGGATGCTGTGAAAGTGGTAATACAATAAGGCTGAGGTAATTGCTCTCAGTTCAAAACTGAATGACAAATGTCTTGGGCACAAAATGAGATTCATTCTTTCATGCTCCTGTGCTTTATAAAACAGTTCTTTCACTTCTATTATGGCAGAATAAAATGGCTGCATGAGTGATTCAATTCAAATCCAACTCTTGGCCTAGTGAACCTTGGAGTAGTCATTTTGATAGTGAGACACTTGGGAATGATCAAGTTTGCCTCATTGACACACAAACACCTTTTCTGGGGGTTCTGCTATATAAGAATTAATATTTCAACTAAGTTGAGTTTCAAGTACCAAGAAGGGAATGAATAGTTTACAGGGAACTTTCTCTTCTCTTTGAAATGATGTAAGGCTCTGATGTGGTGATTGGCTTTCATTACCACTGTCTTTCCTTCTGTCTGACTGCATTGATTTGGGTTTGCAGAGTTCAAGTAAACATCTTGAGAGACAATAAATTTTGATGTGTATAATGTACGTTTTTAGAAAGAAATCCTTTTAAAAATGGCAAAAAAATCCATCTCAATTCTTGCAGTCTAATGTCTTTGGCAATTGAATTAATCTACGAAGGGCTGTTGTTTCAAATATTTTATTGTCTTCACATCACCCCTTTCCATATTTACAGGCTTTTTGATGTTTGCACACAGCACATATCAATAGGCAGGCCTGGAGCTTTGATCTAACTTTCACAGATTGGTTGGAGTGTCTTTCACAAGAGTGTACCTCTAAGGTAATTATTCCCTCCAGTCATCTTAAGGTGGAGGCTCTTCACTGCATTACAATGTGCATTGATCTATGTGTGTTTCTCACACCTTCTACGACATCCTTTTGGATCCCCATCTTACTTTTTCTAAGGACTTTCCTATCAGTGAACATTGCCCCAATCAGCGATTAACTGGTAAATAATGTCTAAACTCTAAACATGCCATTAATGAATAGCTAATTATCAAGTTTCTAACCAAAGGCAAGCCAGGATTGTGAACATATAGTTGTGGAAATGTCAAGGATGAGTATAGAAGGCTCTGTCTGCTCTCACAGCATTCAGTTTGTTTTCAGATCTCATATTTTCAGGCAAGTTACTATAGCAACAGATATCTTGTGGCTTCCATACCAACCAAAATTAGGGAAAACATCTATTTGTCTTAATGATAAGTCCTATATCAGGGAAACTTTTGATATTCAACACCCTAAAAGCTATGATCAAATGGCAGCACACGCTCAGTTGTATTACTCAATAGGATAACTATCTACTGACAGTCTGAACAGTATGTGTGCCTGATATTAAAGTTGCTCTAAGCGATTAGACTTTATGTATCAAACTGAATTGCAAAAATAACTTTTCCAAAAGGACAATTCCCAAGCTCTGCCCGTCTTTCATTGTTCTTTTAACACATACCTTTCAATAATGCAGGTCAAGCCATTGTCCATATCTAAACCAGGTTGCTGGTTTCTGTAAGAAGCAAACCATGAGCTATTAGTATTGTCCCCCTAAACAAGACACAACTACAAGCTTAACTACAGGTTGCTTTAGGTGGATTTCCTCTGAGTAGCAGGAATGTTCTTGCATTGAGTCTGTGCTACTATTTAAAGCTGCAGTCTGGCATTTTTCCTCTTTGTCGCCATCTCTGTTTGAAACCTGCAATTGCAGTCATATGTGGATTTATCGTTACATGCGTTGTGCGTCGGCACGACTCCTCAGCGGATGAATCTAATGTTTGTTGTCAATCACTACACCGATGTGGATACTGTACTTCAGAATCACATATTCTACATCTTAAAAGTATGACCAATATAAGATTTTCACTGGAAAACATCAGCTGAACAAGTAAGTAACATTTCTGCCACTTTTGTTCTGACCAACTGAGGAAAAAAAGCATTAGGCCTACAATAAATCGTGCTGCCAATGGTGATTAAATCACGATCACTTAGCTCAAAAAACGTTAACAACATCAGCATTGTGTGACTGTGTATTAGCGTTACCTGTAGATTTCAATATCTGTAGCCACTCCACAGTCCGAAGGCTTTTGACTACTAGTGAATCTCCAGTTGTTACTGATGATTGTCATTTGAACCTTTCTGGATTACAATCCGCCATCAAAATGATAAGTTTAGCTATTTCAGCTGCTGTGAGAAAAGGCTATAAATGATCCGCTACAAGCAGCATCTTCACATGATATAGCTACTTGCTGGAACTCCTTCCTTTCTGTTTACAGACGTGACGTAATGACGCAAAGACGAACTGCTGCATGCTCGAATTTCCTGCGGAAATCCACCAGGTCGCTCTTATTATAAAACATTATTACAAGCTTGCCGTTGTGAATCGGGCTAAGATAAGGAGATAGTTTTGAACACTGGCTGGTTATGTACTTGCTCAAAAATTGATTTTGGATCATTTTTAACCAAAAAAAGTTCCGGACTGCAGCTTTAATTGTTGATCAACTTATTCATATGTCAGAAGCTCATCTATGGTTTGCACCATTCCTTTGAAAATTTTTTAGCTTTTTATTATATATATATATATATATATATATATATATATATATAATGCAGCACCTGTCAAAAAGAAAATTCTGTTTTCTCTGTAAAAAATCTCTGAATTCAGAAACCATTTTGATCAAAATAAAGGCACACTACAGCATAAAATGTGTCAATCACTAAAATCACTCCTGACAAAATAGGATGACATTTTTTAAATGACTACTTTCAAAAATGCACCTTTAATAAACCAAATTTGATTTTAATAAATCAAAAACATGTTTGGATAGTGTTGACATAATGTTGGATCTGTGAGAATACAAATTTAAGAATATGTTTAAGATTTTCTGATCCTATATCTTGAGATAAAATCATATGCAAAACTAAGGTGAACTATATGTACTGGGCATTCAATGTGAACATGAGAGCCTAAAGGCATAGTTCACCCAAAAATGCTCACCCTTATGTTGTTCCAAACCTGTATGAGTTTTCTTCTGCTGAACACAAAATAAGATATTTTGAAGAATGTTGGTAACCAGACAGTTAACAGTAGCCATTGACTTCCATAGTATTATTAGTATTATTATTTTCTATAATAGGCGTACGCCTATTATAGGCGTAAGCGGGGCGTCCAGCAGGAAGTGCTTATCTTTATCTTTTATTGTGCTCAGGTTTAGCTATAAATGCCTCTCCGTGGCCACCAGGGCTGCAATGGCACGACCGACAGACTTGGCCGTCTCCTTAGTGGCCCGGAGAGATAAATCGGCTGCCCGACGTAGCTCATCGACTACGTCGGGAGTAATTCCCCCGCCCTCATCACTATCCCCCAAAAGTTCAGCCTGGTAGGCCTGCAGCACACCCATGGTGTGAAGGCATGCCGCAGCCTGTCCCGAGGCCTGATAAGCTTTGCCCACCAAGCTAGATGTAACCCTCACGGCTTGGTGGGCAGTGTCGGGGCCTTTAGGGGCGATGCCGATTGTGGAGAGAGATAGCTAGCAAGCGTCTCCTCCACTTTTGGCATCGTCCCATAACCGTGCTCTTTGAGTCCCACTATCGATGCATAGTGCATGGTTTGAGCACTATGCACACGATAGGAGGCCGGTTTCTTCCAGGACCTCGACACCTCAGTGTGGAGGTCTGGAAAAAACGGGAGACCCCGACGAGGAGGCTGTGCTCGCGAGGGCAGGAAGCGTTCATCTAGTTTGCTTTTAGGACGAACGTCCTGCCTTTCCGCTGGCCAATCGATGTTTAATTTGGCCACGGCGCGAGTTATAACCTCCACCAGCTCCTCATAACCTCCACCAGCTCCTCATAACCTCCACCAGCTCCTCATAAGCAGGAGAGTGGGATGGCGAGTCCTCACTCTCTGCTACATCGGTGCTCTCCACATCCAACTCCTCGGAGCTGGATACGTTGAGCACCGGTGCTTCTCCTAATGTGGAAGGAACCGCAAAGCGTGCTTCCAAACAAAGCACTGGACCTGTCAGGTGAGGGCTGAGATAGGGCGGGGCCCATCTCAAACCCCTCTGACAGGTCCATTTGCGATCCCCAAGATCTGGATCAACACTGTGCCCCTGGGGAATGCGAGCCTGAGAGCTCTCATCAAAAAGCTCCAGGCGGGAGCGGAGCGTCCGTAATGAAAGATGATCGCAGTGCTGACCGGGCATGCTCCGCTCCTAAGCAGGCAACACAAAGATCATGTGTATCCCCACCCGTGATGTAACGTGGGCAGGGATGAACACACGACCTAAACTGCTTCTCCGCCATAATAAAGATATATATATGGGACAAACAACACCAAATAGGACATACGAGATACACAGAGCTCGACTGAAGACACAGAAGCTAGCGTTGCTTTGTTTGAGTGTGCTTTATAGCTTCCTGGCCGTGACGTCACCCGCTTCTGACGTCTCGTCACACCATTGGACTGATTTCACACGTGCTTCATGACGACATCACGCGTTGCGTTCCCAAAGCGTCAATTTCTCGACACAACGCGAGTTCCCTTGAAAGGGAACAACGGTTACCGACAACTGTCTTGTGACTCACTTTTGGGTTGTGACCCACCAGTTGAGAAACACTGATGTAAATGACCCCTTAGATTGTTTCACCTTGTTTTACTGTTTTCTTTGTTTCCCATGTTCCCGCTTTTCATTTGTTTCCATAGCAACCCACTGTGTTGACCTGTGTCTTGTTTAGCCCCATCAGTTGGTCTGAGTATTTAAACCAGTTCAATTCAGTTCTTAGTCTAGTTTTTATTATCATTGTTGAAGGTCGGTTTTTGTTACTTTTGTGTAGTGTTCCTGTGCCAGAGAGGTTTTTCTTTCTTTCTCTTTTTTTCTTTTTTTTTTTTTTTTTTTTAAATTAAGTTTAATAAAGTAAGATTGCTGCTAATAGATCATCCACTTTCCTTTCCTGGAACCAACCGTGACACTGTGACAACCAAAGCAAAAGAGCACATTCTCAATGAGTCCTGCTGAAAATATACCCAAGTCTCCTTGTCTTCGATACAGATCAAATTTTCCATTATTCAGTTGATGTACCTGAAATTAATCATATTATAGTGTCAAAACAATGTAGTTACTCCAACTCACTTTGAAAACTGCCTGTTTTTGTAAATGGTTTGTGTTTCTCTACAATTATCAGTGTATAATTTAAAATAATTTCTCTCTGTGTTCTGTGTGTGCTTATGGAAGACATGCTTCAGTGCATTGTGACCTTGATGGCTGGTTTCGGCCAGTCTAGCAGAATGTTAATACTGGATACTTTAACCAACGCAAGGTTACTCAGTTATAAGGGGAAGTGTACATACAAAAACAGACAGTGCTCTTAAGAGTGTTATTATGAGAAAACAATGAAGTACAGAGGCCCTCAGAAAAGCTCTTCTACCTCCAACACATTTTTTAGACTTTCTTGCATCCAAACAATTTAAGTGAAACAAATTCAACAATATATGCAACAATGCAATTTTTGAAAAATAACGCCTTAGCAATTGCCATAAAAGTCTTGCAATTTTTATTTTTACATGACACTTTTTTCAACTAAAAACCATTTTATATATATATATATATATATATATATATATATATATATATTTTATTTTATTTTTTTCATTTTTCATTCATTTACACAACACTATGTTTTGGGGGCCTGAAAATGCAAACTTTTGAAAACGAGTTTCAAAGTGCAAACGAGTTTTAACATTGCATTGTAAGAATTCATAAAAACATTACTGGCCATCTGCCGACTGACACAGTTTTATAAACTATATAACATTATAGTTTTATATTTTTATATGCATTTGTCCTGCCCTGCGCATACGCGTTACATCTATAGGCGCATCGTGTTTCTTTACAAAATGACATCGCCAACTACTGGTCTGGCAGCAAAATACAGCGTTTTTTTGTCATTTTCACAGATCCGTGTGAACGGGAAGCGTTTTGACAATGTTGCCATCTGTATGCAAAACTTCAAAAATGTGAAGAAAAAACTTTTTAGTACATTGTAGTCATGAAAACCTACCCTTAGTTTAAGAAGCAGTCAGAATTTCTATCACCCTCTGTTATGATGATTTATCACTGGATTGGTGTTCAGTCTGTCCATCTAAACACAGCACACCCCCTGTTATTAATAACTATATATTCAAGCTTAAATGACCTTACAGTGAACCCATGCTCACAAATCTTGCATAAACTTAACTCAAAATATAAAATTTCTGAGCAAATTAACAAAACATCTTAAGGAAGGCATTGAGGGTTTACATTTCTGGAAATCAGTCTTGCTCAGCAGTGCCTTATTCACATTACACATACATAATGATATATTAAACTGGATTAAATCATTTGAGCAATCTAGTGCAGTATACAGTACAAAGCCCATATCCCCAGACTCAATGAAGATTAATTTAAGTTCAAATAATGGCTCTGTACCACACAGGAGGACACTTTCAATATGAGTGGAGCTTTTTATTGACCAGGGGATATTTCATTATAAGTATGGGAAATCAAATTTGTCATTCAGGAATTTTAATTGATTAATTTAAACTTTATCCCACTTCACTAGAAATAAATAGCAAAAGAGTTGTGAGTTCTTAAATGGATGAGTTTTGGAAATAATTGTTAATATAAAATGGGTAGATTATTCTTCATCGTTCAACTCATGATAAAGAATGTAGGTTATTTCTTCTTTCTTTATTGAAAATGTCTTTAAATACATCCCTTCCACATATTCGCTTGACTCATTAATTTTATTAATGAGTTGAGAGAAGCAAGTTATTGGAGTGGCCATGTAAGAGGTTTTCAATCGTGCGTGTTAACTAAATACATTTCTCAACTCCACAGCTAGTCCAATTGCAGAAATATTATTACATTGAAATAAGAAATTTCATTGTTATTTTATTGTATTTATTTTTTATTTATTTACTTTGTTTTGTCATAGCTGCTTCAAGACAATAATAATATTACCTAATTTCACAATGATCTTCAGCCAAGGTTTGACATTTTGACACTAGTTTTTTTCCTCAACCTAGTGTAGTGCCTAGACAGCATTTTGAATAATTATAATTGTGCTCCCAATGTGAAGGCAGTTGCAATAGGTACCTTCAAAGATACCTCGATTTGGCCAGGACAGCGTTGTGTGTATCCTTCACAGATGAGGAGATCATAAAATGCATTGTGACAAGCTCAGTGAGAAAAAAATAAAAAATAAAAAATATTATATATATATATATATATATATATATACACACACACTTCATTCAGTACTGAAAAATATTGAGATGTAATAAACTGGTAATAAACGTGTTATGTTGCAATGCCTCAAAATCTACTTAAATCGTTGGACAGTTTATTAAAATGTCTAAAATCCACTATTAAAATCTCTTTTTTAACCGTTCCGTTTATTCTTGCTACATCTTGCTATCAAGATCAAGACCCTGACACAGGCCTTAGTTTGTTGATTGCTCTAGGGCTTCTGGCATCTAATTTGAATAGATATTTTATGAAGTGAATAAAGGATGCGTCAGCATTAATGTCTGCTGCTTTTTAAGTAGATCTATGCTTATCCTCAGGGAAGAGCTATCATCACTGGTAAGAGCATGCTTTTTTGTCATTAAAGGACGATTTAAGTGATCTGTTTCCCTTTCAGCTGCTATCAATGAACAGGCAAAATGGCTGCTGGCCTAAAAAATATTGCATATACTTTCAATCCTGTGCATCATGTGTTTGCCAGAAGTTAACCAACCTACAAAACCTCCATTTAGGAACAACCACAGATGGGCTTTGTGTTAGTCTAGTCATTTTAAATAGCTTCATATAAAAAAACAATAAATGTCTGTGCTGTGTCCTTGTTTTGAATTTGTGTGTGTAAGTCATATAAGTTGAGTCTTTTTCTCTGCATTTAACAATGGTCACAAACAGCTTGACTGCAGAGTAGTAAATCCTATGGTTTCTCTGAGAAGAAGAAATAAATCTGTAGATGAACAGTATTTATAGGGCAGCTTCTAACTGATTTGAAACTGTAGCTTCTCTGTCAATAATAGACAGCAGTAAAACAAATCTGATCAGCAGTGCATCTATAGGAGGATAGATTGAATTGTGAAGAACAATAATCTATTTTTACAATGAATTGTATTAGCTTTATATTATTGTAAGATTAATATGACCACCAAAACAAGGAATGTGGCCAGAAAGAGTAGGAAAATATACCCAAAATTATAAAGTAGGCCTCAAAACCAAAACCTTCAGCAGATTTACGCTGCGTCGGTTGTCATGTCATGCCGCGCCACAACAGCTGTAGGCTGTCTACACTGGATGCAACAAAGAGACCATTGCAAATACAGAGAAAACAGAGACTCCTAAGGCGTTTCAGATGGTAGAGAAGTAAACAGTCCATGATGGTACTTCTTGATCTCTGAAGGCAATGTTTGGGCTTGATGTTCTTCATGGAGGGTAGCTGGAAACTAGTGATATATTAAGCTGTTTTCATCACCTGGGACTTGTGATCAGATGTAGGTGGTTAAGTAATAACGTTTCATTATTAAACATTTTGTTGGTCTCATCATAAACTTCATAGAGATTCTAATCAAGTGCATAGAGAGTTGCCTGAAATGAAAGTGCTGGTTTGAAGTTGGACTAGGTTTTGAAACTGCCAGCTTCCTGTGCCACCTAGAATGCGCACATCATGAAGCCGGGAGGAAAATATTGAGCCTGTCAGAAAAGAGCCTGAGCTGAAACACTATTCCAAAAAGCATGTGAGATAAAAGCCACCACGGAGAAGCCAAGCCAGCAAGCAGATCTTCATGGTGAAAAATGTTTTTTTTTTGTGTGTTTTGTGTAATTCTGTCTGTCTGTACAACATGTCCTTCAACCAATATGCCCATATCGCTTCCCTGAAATACAACCCATAGGAGCATTTACTAAAGTTGCGCCCCTGTCGACACTTTCATTTTAAAGGGTCATGAACCCCCTACGACCCATGACAACAATAGAGACAAAGGAAAGAGAAGTGATGCTTCCTCATGCATAATACCGCAAATATAATCGTATGCATACTACAGCGCAGTGATGCTTTTCGTCATGAATAAAATGTTGTTAATAAAAAAAATTGTTTTGCTAAATGGAAATAGCATCCACACATTACATTTAAATGAACACGCATTTTGATTGGTAACGAAGGTCATACGTCATTTAATAATAAAAGTTGACGACAGACCCTTGTAACACGACGCTGTCATTGTTTTTACGCCCGCTAGAGGACGCATGACTTTAAAACATAAATATAGGTCGTAATAAGATGCTATAGGGTCGTTTTTTTGAAGGAGGACAGTCTCGTCTATCTATCTCTTCATTATATACTGATACTTTAAATATTGCAGATAGAACTGTCCTTTCCCGGGATGTAAGGTGAGGAGTGTGTACATCACCAAATCGTCAAGCAGCTGCAAAATGTGAGGGAAGTCTTTCAGTCTCTACCTGGTACAATTAAAGTGGGAGGTTCTGGTAATGTTCTCCAGGTGTTTCTGTGAAAAAGTTGTGAAAAAGACAATTACAGATCCAGAAAATGCTTCATTGGAAAGGTCTTCACATACACATTTCAATCAACTTTTATTAGGTTTTTGTTTCAGTTTCACTGGCTAGACATTTCCTCCATGCAGAATCTCTCCAGATCTTTCAGATTCAGTGGTCCATGCTTGTTCTTCAGCTCGTTCCACAGGTTTTCTATGGATTTTGGGGCAGGGGGACTGCTATATCCACGGGGAAAAAAATTCATTCTGTGGGCAGTGAACCATTTTTGTGTTGATTTTGAGGTGTGCTTTGGATCATTGTCCTGCTAGAGTATCCAACTATGGCCCTTCCTGACAGGATCAGACAGCTGTTGTTTACAATAACATCTGCTGGGTCATTCTGTGTCAACTCAACCAGTTTCCTGGCTCAATTTTATTTGTTTATTTTTTTCTGGAAAAAGGCTTACATAAATAGTGATGTAAGACAAAATATTAAATGCCAAGCCCCCAAAGTTGGCATGCCTGTAACTCAAAAAGTAATAAAGATATCTCAATGTGTTTTTAGATTCTGGTTCTTAACAAACTTTTCTTTCGGAATCTTCTTTCTTAAGGCTCTATATGGTTCGATCCGGGTATCTCAATGTGGCTCCATGAGTAAAATCGTACACAATATTAGCGGTCAAACATCAAATGAGTCACTGTGCATACAGCTGATACTTTAAAGAGCAATGTCTGAAGAGCAAATGATGTTGAAACTAGAAATGTATCTTGTTAAAAATATTAACATTCCTGTCTGAGAACAGAGTATTCTTTTTCCAATGACTGCATGTGACTGTAACTCAAGAATTATTAAAGGTATTTCAATATCCTTTTAGATTTTGTTTTTTAACAAACTTTTATTTTGGTATATGGTTAATTCTTAGGGTATTTCAATATGGTTCCATGCGCAAGTTGTTGAACTTTACCCATTTTCAATGGTCGAAAATCAACCACTGCTGCATCTTTCAATAAAAGATATTTTGAAAAACCGACGTCTGTTGTCTGTTGTGAAATGTGAAGAACAAACAAAAACTTTCAGTCAGGGATGTCATTTAAAACTTCAGCCATGCATTTGTAATGCTCAGATCTTTAGGAAGGCTGTGCAAAGTTTTTGGAGTTTCCGTACATCCACTGATGGAACAACGTCTTACTCGACGTCTTTATCCAACAGCAGTATCGTTCTTGTGATTGATGGCCAGACATGAGTTGTTCAGAACACACATCCTCGATTACGACATGATGCACATTAAGGGGCGTGTCAAAGAGAGTATAGTGACATCATGATTAGAACAGATTAAATCATATTTTAAACTGGGGAGTTAGTTTTGAGTTTCTATTGTTTTTAATATAGAGTAACATCTTATATGTGTGAATATCAAGAACATTTTGATTCTCTATTTCATGACTCCTTTAATTTTTACTTTTTTAAAAAGTTGGTATATATAAAAACTGCAAACAGCACCTACTGTAAGTCAAATACAGTGAACATGGGGTATTTCTAATGTGCTGGGTTTGTTTTATGTGGGATCTGTGTGTGAGATAGAGTAGGTTAATCTTACAGAGGTACTGCATGGCTTGAGGCTTTCTTGAAAAATCCAAGACGACAAATTATGCAAGACCTGAAAAAAGGGAAGCAAAAAACAGACAGAGAACATGGTGTCCATCAATACTGTTGCTAAGCAGCAGTCAGTCAACCATGGCTGGACTGACAAGTCTAGCTCTTCCTGCATATTATGATGGTACTAAAACAGAGAGCCTGTGTGTCTCAGAATGAAATCTGGCCATAGATCATTTCTGTGAGTAAGCTGTTACTTTAATGGACCAGGAAAATGCTAAAAGTCATACTGAGAAAGAGTGAATCAATGCTTCTTGTGGCAACATCACTATAAGACCAAAATATTATTTATTATGACTGAATTAACCTGATTATGGTGGACTTATGGCTCAGATCAGGTAACAATAAGACTTTTTTTTTTTTTTTTACATTTTTGCAAGCATATTCTTAGCTTATCAATATATGATTTAGGTAAATAACAATTTAATGCTTGATAATTAAAAGAAATTGAATTTAATTACTGAATTGTTGACATTAAAAACAAATATTTGAAACTATAATGCATGATACTCATGTTCACGTCTGTTTTTTTTTTTTTGTATTATTATTGTTTTAAATAATTAAATAAACTTCAATAAACAATTATAAGACAAATACATAAATAAAATAAACCAGACAAATTAAAAGATAGAAGTTGAGAAGTTGAAAGTTAATATGAAAATGTTTACAAATAGAAGCACATTTTACAGCTTTCTTATTTTTTTTTTTTTAACAAAACGTATTTTGGTATTGTTTGATTTCAGATTTCAAAATTAGAAACAAAGGCTTATTTCCCCCAAATTTAGATTTATGAATGCTAAATTTAGCTAAAAGAAGCAGCAGATTAATTAAGTAATATTCCTTATGATAACATTTGTTATAGGAGAAAAAAACATTTTTAAAGCACAGTTCAAAGCTGGGCATGATGTGAGCCTTAATAAAAGAACAGAAATCTGACCAATCTGAACTAAATAAGGACAGCTCCAAAATAAATGATATAATGTTTCAACATGTAAACCACAAAATGTACAAAATGTTCCAATATCAAAATTAAATCTGTTTACAAGGGTAATAAATACCGATTAAATATTTATGAGGAAGTTTCCAGATTTTACTCCACAACAGACCATCTACACGACCATTCCAAAATGATACAATAGCAGGACTGGAAACAATATCCCAAATGTAATGATTTTATATATATATATATATATATATATATATATATATATATATATATATATAAAAAACGTCTGAATGAATAAATGAATTAATTCAAATTATGGGCGAAATATATTTATAATTAAATCATAACGCGTTATGATCAATTATAATATACATTGACCAAAAAGGGAATTATGCACATATATTGTAAATTAATTACAATGGATTATAATTAATTACATATATGGTTCAGGATTAGTTCTAGTTTAATAGTTAATAGAAAGACAAACAATCAAGCATGAATATAATATATTTAATAGATACGAACTAAGAATATATGACTAAAATACAACAAAAGAACATACATAGAATTAAACGAAAGTAAAGTCAAGAAAGCAGAGGTGATCAAAGAAATTGCAAAATTACAGTTAAAACCTTTGAGAGCCAGCAAGGAAACTCAGTTTACACAGAGCTTAAAGCGCATGGAAAGTTGTTCTGTACTTGCATAAGTTCAGGTGCTGTGGTTACTCGTCTGTCTGTAGGAGTTTCTGTGCGTGTGGTTTGCACTGCAAAAAATGCTGTTCTTACTTAGAGTTTTTGTCTTGTTTCTAGTCAAAATATCTTAAAGTTCTTAAATCAAGAAGCATTTTCTTGACAAGTAAAAATGATTTTCTTGTTTTCAGAAAAAAATAAGTCAAAATTAAGTGAGTTTTTCCTTAAAACAAGCAAAATAATCTGCCAGTGGGGTAAGCAAAATAATCTTAAGCAAAAATAAGATATATAATCTTATTTTCAGTTTGGATTAAGAATTTTTTGCTTACCCCATTGGCAGATTATTTTGCTTGTTTTAAGGAAAAACTCACTTAATTTTGACTTATTTTTCCAAAAAACAAGAATAAAATTTTATCATGTCAAGAAAATGCTTCTTGATCTAAGAATTTTTAGATATTTGGACTAGAAACAAGACAAAAATTCTAAGTAAGAACAGCATTTTTTGCAGTGCGGCGATTAGTCCTTTTCCAGGAGGGTGTGTTCTTCGGCGGGTTTTTCAAACAAGGTTTTAACTTAAGTTTAAGATAACCGGAAAATAGAGAGTCCATCTCCTAGGTGATGGAGGATGACGAAGGCTCGACAAAAGAAAACTTGTGCGACGAAGAGACGTGTGTCATTGTGTTTTAAGGACAACAGACCAGAACGCCTCCTTGGGTACATCAGCCAATGATGAGGGTGCAATTTTGAGGGTGCAAAACTTTTTCTTTGTCTCCATTTATGACCTAGTTTGCATGGTTTATGAAGTGTCAGATCTGAGTACATTTTCTTTAAAGTACCATTAAAAATAGAATGCATTTAATGCATTTTACAGTAATGTGACATACATTGTCAATTAGGGCATAACGAAAGCTTTACGATGAGACCAAACTTGTCAGATGGCAAAGATATAAAAGGGGAGATACAGTTTATACTTGAATTTTATAGTTTAGAATAAAACTAATACAACTACAGTCATAGCTAAGCTTATATACTAGGGATACATACATGCAACTTGAAATACAACAACGGGTACACTTTGGCACAGTCATATTTGGAGGATAAATGTGTGTGTGTGTGTGTGTGTGTGTGATGTGTCTGTGACCACATGGCCCTTAGCCCCACAGGGTGACTCTTTGAAGTCCCTGGAGCTGGTGAGAATATCTTCTGTTTTTCTTCAATGAGGTAACAAAGGTGCCAATGGAGCAATTGGTCCTGGACTTGCCGGAGCCGATTCGTGATTTACACGCACAGTTCAGGAGGCTAAAAGCATTCTGAAGATTCTAAAGTTGGCTGGCAGATCTGATCTTGTACAGACGCTACAATATATATATATATATATATATATATATATACACACACACACCAATATTGCTTTGTTTGTTTGGGGGAAGAGCACGCTGCCCTTGCGTTGGAAGGCAGCGAGTGCGAGCATTGTGAACTGTTCACAGTGAAGATGCTTCGTGCTCGTCTCGCTTTCTTCCAGGGAGCAGCACCCACAGTACGATCACGGGAACAGGAGACGGGTCCTGCCCTTTCGCCTGTTCTGTCACCTGATTCATGCATCTCGTCACACGGTCCTGAAGCGCACACCGGTGCTTCTTCAGCTCACGTGGGTGACGACGATTCTCTTTTCGAGTTTGCTGCCTCTGAGCGTTCCTCACGTGATGATAAATCCATTGAGGAATTACTCGAGGTAGTAACTCGAGCTGTGGCTAGATTACAGCTAGACTGGCTACAGGAAAAAGAGATCCCCAAACCATCTAAGCTTGAGGATAGGTTTTTGTCCGGTGGCAAATGGGAAGGGGCCACAACGTCAGTCTCTCCCCTTTTTTGAGGACCTCCATGATGAATTATCAAAGTCATGGAGAAAACCATATACCTCTCATGTTTTTGTGCCCTCGGCATTGATTTATTCGACTATCGTTGGTGCTGAAGCACGGGGGTATACATCATCGCTAAAAAAACCTCCCCTCCCCACAAAGCCCTGTAGAACCACCTCAGCGCTTAAGGGAAAAGCTTTCCAAACTGCAGGTCAGGCTGGAGCTGCGCTGCACACTATGGCAGTGTTACAAGCGTACCAAGCTGATCTGCTGAAGGATCTGAATGCGGGCACTACCATCAAAGAAGAAGCGTTTACAGAGCTTCTTCAAGCCACAGATCTGTCTCTCCGTGCCACCAAGCAGATGGCATGCGCCATCGGCCGTTCTATGGCTGCTATGGTCAGCACGGAGAGGCACCTGTGGCTGAACCTCACGGGCATCAAGGATAAGGACCGAGTGTTCCTCCTTGATGCCCCAGTATCACCTTCTGGCCTGTTTGGTGACTCGGTCAACACAGTCATGAGCAGGTTTCAGGAGGTGAAAAAATCTGAGGAAGCGTTTGTGAAGTTCCTTCCTCACCGCACTCAGAAGGGCCGTCAGCCAACCAGCCCCAACCCAGTCCTTCAAAAAGGGAGGTTCAAAAGCAGAGTGTGGTGAGTTGAGCTCCCCCTTGTAAAGATTGGGGACCATCTCGCCGCCCTCTGCAACCTTCCAGGCAAGACCTTAGGACAAGTCCTGACAATCTTGCGCCCAGTCCTGTGGGGATGGCCGTATAAAACCCGCTCCTTCTCGACATCTCCACATAAATCATCCTTCCCCGCCACCTCTGGTGCTTCGGGGGAGCAGTGGTTTCCAGCAAAATGTTAGGTGTTCCGTTAGTTCTTGTAACACATCAGGACGTGGAACACCTAACATTCCCTCAAAAGGAAGTATCAAAATTAGTGCCCATTTCAGAAAGCCTGGCAGTGTGAAAACTACTGCACAGGAGGTTCCTGAGGTCCACTTACGCGAGAGATGGCGTTAAAACACATAGATGTTGTCTTAGCTCATCTAGTTTCTCTAGGTTTGAGATTTAACGAGAAGAAAAGCGTTCTCTGTCCCACCCAGAGAACAACATATTTAGGGGTCGTTTGGGATTCGACCACGATGTGGGCACAATTGTCTCCTGATCGAGTCGAGACCATTCTACACACCCTGAAAAATGTCAGGCTAGGCCAAGATCATACAGTTCTAGAGTTTCAGAAAATGTAAGGTCTCATGGCATCAGTGTCCTCGGTGATCATCCAAGGGCCAAACCCCTAAGGCAAATAAGGGTTATACGCTGCGGGCTTCATTATTGAGACCATTTTCAATTCAATTCACATAGTGCTTTTCACGATACATATCATTTCAAAGAAGCTTTACAGAGAATGCATGTCAACATTACAATTTAGAGAATGCAGTTAGCTAACAATGTAATAATGTAGGCAATTTCATTTACAGTCACTGTTAGCAGTTTAATTGAAGGTAGAAGCAATGAGCTCCTGGAAATAATGAATTGCATATTAACAATAATTAGGATATATAGAAATTTGGGAATGTGCATGTTGATCCAGATGTTGCATCATCTGAAGTCCTCGCAGGAGTTGGCGCCGTCTCTTCACAGGTGGTGGTCATCTGAGGCCTTCCTAAGGGGCTTAATCAATGAGATGAGATGGGCGTCCCGAGATGAAACAGAAAAGCAAATAGAGAATAATTAGCGTAGCTGCTGTTCATAACATTCATAACCATTTTGAGTGCTAGAGCTCCCTCCACTAGATCAAGTTATGCCAACAAATGGGGTGTCTTTGAAAGATGGTGTACTGCGCACAATGCGGATCCAATAAACTGCCAAGTTGCTACAGTTCTTTTCTGCAGGAAAAATTATCAACAGGCACATGCCCCGCCACTCTCAGGGTTTATGTGGCCACTCTTTCGGCTTGCCATGCTCTGATTGATGGGGTGCCTTTGGGCAAGCATGTCCTGCTCTCTCGCTTCATTCAAGGAGCTAGGCGGCTTAGGCCTCCTTCTAGAACCAGGATCCCTTCTTGGGACCTAGAAATAGTCCTGGAGTGCCTGGTTGAGACCCCCCTTTGAACCGTTAGAGTCAGTTTCTGACAAGCTGTTAACTCTGAAAATAGTTTTCCTAATGGCTATAACTTCTCTAAGGAAAATTGGGGACTTGCCGGCTCTGTCCATTGTGCCATCCTGCTTAGACTTTGCCCCAGGAATGGTAAAAGCTATTTTGCATCCTCATCCTGACTATCTGCCGAAGGTACCTTTCTCGACCTTGCATCCAGTCACTCTCGAAGCCTTCTGCCCTCTGCCATTCACAACGCCGGATCAGGAGAGACTTCACAGACTTCCAGCCCATGCTCTTCAGAACTACGTCCATCGCACTAGCCAGTGGCATAAGTCAGAGCAACTCTTTGTTTGTCATGGTGGTTATAACAGAGGTGCGACCGCCACAAAACAGACTATGTCGCATTGAGTGAGAGATGCTATTGCCCTTGCCTATGAGGCGCGTGGTCACACTTCGCCAACAGGCACCAGGGCTCATTCCACAAGGGGGTTGCCTCTTCTAGAGCTTTGGTGGGGGGCACCCCTTTACAAAATGTTTGTGATGCGGCAGGTTGGTCCTCTCCGCACACATTCATAAGGTTTTATAGTTTGGATGTTCATGTTACTCTGGGCTCTTGCCCCCTTGAGTCAACATCGCAAGCTAGTGTCTGAGACTCTCTGCGCTTTGTGACACACTTCACAGCCTGGGGGTCCGGACACACAGTGCGGCGGCGTGGATACTCTCATTCCCATAGCGCTAAGCGCAGCTTTGAGTGTAGCCTTTGAAAGGGAATGCCCCGGGTTACTTCACTGTAACCCTGTTCCCTTAAAAGGCGGGAACGAGAAGCTGCGCTTCTTTGCCGCACTGGGATGTCCCAGGACTGCTCTTCAGACAAAATATCTGCAGATGCACCTGCAGTTCATCTAATTATAGCCTCGCCTATGACGCATTCCAATGACGTCACGCAGGCTAAAAATATAGGTCAATTTCATTGACGTTGTTTCACACATATTCACAGCTGGTCATGACTAAAGACGTCTCCATAGCGCTAAGCGCAGCTTCTCGTTTCAGGGAACAGGGTTACAGTGAAGTAACCCGGGGCGTTCTTTTGTATCATGTGTTATGACGTGTGTTCAACTTCGGCTGGATGTAACCGATCTGTGAGAGTTGCCGCTTGCAGTCGGGGAGGAGCTGAAAACGGAGACTTGAAGTCGGGCATTTTGTGCTTCCAATAGTGATACTCGCACTGTGTTTGAATACTTTATCACAGCTGAAGTGAAATAAATGCAATTTTTGTTAAATACAAAGACGTTCAGAGACGTTTGTATTTAATACTTTATGTACTGCTTAATACAGTATTATTTAACATAAGCCTATACTATTTAAACACTAGTGAATTGTCTTTATCAGATTTATTTTGATAAACATGACACAATATAACATTACAACTGTTATACTTTGATGGCATACATCACAGTCACTTGGTGTCGGCGCTGTCTCTAGTTGGGCACAATTTCAAATGGCATGCACTGCTTCAACTTAGACGCTGATCGGTCTGCACAACAAGCCTAGTGGTCTGTAGTCGGTGTATGACATCAAAGTACCGCAAGAGCGTTTTGGAGAGCATAAGACTCCTTATGCTTTTGTATCGCTCTCGCTGTACTTTGATGTCATACGCTGATCAGTCTGCGCTGCACCGATGCATCTCAAACAAGCCTTATGTTTTCATTAGTTTGTCTTGTCATGTGATACTCAGTTCTGTTTTGTCATTGGTTCATTGTCTTAATCATTCTCAGGTGTATCTTATTAGTCATTAGTCCTTGTATTTATAGCCAGCGTTTCCTTAGTTTCTTGTCTAGCTTTCTTTGAATCTGTTGGTGAGTTCAAGTCTGTTCAAGTTTTCAGGTTCTAGTCAAGTTTATGTCTAGTTGTAGTATACATGTTTATGTTATGTTTTAATTCTGTTTATTACCTATAAAACAACAACAACAAAAAACCCACATGCAATCTGATCTGAGATTTGGAGGTGGTTTGAAATGTGATTCCAATCAGATTTTTACAGATGTGTCTCAGTCTGGACACAATTGGCCTTTTATGTCACTCTTAACGCAACACACAACACGTCAAAACCGGTGATGGAAATGCCAGAATTACTCATACAGCAATTTTGGCCACGATTTGGTCGTCTGAGACAAATTTTGAGAATCCTAAAAGACTCCTATAATCCTAGGCTAAAATCTGTAGTCTTTGATCGCTAGTTTGACATGTTCATCGACAGACAATTAATGACCGTTGTGACCAAATTTTACCAAATTTTATTAGTGTCAGAAGATTTGGCGCACAGTCCTGCAGTGTGACTTTTTCTTACGACAAACACCAAATTGTCTTCGTTTTTCAAGACAAGCCGTGGTCAAAATTAACACCAGAGATGTCTTTAGCCACCATTTCAGTCCCGCGTGTAATGCAGCTCACTGTCACCGAACGTGTGTGGGTTGATGATGTAAAACTCCGGACGAGTTTTCATGTGCACGTCCATTTTTAATGCTTCTTGACTGTCGTAGAGTCTGACATAAATGACGGCTGAGATCCCACAGTGTGACATAAGGATCATGTTCGTACAGTCTGACAAGCAACAATCGTAAAGGACTATTATAAACCGCTCAGTGTGCACCCGGCTTAAGTAATTTTGCAAGTACATGTCGATCTGTTCTACTAACCCGAACCCTAACAATCTACTCTAATGAGAGTTAGCCGACATGTAGTTGCAGAGTTACTTATAGGTAGTAGAATGTCTGAAGTGGAGCATCAAACTGAAGTGTAACCAAATTATGTGACTATAACCGTAAATTTGTAGTTTTGAATTAAATGACCAGTTAGATTTTTTTTTTTTTTTTTTATAAGCAGGGTAGTAATGCTGTATGTGATTGTGAATGGATCTATAAGAGTGATTTTCATGTGTAATTCATCATTTCTAATTGTGTACATCGTTCTTAAACCCCTGCAGCGATGCAGCCTCCACAATTCAAATCCAGTTACTGAGCACTGCAAATGACACCAAATACTCTCCCAGCAGCTGAAATTTGTTTCACATAGTGTCATTCCTGCTCTCTCACTGATGATCTATCACATGCGAATCAGTTCTTCCATCGATAAAGAGACTCATGCATTTTTCAGCATTCAAATACCTTCAAGCTCCAGGGATGGATGTGGCTCACCTATCAGCTCCACAACAACAAAGACGCAATTCATAAATATTAGAAGACGAAGGAGCCAAGAGTTTCTTTTCTTCCCTCCCACCTCTCCTCGTTCAGGCTGAATCCACCTTGTTAGCGTGATGTTCTCACAGAGCTTCAGCCACAGTAAGTTGACAGAGAATTTACTCCTGAGATTTCAGGCTTGTTAATCTATTGCTCTGTCGGCAATAGTGATATGAGGAAAAAACTACAGGAAAAAAGCAAAAGAAAGGGCTTATTTGTATGCGAATGTGTTTAGGAACTCAGACAAATAAACACATCTGCGGTAGGTTGAGCTCCTTAGAATAAGCAGACAGACAGAGCTGAGAGAAAGAGACAGGCTGCAGGAGCTGCATATATTAAACGTACTATTTTTTTTTACAGGTGGTTCACGACCCAATAATGAGTCCCAGATCTGCTCTAACGATACTAAATGCAAATAATAAACTGCTACACTGTTTTTCATATATATAATATATATATATGAAATTGTGAATAAAAGATTATGGAGTAAGTTTTACACAAAAATACTATTTTCGTCAACTATTTCAGTACTAGTCACTGTGTGACTTGCTGTTCTTTGTAATTATTTGACAAATTTACTAGCAATTTTGGAGTAAAAATTGTTTCAAATTAAATCCTACACTTTTTTTCGGTGTAATAAACATAATCATACTTAGACAGTAAAATAATATGGCTTTATATAAAGAGAAGAAAACACATTAACTACTATGGACTTACATACAAAAAATTAAGAGCAATGTACTTATTGTGATGATGTTGTATTGCAAAACACTTTGCTATTGAGGTGGATACGGGTAAGGTTAGGGACAGGTTTGGTGGTATGGGTAGGTTTAATGGTTGTAACAGTGTAATTACAGTGTAATTACAGCTGCAATTACATGTACATGTAAAAAAAAAAAAAAAACACGAGTACAATGTAAAAACATGTATGTACACAATAAGTGCATTGTGTCCAATGAATATTTTAAATGCAAGTACATGGTTAAAGACACCTAAGATAACCTGGTACTGAAAACACTTACCATGCTGCAGTTGTCCAGTCAATTCATCTTTATTTATATATCTCTTTATACAGATCGATTCAAAGCAGCTTTATAGTGATACACAGGAAAATAAGACCATGTCACAGGCCATGCATCCAATCAAACTCTACTATATATATATAATACCCATTTTTAAAAAAATGTTTAAAGGGCTGGTCGATTATGATTTCACCTTTTTAATTTTAGTTAGTGTGTAATGTTGCTGTTTGAGCATAAACAACATCTGCAAAGTTACGACGCTCAAAGTTAAATGCAAAGGGAGATATCTTCTTTTACAGAAATCGATTTTTAAGGACTACAACAAACGGCTGGTAGGGACTAGAACAAGCTTCTTCCCGGGTTGGTGACATCACTAACCCTAAAATTTACATAAACCCTGCCCCAGAGAACACACAACAAAGGGGGCGAGGCCATGTTGGGCTGCTTTAGAGAAGAGGAAGAGTTGTTAGGGCCGCATTATCCTAATGGGCAACATGGGCTGCAGGACACCAGGGGGCCCCCCGAGACAATTCTCTTTTGCATTACGCATCGTTGTCACACCCGAATTGGACATCAAGCTATTACGGGCTTAACCCCAAAGTATACTTAGGGCATTCGCATCGTGTAATTTTGAGAATTGTTTCCAGATGTCTGACTTGTCTTGCTTTGCTTTCGTCAAGTAAATAGCCGCTTTGATTTTCTTCTCATCTTCATGTGTTGACTCCATTTCTATTACACGCCAAATCCCACCATTCCCCGCGGGTCTCCCGCAAAATGTTCTGACCGCTCACTCCCGCCCGCAGCAAAGGTAAAACCGCCTGCTCCCACGAGATTTGCTTTGGGTCCCGCGGGAGCCCAAACCCAATGCAGAACCTCTAGTACAGAGTTTTAAATGAGTCGTATTGGTTTTCTGAAAAAAAATTTCTGCACATTTTAAGATACTGCACAAGATGTGAATAAATGTAACTCTGTACACTTGCTGGGGTGGATACTTTTTATTCAACAAAATAAACTACACATAAAACGTGATGGAAACATATTTAGAGAAGAAACGAATAGTAAATGTATTAGGAATAAAACGTGCATTAAAAAAGTCTGTGACAGAATAATCTTCGGACTCATTGATTATTCTGAAATTCCAAAGCCAGAGTCGAATTGGTCGAATTTAAACTTGGACTTGTTGAAAATGTTTTTTTTTTACATTTTTGATATAGGGGAAGGGGGGGCCCTTTGCATTTGTTAGCCCAGGGCCCCGCAAAGGCTTAACGCGGCACTGGTTGTAGTACAGTGTTGTTGTCATGCTGTCGTTTTATGCCGGACTGCTTCACAAACGAGGGTCAATTCAACTCTGGATTTGCATTTGCATTTGGATCTGGAGTCGATGAGCTGAATCAACTCCACAGCAACTACATAAATTTATCCACTAACCATTCAGAAACGTCTAAAAGTTGTAACTTCTTCCTGAGTCTCTACATCAGTGTCTGAACACCGTTACTGACAATCCTCATTTTGGCTGCGTGAGATCCTCCAGCTTTGTTGTTGTTGAGCGACCGAAGCGCGAGCTGTTAAAGCTCCGCCCTCTTCTGGAAAGGGGGCCGGGAGCAGCGGCTCATTTGCATTTAAAGGGACACACACAAAAACAGCGTGTTTACTGCTCACACTCAAATAGGAGCAAATGTGACAAGCTATAATAAATGATCTGTGGGGTATTTTGTATACACCAGAGATTTATATTACATCTTGAAAAAGAGGCATAATAGGTCTCCTTTGAAAAGTATTAGTTGCTGAGGACATGATTTTTTTTATTTTTAGCAATAAGTGATTTCATTTTTAAATTAAATTTTTATAACTTCATCTTTAAAAACAGTAGTTGAAAAGCTACGCTAACAATAATCTTGAAGAGAGCATCGCCAATCAGAGAAGTCGCTGTTACCAAGGAAGCAAGAATTGCGTCAAAAGATCTCAGCAGCGACCAGATGCTCACATAAACCCTTGCAAACGATATAACTGACTCTATGCTCTCATAGCTATCGTTTTGTATATTGCTTTTATACTCTTAAACAGTTTTATATAGCCATTGGCAGTTATTGACGGTATGAGTATTGCCTCATAAAACACGTTAAGAACACAGGTTTGCATCTTTACTTTTTTTTTATCTTCATATACCTTTATGTTTCGAATCAAATGTTGTAATGTTGCAATTCATCTTGAAGGTGGTTGAAGCTGGTCTCAGCTGTAAGGCAGCATTTTGTTTCCTTTCCCCAGACAGCAGATGCCACCAGATTCAGGGCAATGTTCAGTATGCTGAGTGAGATCATGAAAAACCAATGCCTCATTCTCGCTTTCCACAAGCTTCCTACACACTGTCTATTTATCACCGCAGCTGATAGAGATAAAAGACGGCCAGAGTGTCTTGTTACTGTGGTGGGGGAACAGAGCTCATACATTACCAGACTTGTGTAAAATGTCTGAATTAATGGTTATGTCTCAGGCTAGTATTCCTTTAACAGGAGAACTACTGTCATTTGGAAATGGAGTCCCTATATGAAGGTCTACTTTAAGTACTGGGAAATATGAGGAGCGTTGTATTAAATTCCAGTCATATGAAAGAAGAGAGAGAAAAAAAAATAAATAAAAGACCAGTAGAAATGTGATTGTCTGGGTGAATTATGACCCTGTGCCGACTTGTTTGTAATAACTTCATAGACAATATGTAAACACCCAGCACAATAAGAACATGTTTAACGAATTTATCAATAATGTTCAAATTTTAAACAAACTAAAACAAGGGCTGTGCTTATAGATCTACAGAAAACTCTTTATTTGATGCAAATTTAGTTTTGTGGCAAATGGATATGTCAGATCACCACAAATGTTTGAAGCCTGTAGTAGTAACCAGCAGCAATAGACAGTTTGCCTGCGATGGCAAACAGTTTTTGGCAAACAACTGGCACACATTTCTGGCAAATATCTGCAAAACAGTTTTGTGGCAAACCTGTGGCATAGCAGTCAAACTCTCATTATGATTGGAAAAACATCTAAATCAAGTTTAGGCAAAGAACTTTTGCACAAAAAAAAAAAAAGTTTTTACTCAAGCACATAATTACAAATGATCATTTTCAGCATCTGACATAAGCGACACATTCCTCTGTGGAGGTGCTTTAAACTGTATCAAAGAAGGTATGCAAATAACTTTAATATAAACAGACGTTAAAGGTTTTTAGTTTTTTAGTCCACTTAAAAATGACATTTGTCATTAATTCCTCACCCTCATGTCGTTCCACACCCGTAAGATCTTCAGAACACAAATTAAGATATTTTTGATGAAATCCGAGAGGTATATGACATAATCAACACTTTCAAGGTCCAGAAAGGTACTAAAGACATCATCAAATCCAAGATTTTTTTTTTTTTTCTCAACTGAACAAAACACTCAACACACAAAATTCTTGAAACAACATTTGAAAGATGCTAAATAAAGGCAGCTTGAACCAACTATGATTGTAGTATTTCTTTAAAACAATCATAATATTAACAATAATAATAAATGTCATGCATTGCAAGTCTACAATGTACCTTCTAAAGAAACTCAGGCCCTGAATTTGTTCCATAATCTGATGTTATAGAAGTTATCGTCGGTAGAGTATTCACAATGTTTTAATTTACTTCCACCCCTCTCATCTCCATAAATACGCTCCAGTGTCTTAAACTGTAATGGCACAGCATTAACATTAGAACAGTCAAGCAGTGAGATCCATTTGGTGCTGCACACAAACCATCATGTTGATGAAAGCAGATGGCAGGTTTCTACCAGGCTCAAGACTGGCTTCATTTCAGCAGGATATTCACACTGTGAGTATTTTGTGCACTCTATTGGGGAGGTTTCATTTTGCTTTTATACCCTAAGTCAGTTTTACAAGACCCCATGAAACAAAACTTGCTTTTAGTATTGAGATCTAAGGTTTATAGCATCTGTATGCTATAAGATATACAGATATACATTTAACATTCCATTCACATTTCATTCCCCAGGAAAATGGATTGATGAATGAAATATTGATGACTTACCTTGTTTGTTAGGGACAAACTTTTTTTTTTTCTCTGGAAAAAAAAGTCTCTCCACAGTCTCTCTATAAAACGAAGCATTCCATTCTGAATATGACATTGCATGATTTGCTTGTATTGTGTGTGGCATATATATATAATTACTCGTGTATATATATTGTTACAGAACACAGACTCACAACAACGTGGAAATGAATATGAGGCTTTATTGATTGCAGCAAGGATGGTAAACAAGCAGGTGAGTATGGATCAGGTAAGTGAGTTCTTCTCGAAATTATATGAATATACTGAATCATCCTAGTCTTCCACACTTGAAGAAAATCTGCATGCTGTGCACAGAATACACACTACTGCACACTATTCAACACATTGTCATGGTTTGGGCAGACTGTGAGATGAACCAGAGCATATTAGTTTTTTAAATAGGACAAGATACAGTATGGCATTCCTCAAAAAAACAAAACAAATGTGTTTGTCATTTCATAACGTCTTTGGAGAAACACTCATTATTCGTTCAAATCTCTGTTACAAAATATGTTTTAAAAAATTGTGGTATGCACAAAAACATATAGATTTTATTAACCAAAGCTGTCTGGTAGATATTATATTTGCACTGGCTTTATTATATACCCAAGTACATTATGTATAAAGTACAGAAGAACCATCTCAAGATTAAAGTCATTATTAAGCGAGATTAAACTTGTTAAATTTTGAGAAAAAAGTTGAAATAAAATACTGAGAAAAAACTCTGTTTCGAGAAAAATAAAATAATTCAATTTTGGAAAAAAAAGTCAATAAAATGTTGAGAATAAAGTCATAATGACTTTATTCTCAATTTCATGTTTCAAGAAAAAAATGGAAATAAAATGTTGAGATTAAACTCATAATGACTTTATTCTCAATTTCATGTTTCAAGAAAAAAATCATTAAATTTTGAGAACAAAGTTGAAATAAAATGTCGAGAATAAATTCATGAAAAGAAATCATTAAATTTTGAGAAAAAAGTGGAAATAAAATGTTGAGAATAAACTCATGAAGTTTCAAGAAAAAAAATCATTAAATTTCGAGAAAAAAATGGAAATAAAATGTTGAGAATAAACTCATAATGACTTTATTCTCAATTTCATGTTTCAAGAAAAAAATCATTAAATTTTGAGAACAAAGTTGAAATAAAATGTCGAGAATAAACTCATTCAGTTTTGAGAATAAAATCATAAAATTTCGAGAAAAAGTGGAAATAAAATGTTGAGAATAAACTCATTAAAATTAAGAAAAAAAGTTATGTTTCAAGAAAAAAAAAATCATAACATTTCGAGAATAAATTTATGTTTTGAGAAAAAAGTCCAAATAAAATGTCAATAAAAAACACAGATTCGATCAGTGTCATGTTCATCGCATACTAAAAGAGAACATGACAGAGTTAGATCTTTTAGTAACAAATATATTATCAGCTTAAGCTAATTATGTGTATTTGTCCGTTCAAGCGTAAATTTGTGCACTCTCTGTGTGTGTGTGTGCTGTGGATGAAGCGTGTTCTCAGGTTCAAGGCGGCAGAGCAAAACGGTGAATCTAATCACCATACAGACAAAAAGTTAACTTCAGTGCTGTCCATCCAAAGCTTTTACCCCAAATATCCTGGTTTATAAACTGAACAATTTTGCACAAAAAAGTTCCAGTTTTTTAACAGTTTAAATGGACCAGTGAAGTTGTAAACAGCTTGAGAGGGGTGAGCAAATGTGTAATGCTCTGATTTGACTTTGACATTGCATAAAATGTTATAGTTTTTTTTTTTTTTTTTTTTTTTCATATAAGAGTAACTTGTTCAAATCGCTGGTTCAGTACTCTTATTTTGGCATATGGTGAGATTTCTGCAAAGTGACGTTGTTTTTTGTTTTGTTTTTTGCATGTTTCGCAACACTTTCAAAGTGAAATTACATTACATAGGTTGTTGTACATATCACAGCAGTTCAGTATAATGAAATGTCTAGTGAGTGACACTAAAAGGTTAATGCTTTGTGTTTGAAAATAATGTACCTTCTACACTAAACCCTAAACTAAACTGATCCAATTCTCTGAACAAAAGCAAACTTGAGATAGAAAAACACAATTGCTGAAGCAACCATTTTAGCCTGTTTCTACAAGTCCCCGAGACTGGTGTTTCACAGGACGCATTGTTGTTCCAGGTGAACTACTGAGCAAGTTCACTACTATGTGATGAAAACATCAAAATGTATTAGTTTACAAATCACGCACTATGGTAAAAGTGTTTTGAGGTTATAACATAGCATAGTCTTGTGAAAAGGAATTAAAAGTGTTGTTGTTTTACTTCATCTAGTGTTCATTTGGCAAACTGGAAACTTCAGTGAATTGCATGTTTTTAGAATTTTGCAAAGATGTAGGAAGAGGCCAAGGTTGCATGTACCCTTGTTGCTTCTGTATGGGATCCAAGAAGGTCTAATCTCCTAGGACAGAGCTTCCTTTAGCATTCCCATTCACCTCAATCACAGCTGTTTGGCAAATGTATCTGTCTGTGTCCAGTAAGTCATTACAAATAACATGACTGCTAACCACACCCACCAAATAATGCACACTTAGACATTTTTACATAACTTAAAGCTTTTAGACAAACAAACAGATATGCAGTACTTTTTTTTCCCCCCCAAAGTCTTCCTTGGCTTTAGAAGACAATTTTAAAAAAGGGTTTTTTTGTAGGCTACATTGTATGTTACAAAAGCTTCATGCCTTCTAGAGGCACTAAAAGTGTGAGAGGAAGAATAATGCGGTAATAAGGCTAGTTTGTGCAAGACCCTTTCCTTCACTTTTTCTTTTTCTTGCTATTGTACGCTCATGGGCAGTGCTGGGTAGATTACCTACAAATTGTAGTCATTTACTGATTCCAAAAAATTGTAGTTAGTAACATAATCCGTTACATTACACATTTAATCAATGTAATATAATTGTATGACTTTTGGATTACTTTTAGAGTACTTTTGACCTAATTCATTAATCACATTGTTTTGAATAGGATAGTCTTGTGCCAAAATATAATCCATTCTTTGTTATCAACAACATTAAGTACATTAAATATTACATTACGTCAGGGGTTTGTGATAGAACTGCAGGGGGTTTATGAGCTTAATGAAAAGCATAAAAATTAAAATAAATAATTTAAAAATAAAAACAATCACAATAAAAAAAGTATAATATATTGTATATTGTTTACCTGCATGACCATTAGGCCAACATCAGAGAACCATGAACATAATTTTATTATTATTTATTATTAATATTGATTTAATTTTATTATATTTAGGTCAAAGAGGTTCAAGCTTTCGAGTTTGGGGAATCCTTGCATTGCATGTAATTATAAAAATGACGTGAAAGCCTTCCAAAGACAGTAATACGTGTTTAAATGACTATTATAATTGATTCGATTATATTCATTGACAATAGCAATTGTGTTTGTCAGGAGCTGATTAGATATGCGGTGTTGCAATGTTGAAGTAAAAGTGAAATTATTTGTGTAAATCCAGTGATCAAATGCTGTTTTGCTCAGTTTTCAGTGATCGACTCATGAGCAGTGGCTGGTCTGTGTGTGCGATTCCACAAACCTGGAAGACCTTCTGAACTTTTATAAGCAGCAGGCTTTTTTTAGAAAGCAAAATTTAAAAGATAAAAATGTACTTCCATTGTGAGAATAACATGTAATAAAAAAATGACGGTAACACTTTATTTTAGGGTCATTTAACTAGTTGCTTATTAGCATGCATATTACTAGAATATTAGCTGTTTATTAGTACTTATTAAGCACATATTAATGCCTTATTCTGCATGACCTTATTCTACATTCTTAATCCTACCCAATACCTAAACTTAACAACTACCTTACTAACTATTAAAAGTCGTAGTTAATAGTGAATACATGTTCCCTATACTAAAGTGTTACCAAAATGACTTTGTAATGTCACACAGAGGTTGTGTAAGTGCGCAAATAATATAGGCGAGATCCATGTTTGAATTTATTACAGTTCATTACTGAGAAGGTTTAATGGCAGATTTAGTCGCAGCAAACTCGTGAAGGTTACATCTTTGTCTTTGTTTTCAGATCATCGGCTGTGCTTCCACAGTGTAGAGAGAGAGCGTGTGCACATGCTTGCATAATAATCTGTGCCAGATTGCAAAGATTAAGTAAAACACCTGGTAGAAAATGTATCCTTTTGTCAGAAAAGCTCTGATTTGGAGATTTAAGACTTTATATACAGAAAGCTGCACTTGCATGACTGAAATAGCAACCCAAGAGGCGTTTCAAAGATGGCCGCTAAGTGAAATGAATGTCTTTAAGGGACTCTTGACATCTGGCAAATGCAAACATGAATGCTCGTAGGCTTTTACAGTCTGTAATATTTTGTCTATTATTATTATTATTATTTTTTTTATATTACAAAATTGAAGTAAAGTTACATTTTAGCCTCATCTTGTTTTCGTCGTTGATATAGTCACAATTGTCTCATCATCGTCTCGTCTTAGTCATGGAAAAAAAGCTAGTTGACGAACTTTTTTATTTTTTATAGTTTTTGGTAACGATATTAACACTAGTGTATAAAAGAAAGTTAGAGTCACACAGATTATACAGCGCAATCATTTAACTATGAAAAGAGACACTTGCCAATAAGCAAGGATTATTTTTAATGTGTTTTTGTCATTTTTGGTAGAAAATGTCTTCTTTCCCAGAAGAATTACATGACGTTCCGATTCCTGTGATCTTATGGGATATGAAACAACACAGAAATAATTGTATTTCTACATCTGAACCAGATTACCACTGGTTACCTATTAAATTAACATTAACATGAATATTTATGTACATGTATATATTATTTAATTGCAAATCTGAACATCCACAAGTAACAAATAGCAAAAGAAAAAAAAAAAAAAATATATATATATATATAGGGTGTCAGAACATTAGACATTTCTTGGTGAATTGGTAATTCTCAGGCAATGTGTTTGCAGGTTCAAACCCCACAAGAAACAACCCATGAACTTTCACCATTATGTCATTATCAAAAAACTTGACATCAGGATACTGCAGTAGAACTGAACCTTGGCTATGTCATTGAAATTAGTCATTAGTACATGGAAAACTCTTAAGAGGAAAAGCCATTGGCTCAGTATGCTCATTAAATGGCTCATTAAATGTCATAATAACAATTAAACAAATAAAAACAGTCTTAAAAAAACAACAAGCACAGCGTTATATAATGTGTGAAGTAGAAGCGTTTTCTCTGAGGAAGCAAGAAAGACTACTAAAATGTAGCATGAATGGTGGTAACTGTGAAATGCAGAAATTTTATATTTCTTTGCAAGTTACACTTTATTTCAATAGTCCACTTTAGACATCCTACTATGTCAACTAATTCAAAGTATTAGTAGACTGTTAGGGTTGCTAGAATAAGTTGAAATGAACTTGCAAACTTACTTATAGTCAGTAGAATGTCTGTTGGCGGAGCATCAAAATAAAGTGTTAGCAGATATTAAGCAGATTGTCTACTAATACTCTAATGACTGCTAGTTGACATGTAGTTACAAAGTTACTTCTATCAAAATAAAGTGTTATTGTTTTGTATGGCAAACATCAACATGTTATGACGTTGAGATGAGGGTTCAAAAGCCACCACACTCAAATAGTCAGTATTATCCATTATGTAAATGCAGTAAACACCTATGCACTCTAAAGTGGAGATGTTCCGCACAGCAAGCAGGAAGAACATATCCCAAGATTCCTTGTGCTCTATGAGTGTAGTCCCTGTGCAACCCCCAGAGCCTCCAAGCACGATGAAGTTTATCATTAGACACCGTGAGCGCAGGTACTTTTTCATGCGTCATTTGATTAATAGAATAATTTCTGGGTAACGTCCTTATACATTGTTGTCTCTGGTGGGACTCAAAAGCGAAGTGTTGATTAATGGGAAGAGGCATGGAAATGGTAATCCCCACTCTTGAAATTCATGACCTACTTTTTTGCACTAGTTTTAACTTCCAGCACTTCTTAGAACCTCATTTCTTATCTTTAGTAATAAAACATTTCTGTCAGGTCACCACCATAGTTCCCCTGAGTCAATGTTTTACACTATACATATATTAGTGAGTAGATCTGTGAGTAGGCTAGTTGCTTTTTTCTGCAATTTTCACTGAGAGTCAGGACAGCGAAGATTTTCTTATCATCAATATTTCTAAATTTCCAAGGCTAATTATGAACGAACGAACGAACGAACAACTCGTTTAGACATTTACCACGACCTATACTGGCAGTTTTCCCATCCTAATAAAAACTAATTAAAACTGTAGTTCACCCAAAACATAAAAATTCTGTCAACATGTAATCACCCTCATGGCCGTTGAAGCCTAAAAGTTTGTGTAATAAATTTTATGTTGAACCATTTTTAAAGCTACATATTTGATGCTTTTCTTGTTTAACATAATAATGACTTTAATGATCTTTTGGGGGTAATTTCTCAACCAAATAGGATTTGCAATATATTATATATAATATATATAAATGGAGTGCATCACTTTATACTGTAACTCAAATGCATATTACCATATATATTTCAACCTCAGTTTCAGATATTGAATTCTCCTTCATAAAAAAATATTTTGTTTGCCAGGGTCAGTCAACAGCTATTTCCTCCATTCGAGATTGAGATGATAATGAGTTACATTGTATGTCTTTTGTGTAGTCATTTAGTATTTCTTTTGAGTTCAGAAACTGAAGTTTTAGGCATCAGGTGACCTTGGACAACATGCCTGTTATCCAGAAACTGCTCTGCTTTCAAATATGACTTTCAGTAATTACTGATGGATAATTGCGAGTTGGATTCATTTTAAAAGAAAAAAATGTTTCAATGTCAATATTTTGGTGTCCAAATTGCATTATTGCTTAACATAAGATTCCTGAAAATACTGTATAAAACAGTTATCTACCAAATTAGGATGCTTAGTTCACATGGTGGATACCAATCCCATTTTTTAAAGGGTCATATAATTACAAGATGTAAAATAAGTCTCTGGTGTCCCCAGAGTGTGTATGTGAAGTTTTAGCTCAAAATACCCCACAGATAAAATTTTTATAGCATGTTAAATTTGTCACTTTTTGAGGGTGTCCCTTTAAATGCAAATGAGCTGCTGCTTCTAAGAAGAGGGCGGAGTTTCATAAGCTTGTGTTAGCAGCACCGATTACCTCACGCAGACTCACTGAAAATGTCAGAAACTGTTCAGCCTTTTATGTTCAAACCGGAGTCGGACAATGATGGAGAGACTCAAGGAGAAGTGACAACATGTAGAATGCAACAGGACATTTCTGAATGGTTAGTGGATGAATTTATGTAGCTGATGTGGAGTTAACTATGTTAAAGTCATTGATTAGCATATTCTGCCACTCCTGTGGGAACTGTTGTAAGATCCTACAGAGCCAGAGAATATATGCTGCATGAAGACAGAACGGGAATAGTTTAGTTTAATTACAGTTATAACTTTTATTCATTGCATTTGTGTTACGTACTGTATTGCAATAACATGGCCTCAGTCCTTTTGTGGCGTGTTCTCGGGGGCGGGGTTTATGCAAATTTTAGGGTTAGTGATGTCACCAATCCAGGAAGAAGCTCGTTGTAGTCCCTACCAGCCGTTTGTTGTAGTCCTTAAACAGAGAATTCTTTAACAGAAAATATCTCCATTTGCATTGAACTTTGAGCGTCGTAACTTTGCAGATGTTGTTTATGCTCAAACAGCAACATTACACACTAACTAAAGTTAAAAAAGTGAAATCATAATCAACCACTCCATTAAAGGCTTTCTATAGGTCTCAGTTGTCAGTACTGTTCCCTGCTGAATAATAATAATAGGCCGTATCCTGTATCCCAGTTTTGATCACTTATGAGCAAAAGTCACCTAAACTGCCATCATTCAGGTCATGTATCAAATGTCCCAAAATCTCACACCATTTTTCAATAAGTTTTCTCTGTAGAAGAAAAGTACAGAAGTTTAGTATATTTAAAACTTTCATGCATCAGACTTGACATAGGTTGCTAAGACAAAGATCAATACTTCCTCTACTAGGCTTCCAAGTGTTTCAGGATGCTAGAGCTAATTAAAATTGCCCTGAAACCACATACTGACATCTGCGATATTATTTTAGATCAGCACAACCTTTTCTCTGCAACATTTCTTTATACCCTCATTTCTTTAGCTGGGGCGAGCCATAGCACTATAGAGACAATTGCATCATCATGGTGAGACATTCAATGAGAGTTTGTGGAATTTATACATAGATTTAGAGTTATTTCATTATCTTTGATTTCTTTACAAAACGGTCACTTCTGTTCTGTTTCAACAAGACATACAAATGTTTATGTTCTAGACAGTGGTATGCATACATAGGGTGTTTGATATTTAATAATCTAGAATAGACAAATGTCTCAGTTTCTGCCCCATGTAGACACATGAAAGATGATTAGATGTTTTATTACAAATATGCTCTTGTGTTATTAACTCCAATGCAGAACTCTCTGTGCAACTTGCACTATATGGACAAAAGTATTGGGACACATTTCTTACTTATTGCATTCAGGTGTTTCAATCAGACATAAAATCAAGCACCCATGCAGTCTGCCTTTACAAACATTTGTGAAAAAAGGGTCATTAATTCAAGCACAGTACTGTGAGAGGATGGTACCTTTGCAGTAAGTCAGTTTGTGAAATTTTATCCCTGCTATAGAGGTAAAATGTAAGTGGTATTATTGGAAAGTGGAAGCGTTTAGGAACAGCGGAAGACCACATAAGGTCAAAGAGCGAACCGGTCACCAAGTGCTGAGGATCATGGTATGTAAAAGTCGTCATTGCTCTGCTGAAGAGTTCCAAACTTCCTCTGATTAGCTGGTTCAGATGTGTTTAATTAGGGATTGAGCTAAACTCTGCAGGTGGCCCTCCAGATGCAGGATTGGACACCACTGACTTGAAAGGAGAGACCCAATCCATATCTAAAGACAAAGGATGTTACTGAAGTGGCCCCCTACACCCTTATATTGTGCACTTTTTGAGGCGACAGCCATTTGTAGTGATGTCCGAAATCATAGTGGGCATTACCAAGTGCACTCATTTAATCCCATAGTGCACCACAATAAGGAGTGTAACACCAATGTACACTAAACCGCTCACTGCTACCCAAGCACTGTGAATAAATCACAGTGTCTCGGGAGAAGATGGCATCCACAGCCCTACTGGCGCACTCAGTGTCTGATTTCTCTCACTCTTTCAAGTGGACTATGGTAGTGGAATAATGAATGGAACAGTTAATGAGGATATAGGCAGTGGTTGTGGATACATCCCAGAATAGATTGTGGACTCCATGGCAATTGCATAGCAACTCCCTGGAAATCACCCAAAAATCCCTAGCGTTGTGGCAGTGAGCACGGCCGAGTAATGTAAATATCTAGTTTTAATATTCAGTTTTGCCCTCACTCCACATTATCCTGCCAAACAATAAAAAAATAAAATTGAAATGTAATGACAGAAAACAGGCTGTCAAGACATACCATCTGATTAGAATAACAATTTGAGACATTTATAATACATCTGTTTCACATGTTCATTAAGCACCATCTTTACAACACATCATTTTATCTTGTCATTTTTTTTTTTTTTTTTTTACTAATTTTTAAGGGAACGACAAACCCTGGTGCGCTACATTTAAATTTCTCCCAGATGGAAGCCAAATGCTTTCACACTTTTTGCATTTATTTATAACAGCTGCCAAAACATGACAGCCTTGCGACGGGTGCAAAATAAGTTTAGCATGATAAACTTTCCATAAAATCACAGCTACATTATCAAGAGGAGAGCTGAAAATGCACCTTTATATACACATATACAAGCAAACAAATTCAAACTATTGACTAGATTTCAACTCGGTAATAGGAGAGGAGAACTATGCTGAAGCGCCGGGGGAAAATTCTTACTCGGGCAGATCATTCATGCATAAAAATATACATTCACATGCATAACACTAAGTGGCATGCCGTCCAATTCATATATGGTATACGCTCTGCTCCCTGCTACAGTTACTGAACTGCTTTCTGCAGTCACTAATTTAATAAGAAATCCAAGAAACTGTAGGCTCTAGGGAGAGGCAGTGAAAATGTAGGTCTTATTTCTTGGTATCAGTTTGAAAGGGTGTTTGTTTGTTTGTTAATCTTAAATGAAAGTTTATATTTAGTCATTTAGTTTCCTACATTGAATTCAGTTTTAAATCAACAATACATTTTTTTTTTTTTCTGTCAATACTTTCTATGGTTGAATGAAGGAAAAAGTGTGAGGCAGTTGTTTCAGACAATTTTATACTACTGTCAACTCAATGGAAGCAGCATCAACAACACTAAAGCAATTAATGCATTTATTGGCATGAAAATAATCATCATGGGTGTCGTGAAATTGGGCAGAAGACACAAGATATGACAAAATAGCAGAGAGTGACAGTGACAAGCTTCAAAAGCTTGTCCATGATGCTCCATTTTCAAGACAACACGACTTCTGCATCCAATGAAGATTTGTTATTCAAAATTAGACTCGTGCTGAAAACCCCATGAAAACTAAGAGCATCAGAATAGTGCATACCGACATTATCTGTTGTAGGAACAGATTTCCTTACATTTCACTGCCAGTAATGTTTGGCCTTTGGTGCTGTTTTGAAATAATATTAACAGAAAGCAATGACAGAAAAATTGATGTCATCTAGTATTCTGAAATGTAACTGTGTGGGATTATTAATGCATTCATAAAGATTCTGCATACTTATTGTTTAACAGAATGTTTAAAATGTTGGAAAACATTTTTTTTTTTTTTTTTTAAGTATACCCCCAAAGGGGCAACATAAACATTAAAGTCAAAAATAAAAGTCATGTTTAAAAAATAAAATAAAATCATGTGTGTCCTAATAAGATCGGAAATACATGAATTTCCTAGTGTCTCTTTATGGTCTTTCCCTTTAGGTTTAAAAACTCTCACTTTATCCTCTTCACTTTATCCCAGTATCCATTCATTTATATTTCCAAGCTACCCACCTATAAAACTTCTAATAAACAGTGCTCAGTATATATTTTAAATGTATATTCACAAAAGCTAATAACAAAAGACAATAATATAATGGTTATGCTAAATGTTACAACAGAGTTCAACTAAATGCACAAGCACTGTTGAGCATGCTACATTTGACCGACTAAATAACAGCAGTGTTTTTGAATTTAAAACACTGACATGTCGGTCCTGCAGCTGTTATCGAGCTGCGTTTAGCATGTTATGGGTGAATGATAGTGAGCGACCACCGCTGCAATCGTCCAGAAAGTGCAAGGGTTAATATGAAGCTGCCACAATATGATGGGTTTGTGCCTCTGGAGTCTTACTTTGCCCATGTGTGCCTAGCTGGAGGGTGATAAGAAGATGCTGTAGTCCACATGGTGCTGGAGCTTTACCTCACTCTATAGGAAGCAGCGGGACTACTTCACTCTTATTGTGGCACAGGTGGAAAAGAAGCAAGATCAGCTGATCCAAAAGAAAGGTGAGAGTCTGGAGTTGGCAACTGTACATACAATTAACGTGTCCATAATTTGACTAGTGAGTAAAACATGTTTGCTGCACCAGTGTCTATGACATCCACCGGGGAAGCGGCAGAAGTTTACTAGACGTGATCCATGCTACAGCTTTGATCACGGGCTGCCCTGCACCTACACCCAGGCACAGCGCTCCTCAACAGTCAGTAGGGCTGCACGATATATATTGAGATATGCATACTGCAACCGCTTGCGAAATCTGAAAGGCTACTTCAGTAACACTTTATTTTAGGGTCTTTTAACTAGTTGCTTATTACTAGGATATTGGCTGTTTATTAGTACTTATTAAGCATATATTAATGCCTTATTCTGCATGACCATGTTCTACATTCTTAATCCTACCCAATACCAATACCTTAACAACTTTACCTTACTAACTAAAGCATTATCGTATCGCTTATCACATTATTTAACAAGTTATCGCATATTGCATTTTTCTTTAATATCATGCAGCCCTGACAGTCAGGAAACTAATGGTGGGCATCCCTGATGGTGACTGACCCAACCCTCAACACCCTCTACAGCAGGTGTTCTTTGGTCAGACAGTCCGGCCACACTCAAGAGCTGTATGTGAAATGCCTTTTGCCATTGGTTGTGGAATATCAAGTAATGTCATTCGGGCTCTGCAACACCCCAACCACCTTCGATCAGCTCACGGAGAGAGTGCTGACAGCAGTTCCCAGTATTCACCATCTGGTGTACTTTAACGACCTGGTAAATGAATTCATTTTATATCCACAAACAAACAAAAATAATCATCTTTACGTTGGAGACAGGCTGTTATTGAAAATAAGAACCTGTTCTTAATGACTTGCCTGGTTAAATAAATTTTGGCCAGTGCCCCGACGTATAGTGCAACAGAGTTTGAGTCCTGGTTCAAGGTCCTTTCCCAATGACCTTCCGTTTACCAAGTAAAACATGTTCCCGGATCAACATTCTTGTTGATCCTGGAACAACTTTCGGTAACACTTTAATATGGGGTACACATATTCACTATTAACTATGACGTTTGCCTCAATAAACTCTTAATTTTAATGGTCAGACGTGAAGTTTGTAGAAGTGTCTTAAGTGTATCCAAATACTTGTATATAGATTATATGTAAATAAATACACACTGATATATTTTAAATTAATTATAGAGGATCTTATAGGTGAACTGTGGTTCCTGTACAGTCTTAAATCAAACTACCATCAAATTCTTACAGACCTGTTGTACATACCCCTTAAACTTCCCAACCAAATACAATCATCAAGTCTGTAGTTAACCATGAAATTCCCTCGCACCCCAACACAGATGAAGGTGTGAGAGAGCGAGAGATGTTGTTATTCAGCACAAATGTGCATCTGCATGGAGGAGATAGTAGACAGATTGACCAATCAATTTTGTAGAAGCAGTTAAACACACACAAACTCTCAACTTGGTCGATAGAGAGATTAGACCTCAGGGAAGGGCTGTATACTAAATTAGATGTCTGAGTATGTACCAACTGCTTGAACGCTATAAAAATAGTCTCTCCTCTTTCACAAAGAATTAAAAACTTTGTGAAAGAAAGTTATCAAAGAACAGATTTAACTGTAACATATGTTTCACACCTGTATGTCACACTTTTATTTCACTGGATTTTTCAAAGCTTATGTTGATTTTTAAAGTACATTTTTGTACAGACTACAAAAGCTATTTAATGTTTCTGTTATCATCCAGGGGGAAAACAACAACAACAAAACTCCAGATACAGTTCATTTAATACATTGACCCTATAGTGGGTCATTCAGTGTAGTTTTATTATGCTCACTTGCTAAAACCTGCTATAACAAAAACATGATGTAATTGGAATTTGGAAGATTTAGTTTAATTAATTTGAGACTATTTTAACTAGCATTTGAAACCAAGATACAAAACACTGCTTTAAAAAATAAGGGTTCTATATCGGCATTTATGGTTTCATGAAGAACCTTTAACATCCATAGAATTTTACCATTGTACAAAAGGTTATTTATAATAGAAAAAGGTTCTTATGATTAATAAAATATCCAGTAACTCTTTAGAATAATGGTCTGTCATTAATAAGTAACTATGTAGGCGGACAGATCCGATATTCCCGTCAATGCGAGTCGTACGTCATTGAAAAAGCGACGGTGGCGAGTGACTACAACTGCAATCACATGAATCTTTTCAATGTCGCAATGGAGGACGAAGGCTCAACCTAATGTTTTGCTGACCTTTAAAGATGGTGCGGAAAGCAAAACCTTTTATCATCATTTTGTCTGTGTCCATTGCAAATCATGCCGTTTTTACATCCTTTTCGGCCTAAGCTTTTCTGAGTCAGTACATCTAATTTGGGTTGTTTTTCCAAGTGTATAGTGTAAATGCAGACATCAGATATGGGATCGAATATAGTCAACGAATCAGAATTGGGCATCAAGACCTGCAGTGTAAATGTGACCTAAAAGTCTATTTGCAAGCACTAACTTTTAATCAGAATAAACTCAAAATTACACTTGTTCAGGAAATCTAGAAACAAAAACACAGGAAACATAACAACCAGAGCAGAGACGAGATCAGACCCAGACTATATACACTGAGAAACACAAGGGACTAAACGTGGTAATTAACCAGACTAGGGCTGCAACAACTATTCGATAAAATTGAGAATCATTGTCGATGATTTTCATTATTGGGTCTGCCCACCGTGCACGCCAGTCGTGTCAAATTACAAGCACTGAATAACGCATTTCTATGGACAAAATTCATCTAAAAACAGAATGAGCAGCTGCGGGAAAGGTACATGATCAAAACTGCCCCAAACGTGATAATTCTTTATTTGAAGCTTCAAGCCAATGCATTAGCGTGATGGCTTCCCCTGTCAGGCGCTTTGACAGATGCATGTGCGTCCTCAGCGCAAAACGTTAAATCTACACCTATATCCTTATCAGAAATGTTACAAATTGACGCAAGCATTTACATTTTGCATGATGTTTTGAATAAAGTTGCTATTTTTTTTTTTGTTTTTGCGCACAAAAAGTATTCTCATCTCTTCATAACATTAAGGTTGAACCACTGCAGTCACATCGACTGTTTTAACGATGTCTTTAGTACCTTTCTGGACCTTAAAAAATTGTGTTGATTATATTGCCGTCTATGGACGAGTCAGACAGCTCTTGGATTTCATCAAAAATATCTTAATTTGTGTTCTGAAGATAAACAAAGGTCTTACGGGTGTGGAACGACATGAGGGTGAGGAATTAATGACAGAACTGCCTGATCCCTGATCAACCAATCACAATGAATGTGTGATCCATAACTTAATCTGATTGAGCTTCAGACCTCACAAAATACAGGCAAGTTAATTAGAAGATCTTTCAGAGCTGCAGAACACATGATGTTTTTGAAGTTTAATGTCAATCGCAATGGACATAAGGTTTTGATAAAAATAATTATGAATATCTTTTATATCTTCAGTGTTGTGACCATAAACTGTCATTCAATTCAGTGAAAAACAGAAACAGCGAATGTGAAATGAGTGCATACATAGCAACACACACACACACACTGATGCCTTGATGCTATATGCACACAATCCAGCAAGTACACACAAACACACCCACATCCACACACAGACATATACACACATACTCCTATCCACCCACTGCAACCAACAAAAAGAATCAAACTATTTTTTTGAGAATTCATCTTATCATCTTACATTTTTTCTGCATTCTTATTGCATTGCTCTTTGTTACAGTATGTGTTCTTTTTAAAATCTTCAATGCTAGTTCACATTCTGTGTTTGAACTCTAGCTCAGAAGTATCTTATGGTTAAATATACACATATATATATATATATATATATATATATATATATATATATATATGTGTGTGTGTGTGTGTATTGTTGCTTCAGCCCTAGTAGACATGAAACAAATCTAAATGAGTTTGCACAAACCTTGTTTTTTATACTCATTTATATATTAAAGAAGAGCAAATATCAAGTGGATGAAAAAAAAAATGCTCAGTGAAAAAAAAATCAGGTCTGAAGGGGCTGAAAGTGTTACCAAATGTTCTTCACAATAAAGAGAAAAATGGTTATTTTCAGAACTGTTCACTGAAGGGTTCTTTAGGGAACCCAAAACAGTTCTTCTATGGCATTGCTGTGAAAACACTCTTTTAGAAACTTTGTTTTTAAGACTGTAGGGAATAAAAACATTTAGATGTTTTATTCTAAACCTTATAGTTTATAATAATAAGCAACTTAGCAAACAGCAGATGACAATTTCCCCATGTGAAAATTAGCCCCAGTCTTTCCTATTGCAGTATATGCACACGTGTCATTATATTCAGGAAATTTGTAAAGTATTACATTTTTTAGTAATTTGCTCAGAACTAGTAATATGCACAATAAGTACCTGTAAACAGATGAAAGTCAGGCTCTGTGTGTGCTAAGCTTCAGACAGCAGTGGTGTAGTGCGGAAATAGTGGAGATTAATCTTTTTTTTTTTGTTTTTGTTTTTTTTTTCATGCATTTTTTACAGCATTTATCCTCAAACATAAAAGAGATGCATCCACATGCACAAGCTTAACTTCGCTAGCACCGCATTTTATTTGCAGACAAAGAAACCAAGTTTTAGAGTATTCTTGCGAGCTGCATTTTTCCAGCACAATCTTGCTCATCATTTCACTAAGAGGCGTCAAAAGAACATCTTGGATTATTACTGTGTAAGAAGAGAGATCCTTTTTTTAAATAATCCTCCTAATCTGTAAACATGCTGGAATCCTTTCAATTCAATTGCTCTTAGACAAGAAATCCCCCAAATCATCTTACTGCCAAACAGTGTCTTAAGCTAAACTAGGTCGTTTCCCTTAATTCGTTCATTACGCAAACCTTTTCATTTATTTTCAACAACCTTAAACCACAATTCCAAAATAAGAACCGAAAGCTGAAGCAGAGAATGTGAAGCCATTGTTGGAATTACCAGGAAGCATGGAAAGTGAATCAGGAAATATCCATTTACTGGGAAACATGTTCAAATCCAATGAATATATTAATTGCAACAGCACAATCCATTCATACAGGCGTACACAAATTAAAGGTGTTTTATCAAGACAGGATCATTTTCTCAAGAAACATCAATGACATTCTCAACAACTTCCCTTAAACTCATGTTAAAAGAGTTTAAAAGAATTTGAGAGAATTCACTAAAAGTGTTCACTTCTTATAACCACCAATACAATTTAACCAGTTGATGACAAGACAAGTCATTCTTTTCAGCACAAACATGTCTCCATGTATTCTATAAGCAGTAGGCTGATTATAGATTTTCACCAAAACAACAACAACAACAACAACTCTCTGTGCCTTCCACAGTTAATGTTGCACTTTTATTGGCCACAAAAAGCAAGTAGTTTAAATGAAGAGTTGTTTGTGTAGATTTTGTAGAGGTCATTGCAGCAACTAATGGAGAAGAGCATTTTAACTGGGCAAATATCCAGATGCTTGATGTAGTAGTACACTTTCAGAATGTTAAAGAGATGACTGACATGCCTCTATTAATGGATTGATCCTGTACAGTTCCAATAAAGTCTGCCAGATAAACTGCTATGTCCTCCCCAAACAACAGTAGCTCTCACAACCAGCCCATTCATAGTTTTCAGTCATGTGTCTGGTGCAGAGACGTGGAGGGCAAAACATCCACTGGACTGCATCACAGGCCTGTCAATTTTCCATCTCAAAAGTAAACAAAATGCAAGTTTTGGGCACTTATGATCCATATACAGCACCTGTTGCAGTATTTCAACCACAAAAAAACAGCCCTTAAAGTGAAAAACACTTTAAGCGTGAATATATTAAAAACAGTAGCATTTAAAAAATCAAATTCAGATGATGGATACTATTGTATATACAGATGCATACTACGTATGCGTATACTGTATATTCTAAGTTCATCTGCTTGCGTACATAGTATGCATCATCAATAAGCTGTATTCTGAATTTGATCTTTTAATACCACTGTCTTACCACATTAGGTCTTACTTTCTATAGCAAGTAAGTAAGTAAACCAGTAATTTTGGGTCACACTTTATTTTAGGAGTCTTTAACTGCTATGTATTTACATATAAATGTTATATACAATGTACTTATTGTGTTGATGTTGTATTGCAAAACACTCATGTGTTGTTTAGTTTAATTGTTATGGTTTTCCCCTGTCACTGTTTGCCTGAGTTCTCATTCATTCATTTGTTACCATGGTTTCCAATTAGACACAACTGTTCCTTGTTCCATTGATTATCTGTGTATTTAAGCCCTCTGTTTCCTCAGTTCATGCTTCTGTGTTGTCAATGTTAATGTGTATTTGAATTTGTTTATTTATTTGATAGGGACAATGCATTTAATGGACATTAGTATAAAATACAAAATGTAAACAACATTGCTAATTTGCATCTGCAGTCCCTAGGCAGGTATACACAAAGACACGTACTCAAATATACACACAACACTATACATAAAAGACAAATACCCAAGACACAGAGTGTGTAGAGTGGTTTCATGTCCTTGGTCTTTATTACTCAGACTGTGTTCGTCTGAAAGAAGATAGTCATATACACCTAGGGTTAATTTCTCTATATATTAATTTCTAGCAAAAAAAAAAAAAGAATATACAATATTGCATCCTTTTAAATGCAAGTAAAGGAGCTTTGGTAGAAAGTTTTGCCTTTGTTATTTAACTCCTATGGATGGTAGCATGGCAGACGGTACACTTCTCCTGCAGGGCCAGGGTTATATGCACAGACACAGAGCATGATCCTCTTACGCCTGCTGCAGCTCTCATCTTCCTACACGGATCGTTCAGTTAACACAAGCAACCTCTCGGTGCTGTGGTCTCTTGCCAAATCTCGCCTCTTTCAATTGGCGTTCCTTTTCTTTCAGCTTTTCCTTATAGAAAGAACTTATTGTAGTTTTCTATATCTGGTTCAAGAGACAATCAAAATTGTTCTGTCTAATGTCCAGTTTCTGAGCGATTTAAGTTGTAATCCATGGGGTAGACTTTACAGAATTACATTTAGTTCCTATACTTTCACTGTAATTTTTTTTTACAGTAGTAGATGTTCAAATCATTTTTAAAATGAAAATCATTGCAGCATGTATAAATTGTGTGGCTACATATATTGCTGGTACTGCTGTTTTTACAACTTTAAGAAAGCTCTTTATTAAATTATTTTTTAACCATAAGTAGGCCTGCTATACACAGGGCTGGGTAGGTTACTTTGAAAATGTATTTTTCTACAAATTACAAAATAAAAAATATAAATTTATATTAAATATAAAATAAAGGAATATTTTACTGTGCAGTTAGCAGGCAGGGTTGTGTCCCAAACAAAACAACGGTTTTCAGCTTTGCAGCATCAACACTGAGACATATGCTGTGATGAAAGACCCTCCCACCAATGATGTGCAATCACAAACTCTCACTGTAGACTCATTTAAGACATGATAATTTAAGGTATAAAATGTATTATGCCTCAGGTGGCCACTTGTGATCAGATCACCCAAGACCGAATGTCAGTTGTGGGGCCAAAGATTTTCTTTTTTTGACTGAATCAAGATTCAAAATGTAGGTGAGACTAGCAAAGAATTGTATGTAGCTGACAACCGATGTTGCAGGCCTCCTACTTGTCTTTGAGTTATTCTTGTCCTTTGGAGGTGTTCGCCCTTCAACAATGAGCCAAATGCTTATAAATTTAGAACATCGCACCCATTGACATATGACATCCTAAAAAAAAAAAAAAAAAAAATCCTCACTAGCCCAGGCAGGCCTGTTCTTTTGCAAATTGTCACGAATGTTGACTTGGAATCACAGAAAAGACATACAATGGATATACTGCATACAGAATTACTTTCAATTGTAGGTTTAGTTCAGATTAATATTTATTTACTTAAGACTGCTTGGACATACTTAAGTAGGACTTAAGTTCAACTAATTGCATTTAATATTAATATGAAAAATGAAAAATACTTTTTCATTTAGTTAATTTAGTAAATAATATGCAGTTCACCCCCTATGGTATGCAATATGATATGAATGAAGAAAAGAAAATATTTATGATATTCCCTTTTGAGGGAACTCGCACTGCGTTGGAAGTATTCGACATTGTGGGAATGCCTCTGTATGACTGCATCATGAAGCAAGTGTAAAATCAGTCCAATAGCATGACGGAACATCATAGGTGGGTGACGTCATCGACCAGGAAACTATAAAGCATACCCAGACCAAACAGTGTTAGCTTCTGTGTCTTCTGCAAGCGTCTTGTGTTCTGTTAGTCATATGTATTGTTGTCTGTCTACCAACACTATATTTTAAAGAAATGGCGAACAAACAACAGTTTAAATCATGTTCATCCCTGCCCTCGCTACATCATGGGTGGGAATACACACGATATGTGAGTTGTTTTCTGGCAGCGGAGCATGATGCTAAACAGATCATGTCACAAATCAGGTCCAAGGACTGGTTTGTCATGATAGATCTGAAAGACGCATACTTCCACATTTCAATTATATAGACGACAGGCTCATTTTGGCTTAGTCAGAGCAGATGGTGTTTCAACATCGATATGTCATTCTCAAACACATGTAAGAACTGGGATTAAGTCTCCATACCAAGAAAAGTGTGCTCGCTCCAGCTGAGAAGACCACTTTCTTAGGAGTGATTTGGGATTTGACAACAATGCAAGCACGTCTTTTCCCTGCTCGTTCTTTCTACCAGCCGTGAGTAAGCTAAAGCTAGGCCAGTCTATCACTGTAAAACAATTTCAGAGACTGTTGTGTCTCATGGCAGCTGCATCAAACTTGGTTTCTTTTGGCCTGCTGTATATGAGACCTTTACATTGGTGGCTCAGGACCACTGGGTTTTTCCCAAGGGGCAACACTTTTCACATGATCAAGGTCATGCGGTGATGCCTTTGTGCCTTGGTTATGTGGAAGAAGACTTGGTTCCTGTCCCAAGGCCCAGTGCTGGGAGCTCCTTGTCATCGCAGATTGCTAATGATGGATGCTTCCCTCACGGGTTGGGGAGCAATCCTTGATGAACACTGTCTGTGGTGGGGCTATCATCTCATCTGGCATATAAACTGTCTAGAAATGATGCCGGTGTTTCTAGCACTAAGACACTTCCTCCCAGAAAGGTCACGTCAGCTTTACAAATTGGCACGTCAGGTCCTCCTGTGGGCTCAGGCGAAGCTCCTCTCACTGAGAGCAGCTTACGTCCCTGGGTCTCAAAATCAGGGAAAAGAGGTACTGTCAAGACAGTGCCTGAAGCCCGAGGTATGGAGACTTCACGCTGACGTGGGGAAGCTCTTGTGGGAAAAGTTTCGCCTGGGGGCAAGTGAATCTGTTTGCATCTCAAAGAGACGACACACTGTCCACTCTGGTTCTCCCTCAAGCATCCAGTTCCACTGGGGCTGGAAGCCATGGTACAGACGTGGCCAAGGCTATGTCTGTATGCTTTTCCCCTGATCGCTCTGCTCCCGGGAGTTCTGGAGAGAGTTTGCCAGGACGGGGCCCACCTTTTGGTTAATAGCTGCGTTCTGGCCAGGCCAAGTTTTGTTCTCGGACCTGATGTCTCTCCTCGATGGCTCTCCTTGGGAGATTCTGGTCAAGAGGGGACTTCTATGTCTGGCGAGGGGCTCAATCCTTCACCCCCGCCCAGAACTGTGGAAACTGTGGGCTTGGCCTCTGAGGGGGCCCAGCTCATAGATGCAGGTCTATGCATACTCCACTCCAGAGCTCATTCCACTATGAAATTGAAGTAGGAAACTTTTCACTTCATGGTACAGGGGTCATCAGCAGGACCCAGTTAACTGCCCTGTTGGTACAGTGCTGGAGTTTCTGCAGGAACGATTCTCTCCATCCACAATAAAAGTGTAGGTGGCGGCTATATCTGCTTACCACAATTCTTTGGGTGGTATGTCAGTTGGGAGAGACCCCTTAGTAGTTTGTTTCCTTTGTGGCACTTTGAGGCTGAGACTCACACAAGAGTACTATCATGGGATTTGGCCATTGTTCTAGAAGGCCTTTCTGTGGCTCATTTTTTAGCCTATTGAGTGGATATCAGAAAAGTTTCTGACTTTGAAAGTACACTTTCTCCTTGCTATAAAATCTCTCAAGAGAGTTGAAGACCTTCAAGCCCTTTCAGTCTCTCCTTTGTGTTTAGACTTTTCTTCACCCTAGACCAGGCTATATTCCTAAAGTTCCCACTTATGTGGCTAAATCCATCACAATGCAGGCCTTCTTTCCTCCTCCCTTTAGTTCTTTGGACCAGGAAAAGTTGAATCTGCTTTGCCCTGTGAGGGCCTTAAATGCCTATGTCTACAGAGCTGCCCTGTGGTGTAAATCTGATCAACTCTTTGTGTGTTTTGGGCCACCTAGGAAAGGGTGTCCAGCACCTAAGCAGAGGATGAGCAAGTGGATATTTCTCTTGTGTATGAGACGGTCGACAAGCCTTCACCTTTGGTGGTCCGAGCCCACTCAACTAGAAGTATGGCTGCATCTAAAGCTTTACTATCAGGAGTTTCTCTTGAGAATGTCTGTGATGCTGTGGAATGGTCTTCCCCGCACACCTTCATTAGGTTTTAAAACCTAGATTTGGGTTCCACTCCAGGGACCAGTGTGCTTTTGTCTTAGTGTGCACAACAGGTTTTCACACAGACAAGCACTTGTCAGTATGGCAACATAGGCAAAAACATTCCCACAGCGTCGAAGACTTCCAACGTAGGAGAGAAGTGAACTAGACGCTACGTCGTTGTGCTTTATAGTTTCCTGGTCAGTTACGTCAGAAACATCTGCATTCGCAAGTGGTCACTAGAAAGTGCAGTTTCTAAGCAGTGCCCATTTGAAAACGGGTGTTGCTGGTGTGAGATTTTTCAGTGTATGTATTATAATACTGCTGAAGGTTAATGCCATAAAATGCAAAAATTCAGTTATAACTTGCAAAATCACAGCACTCAGCCAGCAGAAATGCTGTAAGGCAGTGAAGAGAAGTTTACAAGGTTTAGAAGTTAAAGGGGTTATAGCAATTTTCTGTTGCATCATGGATTTCTATCAGTTGTTTTTATGACCTCTGCTATGTTTAGACTTTCAGTAGCCATTTACCAGAGCGTGCATCATTATTTCATTTCACTCAATCACTTTATAACCCTCAATAAAGTTTTAAGAGAGCAGTCTCTTCTCTGATTAACTATCCACAGACTGGTTTTAATATGGTAGAAAGATGCAGAGATCAAGGTATATCCACTTCATAAGTACGGTTAGCACTGCGTTTTTCCATTTCAGTTTCCATTATAGGTAAAAGCTTGTTAATATGTAAATTTGTGCTATAAGGGTATCTTCCTGTCATTAGGGAGTCATCAAACATCCTTTCCACATTATGCTAATGAAGCATGGAAATGACAAAAGCAAGGGAAACAACATTAAGTTAGAATATAGTGCATAGCTTCGCTTAATGTGACACGGACTAGTTTGCAAAGACACAATCATGGTCTGTAGACATATTGACAACAAGTTCAGTTGACCCACTGTAATGTGGTGTTTGTATTATTTCTAAGCTGATTAAATGACTCATTAGGGAAACAAGTTAGAGAAAGTAATTCTTTATAAATAGTGCCTGCTACTGCACAGCATTGCTGGAAGAGTATCCAGATACCAAAAAACGCAGGGGTGCAGCAACCTTTTCAGAGGTGAGAGGGACAGGATGCTCAGCATAAGATTAGAAAAACATCTGAACATTGACCACATGTTATCTAAATAATATTTATATAAAACTTGACTATTGTTTTAGCAGTCTCAAAGTCATTTTATGCTGAGGGTCAGGCTGAACAAAATTACACTTTATACAGGCCTTTTAACCTTTGTTCCATTAAGAGCTAATCTTCTGGAGTAACATCAATGAAGATAAAACAAAAAGAGTGGGATGAAATATGCACATTTCATTTACCAGAAGCAGAATGCATATAAAGGGCAGCACTTTTTGCTTTCACATCTGTAACTTTAAACTTTAATACATTTTTGGTCCCACTTTATATTAGGCGTCTTGAACTACTATATACTAACATGTAAATTAATTGATACATTTGCACTTATTTTGTACATACATGTTGTTACATTGTACTTATTATATTAGACATACTTAATTACATCTATAATTACACTGTTGATGCTTCCATTGCACTTTAACCCACCCTTAAACCTACCCAGACCTGTCTATAACCTTACCTGTATCCCACCTCAATAGCAGCAAAAGTGTTTTGTAATACAATTTGAATACAAGTACACTGTACTTATTTTTTTGATGTAAGTACATAGTAGTTAAGGACACCTAATATAAAGTGTGACCCATTTTGTGCTGTCTTTTGCATAGTATAAAAATGTTGTTTTAAATTAGTAAAGCTGTTTATGCCAAATTCCTACCCTACTTATCTCATGTAGCTTAAAATAGTTAAAATAATATTTTTTGCCAGTTTTTAGGTGACAGGAGTGACAATTTGACATCCTCAAAATGTGTTGTGTTTTCAGAATGATGAAGGCAGAGAACAATTAGATTAAAAAAAAAAAAAAAAAAGTTCATATAGCTGTCATAAATGTGGGAAAAATGTCCCCGGACCAACTATAGATTAGGGTTAAGCCCTGAATGTTTAAAATGTCTGGCTCTGCCCCTGGGTATTGTAGAGATGTTCTATAAAATTAAACAAATCCTTATCCACTAAAATATTCTATAATTACGTTATATGATCCAAACTACATTATATGACATTCGTACAATATAACAAAAGCCAGTTTTCTAAAAGCAGTAGGAAAATGAAAGATGTATTAAGCTTCATCAACAGTAACACTGATCACTATAATGGCGATTTTAAATAAAACAAACATAACATAACATAATATTCGGTAACACTTTCTATGAAGACCATGCTTATAATGAGTTACAGCTCCATTTATACTTATTTATAAGCAAGTATTACTATTTTATAAACATATTTATAAAGACTCATTAAGACCTATACCGCATTATAAGAGCAGTTATAGATACATTTTTATTATTTTTATAATTACTTCCTTTTCAATGCACATGATCAAAATCCATTATACAATGATTTATAAGTAAAATTAGTCAGTCATATGGTTCCATGAATGTATTTATAAAGATGCAACCTGCATTGCTATAATGTTATTATATTATAGTTACAATGACTATTTATTCAGATTTATTTGTCATATTAGTGAATATATTGTTAATAGCTGTGTTGTGTTCTTATGTCTTCTTATTGTGAGTAATAATACAGTTACTAATCTCTATAAATGCATTATTGATGGCTTTAAGTAAAGTGAATATATAGGGTGCAATTTTCCTAAATCAAATGTTAATAAATCATAAAGATTTGCATTTTAAGTTGCTTACTTGTAAATGTAACTAATGAACATCAATTCATGTAATAATAATAATATTAAAAAAAAGAAAGAAGGAAAAAAAAAATCTTTTTTTAATGTTACTAGCAAAACACTGCAACAATATTTGTAAAGTATAATTCCAAACTGCTATAAGCAATGGTGCATATGGCTGAGGAGATGTAGATTATAACAAATCAAAATTAAAATTCTTATTAAAATTAAAGCTTATAAATTAAAGACATAACAACTAATTGGTAGAGCAAACAAATGTCTCTGGAACCATTTTATACATGATCATTTATAAATCAGTGTATAATAGATTATGAGAAAAAGAAAAAAAAAAGAACGAAGGGCATACAGCATTAGAGCAATCTCCGGTTGAGTAAAAACTGCTTGTTAATTATTCCTTCCATTCAACCTTTACAGTTTTTTTATAAAGCTATAAATAAACATGAATACTTATATTTAGCATAGATGTCATAATAAACAAACTAATGTATTACCTGAGATCATTTTGATTTGGCCATGTTTTATTTCATCTTTGTATGAAAACATTGTATGTCGGACAGAAGTTTTTATTACCCAAAATTCTATTTGGTCATTCAGATCCTTTGATAACATTCTTTACTAGATTAGAAAACATGTTCTGAAGCCTTTGAGACCCTTAAGCTCTTACAGTACATCTTCCTTTTTAAAGGTTGTTAAGTGTTTTATGAATTTTATTGTTGTATACTACTGTATTTCTCTCTCCCATTAGATTGCGGTGATGGGATCACATCCATTACAGGCCTGCGAGGCCGGATCCTTTAGGTTCTCCACTTCATTTATATGCAGATGATGTCCATTCTGTATCTCTCTCTTTCATAATTGGGTCTATAATCTGTAAAAGAGAAGAGTAGACACAGTCTCTTATCATCCTGCACGTGTGGGAAGTCCAGATTCCCAATCATCTTCACACGTGCCCACAGAAAAAAAAAAGTAAATGGGTACAAGGGGAGAATATATCTATATATTTTTTTCTTTAGTCTTTATGTTCTTGTAAGTGAGGAGAAGGGTTGTCTCTTTCTCATCCTCTTTGCTGTACATTGATCCTTTGTCTCAGGCAGCTTTGGAATGGATGCTGGCTGTGTGAAGGTTACGTGTTAATAGAAGGACAACTAAATATCTGTATCTAAAAGTCTCTGATTTGAGGGTTTTCCACTTTTCAAGGTTTAATTTGGTCTAAATTGCTGTCAGATTTCCCTCTTTAGCTTCAACATCACTTATCTCAGTGCCCTCATGATAACATTGTTGAAAATCAATGAGTTAATCATTCTTATAAAAGGACGCACAAAACAACTCTATAACAAAGGCACTGTCTGAGATGGCAGAAAAAAAAGATCATGCACTGAAAAAAAAAAATAAGTGAAACATCCATGTCACCCAAGTGCATTTTTATGTTGGTCTAATCGAAAATCATACTTAACAGAAAGATGATCCATATTTTTTTTTAAAAAAGACTTAAGAGTAAACATTAAGGTATTTTGGAGGGAATATTCCTGTCTTTATTTATAGTATGTAAATTAAATATGGTGAACAAAAATGTTTTTAGTTTTATCTTAAATTAAATTTCTACTTCAATAGCTAATATGAGAATATACCCAAAAAGGAATCAGCAATAAACACAGTTCTTCATATTGCTAAAATGAAAGCATAGAAAGTCAACGGCAGCTGAGTATTTCCTTAATTCTGGAGCTCAATGCAACCAGTCTATAAGAATTGAATTACACACTGCAGGCTGAAATTGTTTGCACAGATGAGGGCACAATCATCCATATAATTTTTCATACCAATTTGACAACACATGAGTGGACATCCTATGAACATTCCAGTTTAGAAGACAGCTTTACCCTAATCGTTCCTTAATGTTCATTCTGGACGTAGACATGTTTGAGTGTGGTAGTAGATCCTGCTGTTACACTCTCAATGGCACAGATTCAAGAAAGCTCACATTCACCAAGAATTATGATGGGAGTACTCAAGAGTCACTGACTGATTTGGTATTGGTAATTAGTAACCCTTTATGTCTGTCTGTGGGTTTTGCAAATATTTTAGCAATGAAAAGTAGTAAAAAGAGCTTGTGACTAAACATCGTATCTCCATTGGCTCCTCAAACTGTCGGTCAAACCTCATGACTCCTCTCTGCCACTTTCGTGAATGAAGTGCTGCACACAAGGTGCGTTCACACCATGTAATTAGAGTAACTATTCTGAACTGTAAAAATATGGAGCTTTATTTATGCTTATTATGAGATGTTGTGAGTGCAGCAATAGTTTGGAGCGTCTCTGCTTGTTTGGAACGTAAGGATAAATAAAGAACTGATCGTTTGCATAAGTACAGCCTTTTCTTTACAAACACCAGTGTTGGGGGTAAGGCATTAGAAGTAACTTGAGTTACGTAATCAGATTACTTTTTACAAGTAACTAGTAAAGTAATGCATTACTTTTTTCAATTTACAACAATAATATCTGTTAGTTTTTCAAAAAAGTAACAAATTGTTCTCACATGTATTGACTGACAACACCCCTATCTCCATGTTGAGAGAAATAGGGTAAGTGAAGAGGTATTGTGTGTGCTGTGGAGAACATAATGGCTATTGCAATCTCTGAATTTTACACAAACCTGTAATAATAAAATATAGTAAATTACACAAATGTACTTTATGTATTTATTCTCATTTTATTAACCAATGTCTTTGCTGCTGACCTTCAGTGATCCAATTCAACCATACTAATAAGCAAAAATGACTTTATTTAGAAATAAGAGTGAATTTCCTTCTCCTGTATCCTATTCTTCTTTAATCCAGAATGGCAGCACAGGTGAAAGGTCACAGGTGCACCGTCTACTGTACAGGAGTAAATGTGCATTTCCTTCAGCCTGAGGCTTATTCATTTCACTTTTTGTCTGAAAGGGCCTTAACATAACTTTTTTGTTGTTATTTAAAAACAAACAAGAAAGCCCAGCCCAGGTGAGAAAAAGTAACACAAAGGTAATGTAACACATTACTTTTCATAAAAGTAACTAAGTAACGCAATATTGTAATGCATTACTTTTAAAAGTAACTTTCCCCAACACTGACAAATACTATATAAAGGCTAATATTTTATGTATTTGAGGAGCAGAGAAGCGTGTCTTATTCTACAATTTGCCGTCGAGACACAGCCAATACTGTCTTAAATAGCCTGTGCTAAGCACTTCATCTTTTATACCATCTTTATTTGGGGGAGTGGGGGGGGGGGGCCAAAAATTTATTTTATGTCACAATATGAGGTAAATTCAGAGGTAAAGTAAAGTCTGTCAGAGCTTGATTTCGCTGACTGAACATGCTGAATCAGTGCTTGTCATGTCATGGAATGTCTAAGAAGTGACGTACTTTAATCTAGTGATTGTCCGCATTGGGAATTGGCCTTACGTATAATCATTTTGGGTATATACAGTATTTCCCTATTTTATCCTCATTCTAAATTTGACTGTAAATCCACAATTAAAAGCTAAATTTTAAAAACTGTTCAAATCTTAGTCACCTTTTTCAGTCCTGATGAGTTTTTATCCCTGGTGTTAGCACAAAGATCGCAAGAGGTTAAATTTATGCCAGGTTTAGACTACGCAATATTTTTGTCTGTTACGATAGTTACTGTGTCAGATTATGTGATTTTGACCTCTAAATTATTGTCATGGACAAGAAGCATGTCAGACTACATGATGCTTCCCGACCAATCATCGCTTGCCATCTTTAACGACATATGTGATGTCATCGAGAAGGCGGAACTAGCGACTGAAATCCGGAAACAAAAACGTAAACAAACAAGGGTTGTACAAGCCTAATGTTAATTCCAGTATTCGCCATGTTGCATAAAGGATTAGTTCACTTTCAAATGAAAATGACTCCAAGCTTTACTCACACCATCCTAGGTATATGTAGACCTTCTGATGAACACAATCAGAATTATATTAATAATCCTGATGCATCTAAGGTTAATAATGGCAGTGAACGGGACCAACAAGTATGAGCTGAAGAAAGTCCTTCCATCCACATCCATCCATTATAAACTTACTCCACACAACTCCAGGGGGTTAATAAAGGCCTTCTAAAGTAAAGCGATGCATTTGTGTAAGAAAAATATCCATATTTATCAAGTTATAAAGTAAAATACTAGCTTCCACCAAACCGCCTTCTGTATTCAACTTACGAAAGGAGTGTGGAGTATATTTATGATCGATAGATGTGGATGGATGCAATTTCTTGAGCTTCATACTCGTTGGTCCTATTCACTGCCATTATAAATCTCGGATGCGTAAGGATATTTATTAATATAACTCTGACTGTATTCATTAGAAAGAAGAAAGTCACATACACATAGGATGGCTTGCGGGTGAGTAAAGCTTGGGGTAATTTTCATTTTAAAGTGAACTAATCCTTTAAGTTGTTTTTTAATGATCAATCCCAATTACAATTTTGCACACACACTGGCCCATCGAAACGGTAAAATAGCCATTAAGTACATTACAGTGTGCTGAATCATTTTTACTGAATTAATCAGCACTTTTTTTTTTTTTTTTTACTGAATTGGCACTATTAGTACCATTCTGCTATGGCCAGAATTGTTGGGGTTGCCTGGACACCATGAACACTTAATGGGCAAAGATCTTCAAAGATATTAAATTTTACCATTACAATGAAGAATATTTATATAAAGGCTGCCAATAATACGTGTCTGAGAGTGATTAAGAAGCAATGAAATTCTGTGCTGTGGTTCCAGTGAAAATAGTTCACAGTTTATCATTTTCTCTCAAAGCGGTTTTTGTCCCTCTTTGCCCTTATGTCCTTTTAACATTGGATTCCTTTTGTGTTACAAAGGGGGAAAAAGGTCATACCAGTTTGCAGAAACATGCAGGTGGTAGTTGACTCAAAGGTTTGAGGGGGCATGTGTGAGTTTAATCATAAATGGAGGAAAAAGTTTAGTTTTGTAGTTGAGGATGTGTGACTGTTTACCATGAAACAGAGATCACAACCAATTGAGTAAATTCTTTCTCCCTCCTTTCCCCGAGAAAGAATGAAGTGTTGATCAATCATTATGCCACAAACGGACTGCATGTGACACATATGCCAGATGAGCCTTAAAATATACATGCAGCCATATATCAAGGGCATGACAGGTACATTAGAGAAAGTCACCGGAGTACGACAAAGCCCATGTCAAGCTACTCTAGAGTCAGAGACTCTGTCAAATAAACACTTTATTTTCTGCTGGCCATAAACACAGAGCTAAGAAAATGTGATAAATATATCTCTAAGTACAACATTTATCTTCTTTTCTCTTTTTATGATTTTTCTTTGTAGTAGAATATTTTAAGACAGCGGAATTATATACCTTTTGTTTTCATCAATTGCCCACACAAATACTCCAGATAATCATGCCCACACAACTTTAATTGCTAATGTTTTTTTTGTTTTTTTTTTGAGACTTGGACCCTCCCATTCTTCAAGCACACATTTAGGTTTGTTCACTGAGTAGTATAGTAATATAGATTGATACAGAATTCATAGAACACATCCATAACTCCTTGAGTCTATCATTAATAAAAGTCTCAATACCATCAGAATGTCAATCAGAAAGACTTTACTGCTAAATAACTGCTAAAAATAATGACTTTTCCAATGCGGCGCATTAGCATAATAGAGAGATATTCAATAAGATTTAATTAAGGGTATTACTGAGAGGGGAAATGACTGCAAACATCTTTTCCATTCATAGTTGACAGATGTGGCATGATTGTGATGGCAGAGCTGTTTTTAGGGCCGGAGCAGAGTGCGGGGGAGGCGCTCGTCTCTTCCTTTGTCCCTCCTGTCATTGATTGAGCCACAGCATCCGAGCGCTGAGTGGCATGACCTCCACCGGAAAGGATCAACCTTTCATTCTTTCCAGCCTGTGTCATTATCGGACACTTCAACAGCACGTGGGATGGGAATCGTCCTTTGTATTGTATTGTGACACGTTGTACTCAGCGGATCAGAAGAGGAAAGACTCAGAGAATACAAAGTCAACATTTAAACGTCTTTTGTTGGACATCACCTTAGAAACATCATGAACTTAAAGGGCTACTAATGCAATACTATCACAGTACTGTAAATTTGTACAGTAACAGTCATATAAATCAAAACAACTAAATGTTCTGTAACCCTTAAAGCAGCAAGAAGAAAATTAATTAAAAGAAAATGAGGTCCAAGTTCTTAGCCAAATGAAACACTGATCACCATAACAGTGACTTAAAACGAAGCCCAACTATTCTCATTGTAACGGACAAAATGTTACTTGTTTTATTATTGTATTTTAGCTCCCCTGTTCTTGTTGTTTTCCTAGTGTCATGTATTTGGGTCAATTGTAGTACCACTAGGAGCAGCTTGAGTCAGTTTTTTTGGTAGAGGGAAAGCTCATGGTTAAACTCACGCTACCTTCTTGCTCATCTTAAGTCTTTTGTTGAGAACGCTTTGAGTTTCTGCTCAACTGTGAGTATGAATTGACTTGTATACCTGGGGCCTGTACCATGATGGTAGTTTAACAAACTCAGGTTTATAGGATTCGTTTCAAGTTGACAAAACCAAACCACTCCAATCCGGCTTTGTTGGTACCATGATGCTTATCATCAACTTTCTTTGTTAACTCAGGCTTTGATCCTGAGTTTGTGGAGCGCGTGCACATGAATGCGTGACATCAGTGGTGAACAGCCAATAACATGCCTTGCACAGAGAGAAACTATGCTTCACTTCTCGCAAGACAGCCAGCGCGATTCAAAACTTTTGTTAGGTTAAGAGATTGAAGAAAATGAAGTATTTAAACTCATTTACACTGACGAAAATACTTGTCCATGAAAGAGGACAGACAAAAGAAATTCTTTCACTCTCATTTAGCTTCTGCCGAGGCAGGGCGGCACCTCAGACGTCCACTTACAGCAATGTGGTTGGTCTGAGAAAACACAGGTATGGGGCGTTGCCAAGAGCGGAGGAGAAACTGGCGCATCAGATTCTCTTGTGGTCCCAGGGGAAACTGCTCTCCCTCAGAGCAGTGTACATCCCTGGGTACCTCAATGTGGGAGCAGGCATCCTGTCGAGGCAGGGGCCGAGGCCCGGGGATTGGAGACTTCACCCCGAGGTGGTGAAGCTCCTATGGGAGAACTACGGCGAAGCCCAAGTGGATCTGTTTGCGTCTCGAGAGATGACTCACTGACAACTGTGGTTCTCAATGACAAACCCAGCACCTCGCTGTATGCATTCCCCCCAACTGCGCTGCTCCCGGGAGTTCTGGAGAGAGTTCGCTGGGACGGGGCCCGTCTATTATTAGTAGCCCTGTTCTGGCCAGCCCGAGTATGGTTCTCGGACATGGTATCCCTTCTGGACGGGTCTCCCATGGAGATTCCAGTCAGGAGGGCCCTTCTCTCTTAGGCGAGCGAGTCGATTCTTCACCCCCGCCCGGAGTTATGGAAGCTGTGGGCGTGGCCTCTGAGGGGGCACAGCTCATAGGCACTGGTCTCTCAACCGAGTTTGTTGAGACCATTCTCCAATCCAGAGCTCCCTCCACAAGGAAACTTTACTCCTTGAAGTGGGGATTATTCACTTCTTGGTGTGAAAATCACCAGTGGGATCCAGTTAACTGCCCTGTTAGTGCAGTGCTGGTGTTCCTGCAGGAAAGTGTTCTACAGGCTGTTAGGGCTAATTCGATTAGGAGTATGGCTGCCTCTAAGGCTTTAATTTCAGGGGTATCCCTACAAGTTGTTTGTGATGCGGCAGGCTGGTCCTCACCGCATACATTCGTGAGGTTTTATGAATTAGACCTCAGCTCCACTCCCGGGGCGCAGGTGCTACTATGAGTTGTGCGCTCCAGCTTCACACGAACAGTCACTTGCTCATATGGCGACGTTGGGACTGACGTTCCCATAGCGATTACACAGCACGAGTTCCCTTGAAAGGGAACGTCTCGGTTATGTATATAACCTTAGTTTCCTGAATAGGGAATGGGATGCTGCGTCGCCTTGCCATACTCCCGGCATGCCCGTAAGCGACTTGCTTCAGTATTTCAGAAGCTAAATGAGAGTGTTTCCGGGCAGGCTTTATAGTTCCTGGTCAGTGACGTCACCCGCCTATGACATACCGTCTCCCTATTGGACAGATTTCATACGTGCTTCACGACGACATCACGCAGAGGCGTTCCCATAGCAATTACGCAGCGTCTCGTTCCCTGTTCAGGGAACTAAGGTTATATACATAACCGAGACGTTTTCTTGCTTTATCAGTGCAAGTGAAACTTGTGAAGTTAGTTTATATAGTTGATAATATATAGCGATAGAGACTCAAAAATGTAAGGTCATATCATATTTAAAGTTTATTTACAGCTTATTTATATTACATATGATTTGTATATATTAATATTCATTCAAACTAAATGCTTAATAACTGCTAAGCTAAAATCGCTTGTGTGTAATGAATCAATAATAATATATATCATATAATAATTATATAAATCATAAAATAGTAACAATTTTATTGTAAAAAAAAAATAAATAAATAATATATATATATATATATATATTTTTTTTTTTTTTTTTTTTTTTTTTTTTGCTATATAGTGACCTTTAATTTGGAGGATAAGAAATTGGGGGAGTTACTTAATAGCATTGTGTTGGATGTGTCAGTGTCGGTTTGCTCACATCTGATTGGCCCAATTTCGGTTTGAGATCTCTAAACCAGAACATAACCTGCCCCGGAGCAGGTTAGCCGTGGAGCGTAAGTTACTATGGTGATGAACACCACTAAAAGCCACGTCACTTTCATGGTACCTAAAACCCAGGATTGGTGCAAACTAATCTGAAACTTACCTGGCTAGCTAGCTAATCCGGCTTCATGGTACAGGCCCCTGATGTTGTGTTTGTGAAATAAGGTCACTGATGTTGGCTATTTTCTTTCTTTCTAGAAAGGATTTTTTAATGTCACGTGTGCCTTATCATTGTGTTCCTCGTGAGAGCACTTAATGGTTACTAGTGACATCGAATCCTAGTTCAACTCAAGCTGGTAGCGAGGCTGAAGCATTGCCTTAACCCACACAGCGCTGTGGACGACTCACCGAATGACGTTGACTGCGATTATTTCTCTCATTGTGGATTATAGGATTTCAAACATTGCATCGCACTCAAATAACCTTGTGGATTTAAAGCACATTTCATCTTCATCATCACTTCAACTCATCAAAAGACTGGACATTTAAACGCTAAGTTTACTTCATCTCATTGACTCATTTAAAAGAGGAAAAGCTTGCTTTTCAGTCTATTCAATGACTTTGTGGCACATGTATATAAGCACTTGTGGGGAAAATAAAACAGGTTTATAAGAATTTGTTTTGTGAAGAGGTTTTTATATTAGTACATGTCAAATCTGTTGAACCCCTCAGAGTAACATCTAAAAAAAAAAACAAAGGTGTTTCATCATTATCCCACAATGCAGTACATTATTATTTATCAATTGACCTACATTTACACAATAAAATCCTGAAGGCAGTATTTTACCATAAGAAGCTGATGTTAAATCCTGTACAAATCCAATATTTCAGAACACTTCCAACTTAAAAAAAACGCATGAATCCATGATTTGTGGTACATTTTAACATGTAACATGTGACGACAACGAATGATACGTTATCTATGTGGATAATGCTAAATCTTATAAAATCCAATATTTCCAACCTTAAAAAAAAAAGGGTGATTTGTGGCACGTTTTAACGTTTGATGTGACAACGACAAATGGCACGTTATCTATGGACCCATTTCCCCTGTTCATGTTAATTATTACAATCACCATATTAAATGTGCATGAATTTGACCTTTAACTGAAGTAATGCTAATGCTTGTAATAACTGGAATAACAATCATCTTTTCTGTCATAACTCAGAGAGCAGAAACCTGAGTGACAGTGTTTTTAGAAATTTTAAGCATTTGCTGCCAGCAAAGGCCACAGACCTAACACCCTGAAAAACTAATTGCGAGCATTAAGGCTCCATTATCTAGTGACCTGGGCCCACCTCTGTAAATTATTTATTTCTTTTACTCATGGAAGGAGTGTTCGGTAATCTATTTTAATTAGTTCTAATAGGCTTCCTACATTCCTGCATCTTCTCTGGGGCCTTAAAGGGAAAAAGACAAGAAGTCGTCTATTTTATGTTGTGATAAACAGCTTTTCCGATAGTGTAAGAGGAAAAAATGACTAATGTTCTGTGTAAAGCAGGGCTGGGGCAGCACTTTTGAATGCTAATATATTCATAGTTTGGCATTTGGCCATGCGTATTCAGTTGCTAATGTAGAACAAACTTGCAGGAGGCTACGTTTTATGCAAAGGATCCATTTTTCAGCCAAGAGCCAAACAGTTGACAAGACTTCAAACCAGGCTTCTTTTTCTCCTTGGTCAAAGCAAACCTGAGACTGTCAATAGATTTCCTGTGTAAAGATTTCAGAAGACTGCAAAGTGGTGCCTTCATATGACAGTAGAAGTTATTTATAGAGAATTTGTGTATTAAACAAAAGAGTCACAATCTTTTGCTGATCACATGAGAGTCTCTATAGAGATGTCTCAAAAGTGACTTTACTTTGGAAGTCAATTTCGAACTGCCATTGCTGGTTTTTGTGCTTTTGAAAGGCTGTTGATACATACATTCCAACTCATTTGCTTAATGTACTATAATATGTAACAAGGGCTGTAAAGTCAGATAAATTTTATGTAAAGTGCTTAAAAAGTACCTTTTCTCATAATGTAGGTACATTGCAGCATCATTTAATTTCTTAAAGAGTCTAAAAACTCCTTTTGAAATGCATGCAAGGTGGATTCGCAGCACAGAAAATGGCTTCTTCTCGACATGAACAACACAAACCAAAATCTTCCAGGCTTTAACGACAACTACAGTGTTTGAGGGCGTGTCAAAGTAGAAATTGTTCACGGACAGCCAATGAAGACCATAGGCTAGCATTATGCAAATTTGTTACATTGCTGAGGACTCATTTCAACAGTTCAGAATCAATTATATAATCTAAGAGACAATGGACCCTATCATACACCTGGCACAATGCGACACAAGTGTTTTTTGCAGGTTATCTGCAGTTGCAGTTATCATTTTTACGTCCAGCGCCACATTGTTTAAATAGCAAATTCACTCGCACCCATCTGTTCACCCATGGGCATGCTGGTCTGAAAACTAGGTGAGTTCAGGAGCGTTGCTATTTTGAGGCAACTGAAAACGACTGTGCCGTTGACCAACAAAAACCTGGTCTAAAGTCAATGGCGCAGTATTAATTAATTAATTATTTTTTTTGTTATTTAAAGGTTGCATTAGTTGCATTAGTAATTGCACAACACACGTACACTCTGCTTGTTAAACACAGGGATCAAAATCACAAACATTTTTAAATATTAAAAATAAAAGAATTCCTCTCTGGAGAAGCGTTCAGTCCTTCCGCTTGCAAATTCTGCCATGTAAATTGTGAATCCACCATGGTGCAAGCGCACCTGGCTTTTAAAGGAAATGGGAGATGAGATTTTGATTTTCCCAATAATTTTTTATGTGGTGCACTTTGATCTTTAACACTTTGCAAACCTTTTACATTCAAACAGCTATATTACACACCACATGAAAGATAATATTAAAAAAAAAAAAAAAAGCATAATGGGGGCTTTAAAATTTGAATATAGTGATTTTTAAATAATAATCAAGACTGATCATATATATATATATATATATATATATATATATATATATATATATATATATATATATATTAGGGCTGTCAATAGATTTTTTTTTTAATCACGCACCTTAAGCACACACTTATTAATTAAGCATACACCATTTATCTTGTTTAACAAGTCCATTTTGCCATCATTGCCTATATCCAGCAAAGTAAACCATCAGATTATTTTTCAGCTTTTTTCAAGGTAAATTTAGATGTCTTTACAAAGAAGGACACCAAATAACAAAATGATATGATTTAATATAATTCATACATTTATGTACACCAAAGCACCCATTTATCACAGGAAAAAAATGTTTCAGAATTCAGTGTACAGTATGTGCAACAGCAGAGAGCTTGTTTACATTTTAGACAAGTCAAGTTGCAATACTGAACAGGGCCACATGGAGACGCCAAAAATACCTAAACCAACTGCCTTGACCTGCATGTATACAAGTACACAGCAACATACACAGGACAAATCAACATTATCCTGAATGTGTGAAAACAACGTGAATGTACTGAAATGTGTCTGTGCATAAATACAATGTGTGATCAGTGCGCTCATACATGATTTGTTTGTCCATCAATATAACGAACTCACGCGTGCTTCTGTCCATCACCGCAATCGACTTTACGTTGATTGCAATTCCATCCATCAAAACTTTCATAGCAAGAAGCTTGGAAACATAGTTCCCTTTCGAAAGGGACCTCTACACTGCGTTTGAACGCATATGGGAAACGCCATCACGTGAACCGGTGTCTGAAAGCAATTATTAAATTTCACTAATCCTATTGGCCGGTGGCAGCCTATGATGTCATTATAGATGCGACCCGGAAGTATAAAAAGAGGGCCTAGAGAAGCCGTCAGTATCTTATCGTTTTCAGGGACTGTTTTGTTTGATTGCGATTCTTCAGATCTGGTAAGGGATTTTACTATGTACTAACAAACGTTTCAGGAAGTGTGTGGATCTGTGTCCCAGGTTTTTGACACCTTGATGACACACACAATCTGTCTGGGAGAGGAGCATGCATGGACAGTGCTCTGTGCAAACTGTGAGCGTCTGCCCATTAGGACGCTCCACTCTCATGAGAGTACATTAAAAAAAGGGATAGCACGCAAACAGCTCGACGTATGATTCCTTCCCGACCATCTCTGTGAGCCTTCCATTCCTTCCTGATCTACATGTGGTGATCGAGAAGGCATGGAAGAACCCGTATTTGGCTCATATTCACCGACATCAGCAAGCTGATTTCGATGATGTTGAGGGAATGAGCCAGCATGACATTAAAGCTCTGGTCCTGCCTTTGAAGCTCTTTTAGGTGATATCACACAGGGCCAGAAGTCCAGAATAGCCTCTCGGGCACCTCCTCCTCCCCGGGGTAGGTCCCAGAGAAGGCGGGACTCTGGGAAGAAGAAAGATTTGAGGGAGGTACATGAGGGTAGTTACTTCTACCCTCTCCTTTCTTCTTCCACCTCCTGAGTAATGATTTTTTACCCAGGTGCTTCTTACGATCAGGCCGAGGGCTGGGCCCATGATGAAGATTTCTGTGGCTCGCCTTTTGGCTTGATAGTGAAGAGGCTCTTTCAGGCTTGAAAGAACCATAGATTCCATCCTTCTATGATGGTAAGTCTCTGTTCTTCGAGCCTCAGGTTATAAGCTTGGTCTATATTTATATATTTTAATATATTGACCGTGGTTTTCCTGTATAGCTTTTCCTGGGTGTGTAAAAGAAACAAAAAGGGAATTTAGGGCCTTGAAGTTCCCATTAGGTTGGTTATCTTTGTGTTGGCTATATGACCACCATTTTCGGCCAACCATAAGGTAGAGTAGCTTTCTACTCTAGTCTTAGCTAGAGTTTGTATTAGAGATTGGCACTCTTTACTTTAGCTAGATCTATGTTAAGCGTCGGCCTTCGGGCCGCTTGACATTGTTTGACTTGGGTTGAGTTTCGCTCCTCTGAGCTCTTGTTTTAACAATTTATTTCAGAGTTGCTTCCTCTCTATTGAGAGTTTTAGAAGTTGAATTTTAGCCCCAGGCAGATCTATGCTTATATGTGGCCTTATAGGCCCACAGCTATAGCTGGCCTAGGCTAGAACTAGGGCTTAGGTGATATACGGAAGTATTTCAGCCCTTTTATTACTACCCCTGTCAGGACAGTGTAGTTTCCTAGTTCTGGCCTCCTCTTATCAGAGTTGTCAGGCCAAGGCCCATTACCCCTTTTGGTGTAGGTGCAGGATAGATAGCAGCTAAGGTAGCAGACTATTGCTAAGTCTCCCTGGTGCCGTTGTCTCTTATTCACTATGTGAATAAAAAATGCTAGTGTTGCTGTGGCCCCACTTTTCTAGAGCTTTTCATTCTATACTTTTAGTCTTTTCCCCTGAACCCCTTGAATTAAGATTCAAGCTTGAGTGAAACAGTGTTAGCTTTCTTTTAGCTCCTGTTCCCTAGGGTTCAGTACAGATGTTTCTGTCTTTGGTGAAAAGCGCCCACCTTGAATTTCACATTTTCAGGGTAGTATGAATAAAAAAATGAAGCATTCCCCTGTTTCTCAGGGTTGTTAATGCTCTAGTTCTATTTTGCCCTACACAATGTGAGCCCTTTAACTCTATTGCTGCCACAGGTTAGCACCTGTTTTCTGTAGTAGTAGGCTTTGTGCTGGCCTCCTTCAGTGCATGGTGACTAGGTTATACTCCCCTTGCTATTAAGGGTAATGTGTTTTTTTACTGAGTATATGGCCTGTTGGAATGCATAGCTTAGGTCGAGTTTGTTTGTCACTATTCAGTTTGGTTCTTGTCTAACTCCCCTTAGAGTTTGAACACTGCCACAAGATGTTGATTGTGTTGTTTGGAGTAGAAGGATTTGTTTGCGCCTCCTTCAGAGCACAATAGCTTAGTGTATCACAAGTTTTGTTGGTAGATGTTTAGTCAGAGTTTTGCTAACTTAGAACTAGCACTGCCACAGGTTTATGCCCGTGACCATTTGAAGTATTAGGCCGGTTTTTGGCCTCCTTCAGAGCATGGCAGCATATATTCTTTGTACTCCCCTTACTGTGAGGGTAAAAAGTGTTTTTACTGAGTCCATTGCCTGTCGGAATGTGTTGAATAGAATCAAGCTCAGGTTGAGCTAAATAGTTAACCTCACTGGATAGTTTGGTTCTAATTATGGCTCCCTTAGAGCTCTGAGACTGCCACTAGCTGACACCACCCTGTTTGGGCCTCCTTCAAGAACAGGATGCCGTAGGTTTGTACTCCTTTTGCTTAAAGAATAAAAGTTATTTTACTGAGTACATTGCATGGTGGTATGTTTGGTTTATTTTGACACTGCCACTGGCTGACACCCGTGTCTTTCTGGAGTAGTAGGCCCTGTTTGGGCCTCTTTCAGAGCATGTTGGCGTAGTTTATACTCCTCTTGCTTAACGAGTTTAAGTGTATTACTGAGTACATTGCCTGTTGGAATGTGCTGAATAGAATCAAGCTCAGGTTGAGCTAAATTGTTAACCTCACTGGATAGTTTGGTTCTAATTATGGCCCCCTTAGAGCTTTGAGACTGCCACTAGTTGACTCCACGTGTCTTTCTGGAAGTCTTAGGCCCTTTTTTGGGTCTCCTGCAGAGCGTGATGGCATATGTTTGTACTCTTCTTGCTTAAAGAGTAAAAAGTGTTTTTACTGAGTACACTGCTTGTCGGATTGTGTTACGGTTGACTGGTATGTGGGCACTCTACAGTCTTATCTGCTAGTTTGACTCCGTTTCATTCTGAACGAGTTCCATGTTTGTGGGATCTTGCTTATCGGCAAGCGAGCTGTTCTAGGTGTGTGGCCTTCAAAGGCCGCCCTTTAAGCTTTCCCCCACCACATCTGGGTGTTCTTTAAGCAGATTGAGCATTTAGTTTCACACGTTGGCTTTTCGCAAGGCTGCTGTGATGTATTTCAACACATTGAATAATTGATGTCATGTTGCAGGCCCATTCCTGGGCCTCCATGATTTGTGCCTACAGTATGGTTAACTGTTAGGTTGGGCTCTGTACTCCCCTCGTTTGAGGGTTGTCCTGCATAGTACTTAGCTCCCTAAGCTGGTCAGTGGTTGAAGGCCTCTTTGAGGCCTCCCTATTGAGGATCAGTCCCTAGGCTGGTAAATGTACTCCCCTGTGTTGGGTTCCTTTAGAGTGCACATCCTCCTCAGTGCAAATAATCAAGCGCTGAGTAGATCCTAGGATTGAGCAGAGTGTTACTCCCCTCATTGGTAAGGGTAAAAAGTGCCAAGCTGAGTTCTGCTCTCCAGGATGCCTGTCTCTACGCTCTGGTCTGAGTTGGTTACTGCCTTTTTGCAGTCACTCTTACTGGATATCTTCTCTGAAGAATGTGATTTGATTTCTTCATAATTGAGTGAAAGTATTCGGTTTTAACAAAACTCAAGTAAAGTAGCCTACAGATTCTGCAAAATAATACTTAACGCAAATATTTTACACTTCAGTATGCAACAGAATGAAACAAACACATCTGGGAGGTAATGTTCTATATTTCAAAATGCTACAGTCACAGATATGTTTAGTCTTGTGTTTTGGTTTGGTCTGGTTTTGTTGTGTTCCTGTTTGCCTGTGTTCCTGATCCTTGTTTTCTGATTATGCTACACACCTGTCTATAGTTCTGTTGATTAGTCTCCTTATGTATTTAAGCCCTTGGTTCTCTTCAGTGCTTGGTCTTGCATTAATGGAGTGTCCACATTAATGTGTAGTGTTATATGGTACCCGTTTATTAAAAAGTACTTTATTGTTCGTTCGTTCATTCGCTCTCAGGTAGATTATCTACTCACGTAAATGTTACAGCTACACAGGCTTAATGGCCTCTGAAGTTCATACCTGTAGTCCATACAATTTATGATATAGTCTTCTGAAATGTTTGCTGTTCCTGCAAGGAACTACATGTGCCTCTATGATTTAATTAAAGGCCCCAATAGCTCTACATTATTCTTGCCTGGATATCACAAGTGACTAAGTCATATAAGTGCATATCAAACAAAAAGCACTATTTGATTTAGTAATTGCACACCTGAGCTCAGAGAATTGAGCAAGGGCTCATCTGTGACTGATCATCGGTGTGTGTTGTCTGACTGCTCTCCACCACCTGAGCCTGCGGGGTATTTGTGCTGTATGTGCTTATTTTCTGGAAGGCTTAATAGTTTTGGTGGTAACATGTCTCAAAGAAAACAAAAAAACAAAAAAACAACTAAAACACACACACACACAGCAAAAAGATCACTGACTTGGTAGTCATGCACATCCATGCTATGGACTAATGGAAAGTGACAAACCAGTTTACACTTATTTTCCAGTGGACTTTCCCTGACTTTGCAAATGCCATCCATACTGATTTAAAAATGTTAGTTTTTTCCCCAAGTTGTCAAGTCATTTGTCAGTGTGCATCATAAAGTCAGTAAATGTTTTGTGGGTATGCTGACCAATGCTGAGCATATTGACTTTGTTGGCAGCCTGGCTACTGTTGAGTACAACTTGCAGATGCACAGGAGAGACATAATCTTTAGGAGAGGCATGCTGCTGCCTTTATGGAAACCGTGATGAAGCAACATTTAACACCAGGTGCTCCTCATCACACACTGCCAGCAGAACTCTGTGGCCATGTCCTCATCCCACTAAAGCCTTTGTCTCTCAATGACAATAGGAAGATGAAGATTCATGGTAAAGTACGTGCTTTGTTAAGCCCGTTTCACACATGATGCATTTGCAGTACTTATGCAGTCTGTATGTAATACATATGAAGTGCAGAAGCAGCACTGGCTCATTGTGCTTTCACATAAGATGGATTGGCAGTGAACAAGTGATCTGCGGCTGGATGCTCTTCCACAAATATTAGTTCTCAGTGCTTTTTTTATTATTGGATTCTCTTTGTAAATAGCACAGTTAAAGAATCTTTCATAGACTTATTCACATTTGAACACAATAAATATAAATTACGCATTATTCCATTTACTACTTATAGCCTATAGATTTATATATAATAAATGTCTCAATTAAGTGGCAAAACATTTAACATAAGATATGGTATGTTTAAAAGATCATCACAAACATTTTAAATAAACACTTTCCATCCACACAACTGAGGATACTGCATCCCATGCGTTTTCTATTGCATTTAAATATTTACACAACAATTCCTGCAGGTACTGCAGAACTTAATTTTTTCACCTCCACAATGAGACAAGTGCCATTCATTATGTCGGCATGTTTTTCTAATTGTGATTTAGTTTTCCTGGCTATACCCAGGGCAGAAAGTCATATGTTGACTGTGAAACACAGGATACTTTAACAATATATTTATGGTGAAATTGCTACATTTTTGTGTTCACAAGTCCTCCTTGGAAGATCATGTTTATGATTTGGGAAGTCGTAATTACAACGTCAGGTACGTTCAAATCACTTTTGACTATGCAAGATGGTGGTGTACCTTCTCTTAATTAACTTCTCTTCTCTTAATTAACCCTTAATCTTTTTTCTTTCTTTTTTTTTCACTTAAATGAAAAAAAAAATGCACATCAGGTGTTTTTTTGTTTTTGTTTTTTTTTTCTCAGTTTTTAATTAAATAAAAAAAAAAAAAAAAAAAATTGTGTCAACTAGAAACGTTGCATTCATTGATCCCACCATGTTTCTCACTGACACGCCACCAACTCAGAAACTCTGAGCTCAAAGAAAATCCAGAGTTTCCCACTTGTAGGCCTGGTTTCACAGACAGGGCTTAGATTAAGCCATGATTAGGCCTTAGATAAATTAGGACATTTAGGTGGTTTTTTTAAACAAGGTTTAGAAAAAAACAAACATTACTGGTGTGCATTTTGGGGCACTGACATATTTTAAGATATATCAGTGCAAGTTGCTCTCAGTTAAAACAACTAAAACATGCATTTTAGTCTGGGACTAGGCTTGAGCCTTGTTTGTAAAAACCAGGCAGTAATTATGACTTTGTGGTGGTGTTCATGTGTGTACAACTCACAGTTACACTTAGTGTGTGTTGCCCTGCCTTGTGGATTATTGTCATTAAACTTCGTGTTGGCTCAGATGAGCCATTACCTGTTGAATTTTACATAGTGTTTTATTGTCGTCGTGGTATCACCTGTCCTTACGACGACGAAACCCTATAGACACTGTTCTGGATCAAATTACCATCACCCCGTGGACCTCCCAGACAACACTAGGCTGAGCTGGGAAAAGCTTTTATCCGGTTTCTGGAGAGCGTCACACCTGGGTCCAGAACATAGCCAGACCCAGAGCCCGAATCACCTCCATCGATCACGGAGAACTCATGTGTGCCCCCCGCAGCTACCAGAAGCTACCACCTGCCGCGACGCATCAGCCAGAGGCCAAGAGAAAGAGGCCAGAGTCAACCCTCACCCTGGAAGTGGAGTTCCATTATGAGTCTGACCGGGCCATGAGCCCACGACATCAGTGGACGAGGGAAGAATGACTATGGAAAATGAGGACTGGCTGATTGACTTCAATGAAGAAGTATTAATTCTCACCCTATCCCATCCAGTACCTTTATCATCACTGTTATTAGACAGCACTAATGACCATGATCTGCTCTTTTCATTAACCTGCATAAACTGTTATTCTTACCATTGCTCTGTCAACTTTGGTAACACAGAGAAGCTCAGCCTGTCCTCCAGCCTGCCACTGCCGGATGTCTACAGCCCTGCGCTGGTCTATTGTCACTCTACTTCCGCCACAGACCTACCGGCCATCCGGTGCTCCGTCCCTCCACAATATGGTTGCAGCAGGTTCCTCCTTCCCCTCAGCGTCGCCTCTGTCCTCAGTCTACTCTGGCTCAACCTCCGACATTTCGTCACTGCGGCATTGCCAAGATCTCCAGTGCCAGTGTTGTTGCTTGAGTCCATAGGTTCTCCGTCTGTGCCTATGGATCCATCTGCCAAGTCCACGCCATCCTTTGTTGTTCTGTTATAACACAAAGTCGCACCTTGCTGGAGGGGGAGTACTGTCACAGTTATGTTTAGTTTGTCTTAGTTATCATGGACATTTAGTTTGTTTTCATTTATCACGTGTTCCTTTGTTTGAGTTTCCTGCCACTCATATGTTACCATGGACACAGCAGTTCATCTTTTAGTTCATCACCATTGTGTATTCTAGTTCCTCCTGTTCACTCAGTGTTTGTCTGATCACCATTACATTTAATGTGTGTTTCCCTGCTTTGTGGATTATTGTCATTAAACTTCGACTAAGTTTCGCATTGTGGTTTAGATGAGCCACAACCTGTTGGATTTTACACAGTGTTTTTGTCATCTTGCCATCACCTCTCCTTATGACGACAGAACCTTGAAGACACTGTTCTGGATGGGTGTGAATTACCAACACCCGGGGCGACCTCCCAGACAGGAAAGCGTCGCACCCCAGTCCAGAACGCAGCCAGACCGAATCGCCTTCTTCGACCGCGGAGTACTCGTGTGGAGCTCCATCATGAGTCTAACCAGGGAGGTGAGCCCACGCCATCAGCAGACAAGGGAAGAGTGACTATGGAAAAATAGTCACTGCGAAGCTCAGCCAGTCCTTCAGCCCCGCCGCTGCCAGATGTCTACAGCTCTGCACAGTCTCCGGGGAGTCCCCTTGATACTGGAGACCCTTGGCCTAGCGGCTCCACCGGGTTCCCTCATCCCACTGCTTCCCCCTTGGTCACACCACTTCCACCACGGACTTGCCGTCCGCTGCACTCCATTCCTCCAGCCCTCAGGTACTCTGGATCCATCTTCAGTGTTCCTTGCTGTGGCATCGCCAAGATCTCCAGAGCCAGCATTGTCGCTTGAGTTCATCGGCTCTCCATCTGTGCCTATGGATCCATCTGCCAAGCCTCTGTCGGTCGTCCCCCAGATGCCGTCAGTCACAGCCACGCCATCTTGGCTCCTCCTCGACTCCACCGTGGGCTGTTGGCACTGGTGAACTTTGGGTCTGCGCCACCAGGCATTCTACATCTGCGCTGTCCTCCCATCACCATCCCGTCACTCCAGTCTCTCACCATCACTTCACCATCTCCTCGTCCACCTCCAAAACCCCTACATACCACTCTTTGTTGTTCTGTTATGGTGCGAGGTTACGCCTTGCCAGAGGGGGGAGTATTGTCACAATTATGTTTAGTTTGTCTTAGTTATAAAGGACTTTTAATTTGTTTTCATTCATGACATGTTACTTTGTTTGAGTTTCCCACCACTCATCTGTTAGCATGGACACTAACACTAATCCTCACAGCTGTTCGTCTTTTAGTTTATCACCATTATGTATTTAAGTCCCTCCTGTTTACTCAGTGTTTGTCTGGTTACCATTAATTTTAGTGTGTTGCCCTGCTTTGTGGATTTTTGTCATTAAACTTTGTGTTGAAACTTTATGCTTCTGTCTTCTTCTGTCTGCCTGCAACAACCCGTGAAAATTATGGGCACAGAAAAAAAAAAAAAAAAAATGTACCACATAGGTACTGCAAATGGATTTGTGTCTGAAACAGGCATTACAGGTAAATTATTTTATTTAGTTTCAGAACTAGGTCATAGCTGAGGTACAGCAGTTGGAACATCCACTCCAGCATGTTAAGCTGTCATGCTCATGTTGTTTGGAGACGTGGATTCCAGCCCACATTATGCTCTCATTCCATTCCACATGACATCCTATAAATACAAATGGAAACCGCAACTAATTAGTCCATATCAGTATGGAGAGCAATAGGATTTTTTACATGTTCAGGTTTTAATGAAACAAGATATATTTTTCAGAATTATCTAATTCAGTGTGCTAATTAAACAAAAACTTTCAGGCTTAACTTTCACAGCGCAATCTGTTGAATCCGCTAACACAGTTAGTCAAATGTCAACAAAAAATATTTTATAAACTAAACACAAGATGTTTTTTTTTTTTTTTTCCTCTGTGTGTGTGTGATGTAGGGTGATGACTTGTGTCCCAATCAACATGAATTCATCCTACTTATGATAGCCTATAATGCAGTGATACATAATTAAATAAATAATTAATTTTCCATGAGCCATATGATGCTGATACTGCTGCTATGGTAACCACAGGAGAACTACTGCTTTTTGTATGCGTCTATTTGGCGTCAAGTGAAAATAGCAGCAAGCAGCTCTTGTTATCACTGACTTGTGGAGACAAATAAGGTCGGATACAGTTTATTTGAAATGGTGATGTTTTGTCATTACTAATTATTTTTGTGGTTGCTAAGAAATTCTCCCTTTTAAGCCAGAGATGCCATTTCTATAGGCACCCATCTTCATGGTTGATTATCCCCCAGAACACCACACACACAGACGAACACACACAAAAGTGCCGTTATATTAGAGTCTCATGATTCCAGTTTCTTTGTGAAAGTTGTTTTTTCAATGTTCTTATTGTTCTTCTTTAAACCTGTTATCTGCTGTGGACACAGAACCCTTAATTATATACACTTTATTAGTGCTTGTCCGATTATTCTACCAAGTGTCAAACCACTGTGAGAGCTAACAGACAGAGATTTGGTAGAATTTGAAGACATTTTGCTAACTCTTGTGTAAATCCACCTGTCTTGAAAGGAGAATGAGCCAAAATAGACAAAACTTCAGACTGCATGATATTTCCAGTATACATATGTGAACAACACTGGGTGGATCAAAGCATAGACACTAATAAAAAAAGGGACCTCACACACTGTCATCTTATTTGTGTTTGTCTAAGCTGACAATGTCTACTTGTGGTCCTGCTGTATGTAATCCAGGTCCTTAATGCAGAGATACACAAATTTCCCAAGGGTTTAGAGGAGCATTGGAGCGGTCGGATCTTCTGCCACTGCTGGTTTGGGGCTTTATTTTGTTTACAGCACAGCTGTAATGAGAAGAGACAGTACCATTCATTCACCTAAAGCGCTCTCAACCCCTGTGCGCTCCCAATGAAGAGAAGAACATATAAACATACATATAAACAAATCATTGGGAAATAAAATGAGAAACTGCAAAATCACATTTCCACTCAAGCATAGTGTGATGCAAATGTTTGAGAATGCTTTAGAGAAAAAGTTCCCCCTATTATCAATCATTTTTGTATTGTTACAATGTTGGTTGTAAATGTAAATGAACAATGTGTTCTTTTTCTTCGTGATGGGTGCTCCATGCAATCAGATGTCCTGTTTGTCAGCAGAAGTCCGCCAGGTGATGCAAACAGGACATTTTGCGTTATCCGGCAGACTTTTGACACCTCCAAGGCTTTTGCTGAAACTAAAGATCGGACTTCTGGACTTCTGATTTGAAAGTCTTTTAGTTTTCATTTTATTCAAATTTAAAAAACATCCCAACTTTTCCGGAATTCGGGTTGTACAACTGTGCAATATGCTTACAAAAGCTTGACCAAATTTTTAATAATATTTGAATTAAGGGTATATACATATGTCAATTTCCCTAGGCCGGACATCACTTTTGGCCACTACTGTATATGATTAATACAGTCAAACCAAAAATTATTCATTTTTTGATATTTTTGATATGTTTTTACTAGTGGGTGCAGGACACTATAGTTCATTTATGTAAGTGAGGATAGCAAAATAAAGTAAACTGTGACATATTATACCCAAAACTTCTTCATACACTGGACTACCAGTAAAATTGATAAAAATTTGGAACCAAAAATTATTCAGACACTATGACCTGACCATGTTTTGCTTAAGTGTTATCTGACATAATTAAAATTATTTTTTTTTTCTGTTTAACTCTGAGATCTTGTCATATTTGTTTACCATTTGTTTTTTAAACTATAGTGAATAAACTGTATTAATGAATGAAATGTTCAAGGTGTCTGAATACATTTTCGTTTGACTATATATGCATTCATAATTAAAATCAAAGTACTTTTTTCAGTGCATGAATGAGATTTGAAAGCTATGGTATAAGCTATTGTCTGTTTTTTCACCATTGAATAATATATTTTTGGAATAATGTGGATATCACATAATATGAAATATGAGCTAATGAGCTGAAACTAATGGGTGCTTCGTTGGAGATCAAATGTAACTGGCATTCGTTTTAAAATTAAACAAATTAATTATCATAAGAGACTCCACTAACTCTCTCTCTCTCTCTCTCTCTTGAATTAAAGATGAAGTATTTAATTTCTGTGGCACTAGTGTCACTAAATGGAATTGCAAACATATTACAGTTTTGTTTTTTACTTGCCCCTATTTGCTATTGGTTGCGCTAAACAGATAAACCCGCCCCAAACTCACATCGTTGGTTAAGCCAATATTTCTGTGTCAGGCTATTTGAAATTCTTAAAGAATGTTTTAAATGTTTTGTTTTTTGTTTTTTCTAGGGGATCAACCTAAGAATGTCTTATTTGTAGTTGGCTCAGTGAATAAGCACATGGAACTATAATATTTATTTGAGATGTAAACAGTATTTATGCAATGAAATAGCCTTATGAACTAAATACAAAAGATGTAAAACATTGGCATGGATGCATTTTCCCTTTTGTGCCCATACATGAATGTGATCCTATTGCTCATTAGTACAATCCTTCAATAATAAATCTTTTTTTTTTTTTTCCTGGAAGCCCATTTCAGACACCTAAACCGCCAGTATCACATTGTTCAATGGTTCATTGTTAGTGGCTCTTTTGTACAGTGGTGCATTCAGCCCTATATAGTTCAAATTCCCCAGTGTGTCCTTTATCATTAAGAACACAGACTTCTGCAAGTCTTGCTGTAAAGCTTTTATTTTTTTACAGATTCATTTGGTTTGCCATCAGTGAACTCATTTATCACATTTGCCTAGAATTATCACATAATCACATTCTATTGAGGTTGTTTTGCACGGTGATCACAGGGTCAGTGGTGGTAGTTATCTGCAGCAGTATAGTGAAATGTTTTTTTTTGTTTGTTTTTTTCAGTACACTGAAAAAGTGACAACTATTTCAGAGTGATCCAATTAAGAACAGAAGCCTCTAAGTGATTTTATGTGGTTTTCTGAAAGGATTAATTATTATATTTCATATAATGTATGTCAAACAGTCAACGTCTAAGAAGCTGTCCATGCTGATATTGCATTGTCTATCCAAAACAAAAAATGTGTGAGAAGTTTACTTCATATAAAAACAAATACAAAGACAGAAAACAAGTGCATAATATAGCATGTCTGCAATAGAAACATTACAACATTAAGTTAATTTAAATAAATGATAATGACAAAGAAATGACAATGGTTACCAAAATCTCTACCCATATACTCCACAAATATATAGTGGTTAAAAAGTTACGTATTTATTTCTATTGCATAGATGAGTTTTGTGTCGTCGTGTGTGTCGTCTGTATAAGTAAGCTTGTATTTCACCACGCTGTGTTCATTCAGGGTTGTGGACCTTGGATCTTGTGAGAACATTGAAAAGGATGAAAGATCACTGCCTTGTGAATTATAACAAGTAAATCCACTAGTTATAATTCACCTGCAGCTGCTTCTAGCCTTCGACTGGTCTTCAAGGTCAGGATCAGGATCACAGTGAGAATACACAAGAGTCTCTTGTCTTTAAGGTGTATTATCACAATAAGCCTCCCTTTAAACTAAAAAGGTAACTACATTTGCATTTCCTGAAGGAAATAGGTTTAAGGATCGTTTAAGGTTCTGTGTAGCTAAATACAATTTTGCATGTGAGCCACTTTGTTGTCACGACCCTTAACACATTCTGCTGGAATCACACATAGTAACAATGACGTGTAGTAAAATAATTGGTATAGCACTTTATACAAAGCAGCTTTACATTAATAAACAGGAAAATGATTCAGTGATGCACACAGAGTTCAATTCTGGTTAAGCATTAGTAAATAGTTAATTAATCATTTATAAAGCATTAATAGACATTAGTAAGCAGTTTATAAATACACCTATAAATGCTTTGTTCTTGATTTATAAGCATATCTATAATGTGTTTAATAATTGTATTTTCATACCTTATTAATGATCAATTTATCATTTCTAAATTATGTATTACATTATTTACAAACCAGCTATTTAGAATCTGTCAGTGGTTCATAATATCATTTATAAAGTGTAGGTAAATGATTAATAAACAATTTAAAATCTTATTATTTAAACATATAGTGATAGTTACCCAGTGTATTAATAAATGCTTTGTTAACACATATTCCTACTGTAATTCATGGTTAATTCAGGTAGTTATAAAACATTTAGTAGTTGTCAGTCAACTATTTTTGTGAGCTCATCTAAAGTGAGGACTATTTATGCCTCATGAAGCTTTTATCAAAGGAGATTTAAAAGATACAGAACATAGAAATATTTATTTTAAGGAAAAAAAAATAATGGGTATAAAATAATTAAAATTAATTAAAATAATAAAATTTAATAAAAATAATTTAAAAATTAAAAAATAAACCTCTGCAATTTCACAGAAAATAAAAATCCCTGTACTCCTGTAAAATGAAAGTATGCAATCTGATATAAAAATAAATTTCTGTAAAGTGTAAACATTGCTGAATAAAAATTTACCAGTGCCAAGACTGGATTACAGGAGTGCCAAAATACAACAAATAATGTTTTTATAAAACAATAATAATGTAATAAAATATTTTACAGTGTCAAAACTACCTCAGTACTAACTTTAAAACATTAGAGAACAGCAGTGCAGAAGATCACTGAGCCTTTAAATCTTCTTTGTAAAGCTTTACAAAGCATAAATAGTCCTCACTTTAGATGAGCTCACAGAAATAGTTAACTGATTACTTCTAAATGTTTTATAACTACCTGAATTAATCATGAATTACAGTATTTCCTGAATCTTATGAACCACTGACAACTCCTAAATAACTGGTCTGTAAATAATGTAATATTTAATTTAGAAATAATAAACTGATCATTAATAAAGTATGAAAATACATTTATTAAACACATTATAGATATGCTTATAAATCAAGAACAAAGCATTTGTGTATTTATAAACTTCTTATTAATGTCTATTAATGCTTTATAAATGATAAATTGACTGTTTACTAATGCTTCATAGTGTGCAGTTATTATAAAGTGTTACCCAATTCTGCTGTAAAGCAGCTCTAAAAAGATAAAATAGTTTAATTGTTCAGCTGAAGTCAGTTCAGTGTTCATTCAGTTCTGTTCAATGACTGTATAAAGATCATCAAATATGAAATGAGTTCAATTCATCTATAAAGCAGCTCTGGACCAAATAATACTGAAGCTGCTGATAAAATTACAAGATGCTTTAATGACGCACTGGGTTCATGAGTCAACCGGTGTTTGTACTTGGAGAATTCAATACCTGTGATTTGTCTGCTCATCTTCCAGCTCTTCAACAATACATCACATTTCTGACACGTTCAACACAAGCGTTGGATAAATGCTTTGGGAATATAGGAGATGCTTATGAAGCAGTGTGCAGAACCACCTTAGGCAAATCAGACCACAGTATTATCCACCTACTGCAGAGATACCAACAGAAGATTAAACATGAAAAACCTGTCTCACAAACTGTACAGAAGTTGTTGGAGGACAATACAGGAACTTAATTGTTGTTTTGCCAGTACAGATTTGACTTGTGCCTTGTTGTTTATGAACTTATCGATATTATTACATCTTATATAAAGTTTTGTGAACATATTGTAAAAGTCTGATTTTTTTCCTAATAATAAGCCATGGTTAACAAAGGAGCTGAAAGTTTGTTTAAACAAAAAGAAAACTGCTTTCAGCAGAAGTGACACCTATATTGTTAGAGAGCCCTAATATATATATTAGGGCTGTCAATAGATTAATTTTTTTCGCGATTAATTGCACACTTATCGTGAAATTAAGCATACACCATTTATCATGTTTAACACGTCAATTCTGCCATCGTTGCCTATATCCAGCAAAGTAAACCATCAGCTTGAAGTGTGATTTTCACAAAACTGTATTTTTCAAGGTAAATTTAGTCTTTCCAAAAAAGGACACCAAATAACCAAATTATATGATTTCATATAATTCATACATTTATGTAGGCTACACCAAATAGCCTACTTGACAAGTCAAGTTGTGATACTGAACAGGACCACATGGAGATGCCAAAAAAACCTAAACCAACCGCCTTGACCTGCATATATATTAAAGTACACAGCAATATACACAGGACAAATCCAAACATTGTCCTGAATGTGTGTGAAACCAACGTGAATGTACTGAAATGTGTCTGTGCATAAATACAGTGTGCGATCAGTGCGTCGAGAGCGCTCATACATGATTTGTTTGCGCATCAATATAACGGACTCACTCATGCTTCTGTCCGTCACCGCAATCGACTTTACTTTGATTGCAAAGTCTTTGATTTACTTTGATTGCATCCATCAAAACTTTCATAGCAAGAAGCTGGTTTGCTTTATCCAGCCGAGGAATATTGTTTTCATATCATCTGGCCATACAGCGGTGGTGTCATGATCCCTGCCTGTGTCCCCTGTCTACCTTGATGCGACCACAGAGGTTGCCCCTGAGTTCTCTGTCTACCCTGATACTACCACGGAGGTCGTCCCTGAGTTCCCGGTCTACCTTGATGCGACCACGGAGGTCGTACTGGAACTGCCCGTTTGTCTCGACCCAACCACAGAGGTCATTCCTGAACTGTCTGCCTGCCTCAACATGACCAAAGAGGACATGCTAGACAGAGCATTGGAGGATGTTTCTGAGCCCTGCTCCACCATGGGGGTCTTCAAGCCCGTCTGAGCCCAGACAGAAGGTCCTGGCCCGCCCTGATCCGAGGATTGGAGACAGGGCCAGAAGTCCAGTATCGCCTCTCGGGCACCTCCTCCTCCTTGGGGTAGGTCCCAGAGAAGGCGAGACTCTGGGAAGAAGAAAGATTTGAGGGAGGTACATGAGGGTAGTTACATCTACCCTCTCCTTTCTTCTTCCACCTCCTGAGTAATGATTTTTTATCCAGGTGCTTCTTATGATCAGGCCAAGGGCTGGGCCCATGATGAAGATTTTTGTGGCTCACCTTTTGGCTTGATAGTGAAGAGGCTCTTTCAGGCTTGAAAGAACCATAGATTCCATCCTTCTATGATGGTCTCCGTTCTTCGAGCCACAGGTTATAAGCTTGGTCTATATTTTAATATATTGACCGTAGCTTTCCTGTATAGCTTTTCCAGGGTGTGTAAAAGAAATAGAAGGGGAATTTAGGGCCCTGAAGTTCCCATTAGGTTGGTTATCTTTGTGTTGGCTATATGGCCACCTTTTCAGCCACCATATGGTAGAGTAGCTTTCTCATCTGGTCATAGCTAGAGTTTGTATTAGGTGATTGGCACTCTCTACTTCAGATCTATGTTGAGCGTGGTCTTCGGGCCGCCTGACATTGTTTGACTTGGGTTGAGTATCGCTCCTCTGAGCTCTTGTTTTTAGAGTTTATTTCAGAGTTGCCTCCTCTCCATTGAGAGTTTTAGAGGTTGATTTTTAGCCCCAGGCAGATCTATGCTTATGTCTGGCCTTATAGGCCCACAGCTATAGCTGGCCTAGGCTAGAACTAGGGTTTAGGTGATATACTGAAGCATTTCACCCCTTTTATTACTACCCCTGTCACGAGAGTGCAGTTTTCCTAGTTCTGGCCTCCTCTTATCAGAGTTGTCAGGCCAAGGCCCATTACCCCTTTGGTGTAGGTGCAGGATAGATAGCGGCTAAGGTAGCAGACTATTGCTAAGTCTCCCTGTTGCAGTTGTCTCATGTGGTTATCACTATGTGAATAAAAAATGCTAGTGTTGCTGTGGCCCCATTTTCCTAGAGCTTTTCATTCTATACTTTGTTTAGTCTTTTCCCCTGAACCCCTTGAATTAAGATTCAAGCTTGAGTAAAACAGTGTTAGCTCATGTTCCCTAGGGTTCAGTACAGATGTGTAACGAATTAACTAAAAGGGGAAATATTAATAATTATTCATAACTCATTATGATTATCAATTATGATTAATTATGAATATGTGAATCAGTTAATCAGATTAACTTGATGTAGCTACATTACAATTAATATTACAATCAATTAACCTGTTCGTCCAGTGAAGACTCAGTGTTAATTGTTTATTAAGTCTAATGTTCATTTCCAGGTTATGGAAAAACAACATTCTTATTGTACAGTACTACTCAAAGCATATAGTCAAGATTTAAATCATTTAAGAGGCAATTTATTAGCAGACGGAGTCAGTCTATTGTGCATAATCTTTATTAACTATCTCGCAAACACATAACTAAACTGACAAACACATAACATACATGCAGGTCACATACATACGTAGGTAAAAATGAGCAATGATAGAGTTGAACCGGAAGTGGGACCGGAAATAGAGCTATGGGAAAAAGATAATCTGAAAAAGAAGTTTTCTCAGTAATAAAACACCTTTGCTGACACAGGTGGTTTACACATTAATACTAAATTGCTGTTTAGTGTTCAAATGTACGATACTTGCAAGATGCTGAGGAGCATCGGATTTGCAGGCTGAGAAGCATCAGATCTGCAGGCCGAGGATAAATCTTGCTGATTCGGTCTGAACTTGTAGCCAGTATCTTCTGCGTTGGATGAAGTAATACGAAACCACTTAAGTCTCAGTTGTTACAGATGTCTCTGTCTTTGGTGAAAAGCGCCCACCCTTGAAATTCACATTTTCAGGGTAGTATGAATGAAAAGTAAAGCATTCCCCTGTTTCTCAGTGTTGTTAATGCTCTAGATCTATTTTGCCCTACACAATGTGAGCTCTATAAGTCTATTGCTGCCACAGGTTAGCACCTGTTTTCTGTAGTAGTAGGCTTTGTGCTGGCCTCCTTCAGAGCATGGTGACTAGGTTGTACTCCCCTTGCTATTAAGGGTAAAGTGTTTTTTACTGAGTATATGGCCTGTTGAAATGCATAGCTCAGGTTGAGTTTGTTTGTGAACCTCACTATTCAATTTGGTTCTTATCTAACTCCCTTTAGAGTTTGAACACTGCCACAAGATGTTGGAGTAGAAGGCTTTGTTTGCACCTCCTTTAGAGCACAATAGCTTGGTGTATCACAAGTTTTATTGGTAGATGTTTAGTCAGAGTTTTGCTCACTTAGAACTAGCACTGCCACAGGTTTTTGCCCGTGACCATTTGAAGTAGTAGGCCAGTTTTTGGCCTCCTTCAGAACATGGCAGCATATATTATTTGTACTCCCCTTACTGTAAGGGTAAAGAGTGTTTTACTGAGTACATTGCCTGGTGGAATGGTGGCTCAGGTCAAGTTAAATTAGTTAACCTCACTGGAGAGTTTGGTTATCATATTTGGCTTATCTGCTAGTTTGACTCTGTTTCATTCTGAATGAGTTCCATGTTTGTGGGATCTTGCTTATCAGCAAGTGAGCTGTTCTAGGTGTGTGGCCTTCACAGGCAGCCCTTTAAGCTTTCCCCCACCACATCTGGGTGTTCTTTAAGCAGATTGAGCATGTAGTTTTACATGTTGGCCTTTCGCAAGGCTGCTGTGATATATTTCTACACGTTGTAGAATTTATGTCATGTTGCAGGCCTTTCCTGGGACTCCATGATTTGTGCCTACAGTACAGTTAATCTGCATAGTACTTAGCTCCCTAAGCTGGTCAGTGGTTGAAGGCCTCTCTGAGGCCTCCCTACTTAAAGTTACCCTCTTTGTTGACAGAGCAGATCATTCAGAAGAAATGTGATGCAAACAATGGATAATATATCAATATTTAATTTTATTTTATTTTTTTCCAACGGACACTCATGGACATTTTACCCAAGTGCCACGGATTGGATTCATCTCACAATCGCTATTTCATTATAAAGGTACGAAGTCCCGTTTGATTTTTCGTTGTCATTTGAACACCCAACACAAATTACAGTTACTGGTGCTGGAGCATCTATATCGTAAAAAAGACACAGTAGAATGACAGTAAACCTTTAGAACTGTCTAATGATATAACTTGTTGTCTTTATTAATATTTTAGATAGTATCTAAGATAGATAGATAGCTCCTTTGCCTGCTAACATGATCACGTCGAGCTAGGCAGGCGTGGTTGGAGCAACTAGGCACTTCAACTCCAACCACGTCCCGCCTCTTTGCCCATTTTTTGTTATCCGGGAGTGATGCGCTGCTAAGATGGCAGCGGCCTCATTTTTGCTTCAAAAGTGCTCTTCAGAAATCTACGGGTGACGTCACGGACACTACATCCTTATTTTTTTTATACTTTTTTAAAATATTTTTTGATTACTTAATCAAAACAACCCAACTGCAGTTTGAATTATATTTCTTGGAATGCACAATAAAAAGAGTTATTTGTTTTTGCAAATGTATGTATATATATATATATATATATAGCATTGGTGCATGTTGATTCATCTGAAGTCCTTGCAGGGTTTGGGGTCATCTCTTAACAGGTGTTGAGGCATAAAGTCTTCATAAGAGGCTGGATCCAAACTGGGCATCCTGAGATAAAACCGAAAAACAAATGGAGAATAATTAGCATAGCTGCTGTTCATAACAGTAACTAAAGATAATGTGCATTTGATCTGATATAACTGAAGTACAAGGTTATGAGATGTATTATGTGAATTCTTGGCTAAAGAGATGTCTTTTGTCTAGATTTAAACTGGGAGAGTGTCTCTGATTCATTTCATATGCTCAAACATATCACTGAGTATCACTCCATATATTCACACTCTCATTCCATATATTCAGAGTTTTATTCCTTTCCATATTCTCAAACTTCATGTGGCATGCCATAGAAATGTACATGTACAGTATGTATATGTAGGCCATTTTGCTTCAACACTTTGAGTGTTTTGGCTACATTTCACATAATAGGCCTGTAGATTGCGCTTACTTTAACCAACTATGATAGTTTCATCAAATGGTTAATCATTACACATCAATTTTTCATTTGTTATGAAAATAAATTTCAATGTGCTAACCATAAGGGCAACACAAGTGACACAGAAAAATTGTAAAACAGTAAAATGTCCAGGAAAATAAATAAATACTTGGTCAATAATCCATCCTGTTTTAATAATATATACCCACTTATACAAGAATCAGCTGTGTAAGCATAATAATATTAATTTCACATTTAAATATGTCACATGAATAAATGTACAGAGGAACTTTGAGTTGTACAGTTTAGACATAACAAAATATCAAAACTTTTTGTTAAACAAATATTAGATTGAATCTCCACGCCATAGGATCTCTTGATTTGATTGGATCTCTCAAAAAGACATCCATTTTGAGTGCTATCCAAAACTTTGATCAGTTTTGTCTGACAATCAAAACCAGTTAACAGCAAGCCCTGTCTGATACCCAAAAGTTAACACAACTGTATTAACTAAAAGTTTATATCAGTCTGAGAGATAGACAGAGGGAGCCGTAAAATAGCAGGAAGAAGTGGTGATAAAAAATAAATAAATAAATAAAATAAAATAAAAAATGAGTAGTGTTTATTGAATAATAGTTGTGTTTGTTTCAATTTGCTTTGTCCCGACTGTTTTAATATCCTTTATTCCCACTTGTGTTGTGTCTAACAATACATATTTCGGAGAGGATTGTATCATTTGGCGGTAATGTAATGCATTTAAGAGACAGTGGTCTTTAGCAGTAATTTTTTTGACAAACAGATTAAATGCATCATTAACTAAGAATAATAATCAGTATTGTTTTAATAATGAGGAAAGTCTAGAACTAATTGTACAATACGTTCAGCTACAGCGTAGAGCAATATTCCACCCCAGTACTGAGTTTCTGAAAGTGAGATTTTAATATCTTGGTTTGACTTGCTTTCACTTCTTTGCCACAAACATGGTTCCCTTTATGATCGATCACTGAGCGTTTTCCCAGTTTGTTTGTTGAAATCCTCATGGCACCAGTCTTTCAGATAATAACAATTTCCAAGGATTTGTCCTAATGGCTGGTCCATTCCCTCAAACATATTTATCCAGCTCTGAAACACAAACCAGTAGCTTTTGATTTCAGTGATCCATGTTATTAGCTTCCACTTTGTCTGACAGGCTATTAATCTTTTTTTTTTTCTTTATTCTTTTATATGTATTTATTCTTTTTATTTTTCCCAGTCTCATTCTAACAGCAGCTGAACTAGAACTCCTGCGTTGTGTCCTCAACTCTTCCTAAAATTGAGTATCATTGCTCTATTCATCATTTTGAATCTCTGCTCTCCTGCCAGGGGTCAAGGTCTAGTTGTTTAGCATAACAAATTAACCCCTGCTTTGCTGGACCATGCTTTTCCTTGCTGTTATAATAAAACTTAATTTTCCCAAAAGTATTTTTAGCCAACTATTTTCAGATGCAATCAGAATGATCTTAACTCAGAGAATTTGGCCAGTTTATCAGTATGAAGAGTGGGAGTCCATACTCCAAAAGCTACCTTGTTGAGTTTTTCTTTCATCTTGCAAATGTTAAGTATATATATTTGTATGGTAATGTACTTCCAGAGGCATTCTGTGGGAGTTGGGGCAGGGAAACTGGAGTTTCCCTGACAAATAGCCAGTCCATCACAGCACTAACCCACAAAGACATACACATTCACACTTACAGACAGACTTACAGTGTTTCTAATTCACCTATCCTGCATGTCTTTGGATTGTGGGGTAAACCGGAGAGCAGGAAGAGCATGTAAACTCCTAGCCCTTTCAATTTTATCATTTATAATTTTTGTTTGTTTGTTTCTGCTGTGTCACTTGCGGTGCCCTTATGTTTAGCACAGTGAAATTTATTCTCATTACAAATAGAAAAATGGATCCATTGGCTTTTGATATCCAATCCTTTATCCACAAAGCCACGTGTTTCAACATGTCTGCATAATATAAGCTTTATAATGGTGGGGGAAAGGCAATCCTATTGAAATTCCTCAACATTTCACATTTCAAATCGATTAACTTATACACTCCATTTAAACTTTGTAAATCATTTCAGTCTTGCTCTTTTTTTGTAAACTGTAAACAGCATTTGCAATGTAACAAATGGTATTGTTGTTGCAAAGTTACTATCATTTTCCAGCTCAATTCAGTCCAAATATATTTGTTAGAGAAACTATGTTGAACTCTAGGATTCTTAGTTCTTTTAAAGATGTAAATGGAGACAGATGTATTGTCAGTTAATTGTGACCTATCTCTAGGGCTGCCCCCTAATAGTCGACTAACACATTTTTTTTAGTCGCAGGGCATCCAAACACTCATTCATCGACCTCAAATATGGCTTATCCTATGAAACATGTAAGTAGTAGTACCACTTCGAATACTCCATCATTTTTGATCATACAGATAAGAGTAATACATCTTTTGAATCTGTGAAGAGTCTACTTTTATTTGTGTGCACTCGCAATAAATAATGAAAGCAAACAGGGTGCGATTTCTGCCGTCTTTCTCTTTCTTCAATTGCGAGAAAATTTCAGAATTGTGCAGTGACTTTTTAGCCTTCATAATACCTTAAAAATCTTAATGGTCCTAAAAATAAGCTTCCCCTACCGAAGCACCATGCAATTGTATTGTGCAGCACTGTACCTTTAGTACGCAATTAACAGAGGTTCTGAGAATTCATTCTGCCACCCGTTCAATATGATGTTAAGTAATAATCAAAGCCGAGGTATCGATCATGACCCTGAGAGCTGCCCCTGCATGTAGTTCAATCTGAAGCGAGATTAAACCTGGCCTACGTGCACTGCTGATGGGCCTTGGGAGAGAGACATTAAAAAGGCTTCCATTCAATCGCTGCTTCTATTTGCCCAGGGTTGAAGCACAAGGCTTTGAGCAAGGACAAAACGGCTATAAATCTGAACATGGGTGAAAGCTGTTAAAAATGAATAAAGTCACTGCTGATGACAGATAAGGCATTTCCACACTATGACAGATAAGCTCCGGGAGAATCACCTATATATGGCGTCAAAAATTCCATTTCTTCACTGCGATAGTAGACAAGTGAGAGAAGATGGCAATCTGTGTCAACACAAACTAAATTAAAAATGTGGAGACGTAAGAATTGATACTATTTGTGGCCCATGATGCAATTTATTCTGCAGATGTTACATGTTTAACGTTAAGGGTTATAGATGGGTTTGGGAGAGTCCAGCTGTTGTTTTTTGATCAGGAGAAAATGTGAATGCCATGAACAAAAACATCCCTCGTGCATAGTGTAACTTTAGCCATGGAGCGTTTGCATTGTTTAAAAATGACCACTTCTTTTCAAATAAATACTGTAAATTGTAGGTTTATACTGTAAATCAGTAGTGTAACTATTCCATCAGTACAGGTGCACCCATGATGACGGGCCCTTTCACATTGTTTAACATTTTTGAAAAGCAAAATCCTCAGTGTTAAATCATCACTGTTCAGTATTTATTTCTAACCCTGAACCCAACCTTGACTCAATATCAATATTTATAAAAGATACATTTATATATAAAACACATAATGAGCAGATAAAAGTACAGCCACAATTCAACTTCCAAAGCCAAACGATTGCTTAGTGTGCAGACCAGGGGCCATATTCACAAAACATTGTAAGGATAAAAGTAGCTCCTAACTTGCCAATTTAGGAGAAACTCTTAAAAATAATGGGATTGCGTTAGTCCTAAATTTTTGCTCTAAGAGTATTTCTCAAAGCATTTTAGCACTAAAACTAGCTACTAAACCTGTGAAAAGTTAGGAGTAGTCAAGAGGACTCCTAACTCAGTAAGACCAAATCACAAACAATCCTAAAATGGCTGGTGCCAGCAATCTGCCTCAGCAATTAGCCCAAAGACACTGTACACTATTGAGGCAATGGTGATAGAGCCTCTGATGCTGAGCCTTTTCTTCATAAATGCAATAAATATTTTAATTTATAGATTTTAATCTGCGATGACATAACATAAAGGTTCATTTATGTACAGGCAAAATGTATTGAATGATGGAGAATAAAACATTGTGGTCAAGTTGAAAATAACATCCTATCGTCAGCGCCGATAGCCTTGTGGGCCAGCTCGAGTGACACGAGTTCAGTTCCAGCTCGTGTACCCTTCCTGATCCCGTCCCCCCTTTATCTCTCCCACTTTTCATCCTGTTTACTTACTGTCCTATCATAATAAAAAGGCAAAAATGCCAAAAATAAATATTTTAAATTAAATAAATAAGAAAATAATGTCCGATTTCGTGTGGCAGTTGTTTTCACGAGTTTACATTTCGAATAGAGTAAATGAGTAAAATGAGCGTATTTGGCGTGCTGTCAGAGGGAATCGAGGGCTTTGAGCTCAGAATTTAGCCCAAAACCAGAGTAGGCTAATCCCCGTATCCCCAGTTGTGATGGGAACCAGCCGAGAATGAGGAGAGAGGGTGGCGGAGGGAAGCAGAAAACTCTTGAGGTAGGTGAGTCAGCTGTGTGTGTGTATAATATAAACCAAAAATTAATCAGACATTTTTGATATATTTTGGATATGTTTTTACTAGTGGGTGCAGGACACTATAGTTCATTTATGTAAGTGAGGATAGCAAAAATTCTTCATACAGTGGACTACCAGTAAAATTAATGACAATTTGGAACCAAAAATTATTCAGACACTTTGACCTGTCCAAGGTGTCTGTATAAATTTTGGTTTGACTATATTTTATATATATATATATATATATATATCCTCCTATACTTTGTTTATAAAACATAATTTGTCGCTTGAATTCTGCGATCTCTGGAGATGTAGACATGTAAGAGGCTGACAATTAGGCTAGCTGAACATATACTTGTTTAATTAGTGACACTTAGCCTACATTTTAAAATCTTTATTTGAATATGGCAACATCATACCTCCTTCTACAATATTTCTATGATTAATTCACTGACAGAGACTCCTCCCCTATCGACCAATCACTATGGTCATAGTTATTAAGCATTCTATTCTTTTTCTATTACTATTCCTAGTAAAAGTTGGTCTCAGCAGCTTTGTAATTTTTCGTATAGGCATTTCATCCACACGGATCTGGCGTTTTCGGGAAGGTGAAACCGCTATTTTTTGAAACCGGGTTCCAAAGTGGATAAATCTGAAAACGCTGCCTTTGCATTTTTTTGTGTACAGCCAATCCGTATATTTTGTGAAACGATGATGTCAACCCATCAACCCATGTGTCGACCCTAGTCAGTCACCGCTAACAGCAACAACAACAATCATAACATACTACATGACTTACAGCGATTAAAACATTGTTTCACTCTCTTCCTTACACAAAGTTATTGCATGGCTTCAGAAGACATGGAATGTAGTACAAGTCATTTGAAATACTCTGCAATATATAAAGTCCTGTATCTCGCTAGCAATGCAGTGGTAATGTGTTTGATTCTCAGGTAATGCATGATAAAGTGTATACATTCAAGGCGATGTTAGTCACTTTGGATAAATGCATTTTGAAATGCATAAATGTAAAATGCAAATAAATATATAATTTCTACTTTTACAGATACAGACAAAGTGTATCTGTGTAATCAATATCTTTCTTTACAAATAAAGGCAGGCTGGTTTTGGCTTGTGTTGTCCAGCCTCATGCTGAGAGGCCTGTTGAATCAATACCTGTTTATCACATGAAGCTTTAAAGGGGGTGCTCTATATGACACCTGTTTTTTTTTTTTTTTTTTTCTCTAGTTCCTGTATAGAGCTTATTGTTAGTGAATAATGTCTACGGGTGGTAGAAATCTGATCTGACTACAGCAGCGCCAGCCCAGCTAGTGCAGAACTGCAGGCTCAGGAAAATGTGAAGAGCAACTTTTGTCCAAATGAGCTCCCCTGACTCTGATATTGGACTATTCCCTTTTTTTTTTTTTTTTCGGCAGCTGTTCACCAGTCTTTGGTACAGGTAAAATAGATGCAATTTACTGTATATGTATGCATGTATAAATTATTGAGAGGGTAAACCAGTTTGTATTGTTGGTAGGATCAAGTTTATAACCAATCCCAAGCACTTTTGCTTTCCTGACTATATATATATATTTTAACTAGATTATCCTTTTGGGTTACACTAGGGTTCAGGTTAGTAGAATAAGTTGACATGTAGCTGCAAAGTTACAAGTTACTTATAGTCAGTAGAATGTCTGTTGAGGAGCATCAAAATAAAGTGTTAGCAGATATGAAGCTGACAGTCTACTAATACTCTAATGACTGCTAGTTGACATGTAGTTACAAAGGTTCTCATATGTTAGTAGAATGTCTGAAGTGAACTATGAATTTACCCTACTTTTTTTTTAAGAAAATCTGAGTGGTGTTGGTCCATGCAAACTCACTGATATGTGGGTGTTCTGAAGTTGGCATGCAATATTTTGGTCTAGCTATGGCTCAAGTCCATCCTGAAACTTAAGTCTATAGAATGTTTTTATCCTGTGTTCATAAGTCTGATCACTTACTTACTTCCGAACAAGCCTAAAATGATGTGGGTGATGCTCACCTTAACAAATGCCATTAATTCAGAGTCAAATTAAATTTCAAGCCAAGATTGCAAACCTCTAATTAATCATTTCAATTACTAGAGACATATAATGCCAGACACAAGAATGAATCCACAGTATACCTGTCTACCTAGGCACCTACTGATATCCTCAGAAGAGCTGAGAAGATTTCAGAGACTTTTTCACAAATAGATCTGTTGAATGACTGCCCAGACAAAAAAAAAGTACTAGAGGGCCAACGAAGAAACAACAACACAAACTCACAAGCAAACACAGTCTGTCTGAAGCTATCTTTTCAATCAGACAGCAAGATGAGAACTGTAAAGGTGGTCATTTCCTCCAAATGGACTGCCACACAAGTGTTCTGAATGGAGCACTGAAGGCAATTATTTAAAATTGGGGGGAGCCAAAAAGAAAGAAAAAGAAAAAAAAAGAAGAAATTGTACGTGTCCTTGACAATGATTGGGAAGGTCTTGAAGGAAGCCGAGACTGACAGCTAAACTACTTTTGCACAGTCTGCAGTCATTTCATAATTGCATCACTAGCATTTTTTCTCCACTCTCTTGCTCTTGCACTGATGGCTTTTGTTTCTAATCTGAATTTTGAAATTGCCTTAACTGCATACTCAACCCCTCCTTTTTCTCTCCTTCCAGTCTCCTTCTCTGTCTCTGTATTAGCTCAGTGTGAGTCTCATAAGCAGTGCATCATGCTGTTTCCTGTTGAGGATCATTCCAGGAGTCTCAACACAAGTATATAAAGGACTGTCCCATATTCAACCCACAGCAAAAAAAATAAATAAATAAATAAACAATCAAATTTAGTACTGTTCAGAAAGAAAGAAAGATGGAAATCAGCAGTAATAGTAATAGTTGTCACGAACTGTGGCAGTAGTAAGCGCACGACAGAGAATTAAACACAAACACTTTTATTAACACTAACAACACAAATAAACATATTTAAACCACCACATAAACATCAATGACACCATGAACAGAAAGAACTGAGGGCTTAAATACACAGAGCTAGATAATTCATGGAACCAGAAACAGGTGCATAACTTAATCAGAAACCATGGAAACAAACTAGTAACAAGAAGTCAGGAAAACAGTGACAGGGAACAATGAAAACAAAAACAACATGACCATGACAATAGTAACACTGAAGAAGTGTTGCAGTAAATTAAGGGTATACATTTACACGGCAAGAATGTACTAAGAATGGAAACTGTTTTCTTTTGCAATTTTCGCGTATAGTTGAAAACACTTTCAAAACGATCCACGCTCACACATCTGTGAAAACAACAAAAAATGCTGCATTCTGCTGCTAGGCCAGTAGTTGGCGATGTCACTTTGTAAACACTACGCGCCTACAGATATGAATATGAATGACGTCACCGTTAAAAAAAAAAAAAAAAAAGCGTTTTTGGAGTTTACATGGCATGAAAAAACGTCTCAGGTTACGAATGTAACCAGGGTTCCCTGAGAACAGGGAACGAGACTCTGCGTTTGCAACGCTATGGGGAAACGTCACGTGACTCGGTGTTCGAAAGCCAACTATCCAATAACTCCAAATCCTATTGGCCGGCGACAGCCTATGACGTCATACAGGCGCGACCCGGAAGTATAAAAGGGGCGCCTGGGGAAGCAGTCATTATCCATCGTCTTGAGGGACTGTTCAGCAGGCAGCCCGATGTATGGCAAGGAAACGCAGAGTCTCGTTCCCTGTTCTCAGGGAACCCTGGTTACATTCGTAACCTGAGACGTTCCCTTTCGAAAGGGAACTTCTACTCTGCGTTTGCAACGCTATGGGGAACGATATACCCACGCCGCCATGCTTGAGGAGAATGCCTGCCAAGAAAAATGGCTGAGACAAAGGCTCCAGAGCAGTAGAAACTGCTTGGCAACTCTCCCTCGGGTCACACCAGGCTGTCAGTGACAGCATTCCCTTCGGCCAACAGCCCAAGCTGAACTCCACGAAGGACCTCCTCAAAGGCCCTACGGAAGGTGCTAAGGCGTCTGGAACCAACCTTTCTAGAAGAAAAAGTGGTCCCTTCAAGGGAATGTGGCCAAGGAACCAAAGGGAACCTCGGCCAGTCACTAGAGGGGAACGAAGTCACCCCCAAAGCCACCAGGGAGGCCGACCTAGTCTGACCTGAGACAAACTCAGTCTGGGCCAACCCTGTCTGAATACAGAGCCTCCTAACACGCATTCTTCACAGAAGATAGTAAGTAAGAGTGACTGCAAAGAGGCAGAAACAAACTCAAACCCACGCGTAGAGACGGGCATCCTGGAGAGCAGAACTCAGCTAAGTGCTATGAACCCTCGTATTGAGGGGAGTATAATCCACTCATCCTAGGATCTACCCAGTGCTTAATTAACGCACTGAGGAGGCCGTGCGCTACAGAACCCTGATCCAGGGAAGCACAAACCAGCCTGATGCTGGATCCTTAAGAGGAGGCCTGATTTAGGCCTACCACCATGACCAGCTTAGGGAGCTAAGCACTATTACAAACATAACCCTAAAAGGGAAGTACGAAACTCACCTAACAGGTAGACCATGCGATGGGCACATACTCATGGAGGCCGAAAGAGGCCTACAGCATGATAGAGTTAAGTGAATAACAGAAGTCAAACAGAAAGTGGCCCGGCTTTCTTTCCGGGGTAGAAAGATGACTTCAATGGCAGCCTAAGAGGCTGCAGAGTGCCCACATGACAATCCACCCAACACGATCCACCGAGCAGTGTACTCAGTAAAAACACCTTTTACTCTCTAAAGCAAGAGGAGTACAGCGTACGCCAGCACGCATTAAGGAAGGCCTGGAGGGGCCTATAACCTCAACAGACACGTGGCATCAGCTCGTGGCAGTGTTTAGGCCCAAAGGACGATAAACAACCAGACAAAAGGAGGTTGGTTTATCACTTAGGCCTCTGGCCAACAGAAGTGTATAAAGATAACTCTCAAAGAGAAATACACCCAAACATACTCCAGTGTGTTAAAACTAGGCGGCCCGTAGGCCTAGCAACCTCTAATACACACGGCGTAGTCTTGTGGCCGTTTCTAGGAGCACAAAAGATCCACCCTAGGCGCTAGGTGGCCCTTAGCTCAACTAGAATAGGACTCAGGGAGGCAGATCTAGGTAAAAAACAACCTTCAGTAAGGTTTTGCTGCCAAACCAACCTGAGGGGCTAGCCACTCGAAATACTCGGTAAAAAGCACCTTGTCACCCTCACAGCGAGAGGAGTATATAACTGAACTCCACATATTACACCGGAGGCCGAAGTAGGCCTGCCTTAGTAAACACGTGGCATCAGCAAGTGGCTACCATAACCATAACCATACCACCCAGAGGCCATGTATTAACAGTGTCATGATTAACACATGAAAAACACTGCCAAACACAGAGAACAGGCCTGTTAGGGCCTATCCGTCAGTGATGGGGTGTGGCCGACGGTGGCATGGTTTCCCAGGCATCCTGCCAACAAGTCGACTAGAAAAAGGAGGCCTAAAGGGGCCTCCATTCCAGTAACAGGTGGCGATCAGCCTACTCACAGGTTAAAACACAAATTGTGCCAAACGTAAACTAAAAAGGAGGCCTGAAGGGGCCTGCCAATTCAATAACACGTGGCTACAGCTCGTGAATTAAAGTGAACCAAGCTACAGGGAACCAGCTGTAACCCAAAAAGCTATGGGAAGCTAACTGCAACCTGCGCTAGGCTACACATTCCAACAGGCAATGTACCCTAAATACACATTTTGACTAAAGGGAACCAAACAAAGCCAACATGGTCTAAGGAAGGCTAATATAAGCCTACTACCTCAGACAGACATGCGGCATGGCCTGTGGCAGCGTAAACCTGTGAAAATATGTGAGCACATTATGATCAGTTAAACAGTATAGTAGAACAACCGCTAACTAGAAGGAGGCCGAATATCATAAGGCCTACAATCCGAGTTATAAGCAGTATAACCGTTAACCAGACCACTAAAAAAGGGAGCTAATAGATACCAGTTTTCTTCAACAAAGTGGCACTAACTACCCTGAATATGCAATCCAACAGGTGATGCACCCAGTGACAAGGACCTCAGACTGGAGAGTACAAGTCACCAAATACTCAAAACAAAGGCCTACTTTCACAGCAAAGGGCCTACTGTTATGAGAGCAGGTGCCAACCTGTGGCAGCATAGGCTCACATACAGTGTAGGGCAAAAGTCTAGAACCCAAAGTAACACAAACTTTGATCTACATGCTGTTTTTTTTTTTTTTTTTTAAAAAAGAAAAACACTTCCCACACAGATCCTCAAATCTGATCTAAACCCCAGAGGACAGGAGCTAAAAACTAGCAACGTCAACTCAAACTTGATAAAACAAATTTATCAAGTGGCTCAGAAGAAAGTTATTCCTTTTAGCATGAAAGTTCTAGAAAGTGGGGCCAAGCACACACCTGCATAACTTATCTACGCAAAGATAAGGGCCTACCACCTGAGGAACAGCATAAGGGAGTCAGAAAACAGTCTACAACCTAGCTGTAAAACTCAAATTGCACCTACACCAGCAAGGGGATAATTGGGCGTACAGCCTAACAACTCCCTCGGGAGGAAAACCAGAACTAGGAAACAAATCCTGAAAGGATAGTGAATACATATGGGGTTACTTCATATATCACATCACCTAGCTCTAGCCTGGCTGCCAAGTTATAGGCCTATTTTCTTTATTATATACAACAGGCACCATAACAAACAGCCTGATCTCCACTTCTAAATCTCATGATGAGAAAAATAAAGTGAAGCTCAAAGCTGAAAAGTCAGGCGGCCGGTTAGGGCCGCCGTAGACATACAAACTGAAGCAATGAGTGCCAACTCAAACTATACTGAAAATAGCCGAGAGGCTACTCAACATAGAGAGAAAACTAAGCAGCAGCCATTCTGTGACCTGCTTAGTCAGTCTCAACATTCCAGTTTTGCCCAAAAAACCCCTATAAATACTATTTCTCAATGTTACATTCACTATGCCATGTTCAGGAATTATACAGGTAACAACACACAGTCAACATTTAGAGATTTAAATTTGACGTTGTCTTACCTTCTCGCGGCTCGAAGACCCAAGACTGCTCCTTCACAAACATGGGAAGGCAAAACATCCATGGTACTAGAAGCCCAAAGAACCCTTTCACTATCAAGCCAGAAGGCGGGCCTTCAGAAACGAATTCATCATGGGCCCGGCCGTCAGCCTGACTGTTCAAAGGTGTCACCTGAACATACACAGTGATTAAAAAACGCCCTGGGAGGCCAAGGAAGAGAGGCGAAGGCAACACATAGTCTCACCTTCGCCAGGAGAGGGGATCGATCAGCGGCGTTGCTGGCGCCGTTGATCAACCACCTCTCTTAAACCATCTTTCCTCTTCCTCGTGTCTCGCCGCTTCTGCGACTTGCTCCGAGGTGGAGGAGGCGCTCGAGCGGCGACGCTAAACCTCTGGCCCTGCCTCAGAGCCCCGACTCGAGACGGGCCAGCGCCTCCCGGCTGTCTGGGCCCAGGATCGGACCTGAGCGGAATGCAGTTTTTATATGCTGCTGAGCGCACCTTCGCCTCCCTGAACTTTCCAACCACCGTCTCAACGGAGCCGCCAAAAAGTTCAGTTGGCGAAACTGGGGCATCGAGAAGAGAGCCCTTCTCTTTCTCCCCGATGTCCGCCATGTTCAGCCACAGATGCCTCTCCGTGGCCACCATGGCCGCCATCGATCTCCCAATCGAGGCGGCCGTCTGTTTGGTGGCCCGGAGAGCGAGATCTGTGGTGCGGCGTAGCTCAGCCACCGCATCAGGGGACAAACCTTGCCCCTGATCCAGGTCCTTCAACAGATCAGCCTGGTACGCCTGTAACACTGCCATTGTGTGTAAAGCCGCACCAGCCTGACCCGCAGCAGCATATGCTCTGCCGTTCAGACGGGATGTTTGTTTAAGGGGTCTGGACGGCAAAACCGGAGCCTTTAGAGTCGGTGCTCTGCCCGTGACGAGATAGTTGGCAAACGTCTCGTCAATGGGCGGCAGCGACACATACCCATGCTGGCCCAATCCCTCCACATCAGCGAAATTTCCTCGCTGATGTGGATGAATTCTGGCCGAGTATGGGTTCTTCCATGCCTTCTTGATCTCAACGTGGAGATCCGGAAGGAATGGAAGGCTCACTGGAGTCACAGGGTTGTGGTCGGAAAGAAAGCGTTCGTCCAGTCTGCCGCGAACGGGCTCTTTCCTATCGCGCCCCCACGGCAGCTGCAGTCTGCCAGCAGCGCGTTCCACAACCTCCAGCAACTCGGCATATGCTGGGCCAGGCGGCTTGGAGAAAGAAGAAGAAGAAGCCACTTCTTCCTCCTCCATTACCACCTCCTGGCCACGGGGGCTATCGGCCAGAAGAACACTCGCTCCCGGGTCAGATGATGTCAGAGACAGGACATCGTCGTCCTCCAGGAGCTCATCCTCGCCAGCCGCCGCCGAAGGCTGAGAGACCACAACACCTCTCTCAAACTTGGCAGCGAGCTCCATCTGCGAGCCCCATGAGTGCAGCCGCCGCTCTGCCTCAGCACGAGCAGGGCCGGATCCACCAGGCGCAGATGTTGACGCTTCATCCCTCGAGAAGAAGGCCAAGCGAGAACGGAGCGTCCTCATAGGAAGACGCTCACAATTCACACAGACAGCGCCCTCAAGCACCATCCGTGCGTGTTCTTCTCCCAGACAATAGACGCATAGGGTGTGCGAATCTTCCGGAGTCAGAAATCTCGGGCATGGATCCACACACTTCCTGAAACGCTTCTCCTTGTCCTCAGACATAATAGAGAAATTTCCGCTATTTGATGATCGGCAACGAACACAAACAGTCCCGAAAGACGATGAGATAATGACTGCTTCCCCAGGCGCCCCTTTTATACTTCCGGGTCGCGCCTGTATGACGTCATAGGCTGTCGCCGGCCAATAGGATTTGGAGTTATTGGATAGTTGGCTTTCGAACACCGAGTCACGTGACGTTTCCCCATAGCGTTGCAAACGCAGAGTAGAAGTTCCCTTTCGAAAGGGAACTTGCACTTTGAAACCTGTTTTCACAAATTTGTGTTTTCAGGCCCCCAAAATGCTGTCAAAATGCATACAAAGTTTTACATTCACATAATAAAGCAGGTTCACTCTACAAGCAATGATTAGTGATGACAATACCTGCTGTTAACAAGTCACTGTAGAAGGAGTCAAGAACAGAAAATTACTGTTTTTTTTTTGTTTGTTTTTTTATCATTTCTGATCTTTTTTTTTTTTTTTTTCAAACTTAATATGCTTACAATATGGTTTCAGTTGGTGATAAAAATTTCAGCAGAGTAATTTAGAAGAAATTGGGGTTACACTTTATTTTGATGGTCCCTTTTGAAAATTCTGTTGACTATAAGTAACTTTGCAACAGCATGTAAACTAACTCTCATTAGAGTACTAGTAGACTGTCTGCTTAATATGTGCTAACACTTTATTTTGATGCTCCTCAGCAGAATTTTGCAAGTACATGTCATCTTATTCTAATCCTAACCCTACCAGTCTACTTGTACTCCACTAACACTCTAATGAGAGTTAGTAGACATGTAGGTGCAATGTTACTTATAGTCAACAGAATGTGTTAAAGGGACCCTCAAAATAAAGTGAAACTGAAATTAGTTTAAACATACAGTATAAACATATTAACTAACATCAACTTTTGCATTATAGGATTTGATAAAGTATCAGTTTTCCAGGAGCAGGACTGAAGGATTTGGGTTCAATTACAGTACAGATTAAGTACTACTGGGATGTAAATGTGATGCAATAGAGACGTTGTCAGCATGATGTGAGCCTCCTGTTGCAGTGATGCTTCAGGCAGCAGACGAGCTGCAGACACACTGAATTCTGCTCCGTACTCAATGCTGATGGTTCCTCGTGTACTGCCTCATCCATCCTTCAGTCTTTGACCCGGAAACAAGTATGTGGTTTAAATAAACCATCAATTTCACATACTTCAACAGTGCATCTTGCTTTATTAATATTTATTAAGAGTGCTTTAATTAACAAAACATAACAGCAGATCCCTTAAGCACACTGATGTCCTTTTGAAGTGATGTCTGAGTGAGCAAGAATATTCTGTTTTACATTTGCTCCGATACCTTCATCCTCCATCTCATCACCACACGAGAGAAGAGGTAGGATGCATGGAAAGTAAACAAGGATGCAAACATGTACCCAGTGTGTGTAAAACGGGCCTAACTACAAAAGCCAGTTCCTTAATGACATCATCCTCCAGGAAGTGACATCATCTTTTATAGGGAAGCGATTCGCTCATTGAGTCTGACGTCACACATCATTGCCGTCATTATGTGATGTCAAACTACTAAAAATCCCAGATGGCCAGACAGTGATTCATCTTTTATAAATCATTAACTCAACATTTGCCAGTCTGTGCCAGCATTTTTGATAATTTTCATTCAGTTTTGCGTATGATGTAATGCATAGAGCCTCTGCTTTACAAAAATTACTCTGACTTCATGCATTCTTTTTTAATCAACACTTAAATGTGGGCAAGTTTCATAAAAAATGAAACATTTTGAACAAAAAGCTGAGAAAATCGCATTTTTGTCAAAGATTACATCTGGATGGGATTCGGAACAATGATCAAAACATAGATGGAGTAGACTGAGTCTATCAACACCCCCAAAGCTTCACAGTCCTATACCATGTCCTGGGTCGACATTTCATTGAGTAACGTTAGGAAGTTTTGATTTATATGCGGTTGAATGTTTGGTCGCATTATTTCACATGTGCGTAAGCAATGCTTCTATCGCTTGTTTTTTGCTTCTTTTTCACCTGTGTTTTGATCCGGAGATTCTGTAGTCTTTCAGAAGATGTGTAACAGCGCCCCCTACCATATAACAGTGAAAACACAGATTGCCAGAAAATTCCGTCAATGGCAGGGAAGCTTTGTGTCAAAAATGACAGAAAATTCCATCAATGGTGGGTAAAGAGTTCAAATATTTGTGTCTGGGATGCCGTGGGCAAGGACACTGTGGTGTACACCATAAGCTTTAAATGCTTAGATTAAATGTGTAATGTCACTACATAGTGCTCATAAACTGCTGTTGAGATAGTATTCTCAAAGTGCAACGAGTAGAGGCTTGGACCCAGAAACAGCATTTCTTATGTCACAATTTAACAAATACCTCACAATTCAATGAGTCTTATAATGTTTTGTGATGTTTCTCTCATGCAAAATCATTCCTTTGTGAAATTCCAAAAGATGGGTAAAAATATCAAAATAAGTTGACAACCTCATGTAAGTAGTTTAAGTCCAAATATAGCTCTTTGTTTTCTTCATGTTAATTTTATTGCATTTATAAATAATACGGTTGGAGAATGACCAGTGTATTTTTGAATGTAATTTTACAGGAATATTTTCAACAGAAATGTCTTAATAAATATGGAGAGACAAAGACCAAAGGCTTTTCTTTTTTTTTTCTCAAACATCACTAGAAATAAGTGCAGTCAAAGAACAAGTCTAAAACAATCAGGAGACAACAATCTCAGACTATGAGTTCAAAAAGTTCCTGCAGTGAAATGATGAGTGTCTTCTGAATCCAGCACAGCCTCTGCTCTAAACTCTGCTGTTTATACACACACACACACACACACACACATATATACAAGATACAAGAGAATAAAATTAATTTGACCAAAAAGTTTTAGGCTTTTGTATGAATGCATTTTCTGTTTAGGATTTTCTGCTGTAATTCAGAAGCTCTGTGTAAAGATCTGTGTGCAGAGGCTTATTTGATAAGATTTAGATTTCCATGTGCAGTGGAAAATAGAACAAATTACTCAAATGTATCAGAAGTTGTCACTGGAACAATGGAAATGATACAATGAAATGAGTGGTGCTGTACAATATATACACTACCAGTCAAAATTTTGGGGTAAGATTCCTCTTTAAAAATACAGTTAACTTTTGAATGGTATTGTATCAAGATTACCACAAAAATATTAACCCTTTAGTATTCCTAAGGTCTCTTTTTGAATGGTATTTTACCACAGGTGGTATGGTCAACATTAATAATAATAAGAAACGTTTCTTAGATATTAGAATGATTTCTGAAGGATCACGTGACACTGAAGAATGAAGTAATGATGCTGAAAATGCCAGCTTTGATCACAGGAATAAATTACATTTTACAATATATTGAAATATATTTTATGTTAAAATAACTGTTTTCTAAGTTTACAATATTACTGTTTTTAATGTATTTTTGACCAAATAAAGGCAGGCTTGCAAAAAAAAAAAAAAAAAAAAAAAAAAAAACGTAATTCCAAACTTAGTAGTATATATGTATATATTATAATTACAATTACAAAAAACAAAAAAACAACAAAAAAAAAGACACTCTGCTTGCTTGTACCATTATAGCTTTAATAAGTCTGTATTGTGAGACCAATTATATCAACGTTTCCACATCCATGTAGAATGCTGGCTTCAGATACATGACCTAAAATATTTGATCTTATTGGTTAATACGATTTTTTTTATTTTTTATTTTTTTATTGTGAATATTCATGACACACATGCACTCTGAATAGGTCTTGACTTCTAACAATGTAACTGTTACATGGTTTCTGTTTTGATTACATTTACAGTAAACAGATTTGCTGAGCATGTGTGCAATAGCTCAAAAGAGTTGATTGTCAACAAAACAACATATTGTGATGTGTGTGTTCGTGTTAATTGTTCTCTTGACATACGACCACCTTTTAAGACTGGCTGTTCCAGTCAGACATTAGTCTGATTAACAAATTGGCTTCTTCTCATTGCTTTTTATATTCAGGCAATATTGAATGTTTTTGAACACAGGCTTGCAAGGTGACATAAGTGGCTATTCATAGGCTTTTAATCATTAAAATTACCTCTAATGAATCTAATTTTACTGTTCAATGGTATTTAACAGGAGGCAGTGATCAATGTTGTCAGCTAGAAACACACTCTAATCATCATGGAACAAAGCAACTTAAGTACAACACAAAGGTCAGTATACAGAACCTGTATGCAAATTCAACACCTTTCTCTGGGCCACACAGAATAAAAGTGACCCACTTTGAACACTAGAAATAAATAAATAAATGCAGTGTAATTTAATTAAAGGTTTGTGATGAGCAACAGTGTCTTCTGCGAGCGACATGAATGATGGGAAAACAGTGTTTGCTACCCGAGTCTCTCCACCTCCCCCAGCTCCACCTGCCTGGATTTGCTATAGGATTTATGTCTGTCTATTTATGCATTATTAGTATATCTTACATGCTCACAGCAGCGTCTCTGTGTATGTTAGCAGTAGCAAGTCCATACATGCTCTGCAGCAGCAGTGTAGCAGATGTATTCCGCCAAGGCCAAATACATTATCATTGTCATATTCAATAACATGGTATAAAACATAAAAAATAAAAACAATGAATTTTACAAAGATAAAAGTATTTAAAATAATATAGCAACAATTCTTAGCTGATACCACAGATGTTATCTCAGTTCCCTTTCAAAAGGGAACTCAACAGTGCGTTTGAACACGCTATGGGGAACATCACCACGTGAACCAGTGTCTGACAATAATTATCAAATCTCACCAATCGTATTGGCTGGTGACAGTCTATGACACCATAATAGACGTGACTCGGAAGTATAAAAGGAGCGCCTAGAGAAGCAGTCAGTATTTTTTTCGTCTTCAGGGACTGCTTTGTTTGATCGCGAATCTTGAAATCTGGTAAGACATTATGACTAACAAACTTTTCAGGAAGTGTGTGGATCCGTGTCCCAGGTTTTTGACATCTGATCTCAATCACACACAATCTGTGCATTTTCTGTCTGGGACAGGAGCATGCACGAACAGTGCTTGAGGGCGCTGTCTGTGCAAACTGTGAGTGTCTGCCTATTAGGACGCTCTGCTCTCGTTTGGCCTGGATTCTCTTTTCAAGGGAAGAGGGGCTGACATCTGTGCCCAGTGGTTCTGGTCCCGCCCGTGCTGAGGCAGAGCGGCGACTGAAATCATGGGGCTCACAGGTGGAGCTTGCTGAGGAGTTTGAGAGAGGTATAAATCTCTTGCAATCCCCAGCGGCTGACGAGGGTGAGCTGCTGGATGATGATGATGATGTTCTTTCTTTAACATCATTGGATCCAGCAGCAACTGCTTATCTGGCTTCAAGCCGAAGAGAGCAGGAGATGGCTGTTGAAGAGGAAGAAGGTGAGCCTTCTGAAACTTCAAGACCTCCCTGCCCCGCATATGTGGAGCTGCTTGAGGTTATGGAGCGGGCTTCTGACAGGCTGCAGCTGCCATGGTAACGCGTGAAGGAAGGGACCGTTCACGGAAGGCTCGATAAACGGTTCCTTTCCGACCATAATCCGGTAGCACCCGTGAGCCTTCCATTCCTTCCCGATCTACATGTTGAGGCATGGAAGAACCGATACTCGGCTTGTATTCACCGACATCAGTGAGCTTATTTCGCTGATGTTGAGGGAATGAGCCAGCATGGGTATGTTTTGATGCCCCCTATTGATGAGACGTCTGCTATCTTGTCACAGGGTGGGCACCAACATTGAAAGCTCCGGTCCTGCCTTCTAAGCCCCTTAAGATGACATCTCGTTTGAATGGCAGGGTATTCGCAGCTGCGGGTCAGGCTGGTGCTGCTTTACACACAATGGCAGTGTTACAAGCTTACCAGGCTGATCTGCTGAAGGATCTGGATCAGGGGCAGGGTCTGTCCCCTGAGGCGGTAGAAGAGCTGCGCTGCACCATGGATCTTGCTCTCCAGGCCACTAAACAAACTGCTGCCTTGGAGGGAAGATCGATGGCAGCAATGGTGGCCACGGAGAGGCCTGTGGAGATCGGTGGTTGAACATGGCCGACATCGGGAAAAAGAAAAGGGCTTTCTCCTCGATGCGCCAGTTTCGCCCCCTCTGAACTTTTCAGCACCTCCATTGAGGCGGTGATGGGAAAGTTCAGAAAGGCAAAGGCGTGCTCAGCAGTGTTTAAAACCTGCATACCGCTCAGATCTGATTCTGGGCCCAGACAGACAGGAGGTCCTGGCCCGTCGTTTGGAGACAGGGCCAGAAGTCCAGCGTCACCTCTCGGGCACCTCCTCCTCCTCGGAGCAGGTACCAGAGAAGGCGGGACTCTAGGAAGAAGAAGGATTTGAGGGAGGTAATCAATTACAGACACCAGCAGCGTCAGTGATTGATTTTCTCTCCATAAGGGTAGTTGGCTTGAAAGAACCATGGATTCCATCCTTGCTGTGATGTTAAGTCTTTGTTCTTCGAGCCGCAGGAAGGTGAGCTTGGTTTATTAGAGATGCACCGATGTATTGGCTAACAATCGGTATCGGCCGATAAAAGCTATTATTATCACTATCGGCCATCGGCAGATTGTTTAAAAACTGCTGGTGATCAGGGCCGATTATCCTGTCAATCAAAAGGGTGCAGAAAGAAGTGTTCAGACTGCAACTCATACATACTGTGTGTGAAGAAAATCTCATGTTGAATTTTAACACATTAACAGTTTAAAATAGTGACATTAAAGAAGGCTCTTTTTTACCCTATGAATCATCTGTAGTTCAAACCAGGATTGCCAGGTCTGCATTTTTTTCCATTAGGTTGGCTAGAACGATTTATCTCTTTGTGTTGGTAATATGGCCACCTTCACAGCCACCATATGGTAGAGTAGCTTTCTCCTCTGGTCATAGCTAGAGTTTGTATTAGAGATTAGCACTCTGTATTTCAGATAGATCTATGTTAAGCGTCTGTCTTCGGGGCTGCCTGACATTGTTTGACCTGGGTTGAACATCGCTCCTCTGAGCTCTTGTTTATGAGTGCACAGCCTCCTCAGTGCAAATAATCAAGCACTGAGTAGATCCTAGGATTGAGTAGAGTTTTACGTTCTGGTCTGAGTTGGTTACTGCCTCTTTGCAGTCCCTCTTACTAGATATCTTCTCAGAAGAATGTGAATTGAGACTGTGTAAAGACAGGTTGTTGGCCAAGACTAGGTTGCTTTAACTTGACCAGGTCGGCCTCCCTGGTGGCAATCAGGGTTGACTTTGTTCCCCTGACAAGTGACTGGCTAGGGTTCCTTCAGGCCCGCTGGCTACATTCCCTTAGAGGTACCCTCTTTCTTTGTAACGTCTCAGGTTATGTATGTAACCATGGTTCCCTGAGAACAGGGAATGAGACACTGCATTACCTGCCATATATCGGGGTGCCTGCTGAGCAGTCCCTTCAGACAAATTAGATACTGACTGCTTCTCTAGGCGCTCCTTTTATACTTCCGGGTCGCATCTATTATGACGTCATAGGCTGTCGCCAGCCAATAGGATTGGTGAGATTTGATAATTGTTTTCAGACACCGGTTCACGAGGAGGCGTTCCCATAGCGTTTTCAAATGCAGTGTCTTGTTCCCTGTTCTCAGGGAACCATGGTTACATACGTAACCTGAGACGTTTTTTTATTTATTTATTTGTATCAAACTTAGCTACTGTCATGGCTTGTTGTTAATTTCTGTTCAAGGACTTTTATTTTGATATTCATTTTTAGTTTCTGGTTGCATCCGAAAACTTAGGCAGCTGACTTGTTGCCTCGTTGCCTTATCAGGCAATGACTTTGTATTGTAGCATCTGCGCAAAAAGGTACCTCACAAAACTGGTTTAATGAACTATAACAAAACAGAGAGAGCTTTTGTGATGACTAAGCAAATATTTAATGACTGCAATATTAATATTGCTTGCTATAAATGACAACAGAAGTGGAAAACATTGAAAAAAACTATGCTTCTATAGATTGACCATGTAATACACACATCACCGTTCTCACAAATTAGTTTACAAGATGTTTTCAAAAGCTTGCATTTCAGGCCCCCAAAACGCCAGTGTCGTGTAAATGAACAGCCAAAACATAAAAAGTTTTCTTTTTTTATTTGAAAATGGTGTCATGTAAACAGCTTCTCAGTATGTTACCATTAGTCGCTAGTAGTTACTGATTTGGTTCTTCACCTGTGTCTTGTTCAGTTTATTGTTACCCTGTGTATTTATACTCCTCTGTTTCATCAGTCCAGGGGCAGTTATTGTTTTGACTTTGTCAATATTATGTTTGCGTTGCATTTACTTATGATCTCCGTGTCTCTTGGATTATCTTTGTTTAATTTAATTTAAAAATCTGCTGCATTTAGATTCTCATCTCTTCATCTTCCCCTCTCTGAACATAACAACTAGCCAGTCTCCACTCATCAACACATAGGTTTTATTCACAATTTGTTTTACTGTAAGAGATACATGCCAATGAGTGTATTGAACTATACAAATACCTATTAAATACTAATAGGATCTTTGAGAGGGTTGATAGCTTTGACGTATATTTGTTTCCCTTAACATTTTAAATGATAAATGTGTTGCTAATATTGTTCTATACTTATGAATGAAGACATTTGTTTTTATTGGGCTTCTTTTATCCCTCTGTCATTTGTTCTTTCTCTGATGCTGACCTTGAGAATGTCCTACATTTCCCTAGCCTAGTTTTCAAATACTCTCTCTCTCTCTTCATGCTAATGTCTTACACAAGCACTCCATTAAAAATAAAAGTTGGTCTATTTTTTTCTTTCTCTGTATCTCTCTCACTCTTTTTTTTTTTTTTTCTTACCCTCTCTCTCTCTCTCTGAAGTTCTTTCGTGAAGCATCAAGAGCCATATATTCATTATCTGGCATCATATTCATTTCTATGCTAATGAGGACCATACCCACTGAAATCTGTCCTTCAGATAGGAGTAAGTGGCAATCAGGTTTTGTTTGTTTTGAGGTTTCTTTCTGGAATGACAGAACATATTTCCAGTATTTTCTGGAAATCCAGTATTCAGAAAATCAGTGTGTAGAAGCTACAGTATATAATATACTGTTTGTTGATAAAATAACAAATCCAGTTTTCAGTTTATATGAGAAATGTCTTTTTTCCTGTTGGTCACTTTATATTAAGCCTCTAGTTTGTGTTTTCACAAGAGAGATTTTCAATAAATCATCATTACCAAAACATTTTTATATTTTTGTATATACTCATTTCCCATTCATCATCATAAACCTCAGTGGACTTGAAATGAGATGTTATCAAGAATCTTCACACTGTTCTTATGCATATAATGAAAGCATGCAGTGGCTAGAGACTTCCAAACTGTGATGCAATACATAATGACTTCCATAAATAGATATTACAACTCATATGCTATATTTCAAAGCTTCTGAAGCTTTATGGTTGGTCTTAAATGACATGATGGTTAGATAATGTTCACTTTTGGATGGTGTTCTTTTAGATTCAGATTGCCAGAAAAGTACCATTGGATGAGTACTTCCATGTTTCTTCACCTGTGGAAGTTTGTGTCTTATGCTAAGCAAAACTGTAACTTTTCCATCAGTCAGTTGGTGGTACACCTCCCCAAGCTACAGCGTCTGAAACGTGACATTTTCACAGCACGATGAGAGCTGCCACTCTCTCTCTGTAATTATTGCAGCGGCACTCGCTTGCCCCAAATTGAAAGAATGAATATCAGCCTATATTTCCTCTGAATCACATCATTTAAGAGGCTTTTTATATGTTTAATAAAGCACAGCCGCCTGCCTCTATCACTAAGGAGCGAGTCATTTCCTGGGGAGGGAGAAACATCTGTTCCCAATTGAAGGGCTTGCTGAGGGGGAAATAAGGCTTTTTTCGTATTATAATTGAGGAGAGAATAGTTTTAAATGGCACATTAGAGGCAGCACAATCTAAAGGATTGAGAGGCGGGAGCCTCCAACGCTCGAGGAGAGGTGAGGACATGTGTATTATACTGACCCACCTGTTCAGAATCATTTAATGGGATTTATAGCAACCGGCAGATTTTATAGATGTACCGTAGTTAGCAGATGAACAGCCTGCTACTAATACACAACGTGAGAGCGATATATCAGTCCTTATCTCTCTAGAACAGTGTCTGCAAAGTTTGCAATGGTGCAGCGTAAAAGCACAAGGAATTGTTAGTAATTTTAAGGCTATAAACATTCAGTAACTGTCTGATGGTACACAGTAAAAAAAAAAAAAAAAAAAGTTTAATGTGAATTTACTGCATACTTATAGCAACTAGTTGCAGAACTTACAAGGTTAATTTTACAGCAGTAGTTATATATCTTAGAATTATATGATTATAACCTCTAGTGTCTCATAGCAGTGGTGAGGCTTCATAAGTTGCTACTACATACATGTTTAAAATGATAAGCCATATTTGAGGTAGATGGATGATAGGTGAACATTTGGATTTCCTTGAATAAAGTTAAAGTTATTTTTGTTTTGTTTTTGTGCACAAAAATTATTCTAGTCGCTTAACCCTCTGGAGTCTGAGGCTGATTTGGGGCCCTGGAGAAGTTTTGACATGCCCTAACATTTGTGCTTTTTTCAGTTGTTCATAAACATATTAATAGAAAAGGTGTCATTACACTGTATTTAGCACAAACTAGGCTACCATAATATGTGAGCAACGTGTATGTGCATGTTTGTATTTTTGAAGGAATAGCGTTTATGCGTGGTTATTGAAAAAACAAAAAATTTAAGTCACTGAAATAAGGCCAAAAAATAAATATTAAATTTGTGTTCACAAGACTTCTGGGTATTGAATTTTTTATTCAAAATGATGTAAATATTATCCTGCCTACTCGATAATATAAAACAATATAGAGATTTAAATTGTGTAAGACACTTTTTGTCAAGAAACACAGTATGCATGGAGGCATGACTCTTAATAATGCTGTGATTCACACCTGAGAAGACAAAAACCCGCATAACGAGCCCTTTCAGTCAGGTTGGCTATGTGAAAAAACACTCTGTGATCATGCTGATAACAGTATTAACGTCCACTCTTGACAAAAAAAAAACATGATTTTTGTGATCTCATGCATGCACGTATTATTGCACATCATGTAAAGAATTTTTTTTATAGATTGGACGCATTACTATTATAATGTTTATAAAAGAAGTCTCAAGCTCATCATGCTGTATATCAAACATACAGAAAAAACAGCAATACTGTGAAATATTATTATAATTTAAAATAATGTTTTTCTATTTTAATATACTTCCAAATGTATTTCTGTGATGCAAAGCATCTGAACATTCATGTTACCTCTATGGCATTTCATATAGGCTTTTAACTTAAAAGAATGCACATTTGGAGAAATATTGATGGATTCTCATATGTTTATGTCAATGTTCTATACAGAGTAATATTTATTCAATATTTATTGTCATCACTATGAGCGCTGGATACTGTGCACATTTAGTCCACAAATGACTCCTAATGAAGAACAGGCATACCATGTGACATTCCAGGAACTAACAGAGGCTTCCAGAGATTGCTAACCATGACTATAACATGCAGATAAACATTTTCGAAGATAATAAATACACGATTGCGACAATGTATACATGTATTGCCTCAGAATTTGTGTCTGAATAGCACTCGCTCCGTGGGTGTGACCGGATTAGTGGATAATGAGCTGACTCACGGACATCTGACATGTCTCTCTTTTCATACAGATTACATAAACAGAGAATTTTTGTTTTCGATTTGACTTAGACGATTTAAAACCTGACATTTCAACATTTCTTTAGACTAAGTCTCATTTTTGTGTCATTAGTATTCATTAAGTTACAGTTCATTTTCTGAGAACTATCAGATTGGACTTCGTTCAGACGGAGACAAGAGATCACGCATCATGTTAGTTTTCTTTATTTTGCAAAAAGAACAACATTTTGTTTTTACCCTGAGTGTACACAAATAAAATAAGACATTTTAACACTATTTTAATGATGTCTTTAATACCTTTCTGGACATCAAAAGGTGCAATGACATTGCTGCCTATGTGTGGATCAGATACCCTCAGATTTCATTAAAAATATCTTAATTTGTGTTCTGAAGATAAATTAAGGTCTTACAGGTTTGGGACGACATGAGGGTACTTGATGACAGTAATTTCATTTTTGGGTGAACTAACCCTTTAAATGTTAATCAACAAGCTTAATTTAATTTATCTTTGTAATAAAAATAATAATAAAGTTCCTAACCAAAGGGATACCGATCACCACAATGGTGATCAGTCAAATACATTGTTCGTACAAGAAACGCCAGTTAAATCTAGTGAAATCCTGTTAATATTTTACAGTTTACATCCCTTGTCTGCCATAGTTGTTGGGTAAGACAGCTGTGTTTTGCACTGTAAGTTTGACATATTATGCTTCTCTCCGATGGTGTTGACGATTTTTAACAGCATCATCACTTCCTGTTGGCTCGTCCTGAATGGGAGTCCTTTCACAGCTGCTACTGAAGGAGGGCAGTAAATCCTACTCATATAAAAGTGCAGTCACACGAGAGGCAATCATTTTGAGATGGTCGACTGCCCAGACTCTTGCATTGCCCCAGAGCCACACACGGACACACTCTCCCTCTGTGTCACTCCTCTCTTTGCTTCAGTTCCCACCTAAATTACAGTAGACTCCAGCACAGAACCTAAACTACACCTACAGGCTTGACTGCAAAAGGTCAACAAGCTGCTTAAAATGAAAAATAGCGCAGGAGTAATCTACTCTCCTATCTTCCCTCCTTGAACCACCTCTCTCCCTTCTATTTCCTTTCTCTGTTTCTCTCTCCATTTCTCTCATTCTTTGCACTCTCTTGTACTTCTGATTCTCCTTTTTAGGATATAGTGGTGTTTTTAGAATCTACGATAGTTCCAAAAAATTGTTTTGGTGGGTGGGATTATCTTGATATTTTTATGGGAAAAAATGTGTTGGGCATGCCTGTGCAAAATCCTGGATGGATTTGTTTACATGTTTTATTTTCTGACAATATGTTACACCATTATGGAGAAAAATATCTTTCTCCTTTGATAGCCTATCAAAACTAGACATTATTATAAAATGGTTTTCAAGCAACAAAGACAAATACATACATACATACATACATACATTCAAACTATTTGCATACATACAAATAGTTTATTTTAGAATAAGGTTACATTTGTTAACATTATTCATTCAGTATCAACAAATTATAATTAACACCTTTTTACACCATTCACTAATTTAGGTTAATGTTTTCATTGCAGGACACCTCTCTAACTGCTACATGCCTTCACCCAACTTGACTCTCATCCTAAGGTTCATGGCAGGGCAGCTATAAAATTCCTAAGGACCTCCAGATGCAGCATGGCAATTTACTGGCCATGTAACACCAAAGGCTAGAACAGAGAAAAACAAGTCTCTACACACTTTCTGAGACAAAATGGAAACAAGCTGCAACACATCCACTTCATACTTGTTGCACAACAGTTTACACAAATTCAGCTGTTAACATATAATTAAATGCATGCATGATACTTCAACCTTGTCTGAGTTCAGTGAATATTATCAGACACAACATGTTCTGAGTATCCTGCCTGTAAAGGGAATATACATTAACAGACACACTACATTATGAGTCTTCATTCAGTGGGACAACAACATGCTCAGTATGTCCTGAATCTCCATCCGAGAGACAAAAGCAGATTGAACAGGTTCTGAGTCTCTGGCCCAGAGATGAAGTCAATACAGACATATCTGCAAAAAGGTGAAACTCTATTGAACAAACCTTCCCTTTAAGGTACCTTTGCCTGCGCGTTCCTGATTAAGGACATTCTGCTCCACTTCTGGAAGCAGAACGTCCCGCACTTATAAAAGCGTGTTTAACTTCTGTCTCATTCTCTTGCCTTGAACGCCCTAGTGTCAAGGATAGTGACATCATCCTTCAGTTTCACAGATCCATAGTTATATTCATAACTTACTATGTTCATAACTATAACTATGGTCTAAACTAGATGTCAACAGGAACAACAGAATCGGTGCTATTCAAAACTCTTTAGACAAAAGAAACGAGCTCCCTTCAGAAACTGACATACCAAGGGATGTTGACCTATTGGCTGGCCATCAACTTCCCCATGAAGTGCTGAAATAGATAAGGAATAAACCCTGATTGTACTGGCTACATTGCCCTGATCCAGTGGCAGAGAGCGTGTTATTGGACAGCACTTCTCCACTTTATGGAGTAATTAGTATAAGTAGATGGACCTCTGGTGTTATTCAATGTCTTACGTACAGTTTCATCTAGCTGTTGAAGGACAGACTCAGAAGAGGCCATACCCAAAAGCACAGTGCCATTGGGTTTGGATGCCAAATCTGTCTGTCTATTTGTGACAGGAAATCTGCCCGTGATGGTAGCTGCCAAAGGGGACTCTGATTTAGCTGAACCAGGTCCGGGAACCATGGTCTTCCCACCCAGCCACACAAAAGTGTACATAGAAAATATTGTACTCTCAAATATTGTTCACAAATCTCTCTAAATCTGTGTTAGTGAGCACTTCTCCTTTGCTGACATAATCCATTCATCTCACAGGTGTGGCATATTAAGATGTTGATTAGACAGCATGATTACTGCACAGGTGTGCCTTAGGCTGGCCACAATAAAATGCCACTCTAAAATGTGCAGTTTTACTGTACTGGGGGCTCTGGAAAACCAGTCAGTATCTGGTGTGACCACCATTTACCTCACGCAGTGCAACACATCTCCTCCACATAGAGTTGATCAGGTTGTTGATTATGACCTGTGGAATGTTGGTCCACTCCTCTTCAATGGCTGTGCAAAGTTGCTGGATATTGGCAGGAACTGGAACATGCTGTCGGATATGCCGATCCAGAGCATCCCAAACATGCTCAATGGGTCACATGTCCAGTGAGTATGCTGGCCATGCAAGAACTGGGATGTTTTCAGCTTCCAGGAATTGTGTACAGGTCCTTGCAACATGGGGCCGTGCATTATCATGCTGCAACATGAGGTGATGGTCGTGGATGAATGGCACAACGATGGGCCTCAGGATCTCGTCACGGTATCTTTGACATCAGCAAACCGCTGACCCACACGACGCCATACACGCTGTCTGCCATCTGCCCTGTACAGTGAAAACTGGGATTCATCCGTGAAGAGAACACCTCTCCAAAGTGCCAGACGCCATCGGATGTGAGTATTTGCCCACTCAAGTCGGTTATGATGACGAACTGCAGTCAGGTCGAGACCCCAGTTAGGACGACGAGCATGCAGATGAGATTCCCTGAGACAGTTTCTGACAGTTTGTGCAGAAATTCTTTGGTTATGCAAAGAATTTCAGCTGTCCAGCAGCTGTCCGGGTGGCTGGTCTTAGATGATGTGCTGGATGTGAAGGTCCTGGGCTGGTGTGGTTACACATAGTCTGCGGTTGTGAGGCCGGTTGGATGTACTGCCAAATTCTCTGAAACACCTTTGGGAGACGGCTTATGGTAGAGAAATGAACATTTAATTTAAGGGCAACAGCTCTTGTGGACATTCCTGCAGTCAGCATGCTAATTGCACGCTCCCTCAAAACTTGCAACATATGTGGCATTGTGCTGTGTGATAAAACAGCATATTTTAGAGTGGCCTTTTATTGTGGCCAGCTTAAGGCACACCTGTGCAATCATGCTGTCTAATCAGCATCTTGATGTGCCACACCTGTGGGGTGGATGGTTTATCTCGGCAAAGGAGAAGTAGTCACTAACACAGATTTAGACAGATTTGTGAACAATATTTGAGAGAAATAGGCCTTTTGTGTACATAGAAAAAGTCTTAGATCTTTGAGTTCAGCTCATGAAAAATGGGGCCAAAAACTAAAGTGTTGCGTTTATAATTTTGTTCAGTGTATTAGTATAATAAGTATAATAAGCCTGTCGGCCATTCTTGTGACAGGGCATCCAGGTCCAGTCTGCCTTCTTGTACCGTGATGGAGTACCATCCCAGGCAATAGGTTGTTTCCCTGTAAGCAAAAATATCTACCTGAGCTGTTCCGTATTGGGCCGAAATTTGGGCTATTACTTCTGTGTGTAAACGCCTCTCCTAGGAGAGGCCCTGTTCTGGACAAAATGTCAGCTGCTCTGTTTGACATACCCAGGATGTGAATAAAAATGGTAACAGACCCTTGAGAGTGAGATGAACAGTCCTCAGTTCAAGTATATTTATGTGTTCTGATGACCAAGGGGGGTTCCATATGCCACTTACTGACCTGCCTTCCCAAACCACTCCCCAGCCTATCAGTGATGTGTCTGTTGTTATCAGTGATCCTCTGTGAGGAAAATTGCACAGTGGGGTTCACCTGTGAAGGAAATCCTTGTCCCTCCAATGCAGTAAGGCCTGTATGCAGGCCTGTGTCACCAACAGCCTCGTCCTTCTGTCCTTTTTTGGATGAAGATGAAAATAATTGAACCATTCCTGTATTCAGTGTCCTCAGCAGGGCTAAGGGAATCACCATTGATGCTGCCACCATCATTCCTAGCAGTTTCTGAATTCTGTGAGCTGTCACAAGCTTCTCCTTATAGAAGTGACTTAATGCCTTCTCCAGGCCATCTATTCTCTAGGGAGTGAGACATGCTTCCATTGTTATGGACTTGAAATGTAGCCCCAGGAAGTTTACCTGCTGTTGAGGCTGGAGACTGCTCTTCTTCCAGTTCACCGTGAACCCCAGGGACTGAATATGTGCTAGTACATCCTCCGTGTTCCTGATCACCTAATCTAGACAAGGAGAACAAGTTAACCCATCATTCAGATATGGTGGGATTTTGATACCCCGCAACTGAAGGGAAGCTAGGACGGCTGAGACCACCTGAGTAAAAACACTCACACCAGAACTGAAAGGCTTGGCCTTGAAAAGCAAAGCAGAGGCCTGTGCTCTGGACTTTAAATTAGAATCTAGAAAAAAAAAGCATCTTTTAAATCTAGGGATATGAACAATTCTCCTGCACTTATGGACTGCATTACCATCTTTGTATGAATCATTTTGAATAGAAGATTTTTTAAGTACTGATTGAGGTGCCTGAGGTTGAGAACGGGACAATGACCACCATCTTTTTTTGGAACTATGAAATTGGTTGAATAAAACCCAGTTTGCTATGCGTTAAATGGCACCTTTGCAATTGTTCATTTTGTTCAAGTTTTCATCTCTTCCATCAAAATGGGCTCCAACAGTGGGTCCTTGATAGCCATTCAGGGGCATTGAAACTGTAGCTGAGGATAGCCAAAGCATTGCCTGTACAAGCTGCGCATGCAGCAGCATTAAAGGAATGGGCTGGTCCCAGAGCAGTCCATAATGCTACACTTGTTCTACTGGCGACATGTCATGCAGTCCAGTGTCCGTTGGATAATGGGCACTGGCCAACCATCTACAGCCTGCACTGAATTGAAGCTTCTAAGCGGTTTTTTCTATGATGTCCTCAATACTGAACATTGATCTGCCACTGGAATGCAAGGTGGAGATTTAGTCTGAGATATGCCTTCTGAGACAGCCCCAACAGGAGCAGGAGCAGGAGCAGGCAAAGAAGGCTGCAAACCAACAATCTTTGCTGCGTTAAATACTTTGGTAACAAGAGTATTTCCTGGAAAATCCTCCTTCACTGCCGATTCTTCATCCACTTCTGCGGAATCTGAAAGGGGTTCCTCCCATTGGCTCCCTCCATATGACCGAAGTGTATAATTGAACACCGCGCGGGGAGCAAGAAGAGATCATACATCAGCATCTTCTGTACCTTTGTCAGGATGACACTGTTGCCCAGGTGGAGGAATGCATTCCTGACTGGGAAGTAGGAATGGTGAGAATGAGTGATGAGCTTATTGCTGCTATTGAGGTGGGATACGGATTAGGGACAGGTTTAGTGGTATGGGGGTATGGGTTGGGTTAAGGTGTAAGTGATGGGTCAACAGTGTAACTAAATGTAATTACATGCAGGTATTGTCATAGTTCTCTCACTTCTGTTTAGTGTAATTTCTTGGTTTTGTGACAGAGCTTTGACACTCCCGTATTGTATTGTGTTTGTGTTTGTTCCTCGCTTGTGTGTCTTGTTTCATGCACCTCCGGCTCCGGTTTGGCTGGGAAGGGTCAGGGGGTGAAGGTGACTAGGGGGCTCCGGCTTTACAGTTTTACAGCACCCTCCCGCCCCAACTTCGCCACTCTCCCCCGGGGCAGCGGGCAGTGTCCTCCGCGCATTCCCTAATCTAACCATTTAGTAGCCAGTGCATATCACCAGTAAGGGTAAGGTGCGAGGGATGTACAGTAATATTTGCCACTGTGAGAGCGTGGAGTATACACGAACTGCACGTCCACCCAGACATTTGCAAACGGCAAAGGATAGCGGAGGGCAGAAAAAGGGGTGGTTTTGCTTCACAGCAGATGGCTGAGGAGGCAGGAACTCAAACAGCCCTGAGGGTTTCAGACGATGCGGCATTGGAAGGGGCGTCCTCACCAAAACGGTTAAGGTCTTCAAGGAAAAACGGAACGCCTTCAGAGACTACGGTGAGTTCATCGATTCCTCCGAACCAACCCAACCTGCCAGAAGGTGGCCTCCTGCATCTGTTGCAGGAGGTTGCCCAAAAAATGGTAGGCGTGGTGGAGGACGATGGCACGGACTACACCAACATCCTTGAGGCCTGGTTAGATGGCAGTGATCTGTTACCTGCACTGGTCGAAGCGGCAACGTAAAGGATTCTCCACGGCTGTGTCCCTGGAATTAGAGGAAACCCAATGAGGCTGTTTCGGAGGGCATCCACCAAAGCCCGGAACGGTAGGCCGCATCAACATAAATTTTTCGCCAAAAGTTGCACATACCATACTTGCCAGTTCCTGTTGAAAAAGGACCCGGCCTGCCTTGATAAAGAGATATTGAATGGCGAGATAGTTGGAAGATGTCCAATATCTCTAGGAACTATCTATGAGACATTTAAGGCCAAGTGGGAGTCCCCGTCTCCTTTGCCGGGCTGGGTAGATTTAGGGCTCAGGCTGGGTAGATTTAGGGCTCAGGTGAGTGCTGACAACATTCACCTCATGGGTCCCATCTCTAAAGGCGAGATCCGAACAAGCCTCCAACTGATTTCGAATTCGAATGATGGTTCACAGGCATTGTGCCCTCTTGCCTGAAAAAAGTTGGACGGTATTAATTTCCAAGACATCAGACTCAGGAGCGGTGGTTGAGGTCAGTAACTGGAGACAAAAGCTCCAGTTTCCAAAGCTGCGAAGGAAAAGCTGGACCATTACTGGCCCCACAAAATGGTGATGGCGAGACAGCTGGCAGTAGGGGAGGTACATGTCTATGGGTTCCCCTTGGGAGCTTGTGGCCTGTGGCCTGCCAGTGACAATGAACTATTGGTGGCTTTTGGACTCAGAAGGGCAAAGGTTAAGTCCTTCAGTAGGCTGATGAGTCGGAGAGATTGCCTGTACTCGTTAAACATTCTGAAGGCATTTTGTGCATCCCTAAGATCCTAAATTATGTTGTGAGATGGACAAGGCCAAATATACACTTGTGCAGAAAGAAGAAGGACAAGGATGGACTTGATAATAAAAGTTGGCTTAAGGGGGGCCTACCAAAAACACCAAAAAAATAATAAAACAAAAAATCCCCCCCAAAAAAAATAAAAAAATAAAATCCACTACTCTTATCGATGAAACATACTGGTGATGATCCGTTTACATGGAAGGTGGACAAGGTTGGTGGACAAATCCAGAAGGTCTTGATCAACGGGACCGACAATAGCGGTAGGTAGGTAGCACGGAGCTCTTCCTGGTCTGCAGCTCTTCACCGGTCATGACCTTGGGAACTGAGTGTGGTCAAGAGTCAAGGGTACTCGCGGGTTACCACAGGGATAACTGGCTTGTGGATAACTGGCCCCAGGAGCGTGGGTGGCATTTTTTTTCCCAGATAAGGGTGGGCCAATGACGGAGGCCGAGCCGAGCCGGGCAGGCGGAGGCCAGGGGACCCCTTAGTTGTGAGAACCAGAGAACCGTAGCACTGGTCACCCGGCGAGCCACTTAGGTCGGTGTCTGAGGGTGTTGGCCGGAGATGGTGAGGGTGAAGCGGGGTAGGGGGGTGGGTGATGGTGGTGGTGTGTCCCCAGAGGTCTGGTGTTAGATCCAAAATAATTTATTTGGTCTCATAAGATCAGAGTATTGATTCCCAGAATTTATATTTTGTAAATATGGGCTTTGGAAATGGCTAACTGACTTTATTGTGCTTTGGCTACAGTAGGTAGTTTACATTTACATTTAGTCATTTAGCAGACACTTTTCTCCAAAGTGACTTACAAATGACAAGCAATCAAATCAACATGAATACAACACTATGTACGTGCTGTGTCAAGTCACAGTTTCATCAGTAAAGTGCTCGTAGCAAGGTTTTTTTTTTTTTTTTTTTTATATATACGTAAATAGATGGAGAAAGAATAGAAAAAAAAAAGAAAAGTAAAATATAAATAAAAAAGTGCTATATTACTGGGTCAAGTGTTGACAAAAAAGATATGTCTTTAGCAGTTTTTTGAAAATGGCTAAAGACTCAGCTGCTCGGATAGAGCGTGGTAGCTCATTCCACCAACCAGGAACAGACCAGGAGAAGGTCCGTGAGAGTGATTTTGTGCCCCTTTGGGATGGCACCACAAGACGCCGTTCACTTGCAGAACGCAAGCTTCTGGAGGGCGCATAAGTCTGAAGTAGTGAGTTTAGGTATAGTGGTGCAGAGCTAGTGGATGTTCTGTAGGCAAACATTAGAGCCTTGAATTGGATGCGAGCAGCTATTGGCAGCCAATGCAAACTGATGAAGAGAGGTGTGACATGCGCTCTCTTCAGTTCGTTAAAGACCAGTCTTGCTGCAGCATTCTGGATCAGTTGTAGAGGCTTGACAGTGCATGCTGGAAGGCCTGCCAAGAGAGCATTACAATAGTCCAGTCTGGATAGAACAAGAGCTTGGACAAGAATTTGTGTGGAAAGCTCCGATAGGAAGGGTCTAATCTTTCTAATGTTGTACAGAGCAAATCTGCAGGACCGGGCCGTTGTAGCGATGTGATCTGTTAAGCTTAAACAATCATCCATCACCACTCCAAGGGTCCTGGCCGCCCTGGAAGGAGTTATGGTTGATGACCCAAGTTGAATGGAAAGGTTATGATGAAGTGTTGGGTTGGCACCAACTAAAGTTCCATTTTTGCAAGGTTGAGTTGAAGGTGGTGGTCCTTCATCCAGGCAGAAATGGCTGTCAGGCAGGCTGCAATGCGACCAGCAACCGTCAGATCATCTCGTTTGAATGAGAGGTAGAATTGTCTGTCATCAGCATAACAGTGATAGGAAAAACCATATTCCTGAATGACAGATCCTAGTGATGACATGTAGATGGAGAAGAGAAGTGGTTCAAGCACAGGGCCGTGAGGTATCCCAGTAGCAAGATGATGCAACTTGGACGCCTCACCTCTCCAAGATACCCTGAAGGACTTACCTGAGAGGTAAGACTTGAACCACTGGAGTGGGGTTCCTGAGATGCCTTTCGACCTGAGGGTTGACAGGAGGATCTGGTGGTTAACTGTGTCAAAAGAAGCAGACAGATCCAGCAAGATGAGTACCGATGATTTTGAAGTTGCTCGTGCCAGTCTCAGGGCTTCAGTAACTGAGAGCAGGGCAGTTGAGTGGCCACTCTTGAAGCCAGACTGGTTGTTGTCAAGGAGGTTGTTCTGTGAGATAAGTAGACAGTTGGTTGAACACAACTCTCTCAAGTGTCTTAGCAATGAATGGAAGAAGGGATACCGGTCTATAGTTACTGGTCTAAAGTGCTGGATTCAGAGTGGGTTTTTTAAGCAGTGGTGTAATCCTAGTCTGCTGAAAAGATGGCCTGAAGAAGATGAGTGGGGATAGGGTCAAGCAGACAGGTAGTAGGGTGATTGGAAAGGAGGAGTTTAGAAATATCTGCCTCAGAGAGCAAAGAGAAGGAGGGGAGAATTTGTGTGTTTTCTGTTAAGATGTTATTGTCAGTATCTGGTGTGGAGAATTGGCCGCTGATGGTTGTTATTTTATGTGTGAGGAATGTGCCAAAATCATCAGCTGTAAGAGCTGATGTAGAAGGGAGGGGAGGAGGGCAAAGAAGTTTTGAAAAGTGTGCAGGAATCAGTAGAATTGTTCATTTTATTGTGATAGTACGTGGTTTTAGCATTGGAGACATTTGTAGAGAAAGAAGAAAGGAGTGACTGATAGAAGCTAAGATCAGTAGGATCTTTAGATTTGCGCCACTTCCTCTCTGCAGCCCTGAGTCTAAACCGATGTTCACGGAGAACATCGGATAGCCAGGGAGCAGAGAGGGTGGCGCGGGCTAGTCTGGATAAGAGGGGGCAGAAGACATCTAAGCAAGATATTAGCGTGGTGTAAAGATTGTCAGTAGCATTGTTAGTGTCCAGAGATGAGAACTGATTGGGGGAGGAAGTGTGGATGAGACCAAAGAGGATAGGTCGGAGGGTGAGAGCGAGCATAGGTTTCGCCGAAAAGTGGTGGAGTGTGTGTTGAGTTAGGGGTCAGGTTGAGATTAAAAGTGATGAGGAAATGGTCAGTGGTGTGTAGTGGAGTGACCAGTGTATTATCAGTGGAGCAGCAGCGTGTGTAGATGAGGTCCAATTGGTTAATTGGTCCAATTGGGGTTTACTGTTCACAGAAGCAGAGCATGAATTCCAGCGCTAAGCGTCAGTTTAATGTTGAAATAGAGTGAGGTAAAATGTAAATAGCAAAACATTAATACATGTAAACAGCAGAAATGCTAAACGACCAACAGTTAAACTTAAAAGTTAAAGTTAACTTGATGTTTCAAGTGATTTTGAGTGATTATTTTTTTCTTTCAAATATGGCCATTTTTTAATTGAAAATATGCATTTATGTGATTCATGTAATTCCTGAGTGCAAAGAGACAAGAAACATTTTACATTTTCAACATGCATTCAAATAAAAGTGCATATTTTAATGCAAATTTTATTTGCAAATAGCTCAAAATGATCATTTCCCAACTACAATAAGACCTAGAATTTCTTTCATTGTTCTGTTTCTTTAGGCTTTATAAAAAAAATTATGAAGCCTACTGGTTAGACATAGTTGTTTTTAAAATTTGTTCAAGACATGGTTACAGCATTGGTGTGTGTTGTTGTTTTTAAAATTTGTATAGAATCTGCCATTGACATGAATGGCGATGCTAACAGCCTGCTTAGTTTAGACTTCCTTGATATGAGAAATAGTAATAGTGAAACATTTCTTTTCAAACACCACAAAATAAACAAGAGCCATTTCTTTGTTATTCATATAAATGCATTTACAGCTGCAGTACACAAACACATTCAAGCATCCCCTGACAAAGGACACAGGATACAGTTTATTGTAATATTAAAACAAAAGCAACAGTTTTTAGAAAATGTAATTGATTACAAATTAATAAATAAAGTCTAAAATGAAACTATTTGATTTAGGTGCATTCATATTGACAAGAAAGCTCTATGAGTAATGGTAAGATGTTGCCCCCTGGTGTAGAGACAAGATGCTGCCAACCACAGGAACAGCTGCTAAAAAAAATAAAGAATGCAATTTGTCTTTGTTACTTTGATATGAACATCTATTTCACTTTTGCCTGGACATAGCATCAGTATTGACTTCATATGAATGCAAAGTACAAGGACAGGTGAGAGAGTGTTCAGAGGAGAAGAAAGAGAGAAAGGTAGAATCAGACTGCATGAATAAGTCATTGTGTAGTTCCACACTCTTTCTTCTATTCTGTAGTCCATGAGAAGTATGAGATAATACTTTACCCTGCCCACTAGGTGAGGCGTAATCTCAAAGGCACAAAACACACTCACAAACACTCCCCACCCTCTCGTCAAGAGAGCGACATTGTATGTGTCCATTTGATACTTCTGATCCAGTCCCTTGAACAGATTGTTTCAAATGGGACTGCAGGTGGTCTGTTCCCTCTCAGCACCTTGTTCTCTTTATCACCTTCTTCTGACTTTCTTTTCCTCATCATTCCTTACAGATACAAAGGTTCAGGGTTTGGCTGGTTAGCACTGACAGCTAAAGTGATAGTTCAGCCAGAAATGAAAATTGTCATACTGTACTCACCCTCATGTCGTTTCAAACCTGCATCTTTCAAATACCTTTACCTTTCTATGCCATCTCAACATTTTCCGAAATGTCTTTTTTTTTTTTTTTTTGGTCCAAACAATGGAAGTCAATAATAACTGATACTGTTTGTTTACCAACATTCATCATTTGTGTGTGTGTGTTCTATATAAGAAAGAAAGTAATACAAGTTTGGAATGACATGAGGGTGAGTAAATGATGACAATTTTTATTTTGCATGTTTTGTAATACAGACCTAAAGAAGATACTCAGATGATTACTGCAGATGTGAAAGAAAATAGCAGTTTAAGTTTGCTGTAGAGCAAATTTACTAAACTAAACATTATTTTATTTTAACTTATACAAAATGATGTTTTATTAACAAAGTTTGGGAGGAGCACATTCAAATGATATACATATACAATGATATATATATATATATATATATATATATATATATATGCAGTCGACATATGTTTCTCAACAGTTTTCAGCATCCCTTCACCACCCCGTCTCCTCACACTCGCCTGGTTACTGTCCTAACCAGAAATACGGGGGGAGTACTCTAGGTTCAGGCCAAATACAGAGCTCGAAGCCCTCTCCTCGGACAGCACGCCAAATACACGGACTATTTACTCTATCTGATTATTTGTTAGTTTAAATATGTGAAATATGTATTTTACAAGATAATCTGGACTCTAAAAGTACTAGATCAAAGTCATATGTCTAACCATGTTGTGTTCCAAATTTGAAGTTGATGTTCCCTCAAACACTGAGCCAGCTAAAAGGTTTTCACAGGATGAATTTTTAGGCCCAATTATAAGACCAGGATGAGTTCATTTTTGATGAGTTCCAAAGCAGAGGAATTTAGTTGTTTAAATTTATTTTTAACACTATTCCTTAACAGTACAACCACAACCTTTTGTCATGTTCTCACCGATTCTCTAAAAGAAGTATATAAAAAAAAAATTACCACTGTGAAATGTGAAACGCACAACTTATGAGACACAGTCATGTTCTGTTTCAATTCATTGCCATGTTCTGTTTCATTTTCCCCATCACCTGTTTTGCCTGTGTTCTCATTCATTCATTAGTTGTCATGGTTTCTAATTAGTTTTCACCTGTTACCTGTTCTTTTAATGATCTTCCTCTGTGTATTTAAGCCATCTGTTCCTTATGTTCATTGTCTCATGTAAAATTGTGGTAGTTGTGTTCTTGTCTGTGTTTATTAAAGTAATTCTTGATCATTCATTCTGCGGATCGCACAAGCGATATTCTCGATCTGGCGTGCCTCACCCACTATCCCGCTCGCTCTGCATATTTACCGACAAAAACCTTAATGAGTGGTCGAAGGCACACATGCCCATGTAAGGTCAAAAGAGCTTCACTGAATATGTGGAGTGGGTGCTGGTAAGATGCGAGTCCCCATTTACCATCTGCCCGGTTGATCAAGACAAGCCAGCTCCACTCTGGACCCAGAGCCCAGCCAGCCTTCAGACTTGCCTTCTACAGACAAACAGCCAGAGCCCACGCCAGTGGCCACGTTCAGGGCATATTAGTGGAGTTCATCGGAATGGATTGGAGCCCCAACCTCACTCCCGTCGCTGAGGTGTGTGAATTGCACCAAGCACCAAGTTGCTTTCACCACCATTGGCTCTGCCCAGCTCTAAGTCACCTTCGTCGAGGATGGTCCCGCCCAGCTTCCCTCTCCCTCCTACTCTGCCAAAGCATCCAGCTCTTCCGCCCCATCTCTGCTGTCTCCCTTCAGCCCCTCGGCCCCTCCAGTGGTTCCACCCAGCTGCATAGATCCACTTGGGGCTTCCCAGTCATCAGCTCCACCTTGGCCCCTGGATTCCTCAGCTCCACCTCAAGCCTCCGAGTCCCGTACTCCACCTCACCTCTCTGACCCATTGGCTCAACACTCCCTTGGCTCCACCATCATCTGTCATCACTCAGTCTCTGCAGGGCTTCATCTGGCTCCACCTTGGTCCATCGTCAATCTGGGTCCACCTCTAACTTCTGAGTCATCATCTCTCTGGCTCCACTGTGCTTCACAATTGTCCTCACTCCCACAGTCTCCACCCAGGTCTGCTAAGCCCGCGCCTCCACCTCGGTCACACCCGCCTGCAGCTCCACCATGGCCTTAATCCTGGCTCTACATCTCCTGTGCTCCACATGGGTCCTGACTCCAGCTTGGCTCCTCCCTCCATCAGTTCCCCAATGAGCCTTTATCCTGTCTAAGGTCTGGGTCATCCTGTGGCTCCTCCCATCACCTCTCTGGCTCCTCCCACACTTATCTCCTCCTTGTTCCTCCAATGGTCATCTCCTTGGAGTCCCCTCCCTCCTTCAGTTTAAACTATATTTTGCAGCTTGAGAGCACACCTTTTTATTATTGGACTCAGGCTTGAACTGATACGGCAAAACTGATGTTACAATTCTGACACGCTCTAACCGGTGGACCAATCACAACAGACTAGGGCAAGCTGACCAATCAGAGCAGACTGTGCTTTTCAGAAGGTGGGTTTTAAAGAAACCAATACTAAAACAGAGCATTCAAACAGAGGATTTATCATATAAACCTATTCTAGTAGACTCCTTAAACAAAACTATGAACCTGTAAATGAGCATAACAGGGGCCCTTTAAATTGTAAACCTGTTTCTTGTTTTCGGATTGTGAGTATTCTTGAATCTCCCACAAAGAGTGTGAGGCAGACAAGAATGTAAGGATACATTGGATCATACTTTTTTTTTTTCCCATTTTATTAATAGTAATGTTTGAGTGACACCGTGGGTAACAATGTGGATAATGGGATCAGAACATAGCATGTTTCAGATTTTGACATCTCCCACATGATGACCAGAGCTCAATGTGTATGAAGTATTCTTCTCTTGAAATGTTTCCACTAGTTGAGTGTTGAGAAACTATAAGAAATGAAAGGGAGAAGATGGAGAAAAGGATTGGGTCACATCTCCCAAATGAGCAAAGTGTCTGGAACATGCATCAACTAGTAGGCTGTGAATCCAACACTTTTTCCATGCAGGAGAGGATCTGGCACAAATAAGGGGGTGGCAGGGGTGCAATTTGGAGGGGGACACGGGCATCTTCTCCAATCAGATTGGCAATTAACTAACACTCTGATGCCAACAGTGACAAATTTTGCTTTTAACATCCTGCTGCTCTGCATTAATTGTTTCTCGCTAGAATTTGAATGCCATCACAGGGAGCATTACACCAAGAGACAGTTGCCTTGACAATTAACGCCAGGGAGAATGCTGTGATCAGGCCTTGTGCTTGGTAGGGTGGGACTGAGACCAGGAGTCATATGGACTAGCATGTAGAGCAGGTTCAGAACAGGGCAGATGGTTAATAAGCCAAAGCTGCTTCTCTCAGACTCTCATCTTACACAGTTTGAGGACCTAAGCTTGCCAGACTGCCTAATTCTTAATTTAATAATAATAATTTCATTAAAAATCAAATCTTTGCAAACTTTCCCAGTTCAAAAAAGTAATAGATTGAAACTGTAAACATATCTTTTTCAAAATTTCAGATGCAGTTTCTGACTACAGCCAAGACATAGCAGCACATAGATAATTCATTACTCATGCAAAGTTAAAGGCATACGGTAGCATAAAAAATTGTCTGGTTACTTTTAATTTTGAGATAAAGAGAGAAATAATAGAAAAAAGGTAATGATGCCTTTTTAAGCACAATAAACCTTGACTACTATTGTAAGTGCACTTCAGAAAAAAAAAAATAATACACACACACACACACACATATATATATATATATATATATATATATATATATATATATACACACACACACACACACATACATATATATACACACACATACATATACATACATTATATATATATATATATATATATATATTATATATATATATATATATACATACACACACACACACACACACACACATATATATATCTATAAAATGTTGCCAGTACAATAGCCTATTGTAAGAAAATAAAGGTGCTAACAAGAAGAGCATTGCTGCACTATTACACAATAAACAGTCTTTCCCACTTTATGTACAATATAATATTCATAAAATATTATATTATGAAATAGGCAAATACAACACTTACGCTCTTGATTCATGATTCATCAATGAACTTGAGGCACAAACAAACTATCCACGTGAGCTCGCAATCAATCCTCATCAATCGTTGCAAATCATGAAACAATCGCCTCTGTATATGACTCCCCGATGCAATATTACTCAAATACAAGTGAATATTTACCACCTTTTTGGCTCAAAGTTATCACTTATATCTCCCACATACACAAGCAATATTGCACACTCGGCTAGGCGCTACTTCCACTCGCGCTCTCGCGATACTAACTCTCAACTTGATCTTGACTCGCTGAAACCTTCCTCTTCTTCTAATGACTTCTTTTATGGTGGATGGCAAACCAACTTTTGGTGCATTTACCGCCACCAACTGGACTGGAGTGTGAAGCAGTAATAAGCAGCTTAAAAAAAATAATCCTATTTCCTTAATATATTTTATAATAGCACCATAGATTCTATGTTCTATATGTTCTTTCAAAAGGCTCTTGGCACTTGGTAGTCTGGTTCTCAGATTAGGCTCCCTTAGAGCTTAGACACTGCCACTGGCTGACGCCCATGTCTTTCTGGAGTAGTAGCCCCTGTTTGGGCCTCTTTCGGAGCATGTTGGCATAATTTGTACTCCTCTTGCTTAAAGAGTTTAAGTGTTTTACTGAGTACATTGCCTGTTGGAATGTGTTGAATAGAATCAAGCTCAGTTTAAGCTAAATAGTTAACCTCAATAGTTTGGTTCTAATTATGGCTCCCTCAGAGCTTGGAAACTGCCACTAGCTGACGTCACGTGTCTTTCGAAGTTGCAGGCCCCGTTTGGGCCTGCTTCAAGAACATGATGATCTAGGTTTGTACTCCTCTTGCTTTAAAAGTAAAAGGTGTTTTTACTGAGTATATTGCCTGTTGGAATGGTGGCTCAGGTCAAATTAAATTAGTTAACCTCACGGGAGAGTTTAGTTATCATATTTGGCTCCCTAGAGCTTAGAACACTGCCACAAGCTAACGCTATGTGTCTTTCTGGAAGTCATAGGCCCTTTTTTGGGCCTCCTGCAGAGCGTGATGGCATATGTTTGTACTCCTCTTGCTTTAAGAGTGAAAAAGTGTTTTTACTGCGTACACTGCTTGTCGGATTGTGTTAAGGTAGACTGTTATGTGGGCACTCTACAGTCTTATCTGCTAGTTTGACTCGGTTCCATTCTGAAGGAGTTCCATGTTTGTGGGATCTTGCTTTTCAGCAAGTGAGCTGTTCTAGGTGTGTGACCTTCACAGGCCGCCCTTTAAGCTTTTCCCCACAACATTGGGGTGTTCTTTAAGCAGATTGAGCATGTAGTTTCACATGTTTGGCCTTTTGCAAGGCTGCTGTGATGTGTTTCTACAAGATGTAGAATTTTTGTCATGTTGCAGGACCTTTCCTGGGCCTCCATGATTTGTGCCTATAGTACGGTTTATCTGTTAGGTTGAGCCCTGTACTCCCCTAGTTTCAGTGTTGTCCTGCATAGTACTTAGCTCCCTAAGCTGGTCAGTGGTTGAAGGCCTCTCTTAGTCCTCCCTATTGAGGATCAGCCCCTAGGCTGGTAAATGTACTCCCCTGTGTTGGGTTCCTTTAGAGTGCACAACCTCCTCAGTGCAAATAATCAAGCGCTGAGTGGATCCTAGGATTGAGCAGGGTGTTACTGCCCTCATTGGTAAGGGTAAAAAGTGCTAAGCTGAGTCCTGCTCTCCAAGATGCCCATCTCTACGCTCTGGTCTGAGTTGGTTACTGCCTTTTTGCAGTCACTCTTACTGGATATCTTCTCTGAAGTATGTGATTTAAAACTCTGTGATCAGACAGGTTGTTGGCCAAGACTAGGTTGCTTTAATTAGACCAGGTTGGCCTCCCTGGTGGCCTTCAGGGTTGACTTTGTTCCCCTGACAAGTGACTGGCTAGGGTTCCTTCGGGCCCCCTGGCTACATCCCCTTAGAGGTACCCTGTTTTCTTTGGAAAAGAAGTTTGGTCCTAGAAGCCTTTGAGCGGCCTTGGTAGGCCTTCTGTGGAAGGCCTTCTGTGGAAGGCCTCTTTGAGGCTTATAGCTTGAGTTGTTGGCCATAGGGAATGCTGTTACTGACAGCCTATGTATGACCTGTAGGGGGAGTGGTTCTGGCACTTCAGTTGAAGCTGCTAGTTCTGACATTTGTCTAGCCATTTTTTTGGCATGCACTTCTCTCAAGCATGGCCGTGTGAGTATATTGTTCCCCATATGCGTTCAAACGCAGTGTAGAGTTCCCTTTCGAAAGGGAACATCTCAGGTTACGTATGTAACCATGGTTCCCTGAGAACAGGGAACGAGACACTGCGTTACCTGCCATGCATCGGGGCTGCCTGCTGAATAGTCCCTGAAGACGATAAGGTACTGGCTGCTCCTCCAGGTGCTCCTTTTATACTTCCAGGTCACATCTATAATGACGTCATAGGCTTTCACCGGCCAATAGGATTGGTGAGATTTGATAATTGCTTTCAGACACCGGTTCATGTGATGACGCTCCCCATATGCATTCAAATGCAGTTCCCTGTTCTCAAGGAACCATGGTTACATACGTAACCTGAGACGTTTTCCTATTTTAAACAGAGAATGATTTAATCTAGTATGCCCTATTCGGATGTGTGAAATAATTGTATCTCTCTTTCCTATTCCTAAAAACACTTCTTCCATTTCCTACTTGCTGCTGAATATTATACATAAATCTGCCCTTCCTATCACAGTTCCATATTTCTTGCCATTTGTTATGAATTCTTTAATTTTCCCTTTAACTTCATTTTTGCTCAGAGTCACTTTGAATATCTATTTCTGTATGTTTAAGAGCTTGCTTAGCTAGCTTATCAACCACTTCATTAGCCTCCACTCCCACATGAGCAGGAACCCACAAAAATGTTATTAAGCTTACATTCACTGAAACCTTGAATCACCAGTGTCATAATGTGATTACATGATACAGGTTATCAGTGTATATATTGTTAATGTATTCCTCATAATGTATGATGTTAATCTTAATTAGACATTTACATTTAAATAATTTTTTCCCGCTGTTATATATATATAATATATATATAATATCCATTTATAGATCCCTTTAAAACTGAGACTTTCCTGTGAAAACTGACATATTATCCAGAATTAGGAGCCTGTGTGATTTTGTTGTAAAAGCACTCGTTTATTATAATGAGAAAACATTTGTAGCCGAGCACCACAGCATTTTACAATAATAGGCTTTAACTTGTTCATTAATGTATCAGAATTTTAGATGCTAAGACCGACATCAATGTGTTTCCAGGCACTTCAAATATTTTTTTAACACTAATGAAACTAATGAAACTCTAATAGTATGAAAAAGACTAACTTCTGGAAGTAATCCATTTTTAATGTGACTATTAACACTGGCATTTATTGTAGTTACTATTCAAGCAAAACCACTTTATACTTTTATCACTGTCTATAATAATTTGGACGAAAAGGTCTGAATCTTCTTTAAAAGAGAGGCTAAATGGTTTTTTAATGTAGGACAGAGAGTGAGTCAGAGATGTGCAATATGCCCTTTATACGAAAATAACACAAGCTGGCCAGAAATTCAGCCAAGCTGGAGTGCAAAAATATCATACCCACTTTGAGGTGTCATGTCTTTTTTGTTGAAATATGTAAATAGTGCATGCAATTAAAAATGATGCATGCAAACTAGTATTTGCTCATGTAGCCAATTTTACTGCTATATTTATTTTTTAAAGCTACACCAGGAGTACACAAACTTTTTGTCATAAAGTGCCTTTTTTTATTCCCCTTGTTAGTGACTGTGCCATACCACCCCCACCCCAATTAGCTTTAATAAATGACATAAATTATAATATACACTATCATCATGTCTCTTCAGAAAACTTGAATTAAATGGCTCAATTCATATTGATTCAATTATTTTTTAACCATAATTTGTTTAATTATGGAAAACTGTTCATTTGAGGTCTCTGTCTACCAAGTTGAAAATCTCCAGCATTTTTAGTTTTCATTCTGAAAGTTAAAAGCAACAAATGCAGTTGAACTGTGAGCTGTGATCCATCCAATCACAACAGCGTGATGGAAGCAAAAATACTTGAGTCAAAGCATTACCTTGATCTGAGTCTTGCTCTTTTTGAATAGTTTAGGAGCTGTGCGCTTCTGTTGACTAGTGCTGGTAAATTCTCACACTGTAATAGTACAGTAGTTTATAAATTAGACTGTGACTATGAGGAATAATTACCTAAAAACTGTAGATTGTATGGTGACTTGTTCAGTTCACTTAGCTTTATTGTTGCCGCAACATACAGTATTAACTTGTGGGAATGTTATAGTATGTTGAGGCCATGACATAATAATTCAAGAAAACATATGTTGTGGCCTCAAGATCTTCACATGTAAACAAACCTGAGTGACTATACCAATACCGATTATATAAATGCCGATTATTAATAAATTAACATTTTATTTTGAAATAAGAATGACATAAAGTAGTGCAACTTCAGATTGTATGACCACAACATAAAGATGTCTTTACCTAGTGCTGTAGTCAAGACCACCTAAACCGAGACCAAGACAAGACTAAAACTTTGGGGGGGTTGAGACCAAGACAAGACCAGAACAGCACTCTTCAAATTCATCTTAAAGATCCACATTTATGGCCTGAGAAATGTCTTTTACATTTAGAATAATAAGACACTATATAGATAGTGATAGAAATCACTAACAACAAAATTAATCTTTACACTGCAGAGGTGGAACAGAAGTTGCATCTGAATTGATACAATTACAAATGCATAAAAAATGATGAGATGAATGTTTATAAAAATAACATTTTGTTTATTGAACATTTGTAGAATTTTTTTAAGTCAATAAAAAAAATCAATATCACATTTGCAATTGTGCTCATTTGTGAAAACAGCCATCTTTCTTGTCATATTGCTTAATTATATCATATGTTATAATATAAATATCAAGATCTTATACAAGTACTTTTTTGCAATCATATCTTGAATTTGTATTAATTTTGGTAACATTTTTGACACAATCCTTGATTTCCAGGTTGATTTCTGACCTGGCACAACAGTAACAAAATAAATTAAATTAGAAATAAGTTATTGATTGCATTTAAAGCAGGAAGTTTTACATCCAATCAAATTAATGATGTTAACAAAGAAATCAGACAATGCAACGGCAATTTAGCATTATCCCCACAGTTGTCTTGAAATAAAATCCTGAGTCCTTTTAGTCTGGGACCAAGAAAAGACAGAGACCAAATGCGGCCGAGACCAAGACCTTCAAAAAATGGTCTTAAGACTGGTCTCGAGATCAAGACCGGTTTTGAGTACTACAACACTATCTTTACCTTTACCTACAAAATGATTTTGCAGCCACAAAATATCATGTTCCCACAACAAATGTCATGGCCTCAACATGCTATAACATTACCAAAAGTTAATGTCATAACCACAAAAAAACAAAGTGAACCAGACATGTGCTTTTCTAGTCAAGATTAGTATCCAGGTGCACAAGGGACTTTATGGCTGTGTCCGAAAACTGAAAAATGCTGCATACGCAGGCAGCATATGAAGGCAACAAGGCACGCCAAATCATGTGATTGTGTCACAACCTGATTGATTGAGTTTTGAAGGCAGCATGGATGTGCTGTATCCTTCGCTGCCTATATCCCACTCTCCTGCAATTTTTTGACAAAATACAGCATCTGATGTCAGTTTGTGACTTCATTTCTAGCAAGAAATTAGTATTGTGGTAATTAAATATGAGCTTGGTTATCACTAAAGTTCTTTCTGTCTTATTGTGGATCATTAGATCCATTACTCTGCATCAGAAGCCTGTCTAAAATCAGTTTCGGGAGGTACCTTAGGTAAGGAAGTCATTGGCTTATAGAGCAGCAAGGCAACAAGTCAGCTGCTTAAGATTTCACCCTAATCATTACTTCCAGCTGTGTTCCATCACCACCTAGTTTGTCTGTGTACTTAAGTCCTGTGTTTTCAGTTCAGTGTTGTCCGGTATCGTTTGTGATTAGTGTGGTTGTGTTTCCTGTGAACCTGTTTGAGGATTTCCTTGCCTGTGGTTTTATTAAAACCTGTTATTCTTGAATCTTCCTTGTCGTACATATGCTTACAACCATAACTGTAACAGAATACCGGACCAAAACAGTAAGACAGATTGTGGCATGTTTTTTGTTTTGTTTGTGTCAGTGTTTTTCGTGTTTCACTTTGTTTTCCCGTCACCATGTACACTCCCGCATATCTGTTAATATGCCTTGAGCAGAAGGACCGCTCCCTTGAGGCACATTTGGAAGACTTTCTCCGCCTCGAACCAGCTACAACTTTCCCGGACAGCAGCCTCTGCAGCTTCGTATATGCCGACCTCAACACTGCCACCAAAGCGCAGATGTCCGGGGAAGGGCCTTGAGGGAGCTTCCCTGAGTACGTGGAGTGGGTGCTGGCATCATGTGGATCGCCTTTAACTGTTGGAATCGACGACAACGACACCAGCCCCACTCCCACTCCCACTCCAGTGCCCAGCCAGGAACCTCCAGATGGCATGGAATGGCAGCGTGACGCCACAGGAAACAGAGAGCCCGCCTCCACCGCGATGCAGGAACCAATGACGAACGGAACGACTGAGCGAAACATCGCCGCGGAGCCAGAGCACAGCGAGTCTGACCAGGTGTGCGAGTTTGCTGCAACATCCGTCGCCGAGGGAGTTAGTGACGAGCGCGAGGGTATGGAATGGAGCCCCGCCCACACTCCCGCCACTGAGAGTGAGTTCAAGGCATGCACAAGGAACTTTAGTTTTGATTTTGGAGAGGATTCCCTACCCCCTTTAATCCCTCCTGAACCTGTCTGTTCCATTCTGGATGAACTGGTCCCGCCCAGCCTCCCTCTCCCACCTCCTCTCCATATCTCTACCCAGATTTTTTTATTTTTCACCAGTCCCTTCTCCAGCCCTCAGACATGCCTGCTACCCAGCCCTTGCTGTCTCCCATCATTCCCCCGGTTCTACACCAGCCTCCTCTCAGTGGCGTGGCTACACCTGGGGCCTGCTGTGAGCCAGCTTCTGGCGGTGAAGATCCTGCGGCTCTGCCCCCGGCCTCAGATCCCGTTGTGCCACCTCGGCCCATCGTCCTGACTCCTCCACCTCTGCTCCTTCCTCCCTCGACTACAGCAGCTACCATCAAGCTTTCAGCTCCACTGGACTCCCTTGGACCCTCGACTCCATCTGGCTCAGACATCGCCATCTCGATACTTCGATGCTCTCTGACCCTCCACCCCTACGACTCCATTTGGCTGCACCTTCCCTCAGGCTCTGCCTTGGCCCTCAGTCGTTCCAGTTCCACCTCAGCCCTCCGGTACACTGCTTCCACCTCGGGGGGCCGTCGCTACGACTCCGTCGCGGACTCAGAGACCATCGGCATCACTCCGCTCCTTCAGCTCTCTGTCTTCGCCCAAGGCTCCACCTCCATCGGCTGTGCTGCTTCCACTCGTCACCAAGGTTGCTTGGAGATGCTCACCACCATGGCTCCTCCCTCCAGCAACGCTGCCGTGGGTCGCCGTCCTGGCTGTGGCCTGGAGCACCACCTGGACTCTCCTGCTCAAGGCACTTCCCTGGACTTCACCACCATCTGCACCTCCCTGGATTTCAGCACTATCTGAACCTTCCTGGACTTCACTCTACTCCAGCCCTCTCCCGGACTTTCGCCCCCCTCAGTTACCACCTCCTTCCATCTCACATGTGCACTCTGTTTTGGACTTGTGTTGTACCATTTCCCGCCACTAGTTTGTCACCATAGTTACAGATCACTCTAATCATCACATCCAGCTGTGTTCCATCACCACCTAGTTTGTCTGTGTACTTTTAGCCCTGTGTTTTCAGCTCAGTGTTGTCTGGTATCGTTCGTGATTAGTGTGGTTGTGTTTCCTGTGAACCTGTTTGTGGATTTCCTTGTCTGTGGATTTATTAAAACCTGTTATTCTTGAATCTTCCTCGTCGTGCGTCTACTTACAACCAGCTACTGTAACAGTTAGCTAACAATCTATTAATTTAAACAACGTATTAATTTAAGGCAGAAACAATGAGCTCACTGAAGTAATGAATACATGTTAACAGTGATTAGGATATATATATAGGAAGATTTGCATTGGTGCATGTTGATCCAGAGTTACGTCATATGAAGTCCTCACAGGAGTTGGCGCAGTCTCTTCACAGGTGTTGAGGCATCTAAAGTCTTCATAAGAGGCTGGATCCAAATTGGAGCTGATGTACTCTCTAGTCACCTCGGGATGGGCATCCCGAGATAAAACAGAAAAGCAAATGGAAAATAATTAGCGTAGCTGCTGTTCATAACATTAAGCAAAGATAATCATGTGTATTTGATCTGATAAACTGGAGTACAAGGTTATGAGATGCATGTGAATGCTTGGCAAAAGAGATGCGTCTTTAATCTAGATTTAAACTGGGAGATTGAGTCTGAACTACTGGTTATTCCAGAGTTTAGGAGCCAAATTTGAAAACGCTCTCCCTCCTTTAGTGGACTTATATCCTAGGTACAACCAGAAGTCCAGAGTTTTGTGATCTTAAAGAACATGAATGATTGTAAGCCGATAAAAGATCGGTTTAATACACAGGAGCTAAACCATTAAGGGCCTTATAGGTCAGTAGAAATACTTTATAATCGATATGGAACTTAATAGGTAACCAGTGTAGAGATGATAAAATTGGTGTTATATGATCATATTTTCTTGACCTAGTAAGAACGCATCTGCATTTTGGACTAATTGTAGTTTGTTTATTGAGGAAGCAGGACAACCAGCTAGTAATGCATTACAGTAATCTAGTTTAGACGTCATAAAAGCATAAACTAACTTTTCTGCATCAGACATGTTCCATAGCTTAGCGTTGTTTCTGAGGTGGAAGAAGGCTGTTTTTGTAACATATGAAATATGATTTTCGAAGGACAGTTTGCTGTCTATTATAACACCCAGGTCTTTAACTGTAGAGGATGAAGTAATAATACATCCTTCTAAATGCAAATTGTACAGGTTTTTGGTCCAGTAAGTAATATCTGACTGGGTAACACTTTACAAGGGTCCATGAATAATCATGTACTATTAATACTTAATTCAGCATGAACTAATGATTATTGAAAGCATGAACTAATCATGAACCAGTGAAGAGCTAACCCTAACTACGACGGGAGTCATATGGATTCATGCATGAATAGCGACAGCCTTAACTACATGTTAGTACATGTTTTATAGTTAATGCATTAATTAATGTTTATGGCTAAACCAAATCAAACAGCCTCTTTAAAAAGGAATAAGAAGTCATCTGAACTCAAGTCAAACTCACCCTCCTGCAACTGTAAAAATTCAAAACCCACAAAGAACACTTGTCGAACAGTTCCCAAAGAAACGACCAAACTGATCATGGTCAGAATGTTTGCTGGGATCTGTGTCTCTCTGACTTCTTGAAAAGCCACACGTCATCACTTAACTGGCCTGAATACTAGTTGTGTATTTGATAGTAAGTTTATGATAAATAATGTGCTGAATTTAGTAAGTAGTTAACAGTGAATTAATTATGTCTGGGCCCTCTCAAGTAAATTCATTACAAAATAATGCATTAACAAGACATGAGCTGATGTTAGTGTATGGTTAGTTAATAATGAGTTAATTATGATGGGCCCTCTCAAGTAAATTCATTACAAAATAATGCATTAACAAGGCATGAGTTGATGTTAGTTAATAAAGAGTTAGTAATGACTGGGCCCCTCAAAGTAAAATCATGACACTATGATGCACTAACAAAACATTAAATAAAATATGATTGAACATGCAATAAGAGTTTCATTCTTATTCTTTTACACCACCAGTGCAAAAAACAGATGATAATGGTTATCTGGAGTTTTTTTTTATTATTTATTAACATCAAACTTATATGGACTCAAAAGAACATACCTGTAAATACATATACGGAACGTTTACAATCAAATATGGCGCGTCCACAAGCTAATGCTAATCGAAGAATATACAATTAAACGACAAAACAATACAGTTCATTATAGTTCATAACTTCCTGAAAATTCCCAATAAAAAACACATGCAAACATGACTTTAATTATCAATTCGGTTTACCAAAGCAGACAACATTCATTAGATTAAAATGCATCAATATCGCAACCAACCAACCCACCGAGCGAGCACCAGACTGCGCCACTATTGAGTGTCCCACCAGAAACAAACAAACTCAGATACGTGTAAATACCGATGCTTTATACCCCAAGTTTTAGATAATGATTGGTTAGATCTAAACTGATGAATGACGTAACATTAGAGTCTTCCCGGCAGAACTTACGCTAGAGCTTTCATTTCTAAACATAAACTAACAATAAAAATCAGAAAGCAGTTTAGATCAAATTCAATGTATTAGTGGTAGTTATTTAGTGTATTTTCCACGCTTGATTAGATATTAGATGGATCTATGTAATTAATGGCAAAATAATCATGCACCATTCTAATTATTTGTCATGAAACTGTAGGCATTATGGTATTATAGTTTAAATTTTGACACTATTTATTCACGTTTAATTCAAAGTCAGAGACCTAATTATTCATTCTTATAGAGACTGTTTGTTTATTTAGTTTACCCCAAATGTTAATTAATGCATTAAATATCTAGTCAAGTTAGCTTTATTATTTTATAGTGCTTTACAGCAAAATTAAACTCTGTTTGCATCATTGAATCATTATTTTCCTGTTGATCACTGTATGCTGCTCTGCTAACAATCTGTATTGAATAAAGCATTATTATAGAAATAAAGGTGGCTACTCTCAATTAACGTGACAAATAATTAAAATGATGCATGATTATTTTGCTATTAATTAGTCTAATAAAATGTGGAAAATAGACTAATAACTACAACTAATACATTTAATTTGATGTAAACCGTTTTCTGATTTTTATTGTTCATTTATGTTTACACATAACTACTTTTCTTCCGGGGACTACAGTATGTAGCTTAGACATTATAATAAACACTAGACGCCCTATTGGGTGCCGGACCGTACGTCAATGGCGCCGCCATATTGTGCAGGGCAACTTTCCCATAACGCTCATAACTGGAATTGAGAAAAATGCCTGCTTCGTGTGCTGCCTGCGGCTGTACAAATCGCTGCACAATTGAAAACAGGTCTCGGGGAATGACCTTTATCAGGTAAGACTGAACATTTGTTTCTGGTTGTATTTGTTCATTATATCGATAGTAGTTGGCCACCGGAGTCAGTCAGACTAAAATAGCTAGCGATGTCGCTAATTAGCTGTGAAAGTTGAGACATGAGTTTACATGATTTTTAATATACATTTAGCTTATTTTATAAAGTAAATTTCCTGAAGTTTAAATATGCACTTTTATTTTCTTAAAACCGACTTTTATGACAAGTACTCATTTCGGCTAGGCGACTGACATTTTGTGAATCTTACTGTAACGTTAGTTAGTTGGCTAGCTTCTCACACATTTAAGGTTTCCCAAAGACAAAGAGTTAAGGAGACAGTGGGAAGTAGCTATAGGAAGGAAAGTTTCCCGACTCATCTACAAAGAATAGGTTTGTCATCACTAGATTATTTAATAGTTAGCCATTAAATTGTGATTTGTTTATATTTGTATTTCCTTTTTAGCCCGTTGCAACCAGGGCTACACAAGCCTCAAGGAAAGCTGTGGAGAGCCTGTCAGTGCACTGTTCTCACCATTTCTAAAAGACTGATCCTTCTCTGCCTAATGCTGTGAGTATTTGTTCTAGTTAAACCCAGAACTGCTGTGAGCATTATGGCCCTGGTCATATTCAAACCGAAAATAAATTTGATGAAAACAAATAGAAAATTTGTCATAATTTACTCCCTCTAATTCCATCACAGATGAGTATGACTTTCATTGTTTATCTGAACACAACTCGAGATTGTGTGTGTGTGTGTGTCAGTCAGGGAAGCATATTCAACACCAGCATGTTTAAGAATGCAAGCCAGCAAGTAAAACATTGTACTATAACCATCTGAGACTGTGTGTCATGTGATCTAATCAATACTCAAAACATTATAAAATGACAAATATTCAGCTATGTCTATTAAACCTTTGACAAGTACAGTCACAGCAAAAAATCGTGATTCATCTAGAATCATGACTTTATCCAGAATTGTGCAGCTCTAGTTCACCCAAAAACAAAACTGTGCTGGTTGTCACCATCAGGCAAGATATATATGACTTTTTTTTTTTTTCATATACATCTTGGATGGCCTTAAGATGAATACATTATCAGAAAATTTTCATTTTTGGGTGAACTATTCCTTAAGTAAGTGTGTGTGTGTGTGTTTAAAACCATTACGCCTATGGAATGTCCTCACTAAGATAGCAAAACAAACCTGTGTGTGTGTGTGTTTGGTTTTTAGGGGGATGGAATAACAATCCTTCAGGGCATTTTTCGGTGTCTCATGGTCCAGTACGGTGTCTCTCTAAGCACCTCAGGGAACGTGGCACCACAGGATGAGACCGTGTCACTATCAGCTGTTGAAATGTCATTTCTAGCATTAGACGAGTCTGAGGAGCTTCCATCCCCTCTTGAGAACGTTTCTGCACTTGTGTGTGACCACAGCGACCTGCCAACCCGCTTTGGTAGACTTGTGGACAATGCCCTTGTGTACATTTCTGGTTTTGTGGTGCCTCAGATTTTGAGAAAGCTTCCCTGTGGTGTGTGTCGTGCTAGCTTGGTGGCAGATGCTGTACCTGGTTTATTTGACCAGAACTACCACTACTTACTCTGAAAAGCAATGGAGGGCTGATGATTCCTTCTGAAGGTACAGTAAAAGTGGTCAGATCAGCAGAGCGGTTCATTCGACAGTCATCCTCCGGGAAAGCCGCCAGAGTGTCTTAGATCAGTCAGTTTGGCCGAGCTGAGATTGGTTTGGAGGATATGTTTTTTCTCAAGGAGCACATTCAGGAAACACAGTTTGGAATTGACAAGCATAATTTTTCTCTCGTCATTAGTTGTGTCTGTCTTTCACAAACTGAGGATGCACCACATTGCCAAACTCACCATTCTTACACTACAGAGTGGCAACTCAAGAAAAAAGTTTTGCTAAGCAGTTCTGTTCAAAGGGTTTTAGCTCTAACTCCCTCTGACCCTACAAAGGATTAGCGATTTTAGATGATTGATGGAAAATATATAGCCTTTGTTGTTGTTGTTGTTATAATTATTATATCAATACTATATTATAATTACTAGCCACTATTTAATTTACTATTTTTTTTTTATTTATATTATTCTGCAATTGATATTACATTGTATTTGCGATTATTATTATAACAATACTATTATATTATACCACTTGAGATTATCAATCTATTATAGTTATGTTGTTATATTATTGTCTATATTTTTGTAAATGATACTACATATTCTATTGCTATTATTATAGTATTAATAAACTATATGCTATTAACAATATATTATGATATTATATTATTGTATTTATACTATTATAAATGTACTATTCATTACTATTTTATTTGCTGTATACTGTTTGTTTATTGACAATATTATATACTTTATTATTGACTATTTTATTATATACTACATAAACTATTTCTTATATATAGTGTATAACAAACTATTTACTATTCTCACTTTATCTTATATTTAATATTTGCATTGCACTGTAGTTGTACCATGTCATATGTATTACCATAAAATATCCATCAGTTATCTTTGTTGTTGTATGTTTTGGAGTATCTATCTGTATCATTTTAGTGCTATAAAAATGCAGAAAGCTGCCTGTGTGATTTGTATTTGATGATTTGTTTCATTTTATCAATGGTGGTCAATTCTAAGCTCAAGAAAAGCTAAAATTGGCTTAAAGACAGAAAATGCCTTTTCCACAATAAGAAAACTTTATTTCATTTAATGTGAAAATTAAATTATATCTCAGTATAGGCGTTTTCACAACTCTTATGCAAGAATAAAGCAGCCAAATACAAGACAAGCCTGAGCTTTGACTATTTCTTATTAAATATAAATATTTTATATGTCTAACTATAGAGATTTTAAGTAACTAGAACTTTTTGTACACCACATACATTATAAACCACTGAAATCTGTTGATAAATGTAAACGTTATTTTTGTTTTTATCCAGAAAAACCGCAGCTCGCCCATTTACTTGCATTTGTTTACAGCGCATTCTTGCCCCGCACAATATGGCGGACTCGTTGACGTATCGCAGCAACAGTCCAAAGAGGCCAATAGAGCGTCTAGTGTTTATTATAATGTCTATGGTATCTAGGGTTTGTTTCTGGTGGGACACTCATTAGTGGCGCATTCTAGTTGCTCGCTCGACGCGTTAGTTGCTACAGTATGGGCTATATGCACGGTTACTTCCTGGTTGTCGTTAAGGCTGCTCTGGCATTTCCGGTGTCTGTTAGTTATTCATTCTGTACTCGCTGTACATGGACACAAAACCATCAGTGGTTGACTTTGTAATGTTGTATTCATATTTTGCACTATAAATATTTATTTTTTTGACGCTTTTTTTCCACACGAAATTGTGAAAACTGATGGTCGAATTGCATTAACCGAGGGGGAACACTGAGGTACGTCTTTATTTATTTATTTGCTATGCTGTCTTACGTTTGAATAACTAAATTAATGCTATGCCTGACTATTTAAGTTACTATATTCTGATTATAAAATAAGTATTACACTACTGATGCTCAACACACCAGCAAATGACATCTCACCGGAAGTTTTCGAGCTGGCTTATATTATTGCAGAAGTTCTAAAGAACGCTCTGTACATATAGTCCATTGCTGCGTTTTAATCTAATAAATGTTGACTGCTTTGGTTTACTGAATTGATAATTAAAGATATATCTGCATGTGTTTTGTATTGGTATTTTTCAGGAAGTTATATAATGTAATTATTGTTTTGTCATTTCATTGTATATGTTTCGATTAGCATTTGCTTGTGGACACGCCATATTTGATTGTAAATGTGTCTTAGACATAATCCTTATATTATAGGTATGTTCTTTTGAGTCCATATATGTTTGATGTAACTAAATAAATAATAAAATAACTCCAGATAACCATTACCATCCGTTTCTTTGTACTTGTGGTGTAAATGAATAAGAATGAAACTCTTACAGCATGTTTAATCATATTTTATTTAATGTTTTGTTAGTGCATCATAGTGTCATGACTTTACTTTGAGGGGACTATCATACTCATTATTAACTAACATCAACTCATGCCTTGTTAATGCATTATTTTGTCATGACTTTACTTGAGAGGGCCCAGACATAAATAATGTGCTGAATTTAGTAAGTAGTTAACAGTGAATGAATTATCATAAACTTACTATCAAATACACAACTAGTATTCAGGCCAGTTAAGTGATGAAGTGTGGCTTTTCAAGAAGTCAGAGAAACACAGATCCCAGCAAACATTCTGACCATGATTCCAGTTTGGTCGTTTCTTTGGGAACTGTTCGACGTGTTCTTTGTGGGTTTTGAATTTTTACAGTTGCAGGAGGGTGAGTTTGAAGGGAAAGAGAACAACACAAAACAGATAAAGACCTTTTAAGATCAGTTATAAGTGTATTTAGTGTTTTCTACATTTAATGAGGATCAATTAATTTTGTGCTATTCAGTAATGTTTATTACAAAGCTGCAGTCAAAAGTTTAAACTCTGATAATATTATTTAAATTTGTTTTTAAAGTCAGATGACTTCTTATTCCTTCTTAAAGAGGCTGTTTGATTTGGTTAATTAATGCATTAACTATCAAACATGTACTAACATGTAGTTAAGGCTGTTTTCTGTCGTAGTTAAGAATAGCTCTTCGTTGGTTCATGATTAGTTCATTTTTTCAATAATCATTCATGCTGAATGAAGTATTAATTCAGGTATTAGTACATTATTATTCATGGACCCTTATTGTAAAGTGTTACCCCTGACTGTCTTGTCTGAATTTAACAGAAGAAAATTACAGGTAATCCAACATTTTCTATCTTTAACACACTCTGCCAGCTTGGATAATTCGGAGATCTCATCTGGTCATGTTGAAATATGTAACTGAGTATCATCGGCATAACAGTGGAAACTAATTCCATGTTTTCTTATAATATTACCAAGTGGCAGCATATATTGAAAATAACAGAGGGCCTAACACAGATCCTTGCGGCACTCCATATACAAATACATAGATTGTGTGACAGTGATTACCCCTCCCTGTGCCAATGTTGGCAACTCCTATGCTACATAATAAATTATATTTTAAAATGTGCTTCAAATTTAATTTTTCCTGCTTCACTTCTCCAACCCTATAAGTGGGTCACTAGATAAGTGACTATCACAACACCGTGCTTATTACACACATAAAAACTTGATTTATATATAAAAAAAAAAAAAAAAAAAAAAAAAGCCAAAGTACCCAGCTGTCACAAAGGTAAAATCATCTATGTTGATGTGTTCCTGCTGACATGAGAAAATTGGAGCTAGTTTGATGGGCTATGGTTTCCTGGGCAGTCTTTTTGCAGTTCAGTGCACACTTATGGCACCTGAGATTTTGAGTGTTATGAGGCACTGTCAGTTGCTAACCAAGCAAACCGCAATATTAACAAAGACTGTGCATAGTTGGATGTATTAGATGAAGAGAGCACATTTTACATGTGTACTTTCTTTCAAGCTCCATGGAGCTCACCAGAGATTATGTCAATAGTTCAAGCCCCCTGGAACATTTTGCTCTGCAAAACATTTTTCGTTTTTTGGAATCATTTACAAGAAAAAAAGACTGAATTTGATCAAAATGGGAGGAGATAATAAAGGTGTTATGATGCAGTATTTCACATCTGTTCTGCAGGTCAGTATTATGCTCAGAAGTATTTGCCATCTTTTCCCTCTCACTATCACAGCATGCCAATATCATTGTCATCATGTGAAACACACATTTTTATGCTTCCCTGTTTGATATCAAGCTGTAATTTGGCATCCCAGACGGGATGAGCACCTGCAGAACAATTACCTTCTTCAACACAGCAACCATCTCACAGCAGTTTTCTGGTGAAAAATGAAACTGTTAAAAAAAAAAAAAAAAAAAAAAAAAAAATAGCCGTTAGCAAGTAGTCATACGGCAGATATTCTCAACTGGTGGGTCTCGATCCAAACCATGCAATATGCAAACAATGAAATGCAATTAACATATAAATATTGCATTTATATTATACATGTTTTTGGATAGCAAAATACACAGACATAAATCTGGGTCCTAAAGCAAAACCTGTTTAGAACGACAGGCATACAGAAAGGGGAAAAACAGCTGTGAAGTGAAACATGAAACACCTTATGACAAGAAGCAAGATATTGCAGTAACTGGAGATGTGACAACTTAATCTAAACGTGCTTTCGAGTGTCTGTGAGTGTGTGTAAGAGTCCTCTCCAGTGTTTGTGACTGATGCCCAAGCTTGTGATGGGGTGAGGAACAGGCTTTGTCAGCAGACTGCAGTGGCTAATATGTGGTTGAGGCGGTCACTTCCCGCAGCTGAAAGTCAAGGCCCACAGGCTGCAGATCAGATTAGCAGCCCATCCATCCTCTCACGAGCCACTCATTCAGCTTTGCCGACTGATTCAATCTCGCTGCCCTGCCCAAGAATGACTCAAGCAAAACCAAACAGCACAGATGCCGTAGACCAACCAAGAGAGTGCAGAGAGGTCCATCCATTATCCTGCCACTGTGGATAACAGAAAAAAATTCTCGATTTGTGTTTCATTTAATCAGCATGCCTATGGAGATCTGCAGAATTGAATGAACAGATGTGATTGAATCAGAGGCACTGTACGATGTTGAGCAGGGAGAGGAGAATGGGTCTGTCTGGGGTCGGAATGGCAAGGAAAGCAGTCTGTGACAGGGAAAGCGTTTCTGCGTATCCCTGCCGAGAGTTCAGGCCCATCAGTCTAATGCGCAGTGACATCACATTACCAGCAGCACTCAGCACCTCTCCTCTCCTGCTGGCTGCTCCATTAATTAGGTTAGGGCCTGCTAATGGTACACCTCACAGTGAGGGAATGCAAAACAGGACTACAATCCACCTGCACACGCAAACAGCTTCGTCTTGTCCGCACACTTGTGCAGGCAAAGACCTTCAATGGGCTACATTGAGTCAGCACCTTATCGTTTGATTGTGGTTTAAGACTTCCTTTGCAATGAGAAGAGGACAACCAAGAAATCAATAGCCTATTCGTTCAGTTAATGGCTATTTTATCGATGAATTAAAGGCCGTTGAGTGGGTTTCATTCAGCTCTGCTGTATCTACCACGGAGGTCTATAATAGTTGGAGAGAGCATTTCTTAGCATTCCAGTTCATCTCAAAGTTGCTCGGTTAGCGCATGCAGACCAGCAAGTATGCAATCTACATACAGCACATCTTTTGTTCATGAGAAACTTTTGTCATGTGTCTTATTGTCCTTTTATTCTTAACTTTGTTAGAGAACCATCATGTCCTTGTGCTTTAGAGTCTCTTCAACTGCCCCCAATATTATGTAACTGTAGCTACAGTGGACAAGAATGCATATCATCATGTTTTTACTTGTGTCTGACCTCAACTAGTCTCAGCCTCAGTCATCATGCCTATAAAAGTCTTGGCTGAAAGTCTGATGCATATGGCACACAAAATTGGAAACACTTCAGGAATTTCAAAGTCGTCATCTGATTGGTTGAATTCTACAGGATTTCTGGGAGACATGTGTGTCATGCTCTTTAATGGTCTGCCTGGAAACAAACCCGCCATGATGCCAAACCCCCTTATGGAAGAAGAATGCCATCGTGTTTACAAATGTGACAATGAGCGTTTATCAGGATCAACTAAATGCTGGATTTTCAAAGGTGTGTTAAGTATGTGGCAAAGATTCTTTAAAATAGATCCAAGAGTTTTACACACTGGTCTGTTATCGTAGGGACATTTTCACTCCCCTGAACATGATGCTGAACTAAACAAACTGTCATTGGTTGCTTTACATGTCAATCAGAAGGCCTCTGGGCAGTCTTTGACCTGAAGGTCTGGCTAGGCGAGACTAGACCTCTACAAACTGAACAGGAGAAATGAACTTGGCTGGTTTTGCAGAAAGCAAGGTTATCTTACCATCAAACATGCCCTGAACTCTTGGTTGATTAACCCAAATCTTGCTTACTAGAGGTATGCTGGTTCCAAAAAGTAAGTTCGCACCATAACTCTTTCTTCTTCTTGTAACACTGTGCTCAGGCAGGAAGATGAAGACAGACAAATCAATCCAAAATACTCCAAGTTTAATTACAATAATACAACAGGAAGACAGGCATGGTGAACACGACGTAGATCGGACAGAGACTGAAGGTGAAGGTACAACTTAAGTAGTGGACATAATGAGGATAATGACTAACACACAGCTGACACATATGAACTAATAAAAGGGAGACAGACGAGTGGGGGGACACAGAACTAAGGAACATGTGACAACTAAACAGTACTGAATGCGACACTTATTTTGTTTAATGCCTATTTGCATTCTTAGTAAGTAAATGAATAAATAAATAAATAATGGCAGAAGTGAAGAATGGCAGACCACACAAAGTCATGTGAACCCTTTCAAAAATCTCAAAATGAAAAATTGCCCACCAAATAAATTTGGATTGTAGTAAAAGAGCATGTATTTTAACCAGTGCATCTTTTATGACGCTACTTAACACGCTACTATTTTTGCTGTATCTGATTTAATACTTCTTTTGTTATTAATATTGTTCTTTGTTGTTATGTCAGAAGCTCTCATATGCTTAGATACACTGTTATTTTGCCAAAGATAAAGTGAAAAATGTTGAAAATGATGAATAGAATTAGCAGGTGAAGCATTACATTAAATCTTTCATTGTCAGTCATTTAGATAATGTCCTGCTCATTTTGGATTGATGGCCCCTAATTTTACCATGCCAACTCCATCGTCCGTATCTCTCAGCTTGTGGCAGTTTCTTTCCTCCTATTCTTTGATGTTTTCTTACTGGTTCATTTAGTGCGTAACAGCATTGTATTCATACCTGGGCATTACTCCGTTACTAAAAAAAAAGTGCAATAATATATTAGGGTAATATGTGAGATGCATCACTGTCTATTCTAGGCAGAATATTTCTCAAGCAGTATGCTAACACATATAGAAACTCATAAGTGACTGATTTAGAATGCTCTGACAGCAACTTTGTGCAGCACACAAATAGCGTTCTGCTATAAACGGACATATTTGCCTGCCATTTTGGAATGAATTTTTAACTCACACGTTACAATGCATGTGTTTCTTTGAGTGAGAGTGAGAATGCAAAACATGTTTCTTCCAAAAGACTGGGGTGAGTGACACAAAATACTTTGCCAAACTTTTACTAACTTGTAAAGTAAAGACATCTATTCCATTTAAATAGCTGTGTCCTTTCTCTTTTTACTCCATTTTAATAACCCTGTTGTGTATCTTTTTGCTTTCCATCTTTGATTTTTTCAGATCATGTCTGATCTTGCCTTAGGCGTGTGAGTCAGGACCACTACTGCTCTAAAGGATCAAGTACAAAATAACAGAGTAACAGTCCTTGGTTCACTTAGAGTCAAAGATAATACAAGTAATGCATTGCGATTAGTCAGATTAATTCAGTTCTGTTATGCTTTTTTAAAAGTTTGTTTTGGAGATCTCCTACAATAGGTTTACCTGCATCCAAGGTAACTAAAAAAAAAAAAAAACTTCAATTTTCTTATAATATACTTTATAGCCTCACCACTTTTCTCAAAGCATCCGGACTCTCTAAACCCATCCTTTCCAATAGCTTACTCTACTCTGATTGATCAGATGGCCCAGTCTGTTGTAACTGGTCTTCTGCTTACAGCACACGTCAGAAACGAAACCCCCCATTAGTATATCTGAATTTCAGCTTTTCCTCAGCACTTGATACACAGCATTACGAATAGTAACAATAGGCATTGGTTTTACCATGACAAATTTGCTTTGCAGAAAACATCTACTTGGCATGTTGACAACACAAACCAAACTCTTCCAGGCATCAGCTACAATTACAGTGTTTGAGGGCGGATCAAAGTACACGCTGTTCACAAGCAGCCAATGAAGATCATAGGCGGCCATTATTATTCAAGCTGGAAATAAGACTGCAATTACTGACAACTCGTTTGAGTTTAAATGTTGAGGGTAATACAGTGATTCATTGCAGCAATTTTAATAATGTATTTTGCAATTAGTGTTTACTTGCTTGTTGGATTCTCTTGTGAAAGCTTGAATCATTCAATTTACAATAGTTTGTCAATGGCAATGGTTTGAGCTGTTGATTTGTAAGATGTGATATTGTAATAAAGCACTTCGGTGCCAGACATTAGACAAATAGACAACCCTGTCATTAGACAACTAATGAGGTTTAAAAACACTAATTTTCAACACATTAATATTTCACGCCATTCTACAGTGGCTAGTACAGTCTTTCTGTATCTTTTTGAGAGATTGTTTCATGTTGTTACTGCTTTTTTGTTTTAGTTTTTCAATAATCACTTCAATCATGTCCCTTCAGTGAGATCTTCAGTGATTTGTAACACTATTAAGCAGCTTTCCGCAATGAGATTTTCTGTGAGAAAATGTAGCCCAAACCTCTTCACCTCAGAGAGGTGAAAATATGTTTCTGAATATATTCCTTTGTAAATAGAATCACACTCCTTTGGTGGTCTGTATTTTTTGACACTTCCAAAGGAAAAGAGAAGGTCATTTGTGCATCATGTGCAAAGTTAACACTACTGTACGTTTGTGGACAAGGATATGCTTCATCTTCCACAATGCCTGACTGCTTATTCATTCATAAGACTTTAAAGATAGTGGCATCATATGTAAAAGTTATAACCTTGTAGATCTGCAGTAAAGTTTATTTCTAATATGTTAAACAAATTAACTTATTGGTATAGCATTTTTTCTTGCCGATGCCCAAAAAAGGAAATTTGGTAACACTTTAGTATAGGGAACATGTATTCACTATTAACTATGACTTTTCCCTCAATAAACTCCTAATTTACTGCTTATTAATAGTTAGTAAGTTAGTTGTTAAGTTTAGGTATTGGGTAGGATTAAGAATGTAGAATAAGGTCATGCAGAATAAGGCATTAATATGTGCTTAATAAGTACTAATAAACAGCTAATATTCTTGTAATACGCATGCTAATAAGCAACTAGTTGAAAAACCCTAAAATAAAGTGTTACCGGAAATTTGTCATTGCTCCAAGAATGCGCTCTCTCTCACACAAACATGCTAGATGAGTGAATGAAACCAAGAATACAGAAGAAAATCATTGGCTCTGAAAAAGAAAGAGTAAAATATAAATAAAAAGTGCTATATTACTGGGTCAAGTGTTGACGAAAAAGATATGTCTTTAGCAGTTTTATGAAAACGGCTAAAGACTCAGCTGCTCGGATAGAGCGTGGTAGCTCATTCCACCAACCAGGAACAGGCCAGGAGAAGGTCCGTGAGAGTGATTTTGTGCCCCTTTGGGATGGCACCACAAGACGCCGTTCACTTGCAGAATGCAAGCTTCTGGAGGGCGCATTAGTCTGAAGTATTGAGTTTAGGTATGGTGGTGCAGAGCCATTGGTTGTTCTGTAGGCAAACATCAGAGCCTTGAATTTGATGCGAGCAGCTATTGGCAGCCAGTGCAACCTGATGAAGAGAGGTGTGACATGCGCTCTCTTCAGTTCGTTAAAGACCAGTCTTGCTGCAGCATTCTGGATCAGTTGTAGGGGCTTGACAGTGCATGCTGGAAGGCCTGCCAAGAGAGCATTACAATAGTCCAGTCTGGATAGAACAAGAGCTTGGACAAGAATTTGTGTGGAATGCTCCGATAGGAAGGGTTTAATCTTCCTTATGTTGTATAGAGCAAATCTGCAGGACCGGGCCGTTGTAGCGATGTGATCTGTGAAGCTTAAACAATCATCCATCACCACTCCAAGGTTCCTACGGTGCAACCTAACATGCAACCTAACATGCGATGTGATCTGTGAAGCTTAAACCATCATCCATCACCACTCTAAGGTTCCTACGGTGCAACCTAACATGCAACCTACGGTGCGTTCCAAGCGGGATGTATCACCCTCCGAAGGGCACTTCGGAGTGAAAATAATCATGGCCGCCATATTGAAGGGTCGTTCCAAACCGAAGTGCTCAAAACTGGCTACTTCAAAGGTCCTTTGCACAGGTAAGTTGTTTGACGTCACAGAATGGGTCCTTGATTGTCTCGTTAAGATGACGCAGAAGTGCGTTCCAAAAAAAGGTGTTTTTTGACCCCTTACACCCTTCATCCCTTCGAAAGCTCTTACTCTAGAGGGTAAACCCCTTTGAAGGGATTAGGGCATAGGGATGAGCCCTTCCGAATGGAACGCAGGGCTAATGTGCAAAATCAACGAGCTCAATGAGGAAAATTTGCGAAATTTTTAATTTAGCCAAGTACGCCACCTTGGGACTCAGTCATAGACCAAGACAGGACTGAGACAGCATTGCACATTAAAAATATATGGTAAAACTTTATTTTAGGGTTTTTTAACTAGTTGCTTATTAGCATGCATATTACAAGAATATTAGCTGTTTATTAGTACTTATTAAGCACATATTAATGCCTTATTCTACATTCTTAATCCTACCCAATACCTAAACTTAACAACTAGCTTACTAACTATTAATAAGCAGTAAATTAGGAGTTTATTGAGGGAAAAGTCATAGTTAATAGTGAATACATGTTCCCTATACTAAAGTGTTACCAAATATACATTATTAGACAGAGTCATCATGAAATATCAGGGGTCACTAATCAAAATACCCAATACATTACAAAATAAAATGCTGGTAACACTTTACAATAAGGTTCATCAGTTAACATGAACTAATAATGAACTGCACTTCTACAGTTAATGTTAATTTCAACATTTACTAACACACAATCTTGTAAACATTAGTTAATGCACTGTGAACTAACATGAACAAACAATGAACAACTGAATTTTCATTAACTAACGTTAACGAAGATGAGTAAATACAGTAACAAATGTATTGCTTATGGTTAGTTCAGGTTAGTGTGGTGATGCGACCAACCATTATTTTGGTTAATGAGGGCAAAATGGTACATTCCACTGGTGTAAAAAAGGATGAGTCTGACATCTAAGGAAGCACGTCCTTCAGGGTCTCGGTGTTGACGTCATTTCTGGTGCGCCGTGTTTTGATGATTTCATGCTCTCAACAGCCAAAGAACACCAGCTAAGAGGGTCACCATTGTTGGTGACATCGATTCCTCTGACCGCATGTGATACGTGTTTCTGGCCAAACCATAACGTGGAAAGTGTGTGCATGTGTGTGTACTTGTCTCATCCTGTTTTCTTGTTCCCTTCAGAATTGGGGTACCAGTACTAGCCGGTGTCCTTTGTGCGTGGTGGTGGTTCGGCTGTCGTCTGCAGAGTTCACAACGGGGTTTTGGTGCTTTGTTGTGAGAGCAAGAGTGGTTGCTGTGTTTATCCGACAAGCAAGACGAATTCCCCAGTTCTGAAGTGGTAAAATCATGTTTGTATGGATGTGCAAGAACTTTTATGAGTGATTGTACTCTTTTTAATTTTTATACATTAAAGAGACTGGTCTTGTACTTTCTTGGATGTTTATTAAATAAAATTGTGTGAAACATTACATTGTCTCAACCACTACGTATCTGTGTGCTTGTGGTACTTCGTGTACCTGTGGGTCCCCGGCCAATTTCCGGGGTGGCGTAGTCTAGTTGTTGCCATAATTGTCTTATTGTGCTAAGCTTTTGATAGCAGAATTCCATATTAGTTAATACATTAACTAATGTTTAACTAATTAACCTCATTGTAAAGTGTTCCCAAAATGCTTTATAGTTTGAAAATTAAGAGAGATGAGGCTATAACCTCCAGGTAAGCAAACACTGGTAAGAATGGTTCTCCAAAACACAGCCCAATAAAATCTTAATTCAAATATTTTATTTATTTATTGAATAGAAAGGGGTGGTGTACATCTTAAATATTCAGTTATTAGCCATGTAAAACTATGAATCCTAATATTTTCTCAATCGGATTTACCTTGCACACTTTTGAAACATGGCAGCAGGTGAAAAGAACTGTCAACGGAGAAGACTGCATATTTGAAAAAAAAAAATATATTTATGATTTAGATATGTTTTATATTACTCATTTGTCAACAGTGTACTAAATTGCATCAAGTACTAAATTATCTGGAGCACATTGTCTAACACCACTCTTTCTTGATTCCACCCATTCTCCTCTATGGTTCTTTCTTTTATGTCATATTGCTGTGCAACCACCAAAAACAACCTGATGGACCCTAGCTTCTGACAGCACGCAAACAGACTGCTCACAGACCATTCATAAAAACTGCTCTTTTTGCCAGGACTGAAGCACTGAGGTCAGCCAGAGCATCCTCACTTCACTCCACACTGAAAGTGTTTGCTGTATTTGGCATCATCAGCAACCAATTATTGATCCCACACTGGCAGACATGTATATCTCCAGATATAGAAGATTTGCTTCCATCTGTTCATACCCATCTTCCTGTCTTCATTTTCAGAACCTCAGAGAGTTTTAGCATACCTGACTACACCATGAAAGTGAATGCCAAAACACTCTGTCAAGCTTCAAAAATTGAGAGAGAGAGAGAAAAGAAAAAAAGTAACACAAAAACAATCTTCTGAATCTATAAATTATTACATGAGAATCAGTGATCTGCTTTTGCATGTGTGATTCATTTACGCCCAGAATATACTTAAATTTTTATTATTATTATTTTTTGATGTGTTCACACAGTCAAACTCACAACCTGCCAAAATATACTCCATTTGATAGTGTGCACAAAGAGAGAGCCTACACATCTGCACTCAAAAGATTCATCCTTGTCCAGTGTCTGCGCTTTTTTTCTCCAAAGGTTATAAGAGATAAAAATGTCTTTGTACTCATTTGAACTAGAGTTGTGGGTATATTTTAATTCCCTCAGACAAGCACTGTTGTTTTTTTTTTATTATTATTTTTATATTTTTTTACATCTGATATTATCTAATGTTGCCACATTAATCACATTAATCTGACATTGCTAGATTTTTAAATCTAAATTGTTATCACAGTTAACTTGTCATTCGTGCTTACAGTCTCATTTCTCTCTTGCGCTCCGTCATTTATGAGTCCATCAATCCAGTCAATCAGTTTAGTCCAAATTTTCCAAGTGGTATGGTACTCACTGCAGAGTCTATGATGGCCAGCTCCTCCACTCTGGATGTCCAGTGGGGTGGAGAGATAGAGTTGTGGGTAGGGTTAGGGTTTGGTTGTACATCCGCTCCTCCTTGCTAGACGTCCAGCGAGGGGGGAGCCAATGTAGGCTCCACCCATTTGCTCTGCAGTGAGCACCTTCTCAAATGTTCTGGAGACACGATAGCTTTATATGATGAACAGATTTAATGTAGTCTTTTATTAACATTAACATTTATCAACTCACACATCAGTTGTGGTAAACGGAAGCGTTTGCTTGACTTGCGAGAACCAATAAGGGTTCATTCTTCTATTGTGTTACGCAGCACTTTTGAGTTTCCTCAAGAACCAAAGAGGTTCATTCTCATGTGTTACGCAGCACGTTTGAGCTTCCTCAAGAACCAATTAGGTTCATTCTCATGTGTTACGCAGCACGTTTGAGCTTCTGCAAGAACCAATGAGGTTCATTCTTCTATTGTGTTACGCAGCACGTTTGAGCTCCTCAAGAACCAATGAGGTTCATTCTTGTGTTACGCAGCACATTTGAGCTCCTCAAGAACCAATGAGGTTCATTCTCATGTGTTACGCAGCACGTTTGAGCGTCTGCAAGAACCAAAGAGGTTCATTCTCGTGTGTTACGCAGCACCTTTGAGCTTCCTCAAGAACCAATGAGGTTCATTCTCATGTGTTACGCAGCACGTTTGAGCTTCCTCAAGAACCAAAGAGGTTCATTCTCATGTGTTACATAGCACTTTTGAGTTTCCTCAAGAACCAATGAGGTTCATTCTCATGTGTTACGCAGCACGTTTGAGCTTCTGCAAGAACCAATGAGGTTCATTCTTCTATTGTGTTACGCAGCACGTTTGAGCTCCTCAAGAACCAATGAGGTTCATTCTCATGTGTTACGCAGCACGTTTGAGCTTCTTCAAGAACCAAAGAGGTTCATTCTCATGTGTTACGCAGCACCTTTGAGCTTCCTCAAGAACCAATGAGGTTCATTCTCATGTGTTACGCAGCACGTTTGAGCTTCCTCAAGAACCAAAGAGGTTCATTCTCATGTGTTACATAGCACTTTTGAGTTTCCTCAAGAACCAATGAGGTTCATTCTCATGTGTTACGCAGCACGTTTGAGCTTCTGCAAGAACCAATGAGGTTCATTCTTCTATTGTGTTACGCAGCACGTTTGAGCTCCTCAAGAACCAATGAGGTTCATTCTCATGTGTTACGCAGCACGATTGAGCGTCTGCAAGAACCAAAGAGGTTCATTCTTCTATTGTGTTACGCAGCACGTTTGAGCTTCTTCAAGAACCAAAGAGGTTCATTCTCATGTGTTACGCAGCACCTTTGAGCTTCCTCAAGAACCAATGAGGTTCATTCTCATGTGTTACGCAGCACCTTTGAGCTCCTCAAGAACCAATGAGGTTCATTCTCATGTGTTACACAGCATGTTTGAGCTTCTGCAAGAACTAATGAGGTTCATTCTCATGTGTTACGCAGCATCTTTGAGCTCCTCAAGAACCAATGAGGTTCATTCTCATGTGTTACACAGCATGTTTGAGCTTCTGCAAGAACCAATGAGGTTCATTCTCATGTGTTACACAGCATGTTTGAGCTTCTTCAAGAACCAATGAGGTTCATTCTCGTGTGTTACGCAGCATGTTTGAGCTTCTGCAAGAACCAATGAGGTTCATTCTCATGTGTTACACAGCATGTTTGAGCTTCTGCAAAAACCAATGAGGTTCATTCTCGTGTGTTACGCAGCACCTTTGAGCTTCTGCAAGAACCAATGAGGTTCATTCTTGTGTTACGCAGCACGTTTGAGCTTCCTCAAGAACCAATGAGGTTCATTCTCATGTGTTACACAGCACCTTTGAGCTCCTCAAGAACCAATGAGGTTCATTCTCATGTGTTACACAGCATGTTTGAGCTTCTGCAAGAACTAATGAGGTTCATTCTCATGTGTTACGCAGCATCTTTGAGCTCCTCAAGAACCAATGAGGTTCATTCTTGTGTTACGCAGCACGTTTGAGCTTCTTCAAGAACCAATGAGGTTCATTCTGGTGTTACGCAGCATGTTTGAGCTTCTGCAAGAACCAATGAGGTTCATTCTCATGTGTTACGCAGCACCTTTGAGCTCCTCAAGAACCAATGAGGTTCATTCTCGTGTGTTACGCAGCATGTTTGAGCTTCTGCAAGAACCAATGAGGTTCATTCTCATGTGTTACACAGCATGTTTGAGCTTCCTCAAGAACCAATGAGGTTCATTCTCATGTGTTACACAGCATGTTTGAGCTTCCTCAAGAACCAATGAGGTTCATTCTCGTGTTACGCAGCACGTTTGAGCTTCCTCAAGAACCAATGAGGTTCATTCTCATGTGTTACACAGCATGTTTGAGCTTCTGCAAGAACCAATGAGGTTCATTCTCGTGTGTTACGCAGCACGTTTGAGCTTTTGGGTGAACTATCCTTTTAAGGCCTAGTCCACACGTACACAGGTATTTTTATAAATGTTTATAAACCTTTGTTCTAAAAAAATCTCAGCAAAAACACGCTATGAAGCGCTGTCAAGAGCATGCCAATCAGAAGCCTGAAAAAAAGGTTATTACCGGTTCCAATTCTGATGTCACAAGCCAAAATCTCTAGTTTCACTGGCTATACAACAACACTGCAACCAGAGTTTCTGAAAATCTTAACCCTGGCAGGAGTTTTCAAAAAGGTTCAGTTTCAGTGACCTGATGTGGACGAATGGCGAAACCGCATAGAAAAAGCTCTTTTGAAAACACCTGTGTTAGTATGGACAGGGCCTAAGTCAGTGGCAAGGGTTTCACATGTGATAACAGGGAAATAGCTGACAGAGAAGACTTTAAAATTAGAGACATGCATCCCGGAACACTATTCACATAACGCATTGGAAAAATTTGCCTATTTTCCCTAGAATATTTTTCACCTCATTACAACTGTATATTGAACCTCATTCAACTATTACAAATCTGACACACTCATCCTAATTTATTATGTATTCATTTATTATTATACATATTTATACAAGGTTTTAGTAAGATTATGAGTATTTTCATTATTATTATTATTATTATTGATATTATTGTTATTATTAATATTATCAATATTATAGAAACATTGAGCAGTAATAGGATGATGTTGATGGGATGATAGTTTGCTTGATATAAAGACGGTAACGGTATAATGAATATCTTTAGTAAGTAAAATATATATTTAAAATATATAAATATAACTAAATCAAAACTACAGCTAACATATACCACACATGATTTTAATGCACCGAATGCTGATTTTAATGCACCACCTCAGCTTATGCATACATACAAATAGTAATAATACTGTGAATGAAAAGGAGGGGAAGAAGGGAAGGAGGAAAAACAAAACAAAAAAAACATGCACACTGACACAGAAGCTAGGAGAGGTGTGGTATGTGTTAGGTATGTGTCATTATTTCATTATTTCCTTATTATTATTACTATTGTCATTCTATCACTATTAGTATTATTATTACTATTATTACTGTTATTATTATTGATATTACTGTTGCCGTCATCACAAAGTATTATCATCATCGCCATCTTTAGCAATACTATTGTTATTATTATTATTGTTGTTATTAATGTTATTATAGTATTGTTGATATTACTATTGCTATCAAAATATTATCAACATCAGCATATTTAGTATTACTATTGTTATTATTATTACTGTTATTACTGTTACTATTATTATTGATGTAAATGTTGTTATTATTATTATTATTATTATTATTTATTTTACTATTGCCGTCAATACAACTTATTATCATCTTTAGTATTACTATCGTTATTATTATTACTGTTATTATTATTACTGATATTACTGTTGTCGTCATCACAAAATATTATTATCATTATAATTATTCATGCTATTACTATTTAAATACTTCTACTACTATTACCCGTTTGTCATTTTTTGCTTTTCAAGTTGTTGTTACTATCATTGCTGTTTTATTGTTGTTTTTGTGTTTTGTGTTCACCCTATTTTGTATGTTTTGCACTCCTAATAAAAAAATAAAATAAAAAAAGAGAGACACGCATTCGAACTTCAATAGTAAGGATAGTAAGAACACATTAATGCGTAAAAAAACGAAATATACTTTGAGCTTTATTATCTTTTCAGACAATATACTGTATATTTATCTGAAAGGAAGACTGTAAACTAAAGCCAGCTTTGCAAAACAAATCGTACTGACTCTCTTCATTAATTGTTTTTGTGAATCAAATAATTTGCATGATATTGCTAATCTTTGACCCAAGATGCGTAAGATATGAACATTGCTTTGTTTTTCATTCTGCTTCTTTATTAGCTGAGAGAAGCAGTCAGAGTTAGCTGTTTCTGTGAGCACCACATGACTTAGTTCATCCCACATACAAACCAAACTAGAACATTCAGCAATCTCTGCATCAGTGCTTAAAGGGTTAGTTCACCCAAAAATGAAAATAATTAATTTATTACTCACCCTCATGCCGTTCCACACCCGTAAGACCTTCGTTAATCTTCGGAACACAAATTAAGATATTCTTTATTAAATCCGATGGCTCAGTGAGGCCTGCATAGCCAGCAATGACATGTCCTCTCTCAAGATCCATTAATGTACTAAAAACATATTTAAATCAGTTCATGTGAGTACAGTGGTTCAATATTAATATTATAAAGCGACAAGAATATTTTTGGTGCGCCAAAAAAACAAAATAACAACTTATATAGTGATGGCCGATTTCAAAACACTGCTTCATGAAGCTTCGGAGTGTTATGAATCTTTTGTGTTGAATCAGAGGTTCGGAGCACCAAAGTCACATGATTTCAGCAGTTCGACGGTTTGACATGCGATCCGAAACATGATTTGACACGCTGATTCATAATGCTCCGAAGCTTCATGAAGCAGTGTTTTGAAATCGGCCATCACTATATAAGTCGTTATGTTGTTTTTTGGCGCACCAAAAACATTCTCGTCACTTTATAATATTAATATTAAACCACTGTATTAACGTGAACTGATTTAAATATGTTTTTAGTACATTAATGGATCTTGAGAGAGGAAATGTCATTGCTGGCTATGCAGGCCTCACTGAGCCATCGGATTTCAACAAAAATATTTTAATTTGTGTTCCGAAGATGAAAATGAATGATATTATTTTCATTTTTGGGTGAACTAACCCTTTAATTCCTTTGTAAATACACTACTGAAAAATAGCACCTGCTGTCCCTTGCCTCTCATAACCAGTACTTCAGTTATTTTCCAATAATAATAACAATGTGTGTGGTATGTCAGCTTCATGCATTCATTATTTGTATTTTTGCCGAAGGTTACAGTCAGACCTCCCGGTGTGGGAGAAAAGACATCAAAGACGTCTCAACACTTTTGCTTAGAGAATGGTCTCTTTCTCTCATGCTTTTTCTTTGCCTGTGTCGTGATTCATCTGAAAGTAATTTAAATATAGCGTCACCAGCGTTACTTTTTGTTTAATTTTTAGATAGGTGAATTGTGTAATGCACTACTAGCGTCCCCAAAGAGAATCAAAATAATGACCATTTGCAAACAGGCTTTCTTTCTACCCCTCATTTGTCATTAGTTGAGCAAATAGGTGGCTCCAGCTTTAAATTGTCTTCAGTTTAATGGAATTCTCAATTGTTTTTTGAAGATCAAAAAATGACAACTGTTTAGATTATGGCATCTGATTTGCTGCTTGTTATTTGGTGTTGTAAAGGCTGGTGTGTCATTGGGAATGAGGCCACTGGCGTAGGGCCCAGGTAACATGGCGAGACACATATCCCAGAGGCATTGCCTGTGATCTGCCTCATCACAGAGAAGCAGCGAATTAATCCACTGGCTGTGCATTTATGTCAAGGGGAATAGCAGTAGGATAACATGACCGAAAGTGAATTCCAGGAACAAACACAATACTTGTGAAAGAGCTGCGCTTTTATGTAGCTATTTTAAATTAGCCTGAACAGAATATTTCTTTTTATTTAGGCATACAGTGGTTCCATAAAGCATTTGGACACTTAGGTCACGCTTTACACTCTTAAGGCCTGTTCACACTAAGAACGATAACTATAAAGATAACGATAACGATAAAGACATAGTTTTAAAAATCTTTCTAAATATAGAAGAATAGCACAGTCCACACCACAGCTATAATGATAACGTTATAGAGAAACGATATCCTTGGGATCAGAATGATTTTTTTTTTCTCCAGCTGTTGAACAATAAAACAATGACAGCCAATCAGAATCCATTCTAATTTAAGGGCTTGCACATTTAAAATGGCAGACGACATTGCAGTTAATCAGCGAGATCTAGAAAAAGCCACCACTGTTTTTTGACAAGTCAAACCCACTTTTTAAGGATACTTTAAAGGGGTAGTTGATTATAATTTGACTTTTTTTAACTTTAGTTAGTGTGTAATGTTGCTGTTTGAGCATAAACAACATCTGCAAAGTTACGACGCTCAAAGTTCAATGCAAAGGGAGATATTTTCTTTTTAAGGACTACAACAAACAGCTGGTAGGGACTACTACGAGCTTCTTCCCGGGTTGGTGACATCACTAACCCTAAAATGTACATAAACCCCACCCCCGAGAACACACAACAAAGGGGGTGAGGCCATGTTATTGCAATACAGTATGTAACACAAATGCAAAAGCATGTAATAAAAGCAAGATGACCACATAAGTTATAACCGTAGTTAAACTAAACTATACCTGTTCTACCTTCATGCAGCATATATTCTCTGGCTCTGTAGGATCTTACAACAGTTCCAACACGAGCGATTTATAGATTATCATGACAGAATATGCTAATCAATGACTTTAAAGGCCCACTGAAGTGTCTTGGGACACTTCAGCATTATTCAGTGTGTTGACATAATTTCAACTGAAACAGGGAGACAGGACGATATATATCGAACAGCCCCGCCCCGCCCCGCCCCTTTTTATAGCCAATAGTGTTTCGTTTATATCACAGCTTGGCCAGAACAGTTAAACTCTAAAAACTCTGTTTGCTTTTAATATCTAACCGTTTATCCTCCTAATCTTCTCTATAGCATTCTGTGTAGAATTTAAATGGGTCTGATACCTTTCGTGGTGTGAGCCGACTCGCGGATATGATACGCTCTGTGCTCTTGTGTCCCTGGGCCGGAGCAGACTGTGCTTGCGCTGCATCGGTTTACGTTATACTAACGCGAAAACGGACTTAATTTGCGTCAATGGAAAGCATATTTACATATTTAGCATATTTATCTGAATCGTTCCCTATCCTCTATATAGTGCACTATGTGCCATTCACCATGTAGAAACTAGTAAATGTGTGAACAAATGATCAATTTCAGTCACAGCTTCAGTGTCTGTTTATAGTGTAGGAGGGGGCAGGATTTCAGATTCTAGAGAGCATTTGATTGGACAGAAGATTTGATGAGAAGCTGAAGTGCGATGTGATGTCATGAAAATCCGTGATCCATTTTAGCGGAAGTGAGAGATCGTAAGTTTTGAATGCTTATATCTCCTAAATGCGAATTTTGTCATTGTTTTGGAACACACCAGCTTATTCATAAAACTAAAGCTAACATATTCAAACTGAAAGCTAAAAAACTAAAAAATTTTAATTTCAGCATCCTGTTGCATTCTACATATTGTCACTGTCTCTCCATCATTATCCGACTCTGGTTTGCGTCTGTGTGAGATAATCCAAAGACTATAGATATAGAAAGATGGTTCACTACTATTAATTATGAATGGGAGAAACTGCAACGCGCAATATGGCGGAATACGTCCCGCTTTCTTAGTAAAAGAGCCTTGCGCTTAGGACTGCACGTGCACATTGGCTTGCCTAGCCTGAAAAATACGCTTTTTTACTGCTATTTTATCATAAGAAACAACATTTATGGGACGGTTCATGTCAGATTTTGTTGCTGATTTGATATATGTAATTTAATGGGGAGTTCGCGAAGCAGTTTTTGACATTTCAGGATTGCCCCATTCATATAGATAGGACTTTGTCTTGGATGCCTGCAATAGCTGCCTGGAGGTGTTGCAAATATGGCAGCCGAATGAACAGACTTTCCTTGAAAGGGACTTTGGGTAATCGGAGCTGCTAACACAAGCTCTTGAAACTCCGCCCTCTTCTTGGGAGCAGCAGCTTTTTTGCATTTAAAGGGACACACACAAAAATGGAGCATATTTGCTTACCCTCAAAAAGTGACAAATTTAACATGCTATAAAAAATTATCTGTATTTTGAGTATTTTGACTGTGTTTGTAGGCTACATCGGATTTAAGTTTTGTGCCATTTGTCTTAATGTAACGGAAGGAATTGTTTTCTTGTTTTGTCAGTTACTGGTATGGTTTGCTATGCTTTTAATTATGTACAAATTATATATTATTGTATTTTTATGTATTTTTATTTGCTAAATCTTAAATGGTCTTCCTCTTTGCAAAGTCTGATAGTCTGATATATATATATATATGTTCATCTCACAGAAGTGAGTACACCCCTCACATTTTTGTAAATATTTTATTATATCTTTTATTATATCAAATGAGACTTTGCTATAATGTAAAGTAGTGAGTGTACAGCTTGTATAACAGTGTAAATTTGCTGTCCCCTCAAAATAACTCAACACAGCCATTAATGTCTAAACCGCTGGCCACAAAAGTGAATACACCCCTAAGTAAAAATGTCCAAATTGGGCCCAATTAGCCATTTTCTCTCCCCGGTATCATGGGACTCATTAGTGTTACAAGGCCTCAGGTGTGAATGGGGAGCAGGTGTGTTAAATTTGGTGTTATCGCTCTCACTCTCTTGTACTGGTCACTGAAAGTTCAACATGGCACCTCATGGCAAAGAACTCTCTGAGGATCTGAAGAAAAGAATTGTAGCTCTACATAAAGATGGCGTAAGCTATAAGAAGATTGCCAAGTCCCTGAAACTGAGCTGCAGCACGGTGGCCAAGACCATACGTCGCACACTGCATCAAACTGGTCTGCATGGCTGTCGTCCCAGAAGGAAGCCTCTTCTAAAGAAAGCCTGCAACCAGTTTGCTGAAGACAAGTAGACTAAGGACATGGATTACTGGAACCATGTCCTATGGTCTGAAGAGACCAAGATAAACTTATTTGGTCCAGATGGTGTCAAGCGTGTGTGGCGGCAACCAGGAGAGGAGTACAAAGACAAGTGTGTCTTGCCTGCAGTCAAGCATGGTGGTGCGAGTGTCATGGTCTGGGGCTACATGAGTGCTGCCGGCACTGGAGAGCTACAGTTCATTGAGGGAACCATGAATGAGCAGAGCATGATCCTCTCCCTACAGAGACTGGGCCGCTGGGCAGTATTCCAACATGATAAAGACCCCAAACACACCTCCAAGACAACCACTGCCTTGCTAAAGAATGTCTCCAGACCTAAACCCTATTGAACATCTGTGGGGCATCCTCAAACGGAAGGTGGAGGAGCGCAAGGTCTCTAACATCCACCAGGTCAGTGATGTCATCATGGAGGAGTGGAAGAGGACTCCAGTGGCAACCTGTGAAGCTCTAGTGAACTCCATGCCCAAGAGGGTTAAGGCAGTGCTGGAAAATAATGGTGGCCACACAAAATATTGACACTTTTTGGCCCAATTTGGACATTTTCACTTAGGGGTGTACTCACTTTTGTGGCCAGCGGTTTAGTCATTACTGGCGGTGTGTTGAGTTATTTTGAGGGGACAGCAAATTTACACTGTTATACAAGCTATACACTCACTACTTTACATTGAAGCAAAGTGTCATTTCTTCAGTGTTGTCACATGAAAAGATATAATAAAATATTTACAAAAATGTGAGGGGTGTACTCACTTCTGTGAGATACTGTATATATAATCCTGTTTTGGCTTGCTATGTTGCTTGGTCTTCTATGTTGCTTAGATACTATTTGTGGGCAAACAGTGCAGTGCTTTGTTTGGATGATTCTGTTGAGGTCAACCAACTGCTGTTTCCAGCAGACATTCTAATAATTCCAAATGTGTGTTCCAGGCGCAGTCTTACTAGAAAGTGATTGCTGGGGTTTTAGCAAAGGTTTTTTTTTTCTCTGCATGGCTGTTTGGTTTTAGTGTTGCAATAACCTTCATACACTTTATCTCTTGCGGTGTATGTCTAGTGTGATCAGCTGATCCTGGGCTCCTGACTTCCTTAGCAGGTGACTGTGCTTTCTCTCTCTCTCTCTCTCTCTCTCTCTCTCTCTTTCTCTCTCTCCTAAGCCCTGTTCACACAGCCAGCAACAAAGCTACATGATCCTATTTATTTTTACTGGAGAGCTGCTGACTTCCAGTGACATGAAGGACAGTGACTTTATGCAAGTAAAAAGTGAATTTTGGGAGCAACAACCAATAGGGGTGAAGACTGTCGAGAGTAGAGGCAAAGCAGGACAGTTAATTTCTAGATTGATTTCACTGTTCTATATGTTTTGTCTTTAACTACAAAGATAGATAAAATTAAAAATGATTCATTAAAAACAACTGTGATAGTTCTTTATAATTATAACCCTGCAAGGACTTCAGATGGCGCAAACTCTGGATCAACATGTATATATATTCTAATTCCAGTTATTACATCACAACTACAAACAAGAGATTTGTGTTTGAATGTGATAAATAAGATTACACAGGTAATTATTTGCAAATGGATATAGAGTTACTGGTAGTTTCATAATTAAATACAATACACAGATAAATAATATTTATTTTATTTAATGTAAATGTACTGGGTGTCATAAATTAATTAATTGTGAATGCCTTTATAGTTTGCAGCTGCTTCCCCAGGCTTATAAGGGGATCAGTGTTGAGTCCATGAGCAAGGTCAGGCCTTGACAGGTCTGTGGGGCAAACCTAAATTGGAGAGGCAATTAGAGCAGACGGGGTAGAGAGGGAGCAGAGAGGAGTGATGAATTACTGTAGGCTCACAAATGGACACAAAAAATGGCCTCTGGTGTATTTCCCTGCAGACTCGCATAGCCCGATGCTAAGATATGACAGCAGGTCTTCACAGTAAAATGCTCCTCAAGGATTTAAGAGAAAACATACCTTTTGAGCAACATGCCAAGACTATTTCATCACATCTGTAAATAAGCAATTCACTAAATATAGAGCAGTTTAATACTGTAAAAAAGCAATATAAAATGACTATGAAAAAAAATCAAATCTCTCCTGATCTATGTAAGTGGTGCTCTGATCAAGCCACCTCTCAGTACATACAAAATATGTAAAAATGCCCATCTTGCTGAGTATTTAGATAAATACAGTCAGTTCTTGAAAGTAAATAAATGCATGTTGTGTAACAGTATATTGGATCCGTGCATAAGCTCTTAAAGTGACAGCAACCTAATAAACCTGCTGCTGTCTGTCATGTTAAAGGGATAGTTCACCCAAAAATGAAAATTATCCCATGATTTACTCACCCTCAAGCCATCCTAGGTGTATATGACTATCTTCTTTCAGATGAACGCAATCTGAGATATATTCTGAGATAAACATTCTTAGTCCTCCAAGGTTTAGAATGGTTGTGAAGGGGTTTTAAAACTGCATCCATCCATAATCAAAGTAATCCATACGGCTCCAGAGGGTTAATAAAGGCCTTTTGAAGCAAAGAGATATGTTTTTGTTAGAAAAATATCCATATTTAAAACTTTATGAATTCAAATAACTAGCTTAAGCCATATATGTCAATGCATGACATCATTTTTGCTTGTTTTTTCTTTTTCTTTTTTTGCGACTAACTGACTAATACAAGTTTGGTCAACTAAGCTCCTTCTTGTCTATTATTTTAATCAACTATTAGGGTGCAGCCCTAATGTTATGTTAGGGTTATATTTAGTTTAATTGCAGTTTAATTTGTTTTTGTTCTTGCCCAAGTTTCCTGTCATTGTTAGTTTTCTTGGTTGTTAATGAGTTACACAGCTGTTACCTGTTCTGTTGAATGCTGCCTACCATATTGTGACAGTTATGACCTCAAAACACTTTTACCATAGAGCACGATTTGTAAATGAATACATTTTGACATTTGCATCACATAATGAGCTCCATATGTTTGAATTTTCTGACATAGAAAACTTGCTCCGAAATCCACCTGGTACAGCATTGCACTTGCAATTTGGGGAGCTCAGGTACGAGTTCTGTGAAACACGAGCCATTATAAAGGAGATGTGTATAAAATGTATATTTATCTCACTTTTGCTTTTGTACACACTGTCAGGTTTAAGGGTGAATTAGATGTAGGTGGTACTTTATTTTCAAATTGCCACGATACATACAACAACCAACATAATAAACGTTGGAACGTTGGAAATTCACGTTCATTCTCTGAACATGCTTTTAGCGTCACTCACTGGACATTTCACTTCGCAAAAAAAGTGCAAAAAGCAATGTGTAAGAACCAACAGTAATATGGTATTACAGAAATGTTTCCACTGACTCTGGAAGTGTATTAAACATTTATGCTTCTCATACTTTACCTTTGGTTGTGTTATAATATTTTGATTACATATTGCATATGTGAATGTGTTCAAAGAATGAATTCTGCTCAAATGAATAAAGATCAGTTCATTTTACTGAACAAAATTCAAATATCAAGTCAATAAAATGACCCAGTATTTCCATTACTAATGCATACAGGATGTTACAACACAACTTGAATAAATAATCTTAATTTATCTATAATTACATCTGTAGCAACAGCAATCACTGTCCACATTTTGGAATAATAATAATAGTAATACAAAATGTTGTGACCTGAATTGTTTATGAACTACTCATCAATATTGACAGCCTCAATCAACATTTAAATTTGTTTTTCTCCATGCTTTTGAATGGTGGCTAAGCCTTTCATTCTGCCTCGCATCACCTTTTGTTTTGCACAAGAAAAAGTTATAGAGGTCAACTTTAACAGCATGAGAATGAGTAAATGATGACAGAATTTTAACTTTTGGGAGAATTATCTATTTAAAAGGGGAAAAAATGACTGACAGTCAAAATCTTTTAATCACTCCAAACTTTGGTAATATCATTCGTGTTCAGGATTTTGTGCATATATTTGTATTTTTTCATTTATTTCCACAGTATATCCCAGATTTGACATGGCAGTAATTGGAATCATTCAGTGCATCCCAGCTCTCTTTGAATGACTGCTATTTGAGGCTGCTAATCCTGTTTTTCAGGCAGTGCTCAGCGCTGTGAGTAGTAGGGTATGTGTGCGAGACAAATGGAGCAAATTGGTTAGTCCTTATTCAGTACTGCAATGTGTTTTGTGACCCATAGATCAGTGTACTGGCTATTATCAAACACTCACCTGCTTTTGTCAGATTTGTTGTGTGTGTTGTGGACAGCACTTCACCTAGAAATGTACAACCAAAAACGTACAATCAGTGATGATGAACATTATTATTTTCAAACTTTTCATTGTTGTTTTGACTCCAATAACATTTTCTTTTATACAATTATAATAGCTCTGTATATTTCTGACACAAATGCAGAATATTGCGTATACTTCATGGAGAAGGTACTCCCAGGAACTGCAGTGACCACAGTGAAAAAAGTATCAATATAAATAATTCAATCTAAATAGTTGCTGCATTTGCTTAGCAACATGCTAATCAACAGTGAATTGAGTCTCTTGTGTGCCTCATGTGAGAAGCATTTTTTAAGTTGAGTTTTTCTAAATCAGCCACTTGACATTTATATTTATTTAATTTATTTGTACGGTGCTTTTTTAAATTATTTTTTATAAATGTACTAATAAAATAATGCACTACAGGAAAAAAATATAATGAAGTACTTTCCATGTGATTTATGTTAATCGGCACATTAAATTAAGTGTACTTCTTTAAAACAAAACAAAAAAATTTAAATACTGATTTAAAATCTACTTTAAAGTAAAACTTTTAATTTGGCATTATTACAAAGTGCAGTTATGTAAGTACAGTAATGAAAATGTATTCTCTTAAGTAGACTTAGGTGACATTTTATTTAATAAATTATATACTATATTATCTACAAGAACGTTTTTTAATAGTATATACCTTTTGAAGAACACTACAGCCTCGTTCAGCCTGTTAGTTCAAATCTGATTTTTGTGCATATCCGATTGGAATGCGATCACATTTAGCATGTGTGAACAGCAAAAACTTCACATGAAATGCGAAGTTACAAATCCATTTTGAGCTACATTCATATGGTTTGAAATCATATTCAAATCACATTTCTGGAGTTCCGTTTCCTCATATCCACAGGACTAAGCATCAGGAATCAAACTGAGCATGTTCAACACTCTGTCTGTCAGGTTATGTGACAGAGGACCCTAAAGCAGAAGAAGAGGTTAACATAACTACTTTGTAAACATACATGTACCCCAAGCACAGGTGGATAGTCAAGTCGCGAAACAAACTCCAACCAGCTAGAAGGGGACACAGGGGAAATTGAGATCTCAACCTATTTCAACCAGTTCTCACTCCCAGGGCATCCAATAAATGCCACATATCCAAGACTTGTGTGAGTCACTATACAGACCCCAAAAGGGCCCTTTAGTGCCTTTTGTTACGGAACACAGACTCACAACAACATGGAAATGAATATGAGGCTTTATTGATTGCAGCAAGGATGGTAAACAAGCAGGTGAGTAACAGTGAATGAGTAGGATGGTAATATGGAATAAATATACCACAGTTCTTTGTTTAGTAGATTGATGGAGGAGATCGTGGAGCTGAGCAGTCGAGCATACACTTCGGTGAGTCTGTTAGAGTGGAAAGAAGTCCAGGATGAGAAGACGCTGGAGACACAGACACACAGGAGGACGCTGGAGACATAGAGGATCGGGAGAAACGTAGGAACTCTAGAGTATAGAGGTAAGTGGGTCAGGTAAGTGAGTCCATCTCGAAATTGAGACCAGACAAAGTGCTGTGGTGAAGTGTTTGCTTATATACTGCTTGTGATGATGAGGTGATGACATTCAGGTGCAGGTGATTAGTATTCTGGTGACTGTGACCTCTTTGATTGGGTGGTGATAGAGCCTGGCCGATCACTGACATGGAATGAGGTAAGGAGGGCTGGGTCTAAGATGTTATCTCTGGGAGTCCATGAACGTTCCTCTGGTCCATAGCCCTCCCAATCCACAAGGTACTTAAGACAGCCACCACAATGCTAGGAGTCCAAGATCTCATGTACCGTGTACACTGCACCATCTTCCAGGATGAGTGGAAGGAGAGGTTACTCTGTCGGGCCAGGCTCTGTGGAGGTTTTTGCAGGGCAGGTGCAGCTTGATGTCCCGCGTTGATAGGTTGGTGACTTGGCTCTTCGGGTATCCGTTGGCGGCGCACTGCCCACTGCAGGTGGTGGTGTGCAGAGTCCCAGACCCTCTCACTCTCTCTGAATCAATGGTCGACGTTGGGGATGTTGGATTGTTCTCCAGACCACGGGAACAGTGGAGGCTGGTAACCTAGTATGCACTGGAAGGGAGTCATTCCAGTGGCAGCTTGGCAGAGGGAGTTCTGCGCGTACTCGGCCCAGCCTAGGAATTGGTTCCAAGAGCGCCCAATCTCCTGAATATTCCTCTCAGCTTGCCCGTTTGACTGTGGATGGTATCCTGAAGACAGGCTGACTGTCACACCTAGGAGAAGGCCTTCCAAACCTGGGAGATGAATTGCGGTCCTCTGTCCGACACAATGTCCTCTGGGATACAGTAGTATCGGAATACATGATTGAAGAGGAGTTCCGCTGTTGTCATGGCAGTAGGTAAACCCTTCAGAGGAATCAAGCAACGTGATTTTGAGAATCGATGGGCATCCCTGAACGAACCTTCTTACATCCCTGGCCATGTTGGGCCACCAGAAGCGATCTTGCAGCAGTGAAAGGGTGCGGTTGGCCCCGGGATGGCCAGTGCCCACGGAGGAATGAGCCAAGTGTATGAGGTTATTACGTTGAGCTCTGGGAACATAGGTGCGGCCGGGAGGACACCCTGGCGGAGATGGCTCAGAAGTATTGGAGGAGAAGATATGTTGGTCGAAGGACCACTGGAGGGGACAGAGAGTGAGTTGGGTAGGCAAGATGGGCTCAGGCTCTTCAGTGCTCTCCTCCGGGGTATGGAGACGAGATAGAGCATCTGCCTTGAGGTTCTTGTTGCCTGGACGATAGGAGATGGAGAAATTGAACCATGTGAAGAATAAAGCCCATCTTGCCTGTCTGGGATTGAGACGTTTAGCGTTGCGGAGATACTGGAGATTCTTGTGGTCGGAACGTCTCCTTGGCTCCCTCCAGCCAATGTCTCCACTCCTCCAATGCGAGCTTGATGGTCAGTAACTCTCTGTTCCCGATGTCGTAATTCATCTCAGACGGGGAGAGCTTCTTTTTTTGAAAAGAAGGCGCATGGATGGAGTCGTGCTGGATTTCCCTGCTGCTGAGAAAGCACCGCTCCTACCCCAGTGGTGGATGCATGACCTCGATGACAAAGAGCTTGTTGGGGTCAGGATGGATGAGGAGTGGTGCTTTAGTGAAGGAGTCTTTGAGGCTCTGGAAAGCCTGGGTGGCTGCTGGAGTCCAAAACAGAGACTTAGGCTTATTGCGGAGAAGTGGAGTGGTGATGGAGCTGTAATTCTGTATGAAACGACGGTAGAAGTTTGAGAATCCCAGGAAACTCTTTGATGGTTAAAGGTGTTGGCCAGTTGCGTACCGCGTCGACTTTCCCCTCGTCGATCTGGATGCCGTGTGCCATCACTGATTTTACAGCCGAGAAAGTGGGTGGAGGATTGGTGGAAGGAGCATTTCTCGGCTTTGAGGTAGAGCTGGTGTTTCCTCAGGCATTGGAGGACCTCCACAACATGTTGGCGATGTTCGGCCAGGCTCCAGGAGTAGATTAGGATGTTGTTAATGTAGACTATTACGAAGCGATGGATGAACTCCCGGAGCACCTCGTGCATGAAGTCCTGGAATACGGAGGGGGCATTGGCCAGTCCATACGGCATAACGAATAATCGTAGTGTCCAGTAGGGGTCACAAAGGCAGTCTTCCACTCGTCCCCCTCATGTATCCAGACGAGGTTGTATGCGCTGCGGAGGTCCAACTTAGTGAACACGGCTGCTCCACGAAGTTGTTCCAGTGCTGCTGGGACGAGGGGAAGAGGGTACCTGAATTTTACAGTGATCTTGTTGAGTGCTCTGTAATCAATGAAGGGCCGCAAGCCTCCATTCCTCTTTGCCACAAAGATAAAGCTTGAAGCAGCAGGGCAAGTAGAAGGGTGGATGTAACCCTGCTGAATCTTTCCATGGGGCACTGGCTCATCCGGTAGGAGGTTGATGGCACAGTCCATGGCCGGTGTGGAGGCAACGACTACGCCCGTCTGGGGCAGAAGACGTCACTGAAGGGGGCGTAGCATGCTGGAATCACCGTGGATTGCTGTTTAACCGGGCTCTCGATAGAGGTGGTGTTGATGGAGAGAGGTTTCACTGGATGAGGAAGACTTGTGAGGCACCGAGGAAAACAGCTATTGCCCCACTTCAGGCCTTCGCCGATGTTCCAGGAGAGAACGGGGTTGTGCTGCACTAACCACGGGCGTCCTAGAATAATACCAGCGGTAGAATTCTCCAGAACCAGGAAGATGATGGATTTGCTGTGTAACAGTCCAACTTGCAACTGGATGGGTCCTACAGCATGGCGTACATTCCTCTTGTTCAAGGGTTTGCCTATGATCGACTGGACCTGGTAATGAGTCTTAATGGGCCTCTTCTTGAGGTTGAGCTGGCAGCAGAGGGATTCGGAGATTAAGTTTTTACCTGACCCAGAGTCAAGGAGGGCGTGTACTGAAAGGGAAACACTGGAGGCAGTAAGAATAACTTCGGCAGTGAGTGGCTTGGTATTAACAGACACAGAATGGATGACACTCACCATAGGTCGTGGTGGACGAATGGGACAGGCTGTAAAAACATGTCCCCCAGAACCGTAATACAAACAAAGACCCTGGGTCAGCCTCCTCTGCCGCTCAGACACAGTCAGGTGAAGGTTATCCAGTTGCATCGCTTCTGGTTCTGGAGAGCTGGTATTGTCTGGCTGGCGTGGACATGGTGGAGACGGCTGGCCCTTCAGGTCTTCCAGGCAGGGCTGCATATGACGATCGGTGTGGATGGATAGTTGGATGGAGTGTTCTAGACCGTTGGTGTCGTCGTATGCAGCCAGATGCAGTCGCAACCGAGAATTTAACCCTTGACGATAGGTGGTGATGAGAAAGTGCTCGTTCCAACCACTGGCCGCTGCTAGAGTTCCGAACTAAAGAGCATTTTCAGAAACAGAAATTTTTCCTTGAGAAAGATGATATAGTTGCTCACCAACTATATCATGAATTACCGTCAGGAACCCCAAAGACCTCACGAAAATGAGTGGTGAAATTATCTAGTGTTTGTGTCACAACACCACCTTGATTCCAGATCGTTTGGGCCCAGTGAAGCGCCCTTCTTTTCAGCAGGGTGTATATAATGTAGGCGATCTTGGCTCTCTCGGTGGGGAAACGGTGCGACTGCATCTCCAGGGTCAGCGAACACTTAAGGAAGAATCCGTCGCAGTTCTCCGCCGAGCCAGAGTAGGTCGCTGGTGAGGCCAGCTCAAAAAAAAAAAAAAAAAAAATTCCCGTCAATTCACTGACATATAGATCATGAGAATTTTATCGTGATATTGCTGGAGTATAATTTCACATTAATGACATGATATTTCAGGGCACAATTTTCATGAGTAAAATGAGTCACAATGAGCAAATTTTCAAAAAGAGATTGTTATTCTCATTCTCTATTAAAAAAAAAAAAAAAAACATTTAAAATGATGATTTGTTAGAATCCAAGAAAAAATGACTGAGCCACAACTGCTTGAAGTCGATAGAATCTGCAAAGTCGATTTAAAAGTTTTCTGAAGGTTCCAAAACAAAATCACCTAGCAACCTTAAAATCCCTGGTAATACCACCAAATTTGGCACAAGCCAAGTCAAAACCCATTATAGGGAGGAAAAAAAAATGTATATGTGTATATCGGGATTGCACAAGCTTGAGATCTGTCAGTCAGCATTTTTTGTTTACATCAGCATGAGTTTGAAAATCACATTTCACTGGTTCAGACTCAATTGAGAATTCACTATGAATATTCACAAAGTTGGAATGCTGCTTTACAACAATACCAAACTTGTGCTGAGAGGAAGTGCCAGTCGTCCAGAAGCGAGCAGTGAAAAACAAAGTAATTCTTTTCATTAAATAATAATAATAATTATTGGGTGAATTCTTCCTTTACTGTACAATTTGAGAAAGACAAGCAAGATTTGTACACTTGGTGCCATACATGTGCATTTTAAAGGAATTCTGATAGATAGAGAATTGAACTGGATGATGTATGGGTTTGTTATCAGGTCTGTGTGTGGGGGTATGTGTTTCTCACTGGTGGCATGATTGCAGTCGTAATGGATTAAGCATCTCTCAGTGTGTTTCTCTAGATAAGACCAGCATTCTCTGACTCTTTATGGCTCCCCAGGTTTCATCTTATCTACTGCAGTTTCACTCACACAGAACCGACACCAAGTGCCAGACTTGTTTCCAGTTTTCCACTGCTGGGGTGTCAGTGACAGCTTCTTTAATGCAGATAAGCTGTTGTCTGAGGGAAAGAGGAAGGACTGACCACAAAAAGAGGTGGGAGAGGGAGGTAGAAATAGCTGCAGGGGTGAGCGAGAATAGGAGGCAACATTCTTCATCAGCATGGTCGGCTGGCACAAAAGCAGATGCTTTGAAGTGTGCACATGAGTAACGATAAAAAGCATTGCATCTCATTCTCATAGTTAACTGGTTGCTATCAAAATATGAGGGACTCTTTAATGCTGATATTATAAAAACTGCATCCTGTCATTTTCCTGACAATAAAAAAGCTTATAGATCAGGGGCCGTATTTACAAAACGTTTTATCTTACCACTAAGAGTTCTCTTAAATAGCAGTAAAAGTTCTTAGCTAAGAGTTTTCTCTTAAAACCTATTCACAAAGCTGCTGAGACCAAATTTTACAAAGGAATAGACTTTGCTAAGAGTAAGGGCAGGGTTGACCTCACTGCTATGGATGATGTCAACATGCTTACTAACTATGCCCACAGTGATTGGCTGATGGGGGAGGAGTCTCTGTCAGCGATTTAATCATAGAAATATTGTAGAATGAGGTAGCATGTTTCCATATTAAAATAAAGGTTTTAAAATACAAACGTTGTCCTATTCAAAAAGACTTTTGTTTAATAAAAATGTTGCTATAGTCAAATAAAGGTTTTAAAATGTGTCACTAATTAAACTAGTATATGTTCAGTTAATTGTCAGCCTCTTACATGTCTGCGTCTCGAGAGATTCAGAATTCAAGCGAAAAATTAGGTTTTATAAACAAAGTTTGGGAGGAACACATTCAAATGGTCTATCTAATCAGCTCGAGTGGAGGTATATATACACAGACAAGAGCCGACTCACCTATAATTACCTCGACAGTTTTCTGCATCCCTCCGCAACCCTGTTCCTTCCTCACTCTTGGCTGCGATACGAGGCAGAACTCTGGGTTTGGGCTAAATTCCAAGCTCCGGGCCCTCCATCCCCTTGGACAGCATGCCAAATAAGCTTATTATATAATTTTACTCTATTCAATCAAGTATGAACTGATGAAAACAACTGCCACAGGTAATAATTTTTTATTATTATTAAATATTTATTTTTGGTGTCTGATTGTAAATTCAAATTTATAAATCAAAATATGTATTGCATTTATGAAGAAAAGGTTCAGCACCTAAGGCTCTATTGCTATTGCCTAATGGTGTACAGTGTCTTTGGGTGGATTAGGATTGTTTGCGATTTGGTCTTCGTGACTTAGGAGCCCTCTTGACTACTCCTAACGTTTCACCGATTTAGGAGCTAGTTTTAGTGCTAAAATGCTTTGTGAAATACTCTTAGAACAATTTAGGAGTCCTAAAATTAGGACTGACACGCCCATTATTTTTTAAGAGTTTCTCCTAAATCGGCAAGTTAGGAGCTACTTTTAGCCTTAAGATGTTTTGTGAATACAGCCCCTGACCTTAGACAACATTTATGATCTCATTTTACTGTATACCAGTGGTCGGCAATAGGCAGCCAGCAATAATATCTGTAGTGGCTGGTTCTGAAATAGATCTTCGTCTCGTGGTGCCATCTAATATTATCACCGTGACTTTTTTCGCGTTGCATTGCGCCACAACAGCTAAAGATCTACACTGAACGCGACAAACCGACCGTTGCAAAGCACTTGGACTACGTCAAAAACAGTCGGGAATGTGTTGTGTCGCGTGACTCCCGTCGCACCGCGCCGCATCCACTGTATAGTCAATATCACTGATTATAATGGGTTCTATTATCTTTTGACGCGATGCTCGAGTCCGGTGAAGACATGGTGTTATATTCTTTGAAAACAGCAACGTACCTCTATGGGGGTAGATTTGTGCTAAACTCCAAATAAATACATTATGATCCACAAATAAATGTAAAGATATTCACAAAAAAATAATCGTATGCACAAATGAATAGAATGAGATCCACAAATATATGTTAGGAGTTTCACAAAAATTAATTAAATTCACAAATAAATAAAATGAGATTTGCTAATAAAAAACGGATCCTTTCAGAATCCACAAATGCGTGAGGTGATTCACAAATGCGCAGGAAGAGATCCACAAATGCGTGCAGCGATCCACAAACGCACAGAAAGCAATTCATAAATTTACAGGCGGTGATTCACAAATAAATGCAGGCAGAGTTGTGCTTGTGACATAAAAACATATTTGTGAATATGTTTTTTATTAGCAAATCTAATTTTATTTATTTGTGATTAACTTGTTATGATTAATTATAAATATTTGAATCAGTAAATCAAATTAAGTTAATGTAGTTGAATTAATATTGCAATCAATTAATCTATTCGGCCAGCGAACACTCAGTATTGATCATCTATCAACTCTTATAGAATGGATATTTTCCGTGGCCACAGAAAAACATTGCTTTCTTTCTTTCAGATCAACAGCCTTGAGTAAACCATCAGTTTAGTTTTAACAGGCCCTTCTTTAAAAGGGGTAGGGATACTTAATGTATCAAGTAATGAGACTAAAACTGTCCTGATGCAATTTGTGGAGGCTCCCGTTGAATCTTTGCTGATATTGTCTTGATGAAAGAGAACCAGTTGGATTCAGAGGATCTTTGGTGAATGGAAGTTCTAGGCCGAAGCCTGGCACAAGCTTGGGGTTCCTTAGAAGTTCCTAGTACAGCATCATCTTCTCATCAGCTTTTTTCAGTAAAAGAAAAGAGAGACTGTGATCTTGTGTTCAATGATTTTAAAGGGTCAAGATGTCACACCCTCTTGAGGTGTCTGAGCCAATAAGGAGTTTTCCCTTCGGAGGGAAACTTTTACGAGTCTTTGTTCTGTAGCAAGATATTAGCATAAGACATTGGATTGGATGTTTGAGAGAAGAACCTTTAATTCTTATAATACTAATATGTCACAGAGTTAGTGACATGTAACATAAATTACCAAATAGGAAACGAAAGTTGGAGTCCGTAGATACCAAACATGCTACCCATGTAATTTTAGGTAATTACAACTTTGCAACTCTGAAACATTAATACCAACATAGTTTAAAAGAGAGAATTAATACATTGAATAAAGCCTATAAAAGGAAAATCATGAGATGGGAAAATTGGATACACGTTTATACATTTCTCAAGTGGTTATATATAGAATATATAGGATTAAGAGGGTTTATTTGTCCTTCTCAGAAAGAATAAAGTCAGAGTCACTATTTACTCTGCACATTCCTGACAGCAATAAAATAGGAACAGGACACCTATTCTGTCTCTGTGTTGCAGTTGTGGGGGATGGATTTAACAGGACTTGTGAGAGAGTGAGTTTCTGAGTAATTCATTAAATATAATGAATAATTGTGTGTCTGATTGGTCCAGACGCTACACCAGTGTAAAACCCGTACACCGCCACACAAATGTGGCTTTTTGTTAATGACTGTCCTACTACAGGATTTAACAGCTTACCAGTTACAAAAGACACTGTAACAGTCTGTCACAGGCAATTCTAGTTGCATTTTTCATTAATTAATTCAAATTATCCTTTGACTATGCTCTAGGCCACCATCTAGTGGTGAAAATATTTTTTGGCCCGATGCCAAACTTAATTGCCGATCCCTGCTGTACACCATAAACCCAATGACCATGTCCAATTGACTAAACTGAGTTTATTACCAAGTCACCAGTGTTTCCATGTATTTCGGTTGCATTTAAATTTGATAAGTGTTTCAACAAAGCTACAGTTCTTTTATAGTTTAATAGATATAGATGTAGATATAGAACTGTGCTCAAGGTATACAATTTCATGCATTGTACACTTCCTTTCAAAGGTTTGGGGTCAGTAAGATTTTTGCACTGATTTTTTTTTATACTCACCAAGACTACATTTATAAAAACACTGATAAAAAATACAGTAAAAGCATTATATTGTCAAATATTATTATAGTTTAAAGAGTTAGTTCACCCAAAAATGAAATTTCTGTCATTGAGTATCTGCTGCACTGAAACTGACATTTGGACCTTCAACCCGTTGAACCCCAGTGAAGTCCACTATATGGAGAAAAATCCTGGAATGTTTTGTCCTTGGAACACACAAGAGAAACACGGGTATGTCCAATGCCGGAATCTGTTCATCAAGCATGTGAGCATTGACAAACCAGCTGCTGAATAATACCTGTTTATACCTGTTATTAAAATGCATTTTGGTTGATCAGATCACAAGTAAACGAGGAAGACACATTCCCGTTTACACTTGGTGTTTTAATCCATCTCTTTTGTCCATCTTTAAGAACTTAAAGATGATTTCTTCGACGGGAGGGTCTATGGGTCTGTGTAAACATTTAGATCTTTCAATGTAATGGAGGAAATAAGCTAATGCAGTTTACATATGAATGCGACTGGAGACGACAGAAAAAAACGGAGAGCATCAGATTTCGTTTCTGCTCTGACTGCCGCAAGTCCCGCAAGAGGCCAATAATTTAATTCAAAATACTGCAGCTATCTAAAGAGAAAGGGGGTAGATCACTGCCATGTTTTTCAGACTATTTCAAAGCTGCCCAGCTAAGAGCTTTAGCATGCTGCTATAACTCAGAATATGTAGCAAAGTGGAAGGATTTGGAGATCTCTCAGCTTGCTATACCACTGCAATCAGTGTTTGGTAGCAAAATCTTATATGAACAGTATTCTAAAAGGTTAAATCAATGGACTAAGGTTCCCTTCAGAATCTGGTTTAAAGAATGTAAATCAACATTACTTGAAAGACAATCTAGACTACTAAATTGGGTTGCGTTCGGCCCTGACTTTAAACCAGCAAGTGCTGATGGGAGGTTTCAGCTTTGGTATAGGCTTGGCATCACCTCTTTTAGTTCAGTTTCGTCAAAGGGAGAATTAAATAGCTTTCAGGAGATTTCTGATACATATGGTCTAGAAAAACTTGATTTTTTTTTTTTTAGGTACTTACAAATTAGGACTTATTTTAATAAAGAAATAAGATACATGGAGAAGCATGACACCAATTTAAGTGATCTATTCATTGATATGTATAAAAATAAAGACAATAGGAAACTTGTCTCAAAACTGTATCTAGCTATTCAGTCCATTAAGAAACAACCAACAAATAAGGTTAGATCCGGTCTAGGCATCTCAGAGGAAGATTGGCTTAATATTTGTTCTGTACAGGCTACCTCAGCTCGGGTATGTAGAGAGAATTCTAAATAAATAAATATTATTAGATACTTTGTAACCTCCAAGTTAAAATCTATTCAGACAGACGAGATTGGAAGTGGTCTGTGTTGGAGGAAATGTGGGGAACATTTGGCGGATCATTTTCATGTATTCTGGAGCTGCCCAGCCATTCAGTCATATTGGCAGGAGGTAATACAAGTAATACATATCATTTTCGGTGAGGGAATTGATTGTTCTTTTTCCACAAATTATCTGGGCAATTTAGCAGCTCATTTGATGAAGGAAGATAAATGTCTTTTAAAGGTATTATTAGCAGCCAGCAGGAAAGCTAACAAGAAAGTGGCTACAATTAGAACCTCTGACAAAGACTGAATATCTGGACATTGTGACAAGTGTCTAAAATATGGAGAGGATGACATTCGCATAACTTACGGATGTATAAATTCTTACGGTATTGGGAAAAATGTATTGTGTTTATGACTCTATGACATGATTATTGTCTGCTGTATCATCTGAGATATACTTCCATCATGTTTATGTAAGAATGTATGGGTGACCAAATGACTGTTCTGTTGTTTAGATGTTGTTTGTTTTTCTTTTCCTTTTTCCTTTTTTCCCTCTCTAAAGGATGAAAAAGAAAGTTTCAAAAAAAAAAAAAAAGCTAATTAAAAATTAATTTTTTTGTTAAAGAATACACCCTGATCACATTCAGAATGATGATCAAAACAGTCCATCAACACCCCCAAAGCTTCACACTCATTTCCTCTTCATGGGTTCAACACTTCATTCCGTAACGTTAGCAAGTTTTGATTTATATGCTGTTTAATGTTTGAGGACCGTGTTATTTTACGTTTGCATGAGCAATCTTATAATAACTGTTTCTGCTGCTTCTTCACCTGTGTTTTGATCCGGAGATTCTGGACTCTTTCAGAAGATGCGTAACAGCGCCCCCTACCATACAACAGTGAACAACTACAAGCCAAGTGAAAATATATTCTATTTACACTAAGTATACTTAGAATACTTCATTATACTTTTGAGTATATCTCGATCAAAAGATTGAGTACATGTATTGGCCAAATGTACTAAGACCTTTCTGTCAGTATAAGTCAAGTATACTTAAGTGCAAATTGTTTATGAGAAGTACATAAAAAGAAGACCAAAAGTATACTTTCTTGGTTTTTTTTTTACTTAAAAGAAGTAATAGCAAACTTGAATAAACTTATTTTTCGTAAGGGGTGCATGTTGGAAATCAGGAATGATGGGAAAACATTGTTTTTCATCTTCAAACCGAACTTTGGTCTTTACTTGAAGCAGCGCTGTGCAGACCGATCGGTTTATGACATCAAATTACCACGAGAGCGATTCGAAAGCATACAGAGCCATCTGCTCTGTAAATCTTGATCTCGATTAATGAACGGCGAACTTCTTGTGAGATTGTATATGAATGCAAAATCACAGTGGAACATGAGCTAGTTAATATTTATGAGCTTGCTCGACGTATACACTCTAAAACTGCTCAGTCGCTCTAACACCATCAGTCGAACTTTTCCATTGAAAGAACTATGGTAAAGGCAGCAGATGCAGTTGGTTAGACACATAATTTGTATGCCCCCCAAACACTTTCACAACAGGTCATCTACGGTCTGTTACCTGTAGAGCTCCTGTGAGAACACAGAGATTCTCTCCCTACTGCATTAAAGACTACAACTAGTTTGTGCAAATTTTTAACACTGTATGTGGCTTCATTTTGTGGATTGTGGTAATATATAGAGATATTGTCAAATCTGTGGGGCGCTAATTTCTCTCAGTCTTGCTAATCTGGATACATCATTGCTTACATGTGCACACTACTGAGGAACCCTTGCAATGGATTGAATTGGAACGCCTTAAACACTTGGAATCTGCAATGGAGCTGATTTATTTATTTGATGCACCATTTTGTATGGCTATGTATGCTTGGGCTGTTGGAGAAAATATTAAATATAAAATCACACAAATGAATAAAACATCAATACAATAAACTATGACAGTGTATTAAAGTCTTTTTAAGGTAGCAACAAGTATTATGCGGTTAAATCTCAAATGGCTTCCAAACAAAGCAGAAAAAAAAGAAAAAGAAAGAGAATGCGCCAAGAGCAAAGTATGTATTTTTGTAATTATTATTTAATGTTGACAAACCAATAAACTGATTATAAAAATAAATAAATAAATAAAAATACTCCGGTCCAGATCTCGAAGTTTAATATTAGTCAACTGTGTTTCGTCAGGAATGCCCCATGATGACATAATTTTCAGTTTTTGTTAGTATACATCAATAATCAAAAAGTTTGTGTGCATGGTTTAATGTATATGAAATAAACACATTTCTGTTCAGTAATACAAGCTGTCCTGTGACTCCTGTCAAGTGCTTTAGAAACAATGCCCATTAGTCTAAAGTTAGCACATTAAGGCCTGGTTTCACAGACAGGGCTTACCCTAAGCCAAGATTAGGCCTTAGTTCATTTAGGGTATTTAGGTAGCATTTATAAACTTACCCTAGAAAAAAACATTACTGGTGTGCATCTTGAGACTAAACAATGGCTCTGACTTATTTTAAGATATGTCAGTACAAGTTACTTTCAGATAAAAAACCTCAAACATGCATTTTAGTCTAGGACTAGCTTAAGCCATCTCTGTGAAACTGGTGGTTAGAGAATTAATGATGTATTTTCTTATTTTTACTTGAGCTTAAATATATTTATCACGCTTTAGTTTGTTAGTAAATCATGCATTTAGAAAATACTTTCATTTTTGTGTTATAGTTTTTCTGACAGCTAGATTATTTCAGAGCAGTACTTTCATAAAGCATTTATTTAGCTGTCAGCGAAAATTTGGATCTAATTTTACTTGCAGTTTAATGTGTTTTATATATATATATACAAATTGTTGCACCTTGCATACGGAATACCACTGTCATTAGTACTTTATTGAAATTCAACTTGCTGTTTGTTCACATGATAAAACTGCTCTGAAAGAACAGATGCGTTTTGTAATTCAAAACACATACTTATTATAAATGTAAAAATGCTGAAAGTTTTCTGTGATAAGTAGGTTTAGGGGTTAGAAAATGTCATTTTCTCAATATAAAAACATGTTTTTGGTCCCTATGAGGAAAGCAGCTTATAAATCATACTAAATTATGTTTAAATTATGTTCAAATGCAGAAAGTTTAGAGTTAGGGAAGATAATGTACAGTTTGCTCAGTATAAAAAATATTATTTCTATAGCCCCCATTAAACATGGAAACCCAACATGTGTGAATTTTTTTTTATTTATTTTTTTTACTTTTGCACAAAAGATTAACATTAAAAACGTCCAGCTTCATTCTAAAAGTTGTAACTTCTTCCTGAGTCTCTCCATCAGTGTCGACTCCGGTTTGAACAATGTAAGGCTGAACACCGTTACTGACAATCCTCATTTTGGCTGCGTGAGATTCTCCAGCTTTGTTGTTATTGAGCGAGCGAAGCGCGAGCTGTTAAAGCTCCGCCCTCTTCTGGAAAGGGGGCCGGGAGCAGCAGCTCATTTGCATTTAAATGGACACAAAAACGGCGTGTTTTTGCTCACACCCAAATAGGGGCAAATTTAACAAGCTATAATAAATGATCTGTGGGGTATTTTGAGCTGAAACTTCACAGACACATTCTGGGGACACCAGAGACTTATATTACATCTTGTGAAAGGAGCATTATAGGTCCACTTTAAATCAGACGCTAATTTGCGCTGCTCTTGGTAGATTGTTTTGGTCATTATGGAAATGATCCGGCTGCATCTGTATTCTTTAATTTGTGCATCGTCAGTAGATCACGCGCAAAACTTTCCACTTCCACTGGTGCTTTCTTAGAATTGTGCTCTCACGCTAATTTACCCTGTTTATCGTTAAGATAACTAAGATCAATAGGATCACATTTTATATCAATCTTTTAATTCTTATGTATTTGTTTCCTTTTAATGTAAAGCTTTTTGAATTATCATTGTGCAATAAATAAACTTGCCTTGTTTAGTAAATCTGGCCCTATTGACGAACTAGGAACTCCATTGCTTTCAATTGCTTGATTTATGCATCAGATCAAAACATTTAATTATTTGCATGCATTTATAATCATTATACTTATACTTTCGTAGATTTTTTGAGCACCTAACGCCACCCTTACCCTAAACCTAACCAATTCTCAATGATATAAAACATGTAACAGACAGATAAAAGTACAGTCACACGTATTTATTGCAAAAAACTTTATTCCAAAAAACAGTATAAAAGTATTACAAATGACTGTTGCATTCCAAATCTTCTGTAGCCATACCATATCCTTATGTGAGGAACAGATTTTAATTGCTGCAAAATGGTCCTGCTCTATTAATGCAATCATATCTCATTCAAAAGATAAATCAGAACAGTAGCATGATGCAATCAGTCACAAGACACACTTGTTGATCGCTTTTGGGCCTGTTCCTCACACAAAGCAATCATTTGGTCTTAGACGACTTGCAATATTTGTACCTTTTGGATAAATTGTGACTGTAGTTTTATATTGTTTCATTTTGATAAATGGTTAGGTTTAGAGGGGTAGGGTTCGGGTTATGTGCTGAAACATGACTACATAGTGTAATAGTGTAAATCATACCACAACATATATCATAATGATGGCATAATTAAACTCCAATATATACCCCCGTCTCACAGACGAGGCTTAAAGCCTCACAGACTAAAATGCATGTTTGAGCTGCTTTAACTGAAAGCAACTTGCAAAAATATGTCAGTGTCATTGTTTCTCAAGATGCACACCAGTAATGTGTTTTTCTAAGGCACATTTATAAAACCTTAAATGTCCTAATTGAACTAAGTCCCAATCCTGGCTTAATCTAAACCCTGTCTGTGAAATATGGCCATAATTTCATATAATGCCCTTTGCGTCTCTGTATTGACAAAATATCTCACGCTTTAAAGGTATCTTTTCCATGTTAATCAGAGATTTTGTCACAAAGTATGGCAACGATAATATCAGGTACTGTTTATGTGCTTTATTTAATGTTAAAAGCGTATAATGTGAGTTTGAATATCATTCTGTGTTCCCAGCTTTTTAGCTCTGACTAGTTCACCAAATAAATAGGCACAAGAACGTTCAAACTGTCAACTCGATGCAAACAAACAAGCATAATCTATGACAAAGATTGGTTCAGTCACTCCGTATGTACTTTAAATAATGTTTAAATGGTGTAATGTTTATGAATTTTACTATGTACTTGCCCATTTCATTGTGTCTGCTGTGCTCTTGCCGAGAGAGCCCGCCCACACTCTCTTTTGATTGGCTGTGGTTTTTGATTGATTTGATCACTTCTCATTCATCTAGTGTGGACAGTCAAATTGCTCGTCGCTGGAAACTTCTCGCATCGCGTCTGGTTAGGACACAGTGTTAGTTTGTTGATATAGTGATGCCTAGGAGTACCTTTAACATCTTAATAGTGACCTAAAGGTGCTTGAACTTGCTTCAGTTTTTGATGCATTGGGAGTGTGAATGGGGTTGCATATTCAGAGACACACTCATAAAAACTGTCTTTATGGAGACTTAGGGGGCACAGAAAAGGACTTGTCCACAGCAGACCGAGCCCTGTGTGTATAGATGCCCCATCTTCACACTGCAGGCTACCTTTCATTACCTGCTAGCGGGATGAGAGACTGCCTCCTACATTGTGTTTAATAGTTTTCATGGAGAACGAAAATAGCCTCCAGGCTCCCAAAGCATATTGCAGTCTGAACCCTAACCTTTCTGTTGCCATGGCAACTTCTGCAAGTGTTTGTGCTGCCCAATTATCTCTCATATTTGGAGGAGGGCTCTGGGATACCTGCTGGCTCTGACCTATGAGGGTAAAGTGTCAGCGACAGACCCGTTGAAATGATATCTGGGCTGTGTGTTTTTTTTATACATTCAGCAGACATGACAGAACACTGAATTCTGTACTAAAGTGCCCTTTTGGAAAGGTAAGAGAGATGATAGGTACAAAAATAAATGGGCACAATAAGCCACAGTGTATGGGGATTTCACTGCGTGACCTTGTGAGATTATATGAATACTCCCAGAGCGAAGTGAGAGACTGATATGTGAGGTGTGAGAAGCAGACAGACATAAACCCATTGAGAAGAAAGCGTGTGCGAGAACTCAGTCCTCTGTTCGCCGCTAACAAGCTACTAGATCAAAAGATTTGTGCTTGAGGATTTGGACGTCCCTCCATTACACTGCCCTTCCTTCTTCCACCTTTTCATCGTTCTTTTGACAGACAACTCCATGGATGTGCAGGCTTCACGCATGTAGATATCTCAGGATGTTATCGAGGAAAAGGTTCAGCGTGAATGGAAGCGAAACAGTTTTGCGGCCACTTGTGACATCTCTATTCTAGCAGCTTCATGGAGGAAACTCTGTCAGTGATTATGAGTCTGACAGCGAAGTGCTGTGTGAAGACAAATGAATTCAGATAAGCAGTGAAATGAGTATGAATTAATCCTACAATTTGGATGCGTGTGTAGACATGATTGCAGGCATTTTATTGATATTCTTCAAAAATTGTGGTTAGGTTGTGTTTATAAAAGTATAAAACTGCAATGAATTCAGCTTCAGCCACTTAACGTATTGATGCCTTTCACACTTTGCGGGTTAGTTCACCCAAAAATGAAAATTCTGTCATTAATTACTCACCCTCATATTGTTTCACATCCGTAAGGCCTTCGTTTATCTTCAGAACACAAATTAAGATATTTTTGATGAAATCCGTAAGGTATCTGACTCGTCCATAGACAGCAAAACACTGTCAAGGTCCAGAAAGGTACTGAAGACATCGTTAAAACAGTCATGTGACTGCAGTGGATCAACCTTAATGTTATGAAGAGACGAGAATACTTTTTGTGCGCAAAAACAAAACAAAAATAGCGACTTTATTCAACGATCTCTTCTCTTCCCTGTCATTATCCTTATGTAATTGCCGCAGTAAGCATGGAGAAGGCTTCCATGTTTACATCCGAATGCCGGCTCAGTATTGGCCAAAGCTGATCACGTGATCAGCTCGACGCATGCGTGTGATGCTGACGCAGGCGCCGGCCAATAATGAGTCGGCGTTCTGACGTTGAACCTGGAAGAGCTGGACGTAAACATCGTATAAGAATGACACAGAAGAGAAGAGATCGTTGAAAAAAGTGGTTATTTTTGTTTTGTTTTTGCGCACAAAAAGTATTCTTGTCTCTTCATAACATTCAAGTTGAACCACTGCAGTCACATGACTGTTTTAACGATGTCTTTAGTACCTTTCTGGACCTTGAAAGTGTTATATTGCTGTCTATGGATGAGTCATATACCTCTCGGATTTCATCAAAAATATCATAATTTGTGTTCTGAAGATGAACGAAGATCTTACGGGTGTGGAACGACATGAGGGTGAGGAATTAATGGCAGAATTTTCATTTTTGGGTGAACTAACTCTTGAAAATGAGACAAATCTGCTATTTAATGGATTAGATCATTTTTTAGTGCTCACCTAACTAGCAGAAGACACTAGCTGTGTTTAAATCCCAATTGCGCAGACAGGGTACGTTCTAACACTGCGTTACAATGTGCCCCGATATTAAAACTACACTGTTCTATAACGTTAGTGATGTTTTTCACATTAATAACTTTTATGAATTCTATTAAGAAACCACAAGAAACAGGTGAATAAAGACTTGAGAGTCAATGCATTGAGAAATTGTTTCAATAAATGTAAAGAATTCTGTGTCCCATTATGCGAGGGAGGGAGGGGAAGGGGGTGTGTGTTCGTCTCTGTGTTTTTATGAATGTCTGAATGCGTTTATGCATCCGTTTGCCCACATGCTGTATAGCTGAGTTTTGTGTGAGCTAATTATCAAACTCCAAAATTACTTTATTTTTAATTACTAATAAAATATACATGATTTTTCATTAGATTAGATCATTTAAGCTGTCATATGATCATGTTACAACGTGCCCCCCACATTTTACAGTGTGCCCCACCTATGGGGCATGTTGTCACATTTCCGTTCTAAATAAAGAAAATGTATATGCTGATTTACACAAAATGAATAAGCCAAAAAGTGTTAGGTTGTGCCCCGCTCTCCCCTACTTTTATTTTGAAGTTATGGTCACACTTTATATCAGGTGTCTTTAACACCTATGTACTTACATTTAAATTACTCATTGATACAATGCACTTATGGTTTTACATTGTACTTCAAAAATACCTGCATGTAATTACACTGTTGACCTATCCGTTACAACTTAATTCATCCTTATACCTACCCTATACCACCAAACCTTACCCGTATCCACCTCAATAGCAGCAAAAGTGCACATAGTAGTTAAGGACACCTAATATAAAGTGGGACCGAAGTTATTTTCTGTGACCATTGTCCCTATGTTCTCTTCCTGTGTTTAGTTCCTGTTTGCCTTGTTTGTCTCCATAGTTACCTCTATTTCCATAGTAACTAAGCATCTACATCATTAGCCCTTGTGTTCCCTGTGTATTTATACCCCTGCATTTCAGTTGTCTTTTGTCGGTCATTGTTCTTACCTGTCTCCGCACCTCTTTGTAAGCCGTTGCATTCCTGTTTTCCCCTGTTTGGATTATGTTCCTGTCTCTGTTTTGGATTATCTTGCTGCACTTGGATTCTCACCTCTCCTCATCCTTGTTTAAACCGTGACAGTATATTATAAAAGTGCAGTTTGTCATTGCATAGAATGTTCCTGGAAAAATACTGTGGAATTTTAAAGAACTGAAAGGATGCAAACTCATCCTTGAAAGGTTGTTACTGATATATCGTAAAATATTGCCAGGATAAGAAAACACTATATTCAGAATTGTAAAGGGAAATCAATGTATAAGATAATTTTCTCTTGCAACACAATAAATTACTTTAAAAATAAATAAATATATATATATATATATATATATATATATTTCCCTTTACTGTGGGATGCTATAGAAATAGAAATTTAATTAGGAAAATTGGATCTGAAATTAAACATATAACCTGTTGTGCTAATAGTGCTCAAGGTCGTGGATTTGATTCTTTGACTGGAAAAGTATGTATAACTGTTAGTGGAGATTTAGCTTTCTTCCTGCCACTACATCTCCTTTTCTCTTAACTAAACTAATGTCTAAACTAATGCACCAAGGATTCTGCACATTTTAAAAATAAAACATTTTCTTCTCTTAGCTGTAGAAGTTCTTCACAGTGTGTAAACAAAGGGCTTGGCCTCGTATTTGTTGAAATCATTCACTGTACAGTATTATGAACTCTAGAGTCAGAGAGTGAAATATACAATATCACAACCACACTGCTGGACTCCAAGAAACACAAAGGAGCACCACTCCTCTAGGAGAAGGTCAAGACAAGCTGTACAGAAAACATATCAAACCATAATCTGTCACGCATAAACTCATACACTTGCATGCATTCTTTCCCTTATCTGGCAAACTTCACTGTGGCCTCCATGCTCCCTGCCTGCACTGAGACCTGCAGCCCTCTGGCTTCTTATTTCTCATTAATGGACTCAGATTCTTAGTATTCAAAGCTTACCATGCTGCTGCAGTAGGATTCCAGTAAGAGCCCTGAAACATGCCCAGCTCATTAAAATATTGTTCAGGGCTACTATTCATAAAGGCCTCTTCACACTTAAATCTATGACGAAATGTCTATTCGCACCAAGACCAAAATGAAAAAGCACTCTGTTATCTTGGAGGCAACATACAACCTATCTAACAAGACAAATATAACTTATTTTAATGCAGTCATTTAATAATGTGTGATGCATAAATATGTGGTGCAGTATATTGGCAATAATAGAGGTTTACTGAAACATTAGTGCAGTACTGAAAGTGTACAAGATAGGCAAGAAAAGAAAATATTCAACAATCCCCCAAGATATTTCTGGTACTTCTGCTGTAATAATGAAGCTGCTCCTTTTAAAAAGTTTTTTTTTTTTTTTTTTTTTTTTTACAAAAACTATGAATTTCAGTAGGCTATATTTAAAAAACTAAATTATATAATTCTAGATTTGGCAATAACATAATATTCTTTCAGGGTTTCCACTTTTTTCCCCCCAATTAATTTACGTCTTAAATCATTAGTTTTAACGTACTGCTCCGAGACTCGAAGGTTGAGAATCCAAACGCAGTTGTATTGAGGGATAATACACACACAAGGTCAAAAAACAAAATACACAAGAAGGCAGTCCAAACAAACAACAAGGCAGAAACACACAGGCGAAACAGTGAAATCCAAGAACGGGCAAAGATCATGAAACCAAGATACAGAAAACCAGGAAACACTCAGAATTGCCACTGTAATACTAAACAACACTTCACAGGGAATGAGTGGGTGAACCAGGCTTATATAGGCAGAGTTAACAAGGCTGATGAGCTTAACAAGGTAACGAGATAACAAGCTAACAAGGGGGCATGGTCCAATGAGTGTCCATGGTAACTAACAAGTGAGCAGGGTGGCAGGGAAACATGGTGAACAAACAACAATGGAGAAACATGGAGCATGGGCAGGAATCGTGACAATTAGTGATTACGAAATCAATTTTTACAGCTGCGGTAATGCAACGATTTTATTCCCCCTTTTTTTATTTCGAAGGTGGGACGTATTCTTCCATATTTTGCATTGTACTTTCTCCCTTTCTAAGTATATGTAGTGCACAATCTTGTAATATCTAAAGTGTAACCCTGTGAATAAGTGTTGTAGTACCTATAACCAGCAGGAGAGCAGTGATGTATGATCTGAATTTGGTGACCGTACAGTGTGTTACAGTGAAGTATTTTTCATAATATAAAAAAAGCAAAAGGGTTTTGAACTTTTCAGACGGTCCCTTCAGACCTGTCTCTCTGCCGCCTGCTCATAGAGACCAATATATTATAAAGCACATTTGAGGAAAATTGTGTTGTTGTAGCTCGTTGTCTAGGCTACTATGATTGGAAATAGCTGCATTTGTGTTTTAACAACGTTTAGCTCACGAGTTATTGATCCGGGAAGCTCGAATCTGAATATATTGCCAACTTTACTGAACTGCTTTGCTTAAGCACTGACTGCATTTCTTTATATTTGAGTCCAACAAGTTCAAACCCTATGAGTCGCGCATTATTAATGTATGGAGATGAATGAAACACTACTGCCAGCCAGCGGGACATTAAAGAGGAAGTGTTTGTCCGAGCTCACAGCAAGGGAACGATAATATCTTTGCGAGGGAACGCAAAAGATTTGAAAAAAAAAAAAACGTCCTGCCATCCCAATTTTTTTCCACCACCAAGTCCCTTTAGGGGCTCCGTAGACCTAAATGAGTAACTAGTTTTACTGCGTCATCCGCATAAGGGCCCCAACAAAATTCAAGCGCTTGGTTTAAGAACATTTAAGCACGTATGGGTGAATATGTGATTTAAGTTACAGTTTTGGATCCATAGAGATATACAACTGCGACTTATAACTGGTATTATCCACCAGTCTGTAGTTTTTTTTTTCTCTGTTCATTCTATAATATACTCCCACTTAGAGTTTTTGTTTGGTAAAATAAACAATTGTCTTTGTTAATGCTTTTGTGTTTGTTTCACTGTATATTTTAATTTAGTAATTTGATTACAGGTGGTTTATAAAGAAAACGGCCCATAACAAATAGGGAGATTCATTTTATTTAATCAAGAGTAACAGTGTACACAAACTATTGTCTTTGTGTATAGATGACATTTTTGGAGGCACTGTGTCAGAAATTATCATTTCTATAAAACAAAAATTTCCAGCGATAACCCAGCCAAAAACCATCAATTGCTGAAGCCCAGGTCTTGCTGATTTACGCGCCCTAAACAGTAGTGTTACATAAAGTCTTTGTCAAGAATCACCGTAATGAAAGTATTCCCATTTTGTCTGAGATTGCTTTTTGCTGAACTTGTTTTGTACAATCAGTTCTCACCACTTACAGTACAAACTACTGTATGTAACATACTTATTATTTTATTTTTTTTTAAAGAGTACTGTTTCTCATGGCCAAACATTGAGAAAACATTCTGACTGGTTCTGTTCCCTGAAGAGGGAGATCAATCAGAACATCTACCACCCCATGAGCATCATATTTACCTTTAAAGTGTGGCGGTCCTTCACTGTAGTCCACTGTATGTTATAAAATACATATTGACATGATTTCACTTTTTTTTTTATCATCATAGTTTGAAATGTTAACAAAAATGATCATAAGTTGAATAACCATCCATTTACTGTACATATTCTATAACCTACTCTACACTTTCCTCATGCCTTCGTTGAATGCAGAGGTTTGTTTTCTTTCCTAAAATGTGTGAAGCTTCCTTCAGGTCTATCGACATCGGCAGCATTGAGGAAAGCTATAGGAACAACCTGACAGCTGGCATAAAAACAACAAAAGTCCACTTGGACACCAATAACACTCAACACACGTGGCAAGGAATTAAAAGAACTACCAGATCAGCAACAATGCTGACCTCTTTCTGCCTAGTGCATTAAATAACTTCTCTACAAGCTGTGATACACCACCCAGGTGAAAAAAAATAAAATAAAATGCTAAGTATACTTGCAGCAAGACTAATTATCAGTATATTTCAAGTGTGTTAATGATTAGTTAACTTGAAGTGTGTAAGAACTAATTTTGTACTAAGTATATTTTAGTTGTAATTAAGTTGTATAAAAGCATAACTTTAAGTATATTTAGTGTGCTTTTGTGTACTAAGTCTACTTGAAGTTGTTCCAGTTTAAGTATATGCCTGTGTAGGGACTAATTACATGCTTGATTAGTGATATTAAAATGTACTTAATTTGTGTTATAAGTATATTTTATTTGTGTTGTAAAATACTTTGTGCTATAGGTATACTTTATTTGTGATTTAAGTATGAATCCGAGTGTCTTCCGTACACATAAGCAATAAACTATGAATATATTATTTTACAGATAATACTGTATTCTCAGTACCTTTGACTTATTCCAAATACTAAAAATGTTACACTTTGTAGTCAATAACAATATACTTTGTTATTACTTAGCTGTACTTTGTACAATATATAGTAGTCAACATTTGAAGCGGATCAAAACCTTTCATCAAAGTTGTCCTAAAACCTTCTTGTTAGGATAACTTTGCTGAACTTTTATGATCCACTTCAAACGTTGACTGCTGTACTTTGAATTACATAATCTCACACAATACAGTATTATAACTGTGCTAACATTTAACTACCGTTTAATTAATTACGTAGGAGACATTTTCCCAAAGTTGAATGCATTTGTTTTTAAGGCCATTAAAATCACAAATGAAGAGACATATTTTATTGACAAAGTCCAATGGTTTTTATTTAAACTTAACATAGATTCAGCAAAACTTACCATGTTTTTCATTAAAGAAAAAAAAAAAAAATGATTGGACCAATGGTGACCCTCAATACACAAATACAAATTACACATTATATTCCATTTTCTGATGAGCTTCTCATTATTGTGTCTGATGGCTGCTTACACAGTGACCGCAGAAACTCGTGAAGAACAGCCTCTGTTAACAGAATACAAAAGATAGAAGGTCAGACAGCATGTTTTCAACTTTTTATTCACGTTTACAATAGTCTGTGTAAATCCTACATTGGACCAATACTATTTTTGAACAGTAAATGAGGATTAGCAGCAGGGAACTGTATCAGTATGGTATGTCGATATTGTTTTCGGTACATAGTCAAGCATATACAGCATACAACACTTTATGAATTAATATTGTACAGAATATGGGCCGATTTGAGCAATCACATGAACGTTTTGGTGCTGCATACATACATGTGCCATAAACCACCACACACTAACTCAAAAAGGAGATATTTAGCCGAAATCTCGTTCTCTGTTTGTTCAAGCAAAAAAAACATTATACTTCACCTGAAAGAGTGAGTGAGCGAGGGGGATTCAGATGAGTACAGAGACGTCATCAGCTCTGATTGGCTGAAGGCAGTGAGAAACAAAATCTGATTGGTCACAGACCAAGTTGAAGAGACATTTGAATTCTGATAAGTCTCAAGTTCAACCACTTAACATATTTTTTTCCCGCATGTAACGTTACACTGCTGGTGTGGTACGATTGTAAAATGATTCTTTTCTACCAGTGTAACCTGCCATATGGGCATTTGGGCACACATTAAACCAACATCACAATTTCGTCCAGCAGAACTGTAAAGGACAATGCCCATACCTCAGCTGTTCTCCTTACCACTATTTGAAAGAAGATCTTTGCATTCATTCACATATTAAAAGTGTAGTATTTGTCAACTTAATATGTCTTATAATTATGTGCAGTGTCAACTGGCCCACTTTCTGCTGTGAGACCCATTCAATGTTTTGCAATGTATTTACAATAAACTTTGCAATAAATTTTTGACTACCTCCAAATGTGGTCACAAAACATGCTGGACCCCATTTAAACTTGAATTTAGAGGCGCTGCTAGATCCTTTTTAGGGCGTGTGACCTTGTGAAATATAGCTACACAAGGCAACACATTACAAATTTATCCCCCAGTTTCACAGACAAGGCTTTAGCCTAGTTCAAGACTTAAATGCATGTTTGAGCTGCTTTAACTGAAATCAACTTGCACTGACAGATCTTAAAATATGTCAGTGCCATTGTTTTGTCTTAAGATGCACACCAGTAATCACGTTTTTTTTTTTTTTTTTTTTTCCTAAGGCACATTTATAAAAGCTACTTGAATGTCCCAATTAAACTAAGGCCTAATCCAGGCTTAATCTAAGCCCTGTCTGTGAAACCAGGCCTATGTATCTTATTTAGCAGGACATTAGACATTAGTTTTATCTTATTATCTAAAATAATGGCTTAGGGTTATAGTTTTGCTGTCAAAATCGAGTCATTTCAATAGGAATTCACACAATCTGGAATTCTGCTTGAGGGCAAAAGATTGCCCCATGCAGATTTCACTCATTTTCAAGTTGGTCACACATTTTGCTGCATTAACCAACAGAAAGCTGCTTGCTTTGAAGTGACTTCTTTGAGAGCTATGCTTCATATTTTGCTGGTGTGAACACACCTTAACCTAGTATGCAAATAGTACAAATTACTTGGACAATCAAGATTAATAAAGTATAAAGACATCTGTTGGGTTTTGTAGGTGTGGGCTGTGATAGAACCTTACCATTAATGCCTGTGCCATTATCTCTTGATGAATGATTTTGTGTTGTTATACAGTTTTACATGGGAGATAATTGTTACCAAGAATTTGAGTTTACACTAATGATAGGATCAAGAGACTTTGGTGGAGTATGCAGGGATATTCCCAATAGTCTTAAAATTCTGGGAGAAACAGTGTACAAAACCAGATAAAAAGGCAGATCGAACCACAACGGTGTACCTCACAGTATACCTCCTTTTAGAAGCAGCTCTTGATGTTTTCTCAAATTGTCTGCAGTTTAATTTGAAGATTAGATCAGGATCATAGATTTCCCAAGAATCCAAGACCAGCCTTCCCTAGGTCCACCAGATACTGCAAACATCTCCTTATGCAAAAGCATCTGAGAAGATTGTATAGGGAAGGCTGATAGCAGCAGAATGAGGTCTGACAGGCAGGAACCCACAGGGTTGAGAAAGGAAATATAAAAGGTTGGTGTGTACATAGACCAGGGTGTTTGGAATTTATTGAAGTGAGAAACTAGCTTAAGTTACAGAGGTAGAGCAGAGTAGCAAAACAAACAAAACAACAACCTTGCCCAGGCTGGAGTGAAGGCCCAAGTCTGTGGTGGCGGGTGACCTAGCAGGCATTAGGTGGCAAAGCAGGTTGGTTGAGATTTGGACCCCATTTGAGTGCCAAAGGACCAGTCAACCTGAGAATTGTGAAGGGCCAACAAAGGAAAGCCAAGAATCAGCTAATAATCAGATCTACAAGATGGAACAGAGAACTAACTTGACTTTTGATCTGTTCACTTGATGTAAACAGATTAATTGCTCCCCTGCCTCAATCTGTGCCAGGGTACCAAAAACCTCAAATTGAATTGGATCTCAAGGAAATTGTAAGATTGTTTTATTTATGGCCTTTTTCTTTCTGATTTATGCATTGAAAATGCTGAAGGCAGAAGTGAATAAATTGAACATCATAACAGAAATCTTTACGGTAATCAGATTCATTATATTTTTTTGGAAAAACCAACCAACCCTGATCAACTACTTCTTCAGAATGCATAATAGACGCTGCCATATGGTTGTCTAGACTTCTTATTAAAGATGAGGTATACTCATAGTATTTCTGCAATGATTTAGTTCATGTTTCTGCTGAACAAGAGGGCTGATGATCAGTAACCAGAGCTGACTAAAGTTTAATGATCCAAACTTGATTTCTATGTGTTGCAAAATGTTCTGTTTCATCAGAGACTAATGCTGATTTTCTATATTCAGAGTTTTAGTGACATTGCCATGACCCTCATTCTAAATGCTGTAAATATAAGTAAATGTCTAAAATCAGCAAAGCAGAAACAATCCAGAAAATCATGAAAATTCAAATCTAACAATATTAAAGACTCAGGCAGATAATGTATAGAGGTAGTCAGGAAACAAATGAGTATTAGTTTCATAATGCAGCAAGCCAACATCAATATACTGTAACACGGAGACAGGTATTTAACAGGTTGTAAATTACTTTAAAGAAATACTTAGTGTTTGTTAATCAGTGGCAGATGATCAATACTATTGGTAGAAGGGATCCCTGGTGCCAGGACTGAGAATTAGCAGATATACTGTAGATGTGACATTAGGACGCAGCAGCAACCTATAAAAGTAAAGTAATATTCTGTGCGGTGTCAGTGGTTATAATCATTAATGCATATATTTGTATATTTTGTGCTTCAAAAATTATGAATACTAATCTTAGACTCACCATCATCTTTTTGCAATTGTGGGGATTGTGACAGCCTTGGTTTTATTGGGCCTAATTTTCAATACAATTTAAAACATCAAAAGTATACACCATGACAAAGACACATTTATAGCTTTACCTTTTTGTGTGATTTGAAAGCCTATATGGCAGTGGTCATGGACTTATAAGCTCCATTTACACCTTTCACATTAAAAATATGTGTTCTTTGACCAGATATCAATTGACCACATTAAATGGGAAATGTAAAAGGACCCAACGTGTATTGACAGCAGATTGTGATCAGATGAATAAAACCACATTCGGAAGTGGTCTGACCAGATTTAATGAAGGTATAAATGCATTTCCATTATCCAGATTCAGCTACGAAAGGTGAGGTGGAGGAGGACATGGATAGCCACTCACCTGTTATGGACCCAACGCATGAGCCTACTAGTACGGCAGAGTCCTAAGCCATTATGACTGCCATAACAGAATTAACAAAGGCTATCTCAAGGAGTTTGGGGCTTGCATCTAAGGTGGTGGACCTTCTATGATGTCGACATGTGTGGCCATGAAAACGTTGCTGGTGCTCTTAGCATTTTCAAGTCCGGTGGTCCCAAGTTTGGTGGTCCAGAGTCTGGTGAGCACAGATGTCCTTCCACCATCAGCTGTGCTTCCAACGATAGCGACTGCTACAGCTCCTCCTGAGGATGCAACAACCACTCCTGAAGCCTCTGCATGTCTTGTCATGGCCATGGAAGCTTTTTTTTGGAACTTTACACGCTTCTTGTCACTTGTCACTTGTGCCCTGTTATGTCTAAGGAGTCCTTTTTTGAACCCCCTTGTCTGCTCTGTCACAACCAAGGAGGCCATCTCTGAATTCTTTGCCTGCTCTGTCCTGGTCAAAGAAGCCATCTCTGAACTCTCTGCTTGTCTTTTATCAGCCAAGGAGGCTGTCACTGAACACTCTACTTGTCCTGCTGCAGCCAAGGAAGCCATCTTAGAACCCTTTGCCTGCCCTGTCACAGACAAGAAGGTCATCTCTGAACACTCTGTCTGTCCCATATCGGCCAAGGAGGACATCACTGAACTTTCTGCCTGCCCAGTTACAGCTAAGGAGGCCATTTTTGAGTCCTTTGCCTGGCTTGTTATGGCCACGGAGTCTGTTTTGGAACTCTCTGTGCTCCCTGTCACGGCTAAGGAGGCCGTCTGTGAACATTCTGCATTCCCTGTTACTGCTCATGGAGGCTGCTCTCTGTGCTTCCTGTGACAGCCACAGAAGCAGTTTTGGAACTCTGTTTACTCTCAGTCATGGCTAGGGACGCCATCTCTGAACCCTCTAATTATCTTATCATGGCACAGAGGCCACCTCAAACATTCTGTCTGCACAGTTATGGCCATGGAGGTTGACTCTGAACTCTGTAAGCTCCCTGTCACGGCCATCAAGGCCGTCAACTTTTTATGCTCTTTGTTTCAGCTCCGCCTGTTCCACAGTGGTGGTCTCCTGCTCTGCCATGGTGGTCTCTAGCTCCTCCTTGATGGCTTCCTTTTTCACCTTGGTGGTTACCTACTCTGCCTGCTCCACCATAGCCTCCTTCTCTACCGGCTCTGCCCTGGACACCTGCTCTGCCGGCTTTGCCTTGGTATCCTGCATTGCCCTAGTTTCCTTACCCACTTCCACATCATGGGCTTGGTCCTCCATCCCTCCCCCTGTTCCACCTCCGCTCCACCAACCTTCTAGACTCATGTTTAATTTGTTGGAGCGTCTGGAATCCAGGGGGTGGGGTTCCTGTTTGCCTTTGTTTCCTTATTTACCCTCATTAGATTCCATAGCTTTTAATAAGTTTCACCTGTGCCTAGTTAGGCTCTTGTTACCCAGTGTATTTATACCCCTATGATATAGTGTTTGGTTGTCAGTCGTTGTCTTTACACTATATTGTAAAACTGTTAAATCCCATTTGAATTTTATGTTTTCACATTTGGAACATTAACATTTGCTTCTCATTTGGATTATCTTTGTGTTTATGTGTTTATGGAAAAGAGACTGCTGGCTATTAGATCCTCACTTCTCCTCTTCTCTGCATCAGTGTGACACCTGTGGGAAAATGTTCAGTGGATACTGAATTACTAAACCAGGGGTGTCCAATCCTAATCCTCCAACCCCAATTAAACCTGAACCAGCTAATCAAGGTCTTACTAGGCATACTAGAAACTTTGAGGCAGGTGTGTTGAGGCAAGTTGGACATAAACTCTGCAGGACAGTGGCCCTCCAGGACCGAGTTTGGACACCCTTGTACTAAACTATGAATGCATAAGATTGAGACTGGCTTTTAGCAACCATTTACTTCTAATTTGTGAATTATATGCTTGTGTTGGTTAGTTATTTGAATAAGCAGCTTTGTGTAATACATCTTAGCAATCATTGGATACAGTTTTTATTGCTGTCCATGCTGACCGTTTAGCAAAAGACTGTTTTTATTTAATTTATTATCTTAGGATAGATGGTGGATGCTTATTCTATCTCGTCTTCTCTCCAATCTCATGATTTGCATTTGAAATTTGTAATGTTAATTCAAAATGTTACTGTTCTCAGTTGTGCTGTCCTAATTCTTGCTGAATTGCCCCTAGAGTTGAACTGAACTCTCTGTGGCAGCCTATTACAAAATGTTACAGAAACAGCAATATTTTTTATTGCGATGCCCTCCTGCAGTTGTATTGCTCTGTGGTTGCTGTAAATTATAACCATCATTGTGACTGGAAAGCACCTGGGATCTCATGTCTTTTGTGTACTGTACATGTGCAGTTCCTTATTTGTTCAATTGCTGTCTTTCTTTGTTTCAGCAATATGAAACAGGAACCACAAGCAAAATTATTACTGGCCCATAACAGAATGAAACCGATGTCTTTAATGCTAAGCGCCACATTATGCTATGCCAATTATGGGCTGATGTTTTACAAGCTAAGCTGTTCCACAAGCCCTGTGCTCTCTTAATCGTATCTTGGCCTGGGGCTAAGATAAATCTTGGTGCTATAAATTCTATAGTAATACCACTGCTTCTCTAAGTATTGATCATTTTTCTAAATGTCACTCATTGCATATGGCTCTCATCTCTGTTTTATGGGAGACTGTTCCTAAGGGGAGCCTCTTTATATAATGGTTGGATCTCACGGTCCTTCTACTGCTACTGTATCTGTTTCATTGAAGTTAGGATTGAAAAGTTTGACAGTTTAATGTATGTTGGTTAAGAGCAGTTTGTGTTTTGAAGCAGTATTGGAGAACATACTCTTGAGTGCATGTGTAAATGAGGAAAGAAAAAGAATGTCGGTATGAGCTGATAAAACATTCGGCTCTTCTTGGTTAATGGAGGTTCTAGGAGGTTATCGGCTTTGGAGGACACACACACACACACACACACACACACACACACACACACACAACACACAAATAAACACACACCTGATTGCCAGAGGCTCAGTTGATGATTAGATCTGGGAATGTGTTTACCTTCTGTGAAGAAGTGACATTGTGAAGAAATGCCAGCGGTGGATTCAGGAGACAAAGTTGTGGACCCTTTCCCTATTTTTAAGAAAAAAGACACAGCAATAAACTTTATATCGTTATTTTAATGACTTTATGTTAAAAAATAACTACACTGTAAAAAATGGCCACAATTTAACAAGAACTAACAGCATTTTCCTAAAATAAGATACTGAATTTAGACTTGTACTCTGAAATCACTAATTTTCTCTCATAACACAATGAATTACTGCAAAAAGAATAACCATATTGCACTGCATTGTGGGATAATATTGTAAAAAGTTTAATTTGAAGTCACCATTTTGATTGTCACCGTTGACAATCAAACCTACCAATTAGTAGCAGGATACAGCGCTTCCTGATGATCAGGAGGTGAAGTTAAACCTTGGGTGACAGATGATTAAACCTTCAGAATGATGTCCATACATAGCAGCATACTGATTTAATATTATTTATTCATTCACATACTGTAACCTCATATCATTTTGATGGTTTGTTTTGACACATGGATTGCATGATTTCTGCTATATTTTTAGATTATTTCTTTGCAGTGTAGTTAAATATTTTGATAAATAATCAGATATTGTTGATTAAACAATCTGACCACAGTGTGTCTTGAACACATTAAAAACCAGGTGTAAATGTACCCAAGTTTGATCAAATTATGATCCAATCACTGCAAATGCATCCTAATGTGCAAATGTGCCTATGATTCTCTGTCAGGATCCTGTCACTGTGGTTGGTTATGTTTATAGTTTGGTGACAGGATCCTGACACTCGTGTTATTGTCTTGTTCTTGTCTTTGTGTGAACATGCAGTTTTATTCTCTGGGCAATGCACTTTCCTGTCTCCACTGCATTGTATATGTTTGGATCATGGGTCATGCTGGTATACAGTTTGGTTTTGGTTTTTGGTGTCGGGATCCAGACATTCATATTCCATGCACTTTTGTCTGTCTTGTGTCATGTTTTGGTGTTTGCTGTGGTGTTTTCCATATGCTCTTCTGTCTTGCCTGTTGTATTTTGTTGTAAGAACATGGCTTCTGTTGTGTTTCGCTTGCCATGTCTGTTTTTCTTGCATGCCTTTCCTGGACTGTGACTCTTTCCCCTATCTGTGCTCATGTTCATCTGCCTCCACTTTTGACTGCAACGCCCACATCTCAAAAACCAATGCAAGTTCTCTTTTACAATAATCTGTTACACTCAGATGTATCACTTTATAGAAGATAAGATCCCTCGCTACAGCCGATTCATTGTGGGTTTGAATAAAATGAAACCTATTTAACATTTTGTGACTGAGTCCTCACCTTTTCCTAACCCCTCACTTGATATTGTTCTCCTGGTCTGTCATCAGAAAGCAACTTTTGATATGACAAAGTAAAGAAAACTGTCTGATACTTACACAGCATTCAGCACCTGGAAGTACGAACATTGCACAGAGTTGGTGCAGCTTATTTTGTTGTATGCACTTTCTATATTTTTATTTTAGTCATTCAATATGTTCTCGACTTTTAGTCCATTTGAACACAGCCTTGATTTAGGGACATGTCATAAACCTTCCAGAATATGGATCATCTGCTCAAACTGTCAGATGCTCACATGAAACTCAAAAGCACACATAACATTTCTGCATGCTTTTCTTCTGCTTTTAGGATGCAGTGCATTTTGTAATGGGGAACTGAACAGGATTACAAATGAAATTTTACAGGATTTTAGAAAATTAACACAGCCCACACTGTTTTAGCATCATTTATAAACTGCAGATAGGTAGCCTACATCATCTCTAGTATCCTTGCATAGTATTACTGTAGATTTTATTCTCATTCTCACAATAATGACCATAATCTTGTTAATGCCTTTATGCTTTCTTATTTGAATTAGCACATATTAATGCCTTATTCTGCATGACCATATTCTACATCCCATAATCCTACCCAATACCTAAACTTAACAACTGCCTTACTAACTATTAATAAGCAGTAATTAGGAGTTTGAGGCAAAAGTCATAGTTGTTAGTTAATTAATAGTGAAAAATGACCCTAGTCATTAGACCCTAATCTAAAGTGTGACCCATTTCTTTTTTAATACAGAGATAGTATGTTAAAAGCACATTTTAGTTCATATTCATGGTGTCTCAAAATAGCACAGCTGAGTACACCTAGATGTTATTAGGATTAATTTAGGAAGTACTAAAGGAGAATTTTTAGTATATTAAGTACAAAATCAGTACGTGAAAATAGAGCACTTTAAGTTCATTATGGGAGTGTACTTTTTTTCACCTGGGAGGCCTCCTTGGAATATGGTGGCCATGTTGTTTGGCATGTAGCTGCATAATGGCACTATGGTTAAATGACGGTGAATGAGTAAAAGTACAGGTAAATCTACGACAACTCCCCAGCGTCCACAAGCCAGGCTCTGTGGCAATAGTCACAGCATATGCAGGGGCATATCTGGTCCTTCTGTAGAAGCCTGACCACATCATGAATTTTGTGTCCTTTGTGGGAAGAAGGATGCCAGCCTGAGCCAAGCTAATTGAGCTGCCCGAGTCTCGCATGACTGCAACTCGTCTCTGATTCACCCAGACCTCCTCCTCCAGTCGAGATCTGGTGCAGCCCAAGAATGCAGTCTGAATCACTCATAGTAGGCTATATGGATATACAGAAATCAATGGCTTGAAGATACCTTGTTTACTTGCTTCTATCGTCCTCAAACAAAGAAATGAATATCTTACAAATCTGTGATCCTTTCAAACCTAAAGATATGCTATCAACTTGAGAAAACTCAGGTATTTGTCATTGTAGCGGCCTGGTAACTTGTAAACAAAACTTTATTTCAGAACAAAATAATAAAAAAACTTTTGGATGCAGACTCCCAGAGAGTTACGTTTGGCCAGCCAATCAGGTTGAAACCAGTTTCACTTTCATCACCGAGCCAGATAATAATCATAATACCCTGAAAAAATTCATATTAACCCCAGGTGGACATCAGAATGCTTAAGAGGGATATAGGGTACTTTAATTATTATAATATGTTCTGGCTCAATTAATAATACATATTGCACCCTTAACCTGTATTTACATTTGTCTTTCCTCTTTTTCTCTTTCACACACTGGATCTTTCTGATTAAGAATAAGAACACGCTGAAGTGCCATGCCACTGATCAGCTCCACATCACTTCCTCTGTCCACAGTTCACTGTGTCATCATCACAGCACCGGCAGGAGTTTGAAGCTGAAGATGATGAGCAAAGCTCCCGCTGAGAAAGGGCAGGTAATTTTATCATCGTCTCCAGCCCCAGCAGTAAGGGTTTCCGACAGTTCTGACTAATCAGAACATGGGATCTCAGGCTCAATCATCGCTGTCAGGGGCTGTAATTAGTAAAGCCTCGTCTTAATTAAAACTTCAGCTCATAATTTGGAGTCATTGTTTACCTTGCAGGGGCTGCATTGATATGTGTGTCATTGCCCGCCTTTGTGGCTTTTCCTCATCTGGTGTGGCTCCAGGCCCCTCTCATCACTTTCCTCCTCTTTTATTTATGTTTGGCTTGTCAGAGGAGGAGGAGGGCGCTTGAGGGGAACCACCGGCTCCAACAATTACTCTGTGTTTGCTGATTTTCTTAGACGAGTCAATAACACATTGCCACAATAGCTGAACCTTCCTGGGGGGTAGGTGCTGAGAGAAATGAGGGGGTCATTACTTCAGATATGGATCAGACCAGCCACTCACTGTGTACGTGGAGGAGAGGAACCAAAAAGTTATTTCACTTTGAACAATCCCCATTTCGGAGTTTATTCAGGGTGCTCTTGAGAAAAGCAATGGCATTTACTTTTATTGCCACAGTAACCTTTAAAGTCAATAGATAGATTGTTGACTGCAGGGATTTCTTTTTCACTCATATATAATCTTTACTCTTAAGGATGTTACTATTGTTTCATTGCATTGACTTTGTACTTTTGTAATAAGTAAACGTCTCTGGTCACGACTGTAACCCTGGTTCCCTGAGAACAGGGAACGAGACACTGCGTCCTAGAACGCATATGGGGTATGTCTGAAGCGACAGTTGAATCACGCCAATCCTATTGGCCGGCGACAGCCTATGATGTCATACTAGTGCGACCAGACAGTATATAAGTACATATAATGTCTCGTTCCCTGTTCAGAGGAGAGGAGGCCGCAGGGCCTGCTACTCGCATTCTTAGCCTAATGCAGAAGGCGGGCAAGGGAGGCTGAAACAGAAGTAGCCAACACCTACTGAAATAGTCAGAACAGGTGGACAACGTCTGCCTAGGTTGGGGCAGGGACGGCCCGAGAGGAGGGCCAACCCTCTGAACATGACCTCGCTGAGGCTCAGTGGAGGCTAAAAACCCATATAGTTAAATAAGTAAAAACTGAGCGCCTACCAGGCAAGTTTTTCCTATAATAGAAACCGCTAGCACTCAGCGGGGTAGCGGTTTGAACCTAATGACTCTCATATGAGAGGAGGCTGGCAAAAATAAAAATCCCAAGGTGGCCAAGAGGGCCAACACAAGAAGGAGAAATAGTCCGGAGCTCTAGGGAGTGGAGGCCCTACAAATATAATAACAAAGAGGGCCAACACACTCGAGAATGTCAAGGCGGCCTCAAAAAAAAAAGGTCGACGCTAAGACAAACGTAAAGCTCGACAGAGCAAAAGCACTCTTTGTAGTTATTGGTGAAATTCACTAGCAACTTCTGAGGGAAAATTGTTTCAAAGTAAATCATACATCGGCATTTTTCAGTGTACAAGCAGAACTGTATATTAACTTGGTTTTCTGAGTTAAATCTGTAAAATAATCAGGACTTATCGGTAACACTTTATTTTAGGGTCTTTTAACTAGTTGCTTATTAGCATGCCTATTACTAGAATATTGGCTATTTATTAGTAATTATTAAGCACATATTAATGCCTTATTCTGCATGACCTTATTCTACATCCCTAAATCCTGCTCCACACTTAAACTTAACAACTACCTTACTAACTAATAATAAGGAGTAAATTAGGAGTTTATTGAGGAAAAAGTCGTAGTTAATAGTGAATGTGTTCCCTATACTAAAATAAAGTATTTGTATAGCGCTTTATACAATACATACTTTTTCAAAGCAGCTTTACAGTGATAACCAAGAAAAGTAATGATTCAGTGATGCAAACAAAGTTCAATTCTGCTGTAAAGCAGCTCTTAAAAGAAAACAGTGTCATTGTTCAGCTGAAGTCAGTTCAGTGCTGATTCAATTCAGTTCAATGACTGTAAAGTTCATCATTACGAAATGAGTTCAAGCAGCTCTGGAGCAAACAGTGATGTCATCAGCTCAGTTCAGTTCTCATCCAATAGTGTCCGTGAAGTCAAATCAATAATATTGCTAAATTTTAGGCGTCCCCAAATAAGTAAGCCAGAGGTGATAGTCGCGAGGAAACCAAACTCCAGCCGGTGACAGAATGGAGAAAACCTTGTGAGAAAACAGGTGTCACAGTACTGGTTGCAGCACGGAGGAGAAATGTCAGGATCTTGGTGCAACAGCTTCTTTATTCGACAAACTCAAAATACTTTACAAAAACACTAGGAGAAACTTGGAAACATGAACATAACAACCAAACTATCAATGACGGAGAACTGACAAACAACTGATAGAAACACAGGGCTTAAATACAAGAGCAAATGAGATAATTAACGAGACACACCTGAACTGAAACTCAAATCAGTCTGGTACTATAACAACTAAAGAGTGGTGGGAAAAACTGAACAAAGGAAGACATGTGACTAATGAAAACAAACTTTAACCATGTACAAATAAACCAAATATGTGACACCAGGCTGGTCCCACTTTATATTACTGCTTTGTACTTACATAAAAAAATAAGTACAATGTACTACAATGTACGGGTAAGGTTAGGGACAGGTTTGGTGGTATGGGTAGGTTTAAGGGTGGGTTAAAGTGTAAGAGAAGATCAACAGTGTAATTACACAATAAGTGCATTGTATTAAATGATTAATTTAAAAATGTAAGTACATAGGCCACCTAATATAAAATGGGAAAACCAGGCTCAGACAGGGGGCCAGTTCTTCTCTAGCCAAATAAATGGCCTGGCCTGTGCAGAAGACTTGTCTGGTTCTTGTGGACTTTTCTGTGTAAAGAGAAAGATTTGTTACAATCTATAGTGCTTTACAGCTATTGGATAGAACGAGCTAAATAAACTTATAATTGTGTCTAAACCAGCAACATGTTTGTTAGATCCAATACCCCCTAAACTACTGAAAGAGTTGTTACCTGTTGCAGAAGAGCCCAACTCGTCTTTATCTCTAGGTCACGTCCCAAGACTGTTCAAGCTGGCAGTTATTAAGCCTTTCATTAAAAAACCACAATTAGATCCAAATGAATTAGCAAATTACAGACCCATTTCAAATCTTCCATTTACATCTAAAATACTAGAAAAAGTTGTGTCGGCTCAATGGACTATATGCATGGTTACTTCCTGGTTGTCGTTAAGCCAGCTCGGGCATTTCCGGTGAACTGTTAGCTGTTCGTTCTGTAGTCGATGTACATCGACACAAAACCATCAATGGTTGACTTTTTAATGTTGTATTCATATTTTAATGCACTTATCACATTTACCTAATTTTCCAATAAACCAGTTTTATTGATTGCAATAAAGACGAAGCTATTAGGACTGTTTAAAAACAGCGTGTCTGTAATTAGACACGCACACGCATTTTTCAAATGTTATTTTTAATGTGATGATGACCGCAAACATTATTTGTTCATCCTTCTGAGATTGTCCCCATTGTAAAACCGAACGTTTCAAAATGTAGATTCAACATTTGATAGAAAACACTTATTTAAAAATAAAAAAGACAATAATTACCACTTTAACCAGCAGGTGGCGGCAGAGTAGAATTTATTTGCGCATATATCAGCCATTTCCTCTAATCGTTTTTCACTTCGTTTTCGACTAAATATTAAACATTATAAAATAACTAGGTTTAAAAATACATTTTGTCAATGTGAAGTATGAAGTACTCAAAAAATCTTGAGAAAAACAATAACAAGCACCGCGCTTTCCCTTTGTAATTACAGCAGCTGCCAGCCAGTGCAAGCAAGATCAATGCTTTCAGCAATATTTAATTTTTGAAGCTTTTTTTCACATAAAAGTGTGAAAACTGATGGTCAAATTGAATTAAGCCAAGAAGGAACAATGAGGAATGTCTTCATTAATTTTAATTAACGTTTGAATAACTAAATTAATGCTATGCCTGACTATTTAAGTGACTATATTCTGATTATAAACGAAGTATCACACTACTGATGCTCAACACAGCAGCAAATGACATCTCACCGGAAGTTTTCGAGCTGGTTTATATTAATGCGGAAGTTCTAAAGAACGCTCTGTACATATAGTCCATTGTGCTCCTTGCAAAATAAATTAATAAATAAATAAATGATATCTATAAAAAATTTCAGTCAAGATTCAGGCCTCATAATAGCACAGAAACTGTGCTTGATAAAACTACAAATGACTTACTTTTAGCTTCTGACCAAGGCTGTATCTCAATACTAGTATTACTTGATCTCAGTGCTGCGTTCGACACTATAGATCATAAAATACTCTTAGATCGACTGCAAAATTACACTGGTATTCAGGGACAGACATTACGGTGGTTTAGATTGTACCTATCACAGACAGTCACAATTTTGTCTATTTAAAGGGGAAAAATCTAAGATAACGTCAGTAAAATATGAAGTGCCACAAGGATCTGTGTTAGGCCCTCTGCTATTTTCAATATATGCTGCCACTTGGTAATATTATAAGAAAACATGGAATTAGTTTTCACTGTTATGTCGATGATACTCAGTTATATATTTCAACACAACCAGATCTCTAAATTATCCAAGCTGGCAGAGTGTGTTAAAGATATAAAATATTGTATAACCTGTAATTTTCTTCTGTTAAATTCAGATAAGACTAAGATATTACTTATTGGACTTGTACACAAAATCTCTTAGACTATAATCTGCATTTAGAAGGATGTACTGTTACTCCATCCAGCAACTTGTCCTTCGAAAATCATATCTCATATGTTACAAAAACAGCCTTCTTCCACCTCAGAAACATCGCTAAGAACATGTCTGATGCAGAAAAGTTAGTTCATGCTTTCATGACGTCTAAACTAGATTACTGTAATGCATTACTAGCTGGTTGTCCTGCTTCCTCAATAAACAAGCTACAATTAGTCCAAAATGCAGCTGCCAGAGTTCTTACCAGGTCAAGAAAATATGATCATATAACACCAATTTTATCATCTCTACACTGGTTACTTACTAAGTTCTGTATCAGTTATAAAGTATTTCTACTGGCCTACAAGGCCCTTAATGGTTTAGCTCCTGTGTATTAAACCGATCTTTTATCGCCTTCATGTTCTTTAATATCACAAAACTCTGGACTTCTGGTTGTACCTAAGATATCTAAGTCCACTAAAGGAGGGAGAGTGTTTTCAGTTTGGCTCCTAAACTCTGGAATAACCTTCCTGATAACATTAGGGGTTCAGACTCAATCTCCCAGTTTAAATCTAGATTAAAGACGCATCTCTTTTGCCAAGCATTCACATGCATCTCATAACCTTGTACTCCAGTTTATCAGATCAAATGCACATGATTATCTTTGCTTAATGTTATGAACAGCAGCTATGCTAATTATTTTCCATTTGCTTTTCTGTTTTATCTGAGTTCTGAGTTCATCAGCTCCAGTTTGGATCCAGCATCTTATGACGACTTCATGCCTCAACGCCTGTGAAGAGACTGCGCCAACTCCTGTGAGGACTTCAGATGACTCTAGATCAGCATGCACTAATGCAAATGTTTGTTTCTGCATTAATAATACACTGTTTAAATTAATAGATTGTTAGCTAACTGCGTTATTTGTTTATGTACGTTTCTGAAATTACAAAACTTGCCACCTCTGATAACAGATTACTCCAAACTGTAATGTTGACATGCATTTTCTGTAAAGCTGCTTTGAAACTATATGTATTGTGAAGTGTTATACAAATAAATGTGAATTGAATTGGAGTGTTTAATGTTCGGTAATGGTGGAGATTTAGAAGAGTTTCAATTGTTTTTAACATGCTGACAAGCTATTATAAAAGAAGAACATAAATCTATTAAGTTTGGTCGACAAAACATTATTTGTTTGCATGAATTTGTTTTAGTTTGTTGTACTGCCCTCAACTAATTGCGTGGAAATGTTCCTTAATTTAATTTAATTGAACAAACAAGTAAGGAAAAAGTGAATTGATATAAAAAATGTATACCTTTCATGCAGTGTAAGTTACTTTAGATGACAGCATCTGCTAAATGCAAGGAAACCTACCCCTGAAGGCATGTAAAACGAAATAAAATGTGATGTTGCTTTACATGTCAGCCAGACATTACAGAGCAAATCTTGGTCAGAGTGAGGGGACGTTCACACAGAAGTTTTCCATTGTTTTTCTATGTAAACACGTGCTAGACGGAAGTGCATGATCGTTGCTCTCGGGTCTCACGTCTTCTGCAGTGTCTAGCACATGAAACAGCATTATAAAAACGTGACTCTCAAGTCTTGAGACCTTGCATTTTTCCCCCCATTCCACTGCCCACGTCTCACGTTTTTTAAAGCAAAAACGAGCCCTAAGATGACCAGACTTTATGCAGACAGTCAGATCATTTTATTTGCATAGTGCTTAGCACAATCCTAGTAGCTCTACAGAAAATTGTGCCTTTATGTCATAAAGCCCACAGTGAGGAGCCAAAAGTGACTCTATAAGATGTTTAGATAGTGAATGGATAAAAAAAAAAAAAAAAAGTCATGCTATTCTAGCATTACAATGACTACAATGTGAAGTACAAGTCATGTGTACAAGCCATAAATTAAATGATTAAATTATTCATTATGTTAGTAAGGCAGTGTTTAAACTGGAAGAATAATGATTAAATTTAAAGTCAAAAGTCTTCCTACACAAGATTAGAATGGAAGAGATCAAAGGCTTACTGTAATAATGTGTTCGAGTGCTTTCAGAAACACATTATTGAATGAGCCAGACATCAGATCCACGCAGGACGTTCAAACAGAAGTGTGCCGCTTAATCAGCATGCCTTCCCCATATTACTCAAGTGTCCTCTAAAGATTGGAAGGGAAGAATGTAGAGAACCAGGATCCATTGTAATCAAGCAGATCTTTGAAGAAAGAAAATCTCCCTTTGACATTGCAGCATTGTTTACAATTCAGCATTTTTAACCAAGCTTGCCATGAACTGACACGTCACTGGAAATTGCTTCAGTGGTGAAGGACCATGGGACCATGATGACAGAACACAACTTTTACTTAGTTTTCACATTAGTGCAACTTTAAAACACCAGCAGTCAGCAATCTCACACTTAGTAAAACACCAATATTCAGCATATTCAGAGTGACTAAATGTCCAAAAATCGGCCAGATTATTTCAATATTGTACGAAGGCTTAAGTGCATGCATGGTTTGTAATATCCATAAATTTATCATAAGGTGTGGTATTTATAAAATGCTGGGACGGTATTTTTTTAAAGGTTTCTAAGGGTATATTGAACCACTGCCTGAGGCCTGTGCCATTAATAATTTCAGAGAAGTCCTTCATGTGAACATTAGTGAGTAAGGAGATTGATGAAAAACTTTCATCAACCTCAACCGTCACTCATCTCCAAACAACAAAGTACAGTATACATGTACAGAAGTAGCTTACAGTCAGGGCTCGCATTAACGATTACAGCTGTGTGGTATGTTATAAACACATATTTCACCCGGAGTGAAATCCCACATGCGCATTTGCACAAGCGCAGCCCATCAGCTGAGCTGTCTGCCTCCAGCACCCGTGCAGCAGGCCAGCGGGGTGGAAAATTGCATCTTGTCATTTAATTTCCAAAAATCTTTGTTTTCACAGGATTAATCTCTGTGCTTTGCTACTGTTAAGTTGAAAGCTCAGCAAAAGCAACTGGCCTGTGTCTGTATCTGCAGTCTGTCGGGACGCATTTGAGAACTTGTGCTGAGATGAATAATGATCAGCAGCTCCGCTGTACCATTTGCCCTGCATAAGCCATAAATTACCCAGCTAAAGGCATCATGCAAGCTGGGGATCCACTGCTATTAAAAGAAAAGCAACTTCATTGGTCCCCAACAGGTGGATGTCGTAACTGAATGCAGTGGGAGGTTTTTTTTTCTTTAATTTGTCTGCATGCGTTGTTAATTACTAGCATAGTTTTCTTATTTGACTATCAAATTTAATTAATCCCTAGTCTAAACTGCAGGGCAGGCATAAATCATAAACAAGTTATAAACTAATTTTGCATATTTCCAATTCAGTATCGGACTGGCAGCCAACGTAGAGAGCCTAATATTGGGGTGATATGATCTCGTTTTGGACCAGTTGGAGATGAGAGATTGAGGAGAGAGGTATCCTGACACATAATGAGTTACAGTAGTCGAGTTGTGTGGAAATAAAAGCATGAATAACTGTTTCAAAGCTGTCCCTAATTAAAAGTGGTTTGATTTTGGCCAACTGGCGTAGGTGGTAAAAGCTGGTGCTATTGATTTGTTTATCTAGACTACTGTTGAGATAAAATCCTACATTTTTAACATTGGAGATAAGGTATGGTATGAGGGTGCCCAGATCAATAGAATTTCCGTTAGAGAGCTCATTTGGACTAAATTGGCTAATTTGGATTTTATTGTCAGTAACATAAAATTATTACTGAGCCACAGTTTGAGTTTGTGAAGACATGATTCTAATCTTTTATGTGCAAGGTTATCTTTATGTTTTAAAGGTAGAGTTGGGTGTCGTCCACATAGCAGTGGTAAGACACACCAAATCTACTCATAATTGATCCTAGGGGTAGCATGTATAATGAGAACAGTAGAGGTGCCAGAATCGATTCCTGGGGTACGCCACAGGTGAGGTGAGTTGCCGAGGATGAATGAGCACCTAAACTTAAAGCTTTAAGACTTTAGAGCACCTAAAGGGGGGAATTCCTGGGGAAAAAAAAAGTTCCTAGGACAAATTGTTCTGGGTAGTTTCGGTGGAAATGCGGCTTAAGTTTCATTTAAAAAAATAAATTAATTAAACAAAAAAAATCACAGTCCAAGACCTCATCCATATTGGATTCAGAACGATGATCAAAACACAGATGGAGTAGATTGAGTCTATCAACACCCCTAAAGCTTTACAGTCGTTTCCTCTTCATGGGTCGACATTTCATTAGTAACAGTAGGCAGTTTTTATTTATATGCTGAATGTTTGATGACCGCGTTCGCTTAATTGTGCATAAGCAACTTCTGGTTAACGTAGATTATCATCTTCGCTTGTTTTTGGATGCAGATATGATGTATTGTACTATTTCAGAAGATGCATAACAGCGCCCCCTACTCTATAGCGGTAAAACATGGAAAGCCAGAAAACTTGTCAGTGGCGGGGAAGCATATTCTGCGTCCCAGTTCACCTACTTATACTGTGCCTTAAAAGTATGTACACTTTTTGTGAAGAAAAAGTGCATACTTTTGAGTAGAAAAGGTTGAAGACATACCAACATTAAATTGAGTCTTTAACGAAAGCTCTGTCGCATAGTTACTTGAATTCTGTCACCTTAAACTGGCCTGTCAATTATCTTGTTAATCATCCTCCACATGTAATTTAATGTATTTTCCTACCATATTTAAGAGAAAAGTAGCAGCATGTTGATCTGCCAGTCGTGGGTCTTTCATACAGAGATCTCTCCTCATATTTTTGGCTATTAACTTTTAAATGCATCATTATGCAAACAGATCTTTATTAAAAGTTCACATTGTTGTTGCAGATGAATCTCATCCAAAGCGCAATGGATTGTGGGCAATATTAGCCATTATAGTGTGCACGGACCCACACTTCGAAAATCTACCGGAAATAGTAGACCATCCGGGGACTTTTGGCATACTCTTTTCAACTTACTATGCTTTAGGACACACTTATTCTAATCTCACATACTATTTAGGATGGATAGTATGCACAATGGGACGCAGGTATAGTGTCATAAATGATGGAAAATCTCGTCAGTGGAGGGCAAAGACTTAATATTTAGTAATATTATTGATTTGACTGAACTGACAATATCGGATAAGACCAAAACTTGAACTGAATTGAGCTGAATGATGACATTGCCTATTGCCTTCTGTAGAGCTGCTTTATAGATGAAACGAATTTGTTTCATAATTGACAATTTGCATCTCTGTTCTTGAACTGAATCGAATCAGCACTGACTCAAGCTCAATAAACGTGACTTTACTTGACAACAAACTCGACAAGGAACGTGTGTTGTTTCTAGGAGTTGCATGACAAAATGAAAACAATGTGATCTAGAATTGTCTTAAAATATCAAATTTGATATCCTCTGACTGGACAGATTAATTGTCTGGAGCTAAAGAGTTGTGTAGTGTATTTTAGCCATAAGTCCGATTGCAGAGTCAGGGCCTAGCTGAAAAACGGATTAATTGTTAACTTTTTGGTGCATTTAGCTGGTGACAGGTGCATACTACCTTACACTGAGCACATGCTATCAGTTATCAAATTTAACCCATTTCATATGCAATAAGTGTGTTATTGTATATATTTCATTATCATTTGATATACCATTGCCTGCTATATGTCCTCAGGAAATGCCTCTGGTCAGAGGCGGTCAAAAGAGTGTAAACTGTCACTGCAAATTCAATCATTCTCAGCAGTTTGCTGAGCTACAGAGCAACTTAATTAAAAGAACACATTCAGATCCTCTGAAGGAAAACGTGTGTGCAGAATCGATCGCCTTACAAGGGCAGTGCTAGGGCTTACAAAGACATCTCCCTAATAAAAACCCGGCTAAATGGGGAAAGCGGAAAGCTTGAAATGGCGAGACATATTGACGGCGTATTGATGACCTGGGTTATGAGGTCAGAGTGATTTCCCTGGGAAGACAGAGCTAAAGGTTAAACTATCCCTATTAATTGCTCCATCAGGGCAATTATCAATGGTCACAGCTACCTTGAGCTGTGTAAATAAAGGTCTTGATGTGGACGTGCGAAGCCGTGGTTGTTCTGATGTCGGTTGGGAGTTTCTACAACAAAGCTTTTGTTTGTCGGAACTCTGCAGCTGAAAAGTCCATGAATATCCCAGAAGGCAGAGAGTGGCAACAGCCGTTAGAAACCTCGGGAGATTTGGTTCTCCATGAATAATATCACAGTGGGACTTTGCAATAGCACAAGTAATGCATTTGCACATAAATGCACCTCTCTTATGAGAACCCTCACTCAGCCCAGCAAGTGTACGGCACCCTGAGTTTGTTTACTTCCAGAGATAGACCACCACCCACGGCCACTGAGCGTGGATTTTTATGTATATGTAGAAATTTAAAATTATGCATCTATAATATTGCTGTGGAAACAGATAGAGCAGATAGACATAGGAGCAATAAGACATTTCTGCTTCCCAGGTAGAGCACGACCTTCAATTTATACACTCATAAAGATAATGGGGATTGAGGTGTGTGTGTGTGTGTGTGTGTGTGTGTGTGAGTGTGTGTTCGATGATTTATTAAAGGATCATTAAGTTGCCATGCACTGGTCACCTGCAAGGATAGCTCAAACGGAAGATGATAAAACATACAATCTAGGGTAAAATCACTCTAAATATTCAATTCAATTCAAGTCACATTTATTTGTACAGTGCTTTTCACGATACATATCGTTTCAAAGCAGCTTTACAGAGAATGCATGTCAACATTACAATTTAGAAAATGCAATTACCTAATAATGTAATAATTTAGGCAATTTATTTACACTCACTGTTAGCAATTTAATTGAAGGTAGAAGCAATGAGCTCCTGGAAAAATGAATTACATATTAACAATAATTAGGATATACAGAAATTTGGGAATGTGCGTGTTGATCCAGATGTTGCGTCTTCTGAAGTCCTCGCAGGAGTTGGCGCCGTCTCTTCAAAAGTGTTGGTCATCTGAGGTCTTCTTAAGAGGCTGGATCCAAACTGAAGCTGATGTACTCTCTAGTCAACGGAAAAACAGAAAAGCAAATGGAGAATAATAAGCGTAGCTGCTGTTCATCACATTAAGCAAAGATAGTCATGTGCAATTGTTCTGATATGAGATGCATTATGTGAATGCTTGGCTAAAGAGATGCGTCTTTAATCTAGATTTAAACTGGGAGATTGAGTCTGAGCCCTGAACATTATCAGGAAGGCTGTTCCAGAGTTTAGGAGCCAAATGTGAAAACGCTCTCCCTCCTTTAGAGGATTTAGCTATCCTAGGTACAACCAGAAGTCCAGAGTTTTGTGATCTTAAAGAGCGTGAAGGATTGTAGGGCGATAGAAGATCGGTTAAGTACACAGGAGCTAAACCATTTAGAGCCTTATAGGTCATTATCAGTACTTTATAATCAATACGGAACTTAATAGGTAACCAGTGAAGAGATGATAAAATTGGTGTTGTATGATCATATTTTCTTGACCTGGTAAGCAGCTGCATTTTGGACTAATTGTAGCTTGTTTATTGAGGAAGCAGGACAACCAGCTAGTAATGCATTACAGTAATCTAGTTTAGACGTCATGAAAGCATGAACTAACTTTTCTGCATCAGAAATAGATAACATATTCCGTATCTTAGCAATGTTTCTGAGGTGGAAGAAGGCTGTTTTTGTAACATATGAAATATGATTTTCGAAGGACAAATTGCTGTCTAATATAACACCCAGGTCTTTAACTGTGGAGGATGGAGTAACAGCACATCCTTCTAAATGCAGATTGTAGTCTGAGAGATTCTGTGTGCAGGTTTTTGGCCCAATAAGTAATACTTCAGTCTTATCTGAATTTAGTAGAAGAAAATTACTAGTCATCCAATGTTTTACTTCTTTAACACACTCTGTCAGATTGGATAATTTAGAGATTTCATCTGGTTGTGTTGAAATATATAACTGAGTATCATCGGCATAGCAGTGGAAACTAATTCCATGTTTTCTTATAATATTACCAAGTGGCAGTATATATATTGAAAATAGCAGAGGGCCTAACACAGATCCTTGTGGCACTCCATAATTTATTATCATTATAGTAGATTTTCCCCCCGTTTAAATAAACAAAATTGTGACGGTCTGATAGATACGACCTAAACCACCGTAATGCCTGTCCCTGAATACCAGTGTAATTTTGTAGTCGATCTAAGAGTATTTTATGATCTATAGTGTCGAACGCAGCACTGAGATCAAGTAACACTAGTATTGAGATACATCCTTGGTCAGAAGCTAGAAGTAAGTCATTTGTAATTTTATCAAGCACAGTTTCTGTGCTATGATGAGACCTGATATTCTGTTTTGTATATAAATATTCTAGTTTGTATTAAATAAGCAATAGTCAAAAAATGCAAAAAGCTGTGTAATTTAAAGAGGACCTATTATGCCCCATTTTTACAAAATGTAATATAAAGTCTCTGGTGTCCCCAGAATGTGTCTGTGAAGTTTCAGCTTAAAATACCCCACAGATCATTTATTATAGCATGTTGTAAATGCTCATATTTTAGTGGAAGCAGAAACATGTTGTTTTCGTGTATGTGTCTTTAAATGCAAATGAGCAGCTGCTCTCCGCCCCCCTATCCAGAATAGTGCTGTGCCTTTACTGCTTGTGCCTCGGATACTCTGCTAAAAACAAAAAAAACGTGAGTATTAAACTATTTTCTCTTCTGCATCTTATTGGGCTTAAACTGTCAAATACACACAAGGTTATGTCAAAAACACAAATCGCATGTATATATTAGATCCGTGTGACAGCAGTGAAATATGCAGTACCTACTGCTATATATGCTGTTAATATGAATCAAACAACAAAAGAAAAACAGAAAATCACTCACTGCTTCTGAGTGAATAACTTTGGTAGCTTTAATAAGAATACATTTCTTACTTGAATGCTGCTGTTAAATGCTCTGGCGAGGAGATGAACATGGCGGACTGTGTACAGCTTACTCAGGGGGAGGAGCTAAGCTAATAGGGCAGAGTCTGTCGCCAGTCGTGGGCGAGGCCTGTTTCAATGTGACATCACATTGGAGTACATTCCTGAATGGCTCATTTAGAGGCAAAGTTTCAGATTTATTAGGAAAGTAACAGAGTGGATTGACTTTTTACCGCAATACACACACACACACACTGCAGGCACATAAATATGTTCAAAAAAATTATAAAACTGCATAATATGTCACCTTTAAAAAATTGTCTGCTTTTAGTCAACATTTTTTTTTAATTTCTAAATATCCATGTTTAAGTCATGGATATACACAAAAATGATTCAGCAAATTAGCATAACCTAAATGATATCCATAATCTTATGTTTTTAATCAGAAACAAGTTTATTTGAAATTCTTGCCAATAAATGTAGTTTAACTAACAAAAATGCAACAAATATCAGAATGCATCACTGTGTGCAATTTAAATGCATATTAAAACACTTAAGTCACAGATTAAAATTGAGATAAATTAATTTAAAATGTTAACTGAAGTCATATTTCAACAGAATTCAGAACTGTGGATCTTGCACAAACATCTACTGTACACTGTAAAAAAAAAAAAAAAAAATCAGCTCATGCTTATTGGAAAAATGTGCATGTCTGGAAATGACGTTTCTTCTTACATGTTTAGCAAACTTCCAAAGTGAAATGTGCCTAAAATGCTGTACTGCTACCAAGCAAGTTTACCATGTCAGAAAAGGAACATATGGAGCTGGTAATGTCATGCACATGTCAAAATGCATTACATTATAAATCATGCACTATGGTAAAAGTGCACTGTGGTCATAACATAATATTGTGCAAAGAACCACATAAAAATAAGTCAATCAATCAATCAATCAATCAATCAATAATCTAATCATAATTTGTGTGAAAAGAAATAAAAGTTGTTGCTATTTCACTGCCACTAGTGTTCATTTCAACTGGAAACTGCAGTGAATTGTATGTACAGGTACATTTTTAGAGTTTTATGAAACTTTATTTAACCTACTGGACGTTGAATTTGTTTGCAAGATGTTGCAGTAGTGTTGCAATAAAATACAGTACTTGTCAAATTACTGTAAAAATTAAATTGCCAGAGTTTTGTGAGATTTTACATGAAGTGCCCATAAGTATTTGCGCTTGAATAATTCATTTATGCTTGCATTGAGACTAATAATTACATGGAGGGGATGGACTCTGGATAGTAGTGAGGGGTTTGGGAATGTGTGTGTTTCCATCAGCCAATCAGCATTGACTCCTGAGTGATTAGTCACATGGCATTTACAGCTCAGGTGGGTCAAAAACCTTTATGGTCCCACAAGGCAGAATGCAGCGTGAGTACTGCAATTGAGGTAAACTGAAATGCTAATGGTTATTTCTCTCCAGGTATTATAGAGCATATTGATTTAAAAAAATTAAAAAAAACTCTCACAATATGCAACTCATTTTGAATGGATGTCAATGGAAAAACATGCTTTAAATCTACCAGCAGATGTTAACTGAACTGCCTGCGCTAACCAGCCAAACCTTGACCTTCTGGGTAGGAATTAATTATACACCTTGGGCCTTATTTATAAAACACAAGCAGGACTGATTTCTTAGTACATTATTCATACATCATTTCTATAGAACTGAACACATCAAATACGTAAAGATTGTTTTTCACAGACATTCATCCTTCTTATGTTTATATGAATGAGGGCATCTTCCTTTTGTTCCACTACTACTGAAAACTCTTTGTTATTTCACTTCACTTCCCCAAAGGGAGAAAGAAGCAGGAAATTGCAAATTCACTTTATTCCCATCAAAATCATTTGAATACATGACATGTTGTAATCAGGACTTCTAAACTCCCAGGAGCACTTACAGTATGGCAGCATTTCAAAGCATCCGTCAGAGCATTCAAAAGCCAAAATCTGACCTTGAGGTAGTGATGGCTTCTACTGTATGCTCAACATCAGACAAAACAGCTGCATAAATTGGTTTCACAGTCCATTAGGTATTAATCTATCCGCATTTGTGTCGAGACCTATTTGCTTGACACCTCCTACCTTCAAACCTCCCATATCCTTCCTTTCCTCTAACCTCTCCTTCACTATTATCAGCCAGTTCACTCTGTATTCTGTTACTGAACACATGCAAGTCCTTGACTATTTTCCCCGGGAATATTACGTTTTTTAGATTCAGAGCCCATTTCTTTCCTTTCCCTCTCAAGGACGAGGAGCAGGCCGCCGCCGGCTCCGTACCCTCCCCTCTCTGCACTTCTGAAAGCAGCTCGTGTTTGCTGCTTTACTCAATCTTCTGTTTGATTGTCAACAGCAGCAGGTCTATTCTCTATTCTCAGATGTAAGATATCAAAAACAACAGTCTGTGTGCTCATTCATATGCTTAGTCTGCCACCATTTTGTTAGCCAAGTGCTACAAATGTGAAAAGAATATAAAAAAAGATCTCTCAGTAGTGCTTTGCTCTGGGCAGATTTAAATTTAGACACAGATTTAAATTTATTGCACCAATAATATTTGTCTAGAAGATAACTATAAAACTCCATTTCAATGGCTTGCTTGTTATGTATATTATTATATTATTTGGTTTGTGGGCCAAAGCCATTGTAACATATTGAGCATTTTTTTTTTTTTTTTTTTTTTTACCTTAATTTATATAGCGCTTTTTACAATGTAGATTGTGTCAAAGCAGCTTTACAGTGATAACTGGTACATTATTTTGGCTGCACAGCAGCTCTTAAGGAATAGTGTCAATGCAGGCAGATCAAAGCACTGTTGAATATCAAATGTCAATTGTCAAGTGTCCCCAACTAAGCAAGCCAAAGGCGACAGCGGCAAGGAACCCAAACTCCAACAGGTGACATCAGGTGGCAAACAGGTGTTAAAATGGAGAAAAAAAAAACCTTGGGAGAAACCAGGCTTAGTCGGGGGGCCAGTTCTCCTCTGGCAAACAGTGCTTTGTTACGACTCAGGTTGCTATCATAAGTCAGATAGGATCGCATTTGACTAATCCTTTTTAAATTATTTCATAATATTTTCTTGCTGTATCTGCAAGAATTATTACATTAATGCTCATTTTATGATAACAATAAAATCAATTTATATTCTTTAACTCTTTTTTTTTGGTCCAATGGCTCGTTCAGTGGAGTATAATGAAGTTGGTTCAGCCCATAATATAGTATTACATTATACATTATTCAACTGTATAAATATTCATTATGAAAAAAGTTAAAACTCTGACTAAAATGTCTTTTTTAATTACTCAAAAACAAACATTTACATGCTCGATGGAGCAAATCCATAGAAGTGAAGTCATTATTGTTTCAACATCTCTCCAGTTTGATGACTAAAAAGGATGCTGCATATTTTTTTTTTTTTTCTATTATTATTGTTATTTAAACAGTCCATCTAATACAATGAAATACTATACAATCTACATTCCATCCTACATGGGTAGTCTCTATTAATACAGGGCATTAAAAACACCCAAAACAACCTGAAATGTAGATAATGCTGATTTTTGATTTACTGCTTTACTGTTGGACAGCATGGTGGCTCAGTGGGCATCACTGTCATGTCACAGCAGCAAGATCTCTGGTTTAAGTCCTGGCTCAGATTTCATACATTTTAGCCTACTGTTAAGTTTAAGTTTCAGTTTAATTTATTTATATAGCGCATTTAATAACGACAGAGTCGACCAAAGTGCTCCACAGAAAAATAAAATGATGCTATTAGCAATAAAATAAAACAATCACAAATAATATACAACTCTAAATTCACACAAAATAAAACTGTATACAGTAGTTACTCCAGTCCATGAGCCTTTTTAAAAAGATGTGTCTTAAGTAGAGATTTAAAAACCTGTACTGAAGTGGCCGATCTCAAGCTAAAAGCCAAGTTATTCCACAACTGGGGTGCTGCCACCAAAAATGCACAATCCCCCTTAAGCTTTAAACGTGTTTTGGGTACTGACAGCAACAGTGTGTTTGATGACCTTAAAGGCCCATTGGTCTGATGGTAGAGAAGCTCTGATAAGTAGTTTGGAGGAAAGCCATTCAGGGACTTATAGACAAACAACAATACCTTGAACTGGATTCTATACTCAATGGGGAGCCAGTGCAAACTAGCCAAAACAGGTGAAATATGTTCCCTTTTCCTTGTCCCTGTTAAAAATCTGGCTGCAGCATTTTGGACAAGCTGCAGGCTAGACAAACACATTTGAGTGACCCCCAAATATAGTGAATTGCAGTAATCCAGACTTGATTAAATAAATGTGTGGATAATGGTTTCTAAGTCCCCGAATGAAAGAAAAGGTTTAATTTTGGCAATCATCCTGAGCTGGAAAAATGCTGATGTGACAACATCATTATTTGTTTGTCAAACTTAAGTGCTGAGTTAAAAATAACTCCCAAATTTCTTGCGTAGGTACCTACAGTGTTAGTTATAGGACCCAAAGTTTTTGAGAGGATATTGGCAGAATCCGGACGTCCAAAAACTGAAGGAAGTTTTCTGCCATCCAACGTTTAACCTCACTCAAACACTCAAATAATGACTGGGGAGATGTATTTTCATCAGGCTTAACTGGAAGATAAAGCTATACGTCATCTGCGTAACAATGATATGGAATCTGATGCTTGCGAAAAATATTGGTTAATGGAAGGAGATAGAGAGAAAACAAAACAGGGCCTAAAACAGAGCCCTGTGGAACACCACATGTAAATGCAGCAGAGGAGGAAGTGAAGTTTTCAATTTCTACAGAAAAAGTTTTTAAAGCTGTTCTCCTAATGCCAACATACTGCTCAAGACATTTTAATAAAACAGAGTGATCAACAGTGTCAAAGGCTGCACTTAGATCCAAGAGAACCAAAACGACACATTTTCCACAATCAACAGCCAATAAAAGGTCACTTAACAACTTCAAGAGAGCAGATACTGTGCTGTGCTTGGCTCTGAACCCGAACTGAAACCTATCTAGTATGTCATTATTCTTTAAAAAGGAAGAGAGTTGATGAAAAACAACCTTCTCCAGTATCTTCAAAAGAAAAGGAAGCTTAGAAATAGGACAATAATTAGTTAAAACTAGTGGATCTAGAGAAGCCTTTTTAACAGGCTGTATCACTGCATGTTTAAAACATGATGGAACATAGCCATAAGTAAGACAACTATTAACTATAGACTGGATACACGGGCCAATGCTTTCACTATAAAAATTAGGGAATAGGATCCGAAGAACAAGATGCAGGTTTCATATGATGAATAATATCTATTAAATAGGATAGAGACACAGGCTCAAAGCTAGTTAAAGTAGCTACATTGCAGTGATCGGAAAAATATATATTTCCAGAATTTAAAATGTTATATTAAATGAATATTTTAAATCTTTGTAATAAAAAATAAACTCCTGAGGAGATGCCTCAGGAAATGTGGTAGTAACAGGATTTAGAACCTTGTTAATAGTACTAAATAAGATTTTAGGTCTACCAGCATTGCTAGAAATCAGATTGGAAAAATACGATGATCTAGCAATCTTAACAGATTGCTGATAAGACTTCAAACAGTCTCTCAAGATTTCATAAGATACTTGCAATTTATTTTGTTTCCATTTTCTCTCTGTCTGCCTGCATTTTTGTCTTAATGCTTTAGTTTCACTGTTTAGCCAAGGCTGATTTCTCAATTTTGGGTATTTCAATTTCTTTCTCATGTTAAGATAAGAAAAAAAAGAAATCACTAAAATCTTTATTCTCTATTAAGCCTAGTCTCTATCATGCCTCAAATGGTAAAGCAAAGGCATGGCACAACAAAAAAGTGACATTATTTTAACCCAGGGGTCTCCAAACTCGGTCCTGGAGGGCCACTGTCCTACAGAATTTAGCTCTAACCCCAGTTAAAACTCTGCAGGACAGAGTTTGGAGAACCCTGTTTTAACCATTTCTGCAGCATTTCTACACACAGTCAGCTATTGAAGGAGCTGGCTGCATTCACTGTGATTGCTTTAGAGTGAATATTCTCTGTTCCCACTTGGCTCCTTTTGTGAGGGATGGGAGCCAGGTGACTTTGCTTTGTGGTTAGGGTCCAGTATAGAGTATGATGTTGGCCAAATCTAATTTTGGGGAGTTAGATGTGGAGGGAGTTGAGGCAAATGTTGTATCTACAGCCTCCTCACGTAGCCCCGAAGTTGGAAGTTATGACCCCTGCCAGACCCCTGCTAGACTCCTGCTAGACTCTGCCTAGACTGGTCAGTGGAGAAGCAGGAGGTCATTCAGGGCAGGCTAGATGAACGATTCCTGCTGGGTCATCAATATTCCCCCCGAGTGAGCCTTCCGTTTTTCCCTGATCTCCACAATGAGTTGTCAAGTTTGTGGGAGAAAACATATTTGTCTCACATTGTCACTGGTTTACTATCAAATTACAATGTGCAGGGCTACGCAAGCAGGGATATTTGAAGATGCCCCAAGTAGAAGAGGTTTTTGCGAGTTACCCCTTTTTGCGAGTGTCTTCACTGAAGGCTCCAGTCTTGCCATCCAAGGCTTACATGGAGGTGGATCATACTGGTGAAGCCCTGCACACCATGGCGGTGTTGCAGACATACCAGGTCGACCTTCTTAAGGACCTGGATCAAGGTGAGGATAGACATCTGAGGCAGTTGTGGAAATTCACAGGGCCACAGACGGCCCGTGCCATTGCCTGATTTATGACTGCTAACGTTGCAGCAGAGCGACATCTGGGAACTTATTGGGAATAAATTGGGAATAAAGGAGAAAGGGAAACCCTTTGTCCTTAATGCCCCGATGTCACCTCTGGCCTTTTCGGTACTATTCATAATTTAGTGGTCGAGAGGTTTGGAAAGGCAAAAGTTCAGCCTGCAGCATTCCAGAGGTTCATCGCTCACTGCATCCAGGGACCATCATCCTCCATAGCTCCCTCTGACCCACAGCCCAGAGACCAGTTCCTGGCTGAGGGTCAGAAGGTGATTGTGGCAGCCTGCACTTCCCCTCTGAAGAGTAAAGGATGGAGGCTGTGTGCCCAGAGAAGGCCTAGGCAGGAACTTATAGAGCTAATTTCGGCTCACAGGTCTGAGGACCCCGAAGCCATGAGGTCCTGCATTAGGTTGCATAAGAATGGGGAATTGACATCTCTTAGAAAGAAAAATACCCCCTCCATAATTTATTTCCCTGATGCAGGGAAGTGATGTGGGCAGTGATGGCAGAGCAGACGACGGACTGTAGCACCATTGGCATTCCACTCTCTCATCTGTTGCCCCCTAAAGTACATTACCATTAGAGTTTTAAGTACTTCAATTCGCTTTCCAGAGTTCATAAGTGGACTGTATGGCTGCATTTCCCCTGCAGGATCTTTTCGAGCCTCCGGTAAAGGATCGACCAAGCTCTCCAGAGGATATAAAGAGCTCGGGGAGATTTTACAGACCAGCGGCAAGTAGCAACCATTAGCCTAAGGGTAAAGGAGCTTTACAGAGGGGAAGGTAGACTCTGTCATTATATGTGACCCACTCTTTCTGTGGCTCCCTCTGGTTTATGTCACTGAAGGTAGAAGTAAGCAATTTGCTTCCCCTGTGAATTGGCAGTAAAGGTATTCCGGAAATGTTATTAATAGTATTAGAAAAAAGAGTAAGAGTGTCACCTCCATCCCTGGAGGTCTGCGATGATTAGTAGAGGGGATGTAGTGGTCAAGGTACTATAGGCCTCCCATTCCCTTGAACATGTATGTTGTTTTCTCCCACAGAAAGGATCCTCTGTGTAGTACTTTTGGTATTCTAGGAGGACCAGTGTTAAGCAAGCTTTTCACAGTATAGAATAGAAAGACGAAAGGCGTCCAACTTCCTAACCTGTTGCCCTTCCTCTAGTTTCTCCCTACTTGAGTTGCTTTCTAAGAGCTCTATGGTGTTAGGGTATGTGAAGGACAACCCACTTGTAGGTCTCTTTACTCTCTTTCTGAAAGATGTAAGCTGGACATGGTTGAGGCTATGTCTACAGATTAGCTTTCTAGCTCTTCTCCCAAGGGCTCTAGAAAATGAGGCTCTATTATGAGTAGGGGCATTGAGCTGGGATGACTGTTCATGCCTCTGTACACTGGAAATGGTGTTTCTCTTACAGATGGTAAACGCTTGACAACTGAAAAACTTGACCCTGGATTTAGATCCTTGGGTTGCTGTATGCTTGCTCACTTGTAGTTTCAGTCACAGCTTGAGTATAGGCATTTTTCAGTATAGTGTAGTGGGTATTAATGCTCCCATAGCGTCAGCAACTGACACAGTGTTGAGTTCCTTTGAAAGGGAACATTTTAGGATTACGCATGTTACCCAGTTACATGGGTTACATGCCTACATGTCTTCCTTCAGACAAATTTTGATGACGTGTATCGCAGGCGCGTCTTTATGGTCATACTGGCACACTGAGTAAAGTCACATGACAGCCTCGGCCAATGAATTAGCATGTTTTTACACATGCTTCAGACACGAGCGCATGCCGAAGGCATTATCATAGTGTCAGCAACTGACACAGCATCTCATTCCCTTCTCAGGGAACAGGGTTACATACATGTAGATATATACACGTTTACACCTAAGGTGTTTTTACTGTATTTTTTATCTAATAAATGCAGCCTTGGTGAGCATAAGAGACTTCTTTCAAAGACAGAAAGTGTCTTTTTTAGAAAGTGCCCACTGATCTGAACTTGTTCCTCTGCTTCTTCATGAGAACCTCTCATGAAGCTAGATCAGATCATTATCTTGGAAATATTTCTATAAATCCCCCTTCCCACAGATCACAATGCAAAAAACTTGCTGGCCACTATGGAACGGCAAAACATCTCTTACAGTCTAGAGAAAGCAAAGCCTGCTCCAGCCTGTGCTGTCAGTGCAACCCAGTCAAGAGGTTTCTCTAGACTTCAATTAGTATTCCTATCTTCCCTTTCTAGAGCTGCAGGCAGAACTGTGTTGATGATTTTACCTGACAGAGGAGACAAAATGGGGGTTGACAAAATACAGCTGCTTTAAGGGATTATTTTTGACTCAGTGCATAAGTGCAATGCATAATTAAAGTCCTAAAGTACGAAAGCACACATATGAGCTACCATAGCGATACCTTTTTCCCTGAAATATTACTTTGTACGTTTTTGAAAATACATCTATATTATTTATTTTAAATGTTTAGAATAAAAATAAATAAATAAATAAAATAAAATAAAATAAAATAAAATAAAATAATTTATTTATTTTATTTTATTTTATTTTATTTTATTTTATTTTAATTAATTAATTAATTAATCTTAATTAATTAATTAAATTAAATTAAATTAAATATCCAGGACCCAGCCAGAAGAGTAATGCATAGTGGAAATAAATAATTGTAAAATGAAATGAGAAAAATATGAAAGACTACTGAAGTGAACAAACATAATCAATATTTCTGCTACTACATAATGTGAAAGACAAAACCTTTCCAGATTCAAGAACTCCTCTGTAGAGTTGTTCTGCTTTGTGCTCTTGACAGCAGGAAGGCATTATTACTGATTTATATTATATTATAATTTAAAAATGGCAGGGGGTAATGTCACCGCTCACCTCGGGATGTGGGCAGGGGACTGAAGCAGGAATGAGCAAGTCATTAAGCACGTCAAATCAAATCAACCCTGAAAGGAGGCATTATGCTCACTAATGGAGATTTAAACCTCCAGCCGTCAGCAGTCCGTACAGCTATTTTACCTGGGCTCACCTGACTCCTTCCAGCCAAAGAACATGTGGCATTTCCAGCCTCATTCTGCTGTTTCACATTACTGGAGAACCCAAGCAAAGGCAATTTGGCTCTGCTCTAGTGCCCCACACCTCTCTCAAATACCCACATTTGTTTATTTAGTGTTTTTGAGTCTTGTAAATACCAACCCTCCTAGCGAAGAAGCAAACAAATTTTTCTTAAAAGAAAACCATTTGGCATTTTGATTGATTTTACTTTGAACTGATGATTCAAGGAATTGTGTTTTCTTGATATTCTCATTATAAACCTCAAATGCTCAGCATCCCTGAAGCATCCACATCTAGACTGCGGCTGTCTGCCTCTGTAGATCAAACTGCTCTTCTAAAACAACATGACGAAAACTAAGATTCTTACTCTTCAATTATTTGTTTTTGAATACGGCATGTTAAAATGTCAATAAGTTACAGAGAGCAAAGCAAGCAGTCGTTTTAATGTGTCAATTGTGTTGTGTCTTATTGGAAGCTCATCAGAATGATAATTAAGCACGTGATTGGAACGACATTATGAGGGCATAACAAACTCTTCCTCAAGCCTCAGATAACCATGACGGGTTTGTTTAATCAAAGCAAACTCATTACTTTGCATAACTTTGAGAACAGAACTTAATCCAGAGTATACATGTATTTATTGATTTGTCCTCCTCACTTTACCTTTCCTCTGTTGTAATAGTTCCTTATTCAAATCATCATCCACCTTCATTTGCCCTGGATTGAGGGTTAAGGCCAGTGAAAGCTCTCTAATTATCACCCTGTGCCACACATCAATCATGTTTCCCACAGACCTTGCGAAGCTACTGTGATGGAGACGAGGAGAATCCATTTGACCTGTCCAAGAGTGAATTAATTATCCAATTATTCCTCTCCAACTGACTGTGCTGCCTTGATAACTTCAAAGCTGTTTACAACGGACTATCTCCTCCAAGATAACAAAAGACCTCTCTGCTTCATGATCACCCCACAGACTGGCCAACCCGAGTTAGATCTTCCTCGTGCTGTTTTCAGGGTACTCTAGGCATCAAAGATGAAAGAGAAATGAACAAACGTTTTTTAAAAGGAATATTTCAGCCAAAAAAATTAACAGTCTGTTATAATTTACTCACTGTAATGTAGTTTCAATCCTGTATGACTTTCTATTCCTCATTTGGGACAGAAAAGCATATTGTTCTGGTTGTTCTTTTCCATACGGTGAAAGTGAGCTCAAAAAATAACAAGAATCCCCATAGAAATAAAATAAAAGTAGTTCATACAGCTAATGCACTGTATATTTCATGTCTTATGATTGGCAAAACAGACTAAATTTTAGCTGTTATTTGTACATGTATAATAATACATTCAGTTTAATGGCTAAGACATTCGAAGGTAAATGTATCGCACTTTATATACAGAGTTTGCTACCAAAGTTAAGCAAGAACACAGCTATACACTTTCAATGCAATGATCAATCATTTATGACTTTTTTCTTATAAAATTGTAATATATTTTAAATTATAATGTAATCATTTTAATTTAACAGTAGTAAACATTGAGTACAAAGATAGTTTACATAAGAGTTTCTGTGAACTGCTACAAGTGAACTTATATGTATACTGTTAGTTTACTAGTTACAGTACTTTTGCATTCATACGTAGAGTATATGAATATATTTATGTCTGACATACTACATTCTTGCAAGGATGATGTATTTTTGTAGGTCGAAACCCAGAAACAAGTTAGCATTTTAGCACTTCCAGTTCCAAAGTCAATGGGTTTTTGGTTAAATGCCTGAAATAAGGTCTGTGGTGAACACAAGTTCAAGATATTTTCATGTTTTATTCTACAACATAAAATACATCAGTAATACCCCCTTTTGATTTTTTAAAAGCTTTTACTGAAGGTGGTTGCTATTATGTGTCTAAATGGGACTACAGAGGTTGTCTAAACCCAACTACTCACTAGTCGCTTTCACAACCTCATTGAGTTTATAATTTAAATGTTTTGTTGTTGTTGTTATTGTTGTTTTTTGTTTTTATTAAGACTGAAAGAGTTGTCTGAAGGTTAATTGTGTTGACACTGAAGTCATGTGACCATGGTGTGGTTCGTTTATAGCCTACGTTTTACTTTTTTAATTCTGCCGACTGTATTTAGGCTTCAAAATTCACCAAGCTGTGTTCATTTGTGAAGATCATCATGATGAACAAAACGTGTAAGAATCATAAACTTTTGTTGGTCACAGAGCTTATTTTCTGCAATAATCCAAAAGCCAATGAAGAAAGTTTTTGTTGAGGGAAACAGGATGATGCGAACTTACAGGTTGGACTATTAAAAAAAAAAAAAAAAAGTAATCGATTCAGCATTCTACTGACAGAAATTGCATTTATGGATAAATTATTCATTTATGATCCAAGAGAAATACTGTGGATATAAAAATCTACACTCCCCTGTTAAAACAGTTTTTTTGTGATAAATCATACCAGAACTTTTGCAACCTATGCAATGTCAATTAGTGTTCTCTTTGACAGACAATGTGGACCTTATTTACTCTGAATTAATTTTACAGCCAGTGTAATACTGGAGAAAATAAGCTAAGCATAATAATGTATTGAGGTCAATTAACTCATAACTTGCAATTTATGATATGCGTTATAGAAATGCTATGCTGTATAGTTCAGAAATAATAGGATCTTTTATAAATAATTAAGGAAGGAAGGAAGGATTGTTGGAATAAAACTGCTGTAGGGTTTGAGTCTTTTTCCTCCGCTACTTGTTATGATGCCTCTTTGACCCTTTCTGACTGGCTGCTGTGTGACCCATGACCTCCACACAGCCCAGGGTATCAGGCAGACATATCTTATCAGTGGTTAAACTAATTTTTCTGTCATATGACATTTCTGCTCTGCACAACACAAAAAACAGCAAGACAGAGAAAATGTGTTTTATAAGGAACACAGACAATACACATTTTAACACAACCTCTGTGGAAAGCAACAGTACCAATTTCTGAAAAGTCATATAGATTATTTTAATGGTGGCTGTTTCAGTGGAACGAGTGGCTGTCAGGTAAACTTAGGTCACAACTTCAAAATGTGGTTAGAAGAGCTGGAAAAATAATTGGTATGTTGCCCCCATCTTCTCTTCAGGAGATTTTTGAGAGGTCTGCAAAGAAGCAGAGCCTTAAAGTTATTGGTGACCCAAGCCATATTCTGCATAAGGAGTACAGGTGCTGGTCATATAATTAGAATATCATCATAAAGTTTATTTATTTCACTAATTCCATTCAAAAAGTGAAACTTGTATATTATATTCATTCATTACACACAGACTGATATATTTCAAATGTTTATTTCTTTTAATTTTGATGATTATAACTGACAACTAAGGAAAATCCCAAATTCAGTATCTCAGAAAATTAGAATATTACTTAAGACCAATACAAAGAAAGGATTTTTAGAAATCTTGGCCAACTGAAAAGTATGAACATGAAAAGTATGAACAGTATGTACAGCAATACTTAGTTGGGGCTCCTTTTGCCTGAATTACTGCAGCAATGCGGCGTGGCATGTCGATCAGTCTGTGGCACTGCTCAGGTGTTATAAGAGCCCAGGTTGCTCTGATAGTGGCCTTCAGCTCTTCTGCATTGTTGGGTCTGGCATATCGCATCTTCCTCTTCACAATACTCCATAGATTTTCTATGGGGTTAAGGTCAGGCGAGTTTGCTGGCCAATTAAGAACAGGGATACCATGGTCCTTAAACCAGGTACTGGTAGCTTTGGCACTGTGTGCAGGTGCCAAGTCCTTTTGGAAAATTAAATCTGCATCTCCATAAAGTTGGTCAGCAGCAGGAAGCATGAAGTGCTCTAAAACTTCCTGGTATACGGTTGTGTTGACCTTGGACCTCAGAAAACACAGTGGACCAACACCAGCAGATGACATGGCACCCCAAACCATCACTGACTGTGGAAACTTTACACTGGACCTCAAGCAACGTGGATTGTGTGCCTGTCCTCTCTTCCTCCAGACTCTGGGACCCTGATTTCCAAAGGAAATGCAAAATTTACTTTCATCAGAGAACATAACTTTGGACCACTCAGCAGCAGTCCAGTCCTTTTTGTCTTTAGCGCAGGCGAGACGCTTCTGACGCTGTCAGAGTGGCTTGACACAAGGAATGCGACAGCTGAAACCCATGTCTTGAATACGCCTGTGTGTAGTGGTTCTTGAAGCACTGACTCCAGCTGCAATTTGTGAATTTCCCCCACATTTTTTAATGGGTTTTGTTTCACAATCCTCTCCAGGATGCAGTTATCCCTATTGCTTGTACACTTTTTTCTACCACATCTTTTCCTTCCCTTCACCTCTCTATTAATGTGCTTGGACACAGAGCTCTGTGAACAGCCAGCCTCTTTTGCAATGACCTTTTGTGTCTTGCCTTCCTTGTGCAAGGAGTCAATGGTCGTCTTTTGGACAACTGTCAAGTCAGCAGTCTTCCCCATGATTGTGTAGCCTACAGAACTAGGCTGAGAGACCATTTAAAGGCCTTTGCAGGTGTTTTGAGTTAATTAGCTGATTAGAGTGTGGCACCAGGTGTCTTCAATATTGAACCTTTTCACAATATTCTAATTTCCTGAGATACTGAATTTGGGATTTTCCTTAGTTGTCAGTTATAATCATCAAAATCGAAAGAAATAAACATTTGAAATATATCAGTCTGTGTGTAATGAATGAATATAATATACAAGTTTCACTTTTTGAATGGAATTAGTGAAATAAATAAACTTCTTGATGATATTCTAATTATATGACCAGCACTTGTATGAGTTGATGCCCTCGGGCAGGAGATATAGGGTATCAACGTGTAAGTTAAATATGTAGGTATCTCCTGTCGCTTCCGGAGGGCAGTACTAAATGAAAAAAATGATATTTCAATATCAATGATATTGATAGAACAAGGGTCCTGGTAGAGAGTCTGTTTACATCTGAAGGTAATGTACAGGTTAAAATTATATTTTAGCCAAAATTATATTTGTAACCATTCACACAAAATAACATGGGCTTAATTGTACAACCGCAGGACGAATGTTTGTACAGGGATTCACATATTACAGTCTTTCTTTTTGAACATGGTGATAGAGACTGAGAGTTTGTTCATTGCACGCTTTTGCTGTGATTTAGGTTTGGAACAAAACAGGGTAAGTAAATGGTTACAGATTTTTCATTTTTAGGTAACCTATCACTTTAAACTTTAAAGCAAAACAATCTTTCTACACAAAAGAATCAAAACAGTGGTAACACCAAGAGTTCAAAGGAAAGCGAGATTCTGTGACATTGAGTTGGAGGTATAGACTGACCTGATCAATATGTGAAGCAAACAGCAAAGCCTTTCAGAGGAATTCACAGCACAAAATAAAGGGGAAAGTAGTGCACAGCAGCCAAAGCACAGAGAGCAATGCATCTGAGCCAATGTCAAACAGAGGTGAAGGGAATTCAAACTCACAAACACATTTAACGCTTTGACATGCTGACCTGTAGACTCTGTGAAGCACTGATGTGTATTCATGAGCAATAGCAAGCGAAAGAGCTAGGAGAAAAATGTGATAACACATACATTTACGTGCATCCACGCACACTCAAATAGCAGTAAACCATTTCAATAATTTAACTGAAGTAGAAGAAGAATTGTAAATTTCTACACACAGACTTTTAAATGTACATTATAGAGAACACGTTCATTCATACTGCTGTTCACTTATTACGCGTGGGTTGACCTTGACTCTCATGCCCTCAGCTGCCGCGTTTTTCTTTGATCTAAAGGCCACGGGTCGACATGAATACAGTTTCCACACACAGAAAGACTCACCTCTGCTTTTCAATGGCATCTGAATCTGTGGTTCTCAAATATTTCGATATAAAGTGGTCACTCAATAGAGTACCCAAATTGTTCATTGTACGGAATTTGCTACTTTCACCATCTTGGCAGCCAATGTTTACACATTGCAAGTGCACCAGTGTGGAGGTGTGAGAGGGGAACAGGATCAAGAGTATCAAAATCCTATAGTTATTCTTGCTTTAGCACTAAAAAGGTACTTAAACATTCACAATAGTGAGCAATAGTTTTTAGGATTAGGAGTAATGGATAATACAAAAATATAGGCACCTTTGTTTTGTTTTTGTTTTTTAAATATATATTTGAAGAATATAATGAAAATGGAAGTTGAAACTGAAACCGTTAACTGAATTTTAAAATTTTAGATCGAATATATCATGCAGGCTTAGCCTCCTACAGTGAAGCAAGGTCATAGACAAATTTCTCATTGTGACTGATATTAAACTGATATAAATGGAACATAGCTACAAGTGAAATGTGTGTCCTAAACAAACAACCACTTCATTGGCTTCCATTAGTTAAAAAAAAAAAAAATTAGTTATAAGTGAGATTTTGTGTGTGAAGTGACCCTTGTTTAAATAAAAGTGTGAGAATGTAAATTACTGGATGGCAGCAGAAGATAGTATGGCCAAACATTCCAACAGCACGTCAAAAGCAATTCATGTAAGAGAGCGCTCTTTGCATATTAAATGCTCTTTAAAACTATACAATCTGGCAATGCTTATTCTCGGCACCCATCGTCCTCCCAGCTGCATGCGGGGAGCAGGCAAGAGAATTAATGAGCGAGAGCAGCTCCTGTAACAAGAATGCCAGAACATGTTACTACTGTTGTCTGATCATGGTAACCGTCTGTGAGCACTGCAGTATGTGACCTTTGGGGCGTTGCTGTGAGGGGAGCCTGTGTGGATTTTTGTTTTTGCATTAACATCATAATTACTATCATAAGTCAAATGATCTTTTATATACTGTATATTAAGTATATAAACATTTTGTTAACTGGAAACCACTAAATTAAACATCCAACGTGCTGAGGTCATGTGACAAATGTAGTGAAGTCATGTGATAAGTTTGATCTTTGGCAATTAAAGCGAGACAAATTTCACTGAGCCACATCAGATATTGTTTGAAGTCTAAAGGTGATGATACACAGGGCAACTTTTTTGAGCAATGTCGCCAATAAATGTTGCTTGGGCACTTTCCCATTGTGAATGGGCAACAAATTTCTATCGATACTTTAGATCGGTCGTGTCTCACCTGGTTGCCCATTGACGGCACCCATCGCACTCCAAGGCCAATAATGCATGCAGATGTTGGTGGACCTAACTACCCACAGCATATACTTTCCTTTGTTCAGTCCAGCTCTTCACCGAGCCTCCGACTACACAGAGCTCAGCGGTGTTGCACCTCGTTTCCCTCCTTCTGAGAACAGTAGTTATATGCATAACTCAATTTTTCCATTCAGTCGGTTAACTCGGTACATCACAAGATTATGAGATATATATTCACACCCTGCAATTTCCACTGAAATAAATGTACTTCAAGGGAGCGATTGCCCCTGGCTTAAAACCCCTTGCGGTAAGCACCAACTGAGCCACCATCGCTGCAGTGACATCCAGTCGGTAAAATCAAACAAATATGTGTGGTGATGCCCAAAAACTGGTGGTCGCACAAATATCTTCCACAGACATTCCTCTAAACAATGCCAAGGATGTCACCATGCCCCTCATAGAGTGCACATGCACCACTGCAGGCAGAGCCAACACTTTACACTCCACGAGTCAATGAGAAAAACGCTGTTTAGATAGCATCTTCCCACGGACCAGGTTGGCATACAAAAAGCTGGTAAGAAGAGCGCACAGTCTGCTTAATGTATCTGCGTACAACTTGGACAGGGCACAAAGCATAAAGTCTCTTTTCTTCCTCCAAGTCAGTAGAGAGGTTTGAATGGCGGGCAGCTTGAAGAAGAGCGCACTATATGCCCCCGACATGACTTCAGGCATATATGGATGCAACAGCACTCTTGACTCATCCAATGCAAATTGAATGCACAAGGATGCACCGACAGCGCATGGAGATCACAAACGCGCCAGCAGCAGGATGGTTTTAGAAGACAGCATCCTTAGAACCAATGATTCTAAAGGCTCAAACAGAGGTTCACACATAGCCCCCAAAACTACAGTCAGGTCCCATGATGGCACCATTGATTTTCTAATGGGCCGAAGACGGCGCACTCCTCTAAGGAACCAAATGGCAAGTGGGTACACACTTGGTGCAGCACCATTAATGCCCTCATGACGAGCTGAAATGGCTGCCAAATAAATTTTTAAAATGGAATGGGAGCGACCTTCCTCCAACAATTCCTGTAACACAGTTAGTATCCCCGCAATCGGGCACTGATATGGAGATAAAGATCTTCGCCCGCACCAAGCTTCAAACATGCGCCACTTTAACGCATAAAGCCCCCTTGTCAATGGCACCCTAGCACTCCGTATTGTTGCCATGACATTGATTGCCCCTTGCCTGGGACAGCAGGTCCCTGCATAGGGGAAGTCACCATGGTGTCCCTGACAGCAATGTCATGATGCCAACAAAGAGCCCCTGGACCGCAGATCTGCTCCACCATTTAGATGGCCCGGGATTTAGATTGCTTTAATAATTACATTCATTTTGAATTTTTGAGGAGGCCTCTGATGGATATATAGAGGGAGATATATTTGTTTATTTGGCAGCAAGAAGTTAGTATGTTGGTAACAGTGGCATGCAGTGGTGTTCTGAAATGAGGAGGTCTTCACTATTTTCTGTGATTATTTTTTTAATTTACTGTAGATTCATGTTACACTTAATGCTGAAAAATGTCCAGGTTAAACATATTCTATTCATTAAAACCAAGAACATCTCTTCATTTGAGTCTCTTTTACTTTGACCATTGTCAAGGTTTAGATCAGCTGTATCCAGTTGGCCAACCCCGACCACTGTCGTGGATCACATCTTCTGCACCCATAGTCTTTTGGTGGATATGGTTTCCAGCAGGGGTCAGCAGTTTGTGCACCATTTTTGTAGAGAGTTAGTTCTCTTGGCATTTAAGCACTTTCCTTAGTCCGTCCTTGGGTTTTCACTAAAGGCCAGATGGGCGGCCTTGAGTCAATGCTTTGTTTCACCTCCAAGAATGCTGTCTTTTGGAGTCAGCACCTCTCTTGGGTGTCTTATAACTCTTCTTCAGCAATAGGGCTATCACCATTGCAGTCTTATAACCACCTCCCTTGTTTCCTTCCCAGAAGATGTTATATGGTACTGTTACTTCTGTCATGTTGTTCATTAGATGTTGCTTTCAGGCTTGGGCTGCTGAGGAACTGAACCAAGGCCTGGGCTTATTTATGCCACTCTGTTCCTCTGGTTTATGTGTCCAGTCAAGACTGAATCTGACCGGTCATGCTGATTTCAAAAAATTAGGCTTTAAATGACTTTAAATTATGAGTATAAACCTCAAATTGTGCTACATTACCTTTGCACAGGGATCCTTAAAACACATTGTGGCAACTCAGGACTGGTGTGCTTCACAGGTGTCACTCGTTACAACTCATTCCTCCGGCCTCGCTTTGTTCTTATGGCACTCACACACATGCCCTTCAGTCCTCTTATTGTTGTTGTTAGTGGCCATTTTTTTGTTATAATTCCTGTAAGAACTCTCATTTTCTCAAGGTGATGGGCACAGAGAAACTCTGGGGGGACAAAAAAAGCAAATAAAGCACGTCTACAGCAGTAATTTAATGAATTCATAACATAAAAACTTTGCATAACTGGCCAGTGCATATTCAGTCAGACTGCTTTAGTAAGAGCGACTGAAATGACAGACTGCAGCAGAATTTAACCTAAAGAGTAGCCTGTCTTCAACTTCGTTTAGACACCTAAGCAATGCCATATCATCATCATCTCCATCTTCTCATGCAGATTCTCAAGTTGTCCTAGACGGTATACCAAACAGACTTCCTGCGATGGACTGGCCGTTCGGATTAACACAGATCAAAAGGTTTGGAAAATGCATGAACCTATGCCAGAGCAAGAAGTATTCATTGAAAACCCCATTCATTTAATCGAATGGAAGGCTGAAGGCAACTTTTACAGAAATTATGAGGAATCACATCCCCACTTGTGAGATACCCAGGCATTAGAAACATATTGTTAGGGATGTACCAGCAATAAGAGATATAAACGAAGTGACAAGGGACAAATATGCACAGTTCAGAGTGTGCAAAAAAGTGGTTCTCCAGTGGTGTGCAAAAATCTATATACAGTGCCAAGAATACAACAATAAGTAACAGCAACAGCAGAGGTACTGGCCTGAGAATGCATGTCACCATTTCAAGCACTGCAGTAATTTCACACATGATGCTTGACTCTCAGGAATATATTCTGACCCCATATCAAAACTGACATGACCACTCTTCATTTTAGAAGTAAAGAGGATCCTTTGCTATGCATCCAAGGTTGTAGGTTCAGAACTCTTTTCCACTCTCACAGTACAAATGGCTGCCCACTGCTCCGGGTTTGTGTTCACTGTGTGTTTGTGTGTTCAATACTCACTGCTGTGTGTGTGCACTTGAATGGGTGAAATGCAGAGCACAAATTCTGAGTATGGGACACCATGCTTGGCTACATGTCACTTTCACTTTTAATGGATTCTTTGTTGTTTGCCCCTGTTGTAAAGCTGTCAGTATGCTGTACCCTGGTGAAAAAGGTTGGTCAGCTTCAGCAGCACAGAAAATCTCCACAATGTGTCATGAACAAGGTGGGGCAGGTAAATGCAAGATGTTAGCTGCTGGTACCTTTGGTCCTGGGATGCAACTAGCCTAGTTAAGATCTCTTAATTGGGCTGGAGAAAATTACTACATGATGAAGCCTACAAAATAAACTACTGCCTGTACAGGTTCTTGATTTGGGAAATCACAAAGGATCATCATCCATACTTCACTCTAATAATTAAAGATCCCCTCCAGACCTTATGATTATCCTTGTAACATCCATTCAACACAGACAACATCTATAACAAGAACCTTTTAAAACAAACGAGGCCTAAGAATGTACATTTCGCAAAGTGGAAACTGACTGATGGAAGTCTGGCAGTTGGAGTTTTGCAGTTTGAAATGATTTCTAAGCTCCACAATACACTCACATGAGAAAAAAAAGATCAAGGAACCCTTACTTTCACCTATAATTTGATAAAAGACCACAAGGACAAGGTGAGACTTAATAATAATTTATTGCTCCCAGGGGGAATTCTACTGGCTACAGCAATAATTAAAAGGAGAAAAGACATATAGTGGTGCCAGACATAAATGATGTCATTTCCAACCACGTGATTTTTTTTTTTTTTTTTTAACGAAGTACTAAGAAGCCTGTGAAACCTCTACTTGGCAAGAGACTATTAATGTGCATATAATTCTCTAAGACATGTTTCCAATGTCTAGAGCTAAGAGTGTCTAGGGCAGACAAAAATGGGGTAGTGTTAAGAAAGAAAGTGAACAAGGATGTTTCATCTTCCCTTCTCTATAACTGTACTGTATTACTGTAGTTTACATCACAATGAGACCTTTGTGATATGTTCCAAAGATACAATTATCAGTTCATGCTGTCGTTGAGGTAGTAAATTAAATGATCCAGCAAACCACCCAACAGAAGGGTTGCATTTTCATTAGAAACAAGTATAATATCAGTCACTGCAATCTCTTACCTAGTGAATAAGGATGACAGATGAAAGATGACACATGTATGAATACACTCCACATTCTGTTATAGATGAAATTTATGTGACATCACACAAGCAAATAAACTTTCGGGTTCTTCAGACAAGTAGCTTTATATGATGACTTTGAGCTGTACCATCTAGTTCTATTGATCTCGTAATCAAATGTAATAATATTTGTTGATGTTACTAAACATCAGTTAAACATAATGAAGGTAGTGGTATTGACAAAAAAAAAAAAAAAAAAATCACGATTCGATTCATAAGCTTGCGATTCAATTTTGATCTCAATCTCGATTCAGTATCGATTCTTTTGGATATATACATGGAATTTTCTCAGGGGAAAAAAAAAACTTTCTCAACTAATGTTGTACACTATACAGGGAACCCTGTCAGCTGGTACATTATTATTAAAAGTTAATTAACAACTGACTTGTGAACAATTACACAAAAGGCCATTTTTATAGCAATAACATTATAATAACTTTTTAGTGGTATTAGAGTAAAAATATAACGAATATGTAATCTAGTGCATATTTTTTTAACTACACAGTTTATTGAATTGCTTTTCTGAGGTAAATGTAGCGTTACGTGACATTATTTACAAGCTGTTTTATCCGCGGTTGAAATACTGATTGAGCAATTGCATAAATCATGACACATTTCATTAAGTTTTACTTGTTCTTTCAACAGACCCTCTGATGTTCATTCATGTTTATTTGGTGCTGTAACTAGTAGTAAAGAGGAAGAGATGATCGGTTCATGGGCAGCTTAAACTCAGGCGCACATTAATGGGTTAGTTCACCCAAAAATTGAATTTCTGTCATTAATTCAAACCCATAAGACCATAAGATCTTCGGAACACAAATTAAGATATTTTTGATGAAATTCGAGGGTTTCTGAACCTAACACAGGCAGCAACATCATTGCACTTTTTAAGGCCCAGAAAGGTTGAAAGGACATCGTTAAAATAGTCCACGTGACTACAGAGGTTCAACCTTAATGTTATGAATCAACGAGAATACTTTTTGTGCGCAAAAACAAAAAAGGTATTCGGTGGCCCAACAATCCCTGGCTGTTGGCCCTGTGGAGGCATGAAGCAAAACTTGATTCCACAAGTTTACTTATTACTAAATTCAAAATACATTCAAAGATGCATTTTATTAGTGTTGCATTATTTTCCTTTACATACCCGGTCCACACCGTAACCGAGACCTGGGTCCTGTTCGTTCTTCAATGGTTTTGTATTTGGCCTTATATCTGTTACCTCGGTTGCTTTTTGTAAGTTAAAAACACCGGTGTGCAGCTTCAGGGTTTGTGTGACGCCTCAGAGAAATGCAAATCTACCGGAACCATCTGCAGGTTAATCAGATCTTATTAGCAATCACAAATTGTGTCAAATCCACAGATAACGATGGTCTGAAGAAGACCAAATCTCCAACCCCACACAACACTTGTTAGTTTTCAGCTAAATTTGACTGAAGCTTTTTTATGTGCCTAAGGAAACTGGAAGTCATCACAAATCATTTGTAAACAGCAATTCCATGTAATATATGGTATATATGGCAGGATGATTCAGCAGTTGATTACTGTACAATCACATGAGAATCTGAAAGCTGGAAGGATGAAGGTGTCTCAGTGTGGAGCGAAACCTCCCCCTTCTTTCCAATTTCATGGACTGGAACTTCAGTTGAGCTGGAACAGATTGTATTGGAATGGGATGCAAGAGTCATACATGTCACACAAAAGGGTGTGAACCGCCAAAACTTTCCAGAAAAGCACAACAGCATGAAAAGTACAGTCTGTACTTGTTCCATCTGTCCATTGATGACACCACAAAATCGCACACACATATAATACGTACGTATGTATATTCTATTCTATCCGAGCTTATTCTAGTTCCCCCTGCTACTCTGACTCTTTCAATCTTGTTTTTGCTTGGCTGTCATGGTGACATATGTTTAATTCGCATCTGTCCCAGCTCCGGGCGAGCCCTCATGCTGAGTCGCTCTTGCTCTGGATGCTGCGTTGCCATGGAGAGCAGCTTGCAATTACAATAGCACTACCGTAGTGAGCAGGTGATATCAAAACAGCACTTTCGCCAACTGCCGAGGACTTCATACACACTATGGCACACTAGTTGGCAGAAATCGATGCGTAGCACACTGTTCGGTTGTGTTCAAGATGCTGAGCTTCGGCAGAATATAATGAAAGCTGGAATTGTTTATGTAGGTTTTTGAGTGAATACAGTGTCAATTGTAGTTTTTTTTTTAAAGAAAGCTGTATTATTAGCGCTGTTAATTATTCATCAGCGCAATGGAGTGCTGCTTAGATGATGTATTTTTGTAGTTTGCATTTTAGCACTTCCGGGTTCCATCGGCCCAAAGTCAATGGGTTTTTTGAATGGCTTTTTGCCTGAAAGGTCAAGATATTTTCATGTGTTATCCCACAACATAAAATACATAAGTAAAACCGCCTTGGTTTTTTAAAAAAGTTTTTATTGTCTTGAAAAAGGCGGTTGCTAACAAGCGACATTAACAACAGTTTAATGTCAGAGATCAAGAACAACTCGACTAGGTCACGGGTTTTCAGCTTGTAATTACGGTAATTACGACATGGCGGAACAGCATGTTATCATTTCAGTGATTTGTTTTTAAATAAAGACTGAAAGAGTTAACTTTGTTTGCACAAGGTTTGTTGTCAAGGAAACCAAGGTGATGCAAACTTGTCGTTTGGCCTACAAAAATACATCATTGCTCTATAGCTCATACTCTGGCCTAGGGATTTGCTCAAATAATGCACTTTAATTCATCCTACAATTGGGTTATGGATATGAATTATGCTTGATAAAATGGTTAAACACAAACAAATAATAACTTTAGTTAGCTTCATTTGTAATAAAAAACATACTTTAATATTTTTGATGCCCACCTGTAATATCCAAAAAATGTGCAGTATATTCTGTTTTTACAAGTACAAAAACAAATTTAAATCCCAAATCATAATGCTAAATTAGAATAAATAGATTTATATATCTACAGTTTCACTTTAATTCACAACCAATAGTAAATATATTGTACATTCCTAAAATGACTTGACTTCCCTTTTTCAAAATCCTTGTCCTTGTTTTACAAGAAGAAAACTATATGACTTGTTGGTGAGAATATTTGGCACACCTAACACATTATTTGATACTTTCATATAATAACTTAAATGCACAGAAACTATTTAGACATACATATAAAATTAAGAATTTTTGGACTATGCTGACAACCCCATATATAACCAAATACATCTGAGTACATAAAAATATATATATGGCACAGTAATCATGAGTAAAAAAACTGTCTAATACACTAACTGAAAGTGTGCCACAAGAGACCAATACAACAGAGAGACAAAAAAAAAAAAAAACATTTTTCCTCAAAATCACAATTTTCAATAATGTGTGGACTTCATCAGCTATAAATGTTTAATTGTCACATGCATCCACACACACACATGCAACTGAAGCATGGTGCGAGTCGAACAGCATCAAATAACTGAAATAATACAGCCTGGAATACAGTTATCAATGTAAAAGAAAACAGACTTTTGCATGTAACATAAGAGTGAATCTCATGAAACCTGTCAAGAACATCTCTGGGTCATATTTCACCAAAATATTTTGAGAAAAAAAAAGAAAGAAAAAAAAGCCTATTTTTATGACAAATTAGATTTTGTGGAAAACAAAAAAGTCAAGTATTTATATATCTTGGTAATTTATGCTGATTTTAATAATAATAATAAAGTATAAAGGTAATGATGTTTGATTTAATACAGAAAAATGACCTTAAAGGCCCTAAAAAGGCTTAATTTTCTTTATGCAAAATATAGTTTCTTATTTCGAATTTATGGTGAAATGTGACCTGGACATCCGTTTCATACATGCAAAACAGCCTCAGTGCCTGGTGTGTCATTAACTCCTGTCATTATCCACTGATGTCCTTGTCAAAGATTTTAAATTTAAAGGCTTTTGAATTGTAGCACTGAAGAATCCCTGAACTCAGTCATGTGTGCGTTGTGTGTCCATAGAGCAGAAGTCCCAGCAAACACAAAAGCCTGCGTCACGCCATGGTGTATCCGTAACTCCCACAATGCAGTGCAACCAGCAAACGATCACGCAGGACATCCTTGCTGGGGTATTCTGGGAGTTTCAGCATGTTAATGCTGGGAGAACAGAGAGATGGGTAAGTGATGCTACACTGTGAGAGTTTCATTACATGCGCTTTTTTCTATTTGTTATTCTTTGTCACTCTCCGAGTTCTTCATCATTATGTTATAAAGCAGCTCTGCGTTTACAGCTCAGAAATCTCAGAAGAGCCACATTGCCCTCTAGTGCTCCTATCTAAACAACACTATCCACGTGTCTCTCACCATGTACTCGAGGTAGGCAGTAGGTTTGATGTGTAGGGCACAGCGGCAATAGTAAACTTCTGCAGACCACTGCCGCCCATAAGAAAAGCAAATCCTCCGTGAGGGACTCTGGAACTGTTAGACAAAAGAAAAAAGGGTATTATGCTGCTGTTTGTGCATGAAAAAGCTCTGTAAAGCTCAAAACAGGGAGTTCTCTATATCAGTGTCACTGTTTCTAAACTCCCTGAAACGCCTCCATTGTAGTCTTGAGTTTTCTTCTGGGAACGAACACGTCACAATATTCCTCATTTAAATAATTCATACGGAGAATAAAGGGGCGGGGATCGTATAAGTAAGTTAGTTAGTAGTGTGTTGAAACTGGCGGTTATGGTAAGGGGCGGGACATTTCCCAAACACCAATCGCAACACGCTGCTCCAGCCGACCAATCAGAGCGCAGTGTGCTTTTCAGAAGGAGGAGCTTCATAGAGACAGGAAGTAAACAGAGCGTTACTGACAGACTGGGAAGAGAGGAGCTGCAACAATGAATCAACCTGTTCTAGTAGAGCACAAAAACAACATCAAGACTTTGTAAAAGGGAATAATAGGTCCCCTTTAAATATATATATTATATATATAAACACGATTTTTAAATATATTACCAAAACATTTAGCTTGTAAAGGATTTTCCTCCATTACAAAACATGTAACCTTCTTTAAAATTGTGACACTAAAGAATTCTCCTTTTTTTTTTTCTCCCCAATTTGTTTTCTCAACCATTTTTTCCTCTCCATTTTTTTTAAGGGGGATTAATAAAGGCCTTCTGAAGTGAAGCGATGCATTTGTGTAAAAATAATAGCTGTATGTAACAAGTTATGAAGTAAAATATCTAGCTTCCACGAGACTGCAGTTCTGTTTTTTTTCCCCCCGTAATTATTTGAATGCTGTAGGCGGTCTGGCGGAAGCTAGATATTTTACTTCAAAACTTGTTAAATATGTTTTTTTTTTACACAAACGCATTCGCTTCAGAAGGCCTTTGTTAACTCTCTGGAGCCGTGTGGAGTACGTTTATGATGGATAGATGTGGATGGAGACACTTTCTTCAGCTCATACTCATTTGGTAATGCATTGTGCCATTATAAAGCTCGGATGCGTCAGGATATTTATTAATATTTCTCCGATTGTCTTCATCAGAAAGCAGAATGTCATATACACCTAGGATGGCCTAGTAATTTTCATTTGAAAGTGAACTAAGTTAGAATCGCATGATATAAAGTCAGAATTGTGTGATATAAACTCAAAAAAAAGTCAGAATCTCGCAATTTCTCAGAATTGTGAGATATAAACTCCCAATTGCATGTTATAATGTTTAATTGTGAGGGGGGAAAAATTTGTTTTTCTCAGAATTGTGAGTTTATAAGACACAATTTTGACTTTATATATCACGCAATTGCGAGTTTAAATTGTGAGATAAAAAGGTCGCAAATAGCTTCTTCTTTTTTTTTTTTTAGAGGCAGAAACGAGCTTCCATAGGAACTATTGTACCCTGTAAGTGTCACAAGCTTATAAATGGTCAATACTTTGACCATATTTATACAGCATTCCAGTTTAAAGTGCCTGAATACAGCATGAGGAAATAACTATACGTACCTTCCTGTAACAAACTGTAAGAGAAGGACTCTTTCTTCTTGAGTGAGGTTTTCAACCACTTCCCAAAACCACTGCAACAAAAACACACGTGAGTCTCTAAACCAGTAGATATTTGTGAACTGATACATTTCCATGTATTGTTTTTAATCGCTGCATTATTGCAAAGAATGAATGTTACAATTACCAATTTACCCTCTACTACTGTTGCGGTCTCTGACAAGCACTTGTGCTCTCACTATTAATAAATGTGTATATTGTGATATGTAAAAATTGTTACAATTATTTGCTTCCATCATCCACCCCTCTGAGGCATGATTGTTTTGTATGTGCTGGTGTTGATGGGATACCTGTATGACAGGTTCCTGCAGGTCATAGCCACTGGTGTACTCTGTGTTCCTCTTCCAGTCCATCACATCAATTTCAGGCATGCCTGACAACAGCAGCTCCTACTCAAACACACACAAACACAGAAACATACAATCCCATCAAGCTAAACATAAACATACACTCAGGTTCTGATTCAGGGCGAACCAAATCATGGCCTAAATAAACAGTTCTCTCAAAATATTAATATTAAATATTGTGTTATTTCAAATCTGTGCGGCACATTAAAAAGGTGTTTGAATGTGTACAAATGAGATTTGTTACAGCAAATGGGTTTTTGATTGATTTGGTTGCAAGTGCAGTAGCTTGCAGAGAGACTCCGCCCACACGCTCTTCTGATTGGCTGTGATTTAGTAGCATCTTATAGTTGTGTCGCATCTGGTGTGGACAGAAATTGTTCGTTGCTGGAATCACACTGTAACTTGATTCCAGTTTACTTGTGTATTCAATGCAAGTGGTAATATTACATTTACATTGTGGATTAATCTTGTATAAACAGGATGTTTTTGAATGAACTAATTAACCTGCTCATTTTACTGGTGCTCAGCTCTTTCATCTTAATCCATACTTTTTTTTTGTTGTCTTTTTTCTTTCTTTTTTTTTTTTTTTCACAATCAAATTTTTTTCCAGTGAGCACAGGAGAGAAAAACAGCAGAGAGAAATTTCAAATGAAAAATGCAACATGAGAATATAAAGAGATAGAAGCAGGAGTCTCATGCAGAGATGAGAGGAGGAATCTACTGACCAGCTCATATTCATCAAAGAGCTGGATGAGCGAGGGGAGGATGAAAGTGTGAAAGCCCTGCAGGAAGGCATTGATCTGCGGCTGAATCGCTCGGGTCATCCTGAGCTCCGTCACCAGCTGCACATACTCCGCCTGACAGACACAGAAACATGATAAATGAAACCATCATTCACTTCTTCACAATCATGCGCTTTGTACTCAGTAGTCTTGGTTGACTAAAATGAGGGTGAATGTCCGTAACAAAAAACGAATGTGTAAATGATTTAAACTGATTTGAAAAGTATGTGTAATTTGATTTGATTTCATGTGTAAATGTTTTTAATGCCCTGTTAACTAGCCTGTTGACTGGCTCATCTTACCCCACTGTTCCCTACAGTTGATTCCCAAGGTTAATAGAAGAGAACCGAGGCACTTCTAATTGAAAACAATGTCAGAACGCCTATATATATTACCTTGTTGTCTTGGGTGACCTGAATGGTGGTTCCTCCTGGTTTGAGAGGGACTTCTTCCATGGTCCCGAACACATCCGTCTCCACGGAAAAGGTGAGCTCAAGGCCAAGGTCACTGATGTCATTGTCCAGGATCCACTGAAGATTTTTAGCATACTCTGGGTCAATGGACGACACATCCTGATAGCTCACCGGGATGCCTGCAAAGATCACACACAAAACACATTAACACTTGATGCATGTATCAAACACTCCTGTTTACATGCACATTATTTTCCTACTGCAGCCCAGGTAATAAATATGCCAGCTGTCTTCCGCTTGGGATTTCTACAATATACTGGCTTAATCAGATTGTGGCTTATTGGGTTACCACGTGAACATGATGCATAAGACAATTTCTGATTCGCATATGATTATTCTTGTGCTTGTAATCATGGTCAGTGACAAGTATTGAGTTCACTCGATTAAAGCATATCAGTTGTGTGTCTATACAAGTTCTGATCTGTACACATATGCATGCAAACAGATAAAAAAATGTGCTGATACAGAATTGCTCTGAGAGTGGAGTGTGTTACCCAGTATGTGCTTGTAAAAGGAGCGTGTGAAGTAGATGTTCACCAGCTGCCGATGATAGAGGGCCAGACCCAGGATTTGACCAGCAAACCGGAAGTAGTTCAGATGGTCTGGATTTACAGAGGAATTGCTGTTGGGTTGAAATGTGGTACCTGTAAAATAAAAATAAAAAAAAATCCACACATACACATATAAAACACAAATGTAAAAATTTAAACGCAACACAGTGCAACTGAGAAGAGAAGGGGATTTGATCTATTTCTGCATAAATCACAGAGGAGATGATTTCCCACTAGCCAATATTTCTTTGCTGATTTGAAGTCATTCATTCATAGGGTCAAGAGTCAGAGTCATTGCCACATCTCTCAGCGGGTGGACGTTAATGGCTCCAGTGACTCCCAGCTGACCCTCAGACAACTTCAAGCTGTCCCTTGGCAGTGACCAATGAGCTTTTTCCCCCACATTGAAAGAAGCTCAGCTCAGATCTGATCCAATCTTTCCCCTCTGCAAGTGCAACATGGTAAAAGCAGACTCTTCCATGGCGATTGTTCAGCTGAGTGGTTTTATCGGTCATGCTGCTTGATATTGCAAACTGTTATTTCTTATTATATTTTTTTAGATATATTATCATAGTCATAAACACACTGGCTTGTAGCGTGAATTATTTTACCATTTACAGCATTTTGTTATTCTTCCAGATATTGAATAATAAAGGCTAATTAATCGGAAGTCTCTGCATATTCACAGAAATAAATCTCTTACTTTCGCTTTTCAAAATAAGGTGGATAGAATGTAAATGTCTTTACACAGAAACTAAATGGGTAAACACTGGGTAAAAACTAAACACTTTAGTATAGGGAACATGTATTCACTATTAACTACGACTTTTCCCTCAATAAACTCCTAATTTACTGCTTATTAATAGTTAGTAAGGTAGTTGTTAAGTTTAGGATTAGGAATGTAGAATAAGGTCATGCAGAATAAGGCATTAATATGTGCTTAATAAGTACTAATAAACAGCTAATATTCTAGTAATATGCATGCTAATAAGCAACTAGTTAAAAGACCCTAAAATAAAGTGTTACCACTAAATGTTACGTGCTGCATATTTCTGTCTTTACCATTTTGCTATCTAGTTCTGCTGTCTTGCTCTCAGGTCTCTGCTGAATGGAGGAGGCGGCTGTCAATCTTCATTATGGGTGTCGTCTCTGCAGCCAATCCGGTGCCGCCCTGCTGGTTAAAGGTCTCTCGGCGTGCCGCACTGAGCAGCTCAGTGTGTGTGTGTTCAGGTGTTTTGAGTTTTTTAACCTTTGTATCCTCTCATTGTGAATGTGTACTATTCAGACAGAGTTGTTAAGAGTTAACTGTTAACTGTTTCTTTGTGGGGAAAAAGAGAGCAGGTAAGCAGGTCGCACGATCTACATATTGCCCACAGTTATCAAGTGTTAGACACACCAGGTAAGAGGTGAGCGCCCTCCTTGTAATTTTGTTTTGTATTCAGGGTAGATTATTTGTGGCATCGGATGCGCCGAAGATTTCGGGTTTGTTTTCCACATTTTTCTTTGGTTAGTAAGATGGGGATTTAGTTTTTAAACTATTTAGTTTTATTTATTTGTTTAATTTGGCGCCACAATCGTTCCTTTTCCCCATTAGTCCATTGTATTTTCTTTCTTTCTTTCTTTTTTTTTAAATGCATTGTAAATAGCTCACACACACTGTTTAGTGGCTTGAAAACAAATCATTCAATTGGCTTGAAAGCTTTTTGTGCCTGGTCTTTTCTACTGCCTCCACCATCACAGCAATATTAACAACTAAATGTTACGTTCTAACCCCTAAAACTTTAAAGTTCGTAACACTAAACATTAAAGGCACAATATGTAAGATTTCTGGATTAAAATATCCAAAAACTACTAGAACAATGTTCTACATTTTGTTGTATATTTTGTACATTCATCGACAAAAAACTATTAATGTTATTTCTTGTTTTCACCATTTTTTACCATGACTAATATCGATCTAGTTTACTGCAGTGTGCAACACGTGTCTCATAGCAGCAGCCGAGCGAACGCTAAGTAGCATTATAACAACTTTCAACACACAAATGTATCTAATATGATAAACAGCACTGCTTTACCCAATACCCTCATGAATGGAAGAAGCGAAAGCAGCGACTGCGGCATAATAAAAGCTCTCGAGACGTGTGTCACGCTCGTCTCTCATTAGCAATCACTCTAGCAGCCTTGTTCAGCTCCAACAGCTTCAGCCACACTCCGCTTCATGTTAATATATCTATAATACATTAGCTCATCCATGAATATGATTTCTTCCCAAGTCCTGTCAGATTTTTTTCCACCGGCTGTAGACGTGAGGACAACACCTCCCATGATTCTGCGAAAAGCAAGGCGCCATCAAGCTACGCCTTTGTTCTGAATAAGCGACCACTAGTGGCGAAAAATTACATATTGTGCCTTTAACATATAATTTGTATTGCATGTCCCAAAAACAATTCCATATCACACCCATTCATATGGCACTCCATGAACTGCATTCTTATTTTTTCTTTACACTTTTTTGTCACTCTATTTCCATATCAACTGATAAGTGTGACAGACAGAAGAGGGCGATAGTTCAGTTAGAACAGCTGATAGGTGCAACACCCAACCCGACCAATATCAAGTTGGCTAGTGGGATGCTGACATGGGGGGACAAACATTCTAACTACACTGAATTTTAGAGATGATGTCATTTACCATCGGCAGATTGTGTAAACAGCGCATAGTCCGGGTTGATGATCTCATTGGACAGAATGTCAAACCACTCTCTGACCACTCCCTGACCCTGAGAAAACAACACAGAATAAAGTTATTCATGGCATCAATCCCCCTTGCAGCAAAACCCCAGTGATAAAATCTTGTAAAGTGCCCAATAATATGCAGCTACCTAAATTATTTTAAAATGAACTCTGTTTTGATTGCTGTGTTAGTGCAGATCATATAAATAAGTGTGAACACTGCCATCCAAACCCAGGCATGGACCAAACAAGTGGACTGAGACCCATATTTTCCCGTTGTACCTTGTTTTTGTTATATATATATATATATATATATATATATATATATATATATATATGAACTCTGGCACGGTTCTAGGTTTGGGAACTGAAAATCGATTCCAATTCTGAGTCTTCCACCAAAAAGTTTTTGACATGACTTTTTAGTGGAGTAAAATCTAACGATACTATAATTAGGTCATAATGCTGGATTGAAAATCCGTAATGTAAAGATCTCAATCGATCTGATGTGCATAATGAAATTTTGATCGGATTGGAAGGGTGATGTAGACCTGGAATAATCTGTTCAATAGGAGAAAAATAAGGGGGGGGGGGGGGGGTGTAATGCTATTTCATGCATTCTGACTTATTTACACTGTTAAAGAGTTGCATTCTCATGCTAAATATGGCCAAAATGGCTGCGTCCCAATTCAGGGGCTGCACTCTTTGAAGGCTGCATACATCATCGAGGCAGTCTCATTTAAGAAAAACAACCATTAGATTGCAAAGTATGAAAGAAAATTACAGTATTTTACACCTCACAATGAATATCAGTCAATTTTATTACGGTTACTTTTCTTAAATATGACATCCTTGATGAAGTATTCAGCCTTCAAATGCGACCTCCGGAGGATGCAGCCTCTGAAATGAGACGCAGCTCCTGTCACCGAAGGAGTGTGTTTTTGGTTGTGAGGGAAAGATTTTTCAGCTTCCCAAAAAACCCAGCTTTAAGGGAACAGAGGATGAAGTTTTCCGGGGCAGCAACGGAATTGCAAACGTATGTTTGTTTGTTCCCTGGATTTCGGTGATGAACGCTTTGTAAACAAGTCCCAGTTGGATTTGCAGATCGCGGGTGGCGAGTAAAGCTGCATCAGATGTCTGTGTTTTGTTGGCAATCGGCGTGCAAGTGCATAAAATGTAGACAACATGAACGTTTTTGTTCCCCTTTTATTTATAATGATGTCACAGCTTGCAGACGATCTCTACACAAAAGCTGTGCGCGCTCGTGACTCTTTAGCTCCGCCCACGACAGGCATGCCTCCAGGAGCTCTGCTTTTTTCGGAAAGACTGCGTATCTATCTTTTATACTTCTGATAAAACTGAAGACTTTTCGGAGATACGAAGGATGCAATATTACCCTATATGTACTCAAGATTAACATGAGATTAACTGTGCGCTTTAAGCATACAAACAATTGCCTATCTTCTCAAACACATACCTTTTTACATACATTTACAAACAGTTTACATACATTTTACATCTTACGGTCAGTGGAGGAGACTTAAAGTGCCCCTATTATGGATTTTCGAAAATTACCTTACATGTAGTGTGTAACATAGCTCTAAGTGAATGAAAACATCCTGCAAAGTTTTAAATCTGAAAGTGCACCGTATATAAAGTTATTGTCTCTCAAAAGTAAGAGTCAATTAAACGAGTCGTTTGTAAACCGAATCCCAAGCGTTTCGTTGTGACATCACAACGAAACATTAGCATATGGCCCGCCCACTTATTGCACGTGCAGACGCCAGGGAAATTTCATTTTTTCAACAATACTACAGCAGTACAATCTTTTGACTGACGGCTGCTTCTCAAACCTCAGGGAGTTTAACGCAGGATTCACAAAACACTTGGTCTTAAAATATGGATCAATGCCCAGCTTGCTCCTCTGAATCTCAACCTGTAAGTATGATGAATCAATGTTTATATTTTCTAGCGATCGTTCAAAATTCGTAGTTTTGTATGTTATGTTGTGTAACGTACACCCTAGTCTGTATGTCTCCTGCTAACCGGCTAACTCATGTTTCTGTAGTTCTGCTATTCAGTCGATGAATGTCTGTCTTATTACTTGTAGTAATGATCAAGGATGGGGCACGACTTTTGTTTATAAAGCCTAATGCATTATCAGCTATTCACGTTTGTGCTCGGCTAACCTGAGAGTTTACAACATAACAAACACTTTTTTCCCTCTGCGTTTTTATTATTACAGTAGAGTGGAGCTCTATCTGTATTGTAATAGGATGTTAAGATGCTAGTTGAAGTATCCTCTCTGTAAACAGTAAACACCCATTGTAATGTCAAACAATGATATAGCCATTTTTCTTTGCTAATAGTTATGACGAAAAAGGCTGTGTACACATCTGGCCTAAATGTTTATCTTATTTGTTTAGAGGTTTTCAGCGTCGCTTGGCATTCTGATGCTATCTTTTCTGTCCATACATTGTATACAATGTCTTGCGAATTGATAGCTGTCATTCAGTTATGGCAATGGGTGAGCGGTGCGCGCAGTAGACCGTTCACAAAGGATTGGGCCATCTGACCAATCAGAGCAGTGTAGGCTCACGAAAAGGAGGGGTTTAGAGAGACCGATTCATTGAACTGCTTCAAACGAATCGTTTACCAATCTTTGGTGAACTGAGGTGAAATTAAATGTATATTATGAGAAAACTAGTGTTTTCTGACCTTGCATGCATGTAAACCTGTTGTAGGAGACTCCCAAAACAATATTAGGAACCTTAAAAAAGGCATAATAGGGGCACTTTAATATTAACTAAATATTGGCTAAAAAAGCTCTTATATGTCAGCTTTCTTTTTAGATCAAGGCAAAAATGGCAATTGTGCTCACAGTAGCTCCAGTGACATTATTGCAGTGGCTTTAGTTTTGTTCGGAATACATGTAATGCACATATAAATTAATATGTAAATCGGATTGTAAAATTTAGGTTTATATAAACAGAACCTTCAGAATCAGAAATCAGATTTCTGATTGAGAAAAATTAATTGATGTAAACATCTATTGTATTTTTGTTGTTGCCATTATGATACTTTTACCACTTGTGCCTAACAACACCACCTAACTGTGGTAGAATCAGTGTAATGAATGACCTTGTTTGGCTTATTGTTTTGTGGTGTTACTCTCTTTTGACAAGGCTACATGTCTGGAAGTGCCAAAAGATTCGAGGTGTAGAGATTCCTGGATGACATGTTCAAGCTTACCATTCCCTCTTCACCGTGGAACCGCACGGCAATGCCTTGTTTGAGTTTCTCATTAGAGGACTTGGATACAACCTCACAGCTGCTTCGGAATATTGAGTCTGAAAGAAGATGAAAAAAAAAAAAAATGAAGGAAGTGGAGGCTGAAATATGAAGTAACCTTTAAACAGAATATGTAGAAATGCATCTACCTCTGTGAACAAGAAGAATATCATTTTCATTAACCGGCCGGTGAACCATGTCTGAGTCTGGCTGTCCGGCCAGAAGATGTTCATAAAACCACTCACACCTGTCTTTAAATGGCTAAGGCAGAGAGGTAAACAAAGACCCATTAAACATGATGACAATCATTCAGTCCTGCTGCACTAGAGTGCCCACCTGGCTACTGACCGGTTGCAGGACAGTAGGTGTAATTTTGCGGGACACGTGTAAAACAGATACATTTACTACTATGTTGCTATGTAAATATTGATTTACATTCGTTGGCAAACTTGGCATATGCACTGAATTAATGTTAATGTTTCTTACAATTCTAGATTCACGAATGCACATGGAGGACAAAGTTTGAGCACGCACCTGTAATATCGGAGTGAGAGAGCGCGCGTCCAGTTTTGTGCGAGAAGGGATTTCTGCTAGCGCATTTGATGCGCTCTTGTGTTACAATAATGAGCTCTAAACATTTGTCATTATAATAACGCAATAGAAACCACCTTAAATTAACTATTAACGTGAGAAGAAAATGTCATGTCTGAAAGTTGCAATCAACTTTTTATTGGTTAAAAAAAATGGAGAATATCTTTTTTTTCCGTAGATGCTCAATCATTTCGGCGCATGTTCGGCGGGATCGGCGCATGTTCGTTGGATGGATGATTACATGCTTTAAATCATCAATTTGGTCAGATTTGAGCAGCTCTCAATCCTTGCTGGTGTAGCTGAGTTTACCGACTTTAATGAGGCCCGCACTTATTCCTTTGCGCTGTCCACTCTTTTGTCATCAGCGGGAAAAACTCGCTCTACGATTGCGTTGGTTGGTTATTTTCACAGCTAGAATATGACGGCTGCAGATTTTTAAATGCCAGTCGCAGTTTTTATTATATTTCTTACTGTGGTATTGCAATTTCAGTGATGAAAAAATAATAATACGGACATGCGGGACACTACTTGCATTTTGCGGGACAAAGCTCCCAATTTCGGGACTGTCCCGCAAAATGCAGGACGGGTGGTCACCTTATGCTGCACTGCTCTTGTCTCACAGATGAATTCTTAGGCCTAAAACATATTTTACACAAAGATGCAAATGAAGACCTGAATGCTTGATTAATGCAATGCAAGCACACAGCGTTAACTCCAGCAGGTCAAACTAGGGCTGCACGATATATCGCTTTAGCATCGATATCAAGACATGCGCATCCGCCATAGTCACATCACAGGATGTGCGATGTCAAGAATAGGGATCGTAGTTGACACGACAAGGCACTGTGGTTCGAAATGCACATGATTCTTGGATTAATTGCAGATTAATTGAAGTTTAACCATCATAGAATGAAAGTTTATCATCTTCACATGTTTTAGGTCCTGTCAGTTTAAACATTCAAGTGATTTTAAACCATTTAAGTGCAAGAAGACACGAAAGAGAACTTAATTCAAAATTTGCGCGCCGTTTTCTGTGCACAAACACACAGAACAGCCGAGACAGAACGTGAACACTTTCATTTGTTCGATTGTATTTATCTATGCTTTTAATTTGTTTATTATTTTCTATACAGATTCACTCCCCTACAAAATCACCCCAATCATTCTAGATTGATTCAGTCTTTCCAAATAGAGATATTCATCTGGTGGAACTGTTTTCATATCGCAATATATATTGCAGAAAAAACAAAATATTGCATTGTCAGTTTTTTTTCCCCCCGATATTGTGCAGCCCTAAGTCAAACTAAATATTATATGAGCCATTTTCTTTTATTTTTTGGGGGTTTGCGATTTATGCAATCCTATTAGCATGTCTACAGTTTCAATACCCTAATTTGTGTGATTTTGTGAATTCTATTAAGTGAAATGTTTTATTTTAATTAATAAATAAAAACTACACCAGGGCTGAAAATGTAGTCTAAATTAATTGTCACTCACTTGATCCAAGCTAGTCTGTTCAATAATGTCACTTCTTGGGTGATACAATTATTATTCATCATCATCTTAAGGAGAGGGATACAGATATTTGTTTAATTAATATTAATTGAAAAATTTAATTTTCATGTGATGTTTATCTTAAGTTAGATTTATCAAAACATACAGTATGTATACTTCCAATGCATATAGATGAAATACTATATAACATTAAATAGGGTATCAAATCAAGTAAACAGGCTCATTTCTTCATGACTCCTAAAGTTTTCCAGGCCCTATGGGAGTCGAGGACCCTGCTAAAGTCCACATCAGATCGTGTGGATCTGATCAGCAGATTTTACTTCAGCTCCAGGATCTGTTTCAGGACTGTTTCATGCTTACCTGGCCTTTAATGATATGCATGAAGCGAGACATGAGTTCAGGACATTCCAGCAGGAAGTGGAAGTGGTTGAAGATGATTTTGGGATTCCTGGGAACAATGGAAGAGCAACTGTGAGAAAGTATAGGGCTACACATGCATACATACACATACGCACACTGCCATATTTACTCATATATTTTAAACTGTAATTTATTCCTGCGATCAAAGCTGAATTTTCAGCATCATTACTCCTGTCCTTCAGAAATCATTCTAATATGATAACATTTATGATTATTATCAATGTTGAAAACAGTTGTGCTGCTTTATATTTTTGTGAAAACTGTGATACGTTGAACGTTCATTGTATGGAAAAGAAATGCATGTTATTTTTTTCTCATTAAACTATTCCTTTAATAAGCAATGTAACGGATTTATAATTGCTCTTGACGTACCTTGTCACAAAACACTTGAGCACTTCATCATGTTTACAGACAAACTCGATGAATCGAGGCGAGGTCATGCTAGATATCAGAGAAGGAAAAGGAAAATGAAGGAAGAGCATGCAGTGTCTCAGACTTGGCAATGAGAGTATATAAATTATGCATTAATTAAAGATTGATTTAACGATCTAATAACATTATCATTAGAGAAACAGCCTGTGGTGTCAGGTGACGATTAAACCATATTATTAAACACTCATTTAGCAACTCGTAATATAATACCTGCACATAATGTAATAAGTATTACTAGTATTAAAGTAATAAAATGTTCATAATGTAATGATTTTCTCATAATGTAATGAAATTGAGTTTCTGAAATTTATTACATTATAGTAATAAATACTGTAGTAACTTATATCGTAACCGCTATTTACAATATAATTGCCTTTCAATATAATAAATTTGATCACAAAACGTAATAACAGTTTTATATAAAACAAGCTATTACATTAAAAGAAAAGTAGCTACATATTAGGAATAACAACATTGCAACATTTTTTGTACAAATTTTGTGATTACGATGTGCTCCATTATTTTAAATCTCTTTGACCCAGAAACACATTTTCAGTCCATTACAAAAAAATAAATAAATAAAGAATTATAGAATTATACGTTTTTAATCATTTTTGAGATATAGTCACATAAATGGTTGTCATAAAAACTTGCTTATATTCTATAAAAATGTATAATACATTTTTCTAGATAACTAATGAACTAAAGACATTATTGGCCAAATCTTTCTGAGGTAAACTTTATACTGATGATTTGGGTTATGAACATATAAGTAATGTACAGTAATAATTATAATAATAAACTGTTTACCGTTTAAAAAAAATGTACTGTATAGAAGAAAAAGAAAATTCTGTCTCAATGACAATGTTTATAATGTAATACATTTCACATTTAGGTCCACGTGTAAATGTGAGATGTTGACAGTTAACCAAAGCAGCCTACGGTGTATTCAAGATATACATTTCGTCAGTATGTGTGTTTTCCTACTGGGTATTGAACGCATGAACTTGTCGTTATCCCTTTTTAATGGTTTTCTGCAGTTTAGTTTGAATAAACGGTCTGTGCGGACTGGGAAGAAACGTCTGAGTTTGAGGTCAGTCTTACCCATGTGGCATCTGACAGGAACAACACATGTAGAAGGCCTGGATCACGGCGCTCAGGCGATTGGCTATCATAGAGATGACATCCTGACCGTCGGCACAACCCTCTGGCGTCTTCATCACTGACTTGGCGTCCAGCAACAGAGGGGCATTTTCACTGGATACAGAGGGGTCGCCCTCCTGCTTTTTCAGGAAAAGTGACGCAATGTCATTTCCTGAGGATGAGGTTGTTGCGTCTGTGCACTCCTTCTCCAGCTCAGTGGAGATGAGAACCAGCCATTCATCAAGAGAGTGCCATAACAGCTCCAGAGGCTAAACAGCAACACAAGAGAACGTCACGTCAACACAGCTGTGCTTCACAAGACCAGAGCAGCTTTGGTCTTTCAAACTGAGAGAAATGAATCCATTCTTCAGCAGAATGAATGTTCGTCTATGGTCTATACACTAGGGCCAGGTGATGTATTCAATATTTACAGTATAGTGATGTCTAAAAATAATGTCTGGCCTAGGAAATTTCACATCTTCAACCTTTATTCAAATATTATTACAAATGTGTAAGCATATTGCGTAATTGTGCTTGGAGTCGATTGTTTTATTTATGATAATAACGCAATGAAACATGACAAACTGACATCATTTTTAGCCAGAGAGAATCAACCAAATATAAATAACTGATTATGTTGTTCTCAATGTATGCTTTTTCCTGTCAGCTTTTTTTTTTTTATCTATGCATATTTTATTTATTTATTTTTTTTTTTGCATAGTAAAATAAAACCTGTAGCTGTAGTTTGTATTATATATATATATATATATATATATTACATAATATTTTCCTCATATTTTGATGGTTTAATCAAACTCAAACAAATATCCCCTCCGAAAATCACTTTTGGCCACTACTGTATATGATCTTTTATATAAAACGAAGTGACATTGTAAATATCTTATTTGCACATTAATTTTGCAGCAGTATACTAGTTTGAGTGCTTGTGACATTCCATAAAAATGTTAGATCTTTTAATATTATCTCTGATTGAAACTAGAGGAGGCAAGTTTGATTCATTACTGACAATAAATTCTTCCAAAAATTTCCTGTCAAAGCACATATTCAAAGGATCGGATCATCGGTCAAAAATGTTCACTGAGGTCCGCAGTAAAATGTGGGTGTTCCTTCAACTTTGCGCATTTTTGGCCTTGTGGGTTTTCAGAAAATAATTTTTTTTTTTTTTCACACTCTCATTAGTTACTGTGTTTAACCATATTCCACGGTGGAAATTATAATTAAACAGTTTGAAAATAAAATTGTCTAAGGACAATTTCAAAGTAGGTAAGATTTTAAATCATAATTTCACCATAATCCTGATTGTAAATTTTGTAAAATAATTAGCTTTTTGCAAGCATCACATTTTATTTAATCACCAGAATGCTGTTATATCCTTGTAAACAAATACATTCACTTTTGATAAAATGTTATTAGAAGCTAAAATCTTTATTGTGATGGAAATTTAATAATTTCACACTTTTCAAAAATGTAATATAATTAAATAATAAAAATATATGTATAATAATATAAGTGTATAATTATTTAAAGGGAACTCAACACTGCGTTTGACACGCTTTGGGGAACGCCTCCTCGTGAACCGGTGCCTGAAAACAATTATCGCCTGAAAACAATTATCAACTCAAAACAATCCTACTGGCCAGCGACTGCCTATGGCGTCATCATAGCGCGACCCGGAAGTATATAAGGAGCGCCTAGAGAAGCAGTCAGTATCTTATCGTCTGAAGGGACTGTTCAGCTGGCATGTATGGCAGGTAACGCAGTGTCTCGTTCCCTGTTCTCAGGGAACCATGGTTACATATGTAACCTGAGATGTTCCCTTTTGACACGCTTTGGATATACCCATGCTTAAGGGGAATGCATGCCAAAAAATGGCTAGACAAACGTCAGAACTAGCAGTTTGCACGAGGAGGCGTTCCCCAAAGCGTGTCAAACGCAGTGTCTCGTTCCCTGTTCTCAGGGAACCATGGTTACATACGTAACCTGAGATGTTCCCTTTTGAAAGGGAACTCAACACTGCGTTTGACACGCTATGGGGAATGATATACCCATGCCGTCATGCTTGAGGGGAGTGCATGCCAAAAAATGGCTAGACAAACGTCAGAACTAGCAGTTTGCACGAGGAGGCGTTCCCCAAAGCGTGTCAAACGCAGTGTCTCGTTCCCTGTTCTCAGGGAACCATGGTTACATACGTAACCTGAGATGTTCCCTTTTGAAAGGGAACTCAACACTGCGTTTGACACGCTATGGGGAATGATATACCCATGCCGTCATGCTTGAGGGGAGTGCATGCCAAAAAATGGCTAGACAAACGTCAGAACTAGCAGTTTGCACGAGGAGGCGTTCCCCAAAGCGTGTCAAACGCAGTGTCTCGTTCCCTGTTCTCAGGGAACCATGGTTACATACGTAACCTGAGACGTTCTCTAACCATTGTCTGTGCAGATTGCGATCACCTGCTGCTGATTACTGGGCTGCTGATTAGCGATTAGCGGATATAAGCAGTCCCCAGTCAACCAAGAGGCAGAGAGAGAGGGGAGGCGGTTTGTCGCACTTGATGTGTCCCTTCATGTCTCCATTCCCAGATCAATTTGCTGTGTTACTCAACCAAACAATGGAGAGGGGGGTCCCTTGTTTCTTTTGTTATTCTTTTCTCTTGTTTTGTGGTTAAACAAGGAGAAAGGGTAGTTGATTGTTTTGTTTTTTGTTTTTTTTCTGATTTTTATTTTTATTAGGTAAGTTAGTTTTCTTTCAAATTAGTTAGCGGGTTGTTTTGTTTGTTATTTTTTTGGGCTCCCATTTCCTGAGGTAAACTGTAATTTATTTTCACTAATTAGTCTACTTTTTATTATTTGCTTCTCTTTTTGTTTGTTAAATAAAAGATTGTTATGGTTATAACTTTTTGAGCAGCAAAGAGGTGTTGTGTCATGATCCTGGGTCTGGAGACGGGCACATCAACATCTCTCCTAGTTTTTATTGTTCGTTTCTATTTCTGACTATAAAAATGGGAACTTAACAAAGTGCTTAAAAATCTGTAAATTTATGTGTAAAAAGTCACTGAGTGACTGATTTGAAAAGTTAGTAATAAAATGACAGACCGTGTTAAATCATACATAAAATAAGTAAATAATGGAAGTCAAGAACGTTTTCAATGTCAGTTGAAATCAGGTAGTTTTAATACAAAATCAGTTTATTACTATGCACTGTTATACTGGTGCACTAAAAAAACATCATTAAATATTGTTCATTGAGTTCATTTAGTGAAAACATTTCTTGGCTGTTTTAAAGGTTTTTTACTTGCATTAAACACTCTGAATCTAAAAAATAAAAAATCATCAAATTATTCTGCATATTAATCATAATTTTATGCATATCTGGGTTATGGTTATCTTTCAGCTTTCAAGCTTTCAGTCAATGGTGCCAATTCTGTCATACTGTCCATTGATCAACGTATGCTACAAGAATCAAACACTGAAACAGAACATCACTTTCTTTAAGCATCTGAACATTTATGATTAGCATACAAGCAAGATTTGTTTGCAGTGTAATGCGCACTGACCTTGAACACCTGGCTACGGGGCGTCTTGTTTCCATTGTAGCACATGTCAGTCCCGTTGTTGGGGGAGGACGGTCCAAGGCAGAACACATGACAGAAGATCCGGATAATCCGGAGTAAACTCTTTGTTTGGACCTCAAAGTTACTTGACAAACTGAATGGAAACAGAGTGAGAAACAGATTTGAGTAAAGGAAGTTCTAAATAAGAAGAGGAATTTCTTAAAAAACGTGGATAACGTAAATGCACCTCAGCAGTTTGTGTCCATTTGTGGTGGCCACCTCCGCCAAACTGGTCAGGATCCTTTGGTAGTTGGAGTCACTCTGCTGTGAAACATGTTCTAGAACCTGCCTTAGCTTAGAAATAATATTCAACATGTAAAAAGACATTCATGTACATAAACTTATGAAGAAAGATAGATGAGGAAAAAAGAGGTGTACCATGTTTTCTTTAATGTCATCGTTCTGGGTCATCTGTATCAACGTCTGAAACAGTCTGCCGTGGTGCTGGATGAGGATTTCACACGTTTCGCCATAACCACCCTGAAATTAGTTACAGACGAGATTTAGTGTCCAGCATATGAGCACCCAAGTTATCATTAACTACAACTAAAACTACTATTAAAAACATTTCTGTTCACTGAAATAAAACTTAAACTAAAAATGTTGCCTTGGCTAAAGATTAAGATTAAGATTGAAAGTTTAAGATGAGACAACTATTAACTGACAATAAAAACTAAAACTGAAATAAAACTAAATTAATCTTAAATAGCAATATAAAAAAATATATATATATATATATATATTAAAATGACAAAAGCACTTTACAAACATTAAACATTAAAGGGTTAGTTCAACCAAATGATAATTCGGCCATTAATTACTCACCCTCATGTCTTTCCACACCCGTAAGACCTTCGTTCATCTTCAGAACACAAATTAAGATATTTTTGATGAAATCCGATGGCTCAGTAAGGCCTGCATCTTCAGCAATAACACTCCATTTTCAATGCCCCGAAAGCTACTAAAAACTTATCTTTTGTTTCGAATCAGTGGTTCAGAGCGCCAAAGTCGTGACTTTGGCAGTTTGATACACGCTCCGAACCACTGATTCGAAACAAAAGATTCGTAAAGATTCGAAGCTTCATGAAGCAGTGTTTTGAAATCGCCCATCACTAGATATTGTGGAATAAAGTCGCTATTTTATTATTTTTGGCACACAAAAAGTATTCTCGTCGCTTTATAATATTAAGGCTAAACCACTGTAGTCACATGAAATATTTTAAATAGGGCATTGAAAAAGGGAGTGTTATTGCTGGCCTTACTGAGCCATCGGATTTCATCAAAAAATATCTTAATTTGTGTTCTGAAGATGAACGAAGGTCTTACGGGTGTGGAACGACATGAGGGAGAGTAATTAATGACAGAAATTTCATTTTTGGGTGACCTAACCCTTTAAACTAAAATGAACATGAAACCTAAAAATAAAAGCTAATTCAACCTATTAAAAGCATTTTTGTTAACTGAAATAAAGCTGAAATAAAATAAAATATAAACTTTTATTTCAGATGGGGCCTGTAGCTGATATCCCAGCAAAAAAAAACAAAACAATAAAATGACAAAAGCGCATCACAAAATTACTGGAGGTGTGACGAGATCTCATGAGATTAAAATCGAAGTGAAAAGCTGTCTCGCGATATGGCCATGACGGAGTGTGAGGGTGAAATTAGGATAGAATATGCCACCGCTACGTTTACATTATGCCTCCACTGTCATTTTGCTTTTTACAGAAATAAAAAACATTTCATTAAGTTGGAAACGGTCAATCCCATCCAGTTTACGTAGTGCAGCAGGAATCAGGGTTCAGTGATTACGTGACAAGAGCAAGTGACTGACAAGGCCATGGCGGAGGATTCGTTGCACAACAGAGTCTTATTGTCTGACAAATGTCTTGTATTGTAGAATATGCGCTCAGCACCGCCGCTCTCTATTCACAGAGTACGCACGATCGCGAACGAAAGAGAAAGTAAAACGCGAGCACATATTCAAATGCGATTTCAATATGTTTAAATATTTTTAAGAGTGGCTCCCTGATACATGCAAATATTTCCCAATATGAAAGCTATCTTAGTCTGGGCTGTGCAGTTGTAACCGTCTCTCAGTTCTGTATCATGCTTGAGGAAAATGTGTTCTCTTGAATATGCACTTTGAATATTGAAAGAGTACTTTGATTATGGTTGCACTTATAGTTTGCACTTAATAAGACTACATTCATTTTTATTTATACTGTTTTTATTTCTATGATCAAATTGTGGAAAGGAGTTCAGTTAGGAGGTCAAAGTTCTCATATGAAATCATGCAGGAGAGGACCTTTTACAGTGCTTGAGTATTGTTGTCTTATGTAAACAGACCTGAAATGACATTCATTACAAGATGATTAGTTAAAACATTTCAAGCTATTTTTCTAGTGATTGAGGATTTCTTAAAAAAAATACTTAAAAAAAATCTCGTCTCCTTCTCGTAAACTTAATCTCGTGTCTCGTCTCGTCACACCCCTAAAAATTAAACTAAAATGAACATGAAACTAAAGATATAAAAATGAAAGCTAATTCAAAACATTAATCAAACTAAAATAAGAAGTAAACTACACTGTGTTCACCTGCACACACAGGTCCAGCGGCGTGACCCCATTCTTGTCTGGCAGATACTTGGCTCCCCTGAACAGCAGTATCTGAGCTGTGTCCCTCTGACCGTGACTGCAACACAATGACAAACGCTTATAAACTGCACAATATCAATATCTTCAATGTGAACAGGTTTAGATTGAAAATCCGCTCATTTTTCTATGATGTTTAGCACTTTGTTCTCTGCTAGTAAACAAATTAGTTCTGATCTTGAGTGTATAATGAACATGACAGACCAACAGTGGAAAAACAACCATTTTTAATGACAAATTCTGTTCTGTTCTTCACACAAAGCTACCAAAATGGCTTGGATGCTGTCAGAGCCATAGCCTCGTGGTCAACCTACAGTGCGCAGGCAATAAGAAGGACACAGATGAGGATGAGGAGAAACTTTTGCTTTGTATAGAGCGGTCACCATCGTACTGATGAGTATAGCAGCTCACCGTCCCTCCACAGACTAACATAAGAGCAAAAAAAATCCACTTTTGCCCGCAGTCTAAACGTAATATTTGTATTTCACCCTCCGTTCAGGACTCAAGACAACATCCTGGTAGCCCACCAGTAATGATGACCCTGCCATTCCCGAACCCAGACAGATGCGTATGGTTCATTTACAACGCGCAAAAGTGAGTATAAAATTAAAAAGAGTCAGAGCAGGTCCGGACTTTTTTCAACCCCATGTTTGATTACTCTTTTTAATTCTCTGTTGTGAGGCATGTTAGTGTTGATCACATCATCATCAGCCTTGAGTGGACTGATATCAGTGGCAAAATGTAAGAGACGGATGCAGTGCTGTTCCTCAGCAACCAAAGACGAACACTCAGAATACCAACAGCGGCGTATCCTCATCAGGACACATTCTTATTAGCCTGTCATTACAGCAAAGAAAGCTAAATTCTCTAGTTATTCTCATTAAACTCACAACAAAGCCCTGTGTTAAAAGGATTTATACAGGAAACATATCTGTTCAAACCCCTAATTATGTTTTTTGTGTAGTCAGAAAGCTGTCCCGATTCAGTCACTGAATGGAAGTTAATTTTCTTTAGGGGCCACATTCTAATTCTTGACCAAATGTGTCACTTTCCCATATCAGGCCAAAGTGAAACAAACAGTAATCATGGTAAACAGTCCATCTTTACATTGGCAGCTGGTAGTTCTGTGAATATGATCACCTGCAGGCGAAATAGAGCGGAGTCGCTCCAGACACATTGGGCCTGTTGATGTCCGCTCCACTGTCCAGAAGACACTGCACTGTCTGTGGGAAACATCACAAGAACATAACTTAATACAATTAGTAAAAGGGACGTTCAGTTCTAGCGTGCAACTGTTGTAGTCAGACGGTTTTCGTACAGTCTTGTGTCCATTCTGGCAGGCCACATGTAAGGCTGTCTGGCCCATGGCGTCCTCCACGTCCACATTAGACACATGCTGCACCAGGTCATGAAGAAGCTCAGTCCTTCCATTCACTGCCAGCCAATGAATCTAATGACATGAGAGGATGAGATAAAGAACACAATATTAGTCAATAATATTCAGTTTGCACATTTCACATTTACAATATTGCACATGTATTTCCATTTAAATGTTCTTTTTTTATAACTTTTGTTTTTATTAATATCCCATATTACCCTTAATTGCTGCAGACATTGTTAAAATACCCAACTAAATAAATAAACAAATAATAAGAGTAATAATAATACCAACAACAACAAAACCACTCAAAGGTTTGGATATATACGTGCAGGAATTCATGTTTCTAATGGTCTAGGCCAGTGATTTTCAACCATTTACTATTTATAAAAATAATAATTTTCTTAATATATGTAAAAAATGTCTAATTAAACATAATAATTCAATATATAACGAAATAACAAAACAAAAAAAAAAAATCAATATTAAACTGTTACTGTGTATTCACTATTTAAGCTTGCTGTTTGGTTGTGTAAAAACCACCAATTGCATACAGTTACTGTAGGCTACAGCAGATTTAAACATGGATAAATGGTTATCAGCAGGGTCGCTAAAAAGGACAAATGCAGATATTTAGCTTATTTTAGCTTTACATATTTTTTAATTTATTTTTAATAATAGGATATTGGTGAAAAAGATTTAGTAAACGCTCCAGTGCGTATTTGTGCTCTGTAAAGCGTCAAAGGTTTCTATTTACAACGTGCTTTTGCGATGTTGACATATATCACAGACATATCTGTTGAATTCTTGAACGCAATGGCCAATCAGAGGTGTTCAAGCTAGTCAGAATCCGCTCACCACTCAAAACGCCAACGTTTTTGTTCAGTGCCGAGTTCTGCAAGCTCTCAAATCTTCTCATTTTAACAAACAAAGTGTATACACGATGTAAAGAGATTTATTGTGCAGTGTAGACAGCTTCACATACACGCTGCAAATGGAAAATTCACTCTTGAAATTGCAATGATTGACATAAGCCGCGTTTCCACCGCAGGAACTAGGAAATTTGGGGTGGTACTCGGTGTGTTTCGACCGCAGGAACCAGGGTCTAAATGAAGTTCCGGGTAAAAAAATTCCCCCTCTGAACGTACCTGCTCGCTAGGTAGTACTTTTTCAAAGTTACAGAACATGCTGATTGGTTGAGCTCAAGCAGCATTTTATTTCAACCATCGTTTTTTAATTTTTTTTTATTATAAAGTCTGTAGGGTGGGTGCAGTAAGAGTTGTTTGCTATTCAAATCAACAATGGAGCTTCAAAAATACGACCGATGGACTGACGGTGAGGTTCAGGCTTTATTATATGTTGAGGACGAAATCCAACGGGAACTGGAAAGTCGTGCGCAGGCCTATGTCACCGGACTATCTTCACGGTACTGAACTATGGAAACGCAGGTATAGGTCTGGGAGGAAAAAGGTCCTGGGACAAATTGTTCCGGGTGATTTTGGTGGAAACGCGGCTATAGTGACCATAGCAATGGACGGGACAAAAGTCTGATATATGTGCATTAAGGCTAAAGCACCAGATTTGATTCTGGAACCGGCCTCGGTAAGCCATCTGCATTTTCTGTTCATTGCCAGTTTATTCAATCAATACATATATATTACAATTATATATTAAATATATGAATTGTCATAAAGTGGTAGAGGGATAATAATAATATATTTTTTTTTTTTTTAGTTTTTGTTATTTCTGTCTTAAATGTGCAGTTTTATCATCATACTCACAGCAGTGAGACCTTCATTATTGCAGATATTAACATCAGCATTGAACTCTAACAGTCTGCCCATACACTTCTTCTGTCTGTGAAAATATAAGACAACATGGGAAGAAAAGATCATGGAACTCAACATAAATTAATTTTTCAGTCTGAAGAAAATGACTGATCAGATACCTTTTTTTTTTTTGCATGCATGCATGCATGCAATAAAGACAAATGCTCAGGCTTGAATGGGTAAAGACTAATGAATGTAAATTGTTCTGCTTCCAGCAGGCGGCAGTGCTGCGCCAAGTTTATAAAACCCTGCGTTTACCCATTTCTTGCAGCCAGATGCAGAGGTGTGCAGCCGGAGATATCCTGATAGTTTGGATTCGCTCCACGCTTTAACAGCAGGACAAGACACTCTACCGATCCACAACTGAAACAACAACAACAACAAATAAAAATCCGAAGAACATATTCAATTTAGGTCATTATATATATATATATATATATATATATATATATATATATATATATATAAAATGCTGTTTATTTAGGAAACACTAAGAAAACTGGAAACCCCTTAAAAATGTGGTTGTGTCAATTCTGTAATTTTGTGAGAATGTGAAAAAAAAAAAATTATACAGCAACAACTTACTTGGCAGCAATGTGTAGAAGGCTTCTTTTAACACGTCCGAAGGCGTAGTTGACATCAAACTTTGAGTTTAAAAGCAATTCAGAAACTGACCTGTAAGCATAAATAAGATAGGAGTTTATAGTAGTTTAATTGTGTTGCATTCTCACTGTAGTCAGGGAAAAAAAAAAATATATATGTCGGACTAACAATGCGTTCCTCATGGGAACAGTGACACTCACCTGTGCTGGTCAGCCATGACCATGGGCATGAGGGTGTACACAGCTGTTTCACTATCTACAAGAACAAAAATACACATATTTCAAATATATTTTCTGTCAAACAAAGACTGTCCCAAAACGGTGCACTTGCAAACAGCTTTGGAAGATGGAATATCTTATGTTAAATGTAAAGTACATCAGGGTATGCTGCACTACCTTTAATTTATGCTGGATTAAATAAGTTACTATATTACAATGATGAGAGTATATTGAGAATCGTCATCAAGAACAAAGACAAAAGTACAATGTCCAGATGCATTACAGACTGTTTTGAGCACATTTCATGTCTGTACTAATACTTTTAAAACTTTTTTTTCTCTCAAAAATATTTATCAATTAAGGGAAAGCATTTTATCAATTTCAAACAAATATTTTGTGCGCCCCATTTTGTTTCAGTTTGTTTGAAGTTGCCTTGATGTCCCTTAAATTTGTTTTTTTTTTTTTTAGTGAGTGGGTTAAAATGATTTATATTCCTTTTATCTCAAACATCTAAATACTTATACAAGCTTTGTTGTTAGACTGAGTTTAAATTTAATTTCATTTAATTTAAATTCATGTCCACAAAAGTTCTGTCAACTATGTTACTGACCAAACAACACCCTGCAATTAAAAAAAAATAGTTTATAACAACACCATGATGCAATGCAGGGCTCTGCGGTAACATTTTTCATTACACTTATGCTCCTAATAAAAACAATTTAGAGCACATTAAAAAATTTAGGAGCACGTTCTGATCAATAACAGACATTAACTTTCCCATTACAGGGCGATATTTGCCCCTTTAAATGAATTTCCTGGGGCATTTGTACCATTATAAGAGCAATTTTTCTAATCTTATTAAATGTATGCATCATATTTGATACATTTCTTAAAATAAAATAGAAAATTTGTTTTTAAATTTTAAACAATAAATTCAATTACAACAATAACACCCAATGAGACTGTTACCAATAAAAAATTTTTTTTTTTTTAAAAATCCATCTTTGCACTGCAGAAGTGGCACAGAAGCTTCATCTGAAGTGGTATTATTTAGACATTTACATACAGGTGCTGGTCATATAATTAGAATATCATCAAAAAGTTGATTTATTTCACTAATTCCATTCAAAAGGTGAAACTTGTATATTATATTCATTCATTACACACAGACTGATATATTTCAAATGTTTATTTCTTTTAATTTGGATGATTATAACTGACAACTAAGGAAAATCCCAAATTCAGTATCTCAGGAAATTAGAATATTATGAAAAGGTTCAATATTGAAGACACCTGGTGCCACTCTCTAATCAGCTAATTAACTCAAAACACCCGCAAAGGCCTTTAAATGGTCTCTCAGTCTAGTTCTGTAGGCTACACAATCATGGGGAAGACTGCTGACTTGACAGTTGTCCAAAAGACGACCATTGACTCCTTGCACAAGGAGGGCAAGACACAAAAGGTCATTGCAAAAGAGGCTGGCTGTTCACAGAGCTCTGTGTCCAAGCACATTAATAGAGAGGCGAAGTGAAGGGAAAGATGTGGTAGAAAAAAGTGTACAAGCAATAGGGATAACCGCATCCTGGAGAGGATTGTGAAACAAAACCCATTCAAAAATGTGGAGGAGATTCACAAAGAGTGGACTGCAGCTGGAGTCAGTGCTTCAAGAACCACTACGCACAAACGTATGCAAGACATGGGTTTCAGCTGTCGCATTCCTTGTGTCAAGCCACTCTGACAGCGTCAGAAGCGTCTCGCCTGGGCTAAAGACAAAAAGGACTGGACTGCTGCTGAGTGGTCCAAAGTTATGTTCTCTGATGAAAGTAAATTTTGCATTTCCTTTGGAAATCAGGGTCCCAGAGTCTGGAGGAAGAGAGGAGAGGCACACAATCCACGTTGCTTGAGGTCCAGTGTAAAGTTTCCACAGTCAGTGATGGTTTGGGGTCCCATGTCATCTGCTGGTGTTGGTCCACTGTGTTTTCTGAGGTCCAAGGTCAACGCAGCCGTATACCAGGAAGTTTTAGAGCACTTCATGCTTCCTGCTGCTGACCAACTTTATGGAGATGCAGATTTAATTTTCTAAAAGGACTTGGCACCTGCACACAGTGCCAAAGCTACCAGTACCTGGTTTAAGGACCATGGTATCCCTGTTCTTAATTGGCCAGCAAACTCGCCTGACCTTAACCCCATAGAAAATCTATGGAGTATTGTGAAGAGGAAGATGCGATATGCCAGACCCAACAATGCAGAAGAGCTGAAGGCCACTATCAGAGCAACCTGGGCTCTTATAACACCTGAGCAGTGCCACAGACTGATCGACTCCATGCCACGCCGCATCGCTGCAGTAATTCAGGCAAAAGGAGCCCCAACTAAGTATTGCTGTACATACTGTTCATACTTTTCATGTTCATACTTTTCAGTTGGCCAAGATTTCTAAAAATCCTTTCTTTGTATTGGTCTTAAGTAATATTCTAATTTTCTGAGATACTGAATTTGGGATTTTCCTTAGTTGTCAGTTATAATCATCAAAATTAAAAGAAATAAACATTTGAAATATATCAGTCTGTGTGTAATGAATGAATATAATATACAAGTTTCACTTTTTGATGATATTCTAATTATATGACCAGCACCTGTAGACTGCTTAATGCAGCTCATTGGTAAATAACGTTGTACAAATGTTTTTATTTAGAAATATGTAACAAAAAAATGAGTAAAAGCCTAAATTAAATCTGTTTATGATATAAAGCGATCATGTCTCTTCAGAAAATTTGGACTAAACCGCTCAATTCATATGGATTAGTTTTACAATCTCTTTATGAACTTTTTGAAGCATCACAGTGGTAGTTGCGTAGCGGTTTATAAAGGGACAGAAAGCTCTCAGATTTCATCAAAATATCTTAATTTGTGTTCTGAGGATGAATGAAGTTCTTACGGGTGTGAGTAATTAATGACATTAATTAATGAATTAATTTTCATTTTTGAATGCCTTCAGTCGATTAGTCAAATATTTGGGGTACACTGTTAAGGTTTACAATATTTCTTTTGATTATGAGTTCAAATGTGAGGTTAACCTGATAACATTTGGTTGGCCAGACAAGGCCTGACATTGAAATAATCCTAAATCAAAGTCAAAATGGTGAAAGTGTCAAACACTAAGTAACCCTGTAAAGCAAATCTTGGATAACATACTGCATGACTGTCAGATGACAATATGTATATTATGTTGTGAATATCTTGGAATAACTAGATTAGTTCTTCTCCTATCCTTTCACAGTATATCTTATTATTGTTTTTCTTCTTCATCGTTTAATTTTGGTGTAAAATATCTCCTGCCCAGAGAATAATCCAAATAACGTTACACTTTCAGGTATTTAGTAGTAATTGACCAAATATGGACAAACCCGAAAGAATGTTTGGCCGTAGACAGGAATCCTTCCCGGAAGGATGACTACAATGTATCCAGGGTCGCCTTGACAACTTCAGTACTCTTCAGAAATCGGAATGTTTGTAAATAGATTGTATTGTGTGACGTCTCACCTTCGGGGAGTTCCACGGTCCTCGCGCGGCGCAGGGAGCGCGTCAATCGATTCAGCTGTACATTAAAATGCTCCATCGCCCGTTCCATCATATGAGATGACCAACACAGAATTCAGCTCATGGAACACTTACTCTCTCTCTCTCTCTCTCTCTCTCTCTCTCTCTCTCACTCACTCTCTCTGAAAAGCCAACGCCTCGATCTCTTCCATCGGCTGTTGGCTGATGCGCTGTGTTCGCGACTCATTCCACCGCACAATATCCCTCCATCGCTCTATGATTCATTTTTGGACAATATTTCCTCATGGTGTCTTTCTTCCTGTTTTCATTGCAATGCATTATGGGAAGTGTAGTCTTGTGATAAATGCACACGTAGACGCAAGGGTCAGTGACGTGACGCCTTTCCATTGGTCTTTAAACGATTTAAAACGTATTTTAAGGACTTTAATGTTACAAAACATTTCATATTCACAGCTTAAAGGTAGGCTATTTAACACTAACTAATTATGCAATAATTCAGTATTCCCGAAGGATTTCACGGATAATCTGAAAAGAATTATAAAATATAAGATGGAGGCAGATGACCCATTAAAAACATTGAGCGTTTACTTTTAAATTGTAATATACAGTCGTGTCTAAAAGTGATGTTCGGCCTAGGCAAATTTATCTTCTCTTTCTCTCACTGTACTGTTTTATATTAAAGCTATGTTACTTTAAAAGATAACGCAGTACACAAACAAGGAGCATACTGATGAGTGCACGTGAAGAAGTTCATCCAGGACTAGCAGTTGAGTGTCATTCTCAGAAGAAAGAGGATAGCAGCATGTCTCGCTCCTCCATGAAGTCCTCCTTTTGACCTGGAGATGGACAAATCACAACAAAGTGAATTTTAGTAGGATGTTCAATATAACAGCATGACAGTCAAAGGACGTGTGATTGTAGAGAGGAGAGAGAAGTTCATTTCCAGGTGTCGGAAATGAGCAAACCAGCTGTAATCCAGACCTCTTCTCTTCTACAAGCTTCCTCCAGTGTGCTGCGCTCAAACAAAGACAGTCAACCGAGAGAAAAAAAAGACCAGTATTAGAAATACAGGGATTTTATGATGTATTCAAATGAAACGCAATCAGATTTTGTCATGTTTTTGTGATTTTAATTTCAACATACGGTTGACATTACATCATTTTATGTAGATTTACCTTCATGAGAAGACTATAAGACACACAAGAACTATAAAGACTACAACAACACTACTGTGTTCCAGTGTATGATGTAATAATAGCAGTAGAATGTTCAGGTGCAAAAAAAATCGACATTACAGCTGAGATTACACAATCTTTAAATAAAAATAAAAAAAACATTTAATAAATACAATAAAACACCAGCTTTTATGGCAGGACATCATCAAAATCAAATGTTTTTCTGAGAATTAGAATGTTACAGCTGTTACGAGGAGCTCTAAAAATACTACAAAGCACAAAATATGACTTATTTACATACTGAAAACAATCTAGTCTCCGATCATGGAATGTCTCAGACTCAATCAAAATGATCAAAAGCATCTCCTTGAAGCTTCGTGTTCATTCATGACTCATTCAATGTGCAGGTGGAACGCCAAATCTTTCTGTGACTGCAACAAATAAATAATAATAATAATAATAAATATAAAAGATGACCAGTTTGGCGTTTCCCACAGCAAAAGCTGAAGAAGATTGCAGAAACTCTCAGATCTACAGGCTTGCGGTGTTTCTGGGGAAAAGCAGCACAGATCAATGAGACTGCATTAGTAATAATGATTTGCAGTTGATCTGAATGCATCACATTGCATAGATTCATCTGTGGCTGCTTCTTAAAATGTGTCTTTTAGTTCATGACTATTGTTGAGGCCATCTCTGTTGCGTCAGAATCAGAGAAACGAAGAGTGTCCAATAAGGAGGAGTTATTATTCTCTCTCTCTCTCTCTCTCTCTCTCTCTCAGTAAATGATCTACTGATAACCCAAGTCAAACTCATCTCACACAGTCTTCAAGACATTTTTAGTTGTATATCAATTAATCAAATTTTGTCAAAAAAAAAAAAAAAAGTTAAGTTTTGTGTAATGCAAAAGCTTCGACTCAAGGATTCAGAGTTTATATTTCATCAAGAAAGCCACTTCTGCATCTTTGCCATGTAAAGTGTGATTCTGAGTAACTGTTCATACAAAATATGAGTGTTTGACTGAAGGTGGAAGAACACAAGAGGATGTTTGAGGTTTCTTACAAAACACCCATTGTGCAAATTTGTGTTAAACTTTGACACTTTATTTAGGACCGAGACTTTTATTTTGAAGTTCTGTGTCATTCAGTATAATCTCTATTAGTTCCTAATGGTGGGATTAAACAGATTAGCCAATAATAAAAGTCATGCGAGATCAGCATGTTCCTCCTGTCAAAATATAAAGCCATGCATTTGTTTGATCTGACAGATAATTAGATTTTTAAAACCACTGATTGTAAAAGTTATACCCCTGGAATGGTAAAGGAAGATGAAGATGAAGAGGACTTTGAGGAGGAGGAAGATTACAGAGCTGAAAACAGAGGGAACATTTCAGTTGTCTTTTCTGTCATGTGCAGTGTTTTGTCTGGTGAGTTTTTAGATACATAATAACTATATGTATGTGGAGACTTACAAACACTATCGTACCTGTTTGCATTAGACAAAAGATCAGCTGAAATGTGGTCCCAAAGTAATCATATTAACTTCAGGGATATTATATTATTCATCCATCATAACAGATTTTGGTTTCTAAACATTTATTTAGTCTAGGTGGAAAAATATTAAGGGTAATATAAAGATGTAAATATCTGAGAGACAGCTGGTAGATATCAGAATTAATACATGTTAGTTCAAATCGCGATACACGCATTAAAATACACAACAACAAGAAAAATGAAGCTATTTTATTTCAGACCAAATGCATTTTGCATTACGTATAAATGTATTTATCTCCACATTTTTTTTTTTTTAAATGTTTTATTAATTAAGAAAACCAGCAAGTTGTCATTTGATTTACAGGGCTTAGACACAAAACGAAAGACAGAAGAACAGTAAGTGAAGTAAAAATACATAAATTAATGTAAAACTCAATACATGCTCAAAAAGAATAAACAACACCCTTCTACACACAAGAACCATATAAGAATTGCATGCGGTATTAAGAAAATATTATTAAAAAAATATATATTTATCAAATCCTACATTTTTATTCGCTTGCTATATGAAAGCCTATTGTACCAAATAAATACTTAAAGACTACAAACGATGGTGATTTGTCATATATGCGTCTTTTATTATGAAATCTGCATTTCATAATATAAGACGGCAATGACGTCACATTCCCGCGACAGTTTTTTTTTTTTAAGCAGTAGGAAAGTGCTGCTGAAGGTGCTGTTGTGACAGCAGTGTCATCGCTACTGCTTATTACATTTCTCTCATGTTTATGTGTGTTTTTAGAGCAGCTGAACTGGGTCATGTTGTCATGTTGGATAGGTCGAAAAAAAAAAAATGAAGCCACTTGCCAAAATGAGGAAGTCGCATCTCCCATAACACTTCCTTACAAGTGAACTCCCACGATCAGTGGCATTCAGTGTATTTTTGCCAGGTTTTTTTCTTTTCTGATTAGTGATATCCAGCGTGTTTGGACAGGTTTTCTCAGGAACTGGCGTTGTTTTAAAGCATCAGTAATGCTGAACGTGCCATCGCAGTCTTTTCCGGCAGCTGGATCTCAGCAGAGAGTCGCACCAGCCGGACAGTCCAGAAACAAGGTTATTGTCATTGATATTGAGTTAAGGGGTGATTTAAATGCATAGAGAGATGAGCCGGATATGTATTTATATTTAACATTAGTGTATGTCTAAATAGAGTTGTGTTTACAGCCCTGTAAACATGCTGCTGTGTGTAACGCGTACAGGTGGCACTAAAGCCCGGTCACAGTCTGCTGGACTGGATCCGACTGACCAAGAGTGGACGTGATTTGACTGGACTGAGAGGAAGACTGATCGAGGTCACAGAAGAGGAGCTGAAGAAACACAACACCAGAAATGACTGCTGGACGTGCATTAGAGGTAGAACCTCAAATTATTTAAATGATGATAATCCTTTCTTGAGCTGCAAATTAGCATATTAGAAGGATCATGTGACTCTGAAGACTGGAGTAAATTCAGCTTTCATCACAGGAATACATTTTTTTTTATATCAAAGTCACCATGTTTGTGTGTTTTTTGTAGGTATGGTCTATAACGTGAGTGCCTACATGGATTTCCATCCTGGTGGGGAGGCGGAGTTAATGAGGGCTGCTGGGATTGACAGCACTGACCTGTTCGACCAGGTAAAATGCTGCATAAGCAGAACTTGAATGGTGTTTTCAGAAAATATTTTGATCTCGAACGCTTACAGTAATAAAGTACTTGCAAATCATTTGTAAACTGTCTATAGTTAATTCATAGTTTATAAACTGTAGCCTCCACATTGTTAATATATTATTTGGCTATTTACGAATAGTGAGTTCTTCATTCATTGTCACTGTAATTCAGAAATGATCATTGTAATCATTAGCTCACATGTAAAGAGTCAGTATGTTTTTGTTACATACCAATATCTACATATAAACAGTGAGGTCAGTCATATTTTAAACCAGAGTTCATGAAAACATTAAAAAGCATTATTCAATTATTAGTAATGAGGTGTAAAGAAATGTTTATGTATAAATAAAAAAAAAAGGCTTAATGTACTTGTTGATAATTTACGAAACTATTAATATCTAAGGTTTTCTAGTACCACTTTAGTAGAGGGAACACATATAAACTATTAACTACGACTTTTCCCTCAATAAACTCCTAATTTACTGCTTATTAATAGTTAGTAAGCTAGTTGTTAAGTTTAGGTATTGGGTAGGATTAAGAATGTAGAATAAGATCATGCAGAATAAGGCATTAATATGTGCTTAATAAGTACTAATAAACAGCTAATATTCTATTAATATGCATGCTAATAAACAACTAGTTAAAAAACCCTAAAATAAAGTGTTACCAGTTTTCTTAACAAGATTGCATAGACACAAAAACACAGCATCTAAAACATAAATAATTTATGCATGAACAGATTTACTGACGTACAAATGTTTACAAATCCTTATTTAATCTATGATAATTTAATTCATGGAATTAATCAGTGCATTCTATTGAATTTGGGATCAGTGACATTGTTTTCAATCACATTTAATGAGGTTGACGCAATTCATTATAACATTTATTTTCTGTGCTTAAAAATATCTATATTATAGCATACTGTAACTAAAATTATTGTCACCATAAATGATTTCAGACCAAATAATAAAAAAAAAAGATTATGTTTAGCTTAATTTGTAAATATTTTATATTTCTATTGCTGTATTGTACATTTTGGCACATATCCAAACATATAAAAAAGTCTGTTTTTGTGTCTGTAAATGTTACATATGGATATCTACTTATTTAAAGCCAGAGTTGTTCATGAAAACATTAAAAAGTTAAATTAATAGTAATGAAACGTATAGAAATGTTTATGTATAAAGTGAATGGATGCACATTTATGCTTAATGTATTTGTAAACATTTTAGGAACCATTAATGTCCAATGCAATCAATGTAAATGAGCTAATGTAAAGTGAGGACTATTTACTCCTAATAATCATTAACAACTCCTTTACTGTTGGTTTAAAAACTGTACATCATTTAGGTACGGTTAACAAGTTGTTGCATTATCTAACTCTTTATATATGAGCTAATTAAACTGATAATTAAAGTGACACCTCACTATTTTTATATAGTCTATTAAATAGGTCTGGGCTAAAAAAATAAATAATTTTTTTGTCGTTTTTTAAAATGTGGTCGATATGATATCGAATTTTTTTTTTTTTCTTCTGTATTTATTACCGCAAACATTGGACATAATATCCGATTGACATTAATCTTATTACTAGTCTTCTCCACTAGATGTCATCCTCTTTTTTCAAGGAGATCTCTGGAACTGACATTAATCTGGAGGACAAAAATATTGTATTTTTTTATGATAAGCAAGAAAAGAAAATTAGTTTTGTTCTTTTAGGGAAATATCACATTCATAAATGTCGATGGGCAAAAAATACACCTAGTTTTATACAATTTAAATTTGAGCTTTTTCATGATCTTAAATCATTGGAGGGTGTAAGGAACACCAAAGCAAAAAAGACTATAGACTGTTGCAAGGCCTTGAAATTTTATTATTATTAAAAAAATATATATTTTTGTAATTAGAGATATGGATTTGATTTCAATACCCCTGTGTATATAGTTTTTATCCTTGTATTATATGTATCTTTAATTTATTATTATTATTATTATTTATTATCTTTTTCTTTGGTACTATTGTTATTTATATGTTTTTACTGATTTTCTTGCTGTTATTATTATTATTTTGTATTATTGTTATTTTTATTTAATTGTGTTTTTGTTTTGTTTTTTGTTACTGAATATAGCATTAAAAAAATAAAAAAATATCATCCTCTTATTTACCTTGCGAGATATTACATATTACCGGTGTCATAAAATTCCAGAAGCTGTCTGTGTTTTATTTAATATTATTTTGTACAGTGAAGATTATATACAGTGTTTATTTGAGCTATTGCTTGTAGTTTAATTATTTGTTCTTTATTTATTAATGACTATTTACTTTTTATTGAATAATCTTTGAAATTTATATGAGTTGTTTTAGCTGTGGTCTCAAATGGAAACGAGAATTGTTACATTTCAAATAAATACTTGGTGTCATAACCTTATATATTACAATATAGGCAGGCTATACATAGGTCAAAAACAATAACCATTTAATTCATTTATTATTTTTTTGTGGTGGGGCCAGTGAAAATGTATTGTATTCATTGAATAAAAAAAAAAAAATCGAGAATCGAATCTGAAAATCGAATCAAATTGAGACCTTGAAAATCGAAATCGAATCGAATTGGGACATCTGAATCGATACGCAGCCCTACTATTAAAGGTGCAGTGTGTAAATTTAGCAGCATCTAGCAGTGAGGTTGCGAATTGCAATATAGAGAGGCTACAGTGGCCAACACAGGACAAAAATGTCGTAGTCTGAGACAGCAGACAAAGGCTAGTCAAGCAAACGCGCTCTGTAGAGCTCTTTGTCTGTTTAGGGCTACTGTAGAAACATGCCGGCGCAAATAGCGATTTAACATGTAAGGGGACCTGCGGTTTACGTAGATATAAATGGCTCATTCTAAGGTAATAAAAGCATAACGGTTCATTATGTAACATCTTTACGCACCACTGAAAACATAATTATGTATATTATATTGCATTTCTGTCGATAGATCCTCCTAACATACACACATTGCACCTTTAATGTATTAACAAGACTGTAAGTTACAAACTACGAATCAAATATAGTTGGTGAATGATTTACAAGTGCTGTATACTTCTTCTAAAGTGTCACCGTATTTTTGTCCACCCCAGGTCCACCGGTGGGTGAATTATGAGTCCATGCTGAAGGAGTGTCTGGTGGGACGGATGGCAGTGAAGCCCAGTCCTGCTCTTCAAGGTTCTGTTAGCACTTTTGACAGTAGAAAAGAGTTCAGCGAGATGCACATATTTTTCTGGAAACATATACTGTAATTTTTTTCATACTAACATGTTGTCTCATGAGCTGGAAATGAAATGAAATTTCAAATTTCCATTGAGTACTTTCTGGGCTGAAATATTTTTTTCTGTACTAATTAAAAGATGTTGTTATTTGATTTAACCTGAAGTATTCCTTTAAATTCAGAACATGAAATAAGCTTTTTATGGTTGTTTTAAGTCCTCGTTACGTGGTTCTTTGGTTATTACAGCTCAAACAGAGAAGATGGAGAGCACTCATTTGAACGGTATGACCGCAAAGCCATAGTTCAACTATGTGGATTTCTAGTTATAAATGCTGAGTATGCCAATACTTAATTATTTATTTGACTCATGACTCATGTTACTCTTCATACCAGGTTTGTCTGCTCCTCCACCCTTAAGACTGGAGCCTTTATCTGCTCCTCTCCCTGCCAAAGATCATCGCCCACGGTATGTTTGACTTTTGTTAAATCACTATTATAGGAACAATAGTACTGAGTGACTCATTCATTGATACTTTAACAGCTGGTCTATGTGTGTTTTATTTCAACTTCTTACGTTATTCAGGATTCAGCTGTGGTCTAATGAGTAATGTTGAGTTTATTGTGCTGTCAGTCTCTAAAAATATTAGTATTTTATTGAACTTAAATTATATTAAAACAATATTAAAGCTAAAACTAAAAATTGAGGAAAGCTAAATCACACTTTTTCATATGACTTAGGTATGACTGGTTCCAGACAGATGGCACTGTCAGTATTGTTGTGTACACCAAGCGAAAGGTTGGTGCCTACTGATTTTCATAAAGTGCAGTGGTTATGTGGCTGTCTTCTCTCATATGTAAAAGAAGAAAGTTTAGTAAAGTCAGACACTTTATTGTTTTCCCCTCACTAGATTCCCAGCTCCGGCTGTGCAGTTGTGGATCTACAGGGTGATACTCTTCGGGTGGAGATGCTTTTGGGGAAGATGTCATACCTTCTCTACTGGCGTGAGTCTTTCACCAGCCACACAGACATGAGTTGATTATCGGCTTGATAACGCTGTTTCTTTTTTAGGCCTGTCCAGTGAAGTTCAAGGACGTGTTGATGGTGAGTAGTATGTTAAATTACAGTAGAAATGCTTACTCATGTTGAATCTAGGACTATATTGAAAATTATCTGTACAAAAAAACCCCACTATGGCAGTATTAGCGTTGTCAAAAGTACAAACTTTTCAGTACCGAGTCGATACTGAAATTTTAAAAATGTGACGATACCAACATTTCCTCACTAGCATTTTGAGCGCTGTTGATATGTCTGTGTCTGTGATTGGCTACAATGATCAACGCTTCAAAAACACGTTGTTAATAGACATCAGACGTATCCGCTTTCTCTCTGAAGCGCGTCAAAGATGTCTATTTACAACATGTTTTTGAAGCGGTGATCATTGTAGCCAATCACAGACATATTCGCTGGTACTTTTGACAACGCTATGCGGTACAATGGTACATTGATGGAATCAGATTATATAATGTATATAATTCAGATATATCACATAGTACTTCACTATTGACATACCCCCCGAAGGTAAGTAAAGGAAAAAAGAAAAAGACATTTTTAATGCTTATTATGAATTATAAATATATTTTTTTTCTCATTCTAAATAAGTGTTTCTATATTTCTCTCTGCTTATAGTCCAGACGGCCCACTCTGTAGGAAAAGTTCAGGTGTGTCTGCGCAAATCTGTTAAAGACAAGTGGACGCAAGTGGGACAACCACTAGAACGCCATGACACATTTACTCAAAGTAAAGATCGTGGTGAGTAACAAACCTGTGAACTCCATTGTCAGACAAAGATCTAAATCAAGTTTGTAAAGATAAAGTTATAGAGGAACACATCCGAGATTTTACATTGTTTTGTGACATAACATGAACTAAAGGGGTACCACAAGGCTCGGTGTTGGGCCCCTTATTATTTGTTTTTTATATTATTAATTTATGACACAGTGGTAATGCGAATTCTCATTTTTATGTTGATGTATTACTGCCGTGCTTCTACATAAACAATTTTCTTGGAACGTTCACAAATAGCTTTTAAAATAATACAAACCTTCCAAATTTAAATTAGTTCTGAATAATAAATAAATAAATAATGATTTTTAACATTTAAGGTGTTCATATTCAAGCAAAAATTCCTGACTACTTTAAATATGAGCGTTTATTATCTGCATCAGTGCCTAAAGTAAGGACTGAGTTTGGTAAGAAATTGTTTGTATCTGCTGCCCCTTCAAACCTTTTGTTAAACAGTTTTAAGACAGAGTAAAAGTCTATTTAAACAGATATTTTGGCTGATGTCAATATTTTCATATAAAGTTAGATAGTACATTTGCCTGTTTACCCAATTTCCTCCTCATTGCATTTATTTATTTATTTATTTATTTTCACATTTCTTTCTGTTTTATGTGAAATTTCTTTATTGTTGTAATATGCTGCGAGGTCTCTCTCTCTCTTTCTCTCTCTCAAAAAAAAAAAAAATAAAATCAAATAAAATCAAAGAAATAACTTGGTAAAACATAAAAGATTAATAATAATAATAATAATGTTTAATAACATTTGTTTTATCACAGGGCTCTTCTACAGGGAATGTGTGTTGGTTTCAAAAACAGAAGTCACACATGACACGCAGGTCTTGCGTCTACAACTTCCTCCAGGGTCATGTATGCAAGTTCCTGTAGGGAGACACGTCTACCTCAAAACGTCTGTCCAGGGTAATATGTCACTTTGTCACACATCAAATGCTCTTCTAATCTACAGTAATCGAATGAAAGTTTACCTGTTTATGGAGTGTTCAGCAGGCTGGTTTTGTGTGTTCGTCGAGCAGGTACAGATGTTGTGAAACCCTACACACCAGTGGATCAGACGCTAATACCTCCTGCACAATCCAGTGCCGAAATGGGCCCAGACATACATCTCATGATAAAGATCTATCCTGATGGAGTGTTGACCTCACACCTCACCAACATTCCTATTGGTTAGTAACTTCTCATATCTTTTTATTTATTTATTTTAAACAAAATTATGTGCTTTTGTATCCGGGCTTTTAACAAGACATTTAACAAGTCTTTAGGGAAATTCCACTGTTGTCCATAAATCTAAGAGACCTATAAAATCTCAACAACAAAAAAAATTACACATAGGAGTTATGATTTTTTTTTTTTTTTTTTTTTTTTTCAAATTTCAGTTCACTTTAATTCTTAACTTCCTGCACGAAGAATTGAATTTGAATTAAAAACGAGCTTTAAATCCCTGTTTTTCACATACAGAAAAAAATAAATAAATAGTGCATTAGATTTATTTTAATGTATACTAACAATTTCACTTCTAGTGACTTTTTTTTTGTTTGTGATATAGTCAAGTCACCTTTATTTATATAGCGCTTTTTACAATGTAGATTGTGTCAAAGCAGCTTTACAGTGATAACTGGTATATAATTTTGGCTGCACAGCAGCTCTTAAAGAATAGTGTCAATGCAGGCAGATCAAAGCTGTTGAATATCAAATATCAAGTGTCCCCAACTAAGCAAGCCAAAGGCGACAGCGGCAAGGAACCCAAACTCCAACAGGTGACATCAGGTGGCAAACAGGTGTTAAAAAGGAGAAGAAAAAAAACCTTGGGAGAAACCAGGCTTAGTCGGGGGGCCAGTTCTCCTCTGGCAAAAAGTGCTTTGTTACGACTCAGGTTGCTATCATAAGTCAGATAGGATCGTAACATTCAAAGTATTTAATTCAGTTCCATCCAGTTGATATACAATGATATTGGATGTATATTGTAATATTATAGAAATGTATTTGTCACAGCTTTAATAAGTAAATTGAATTTGATTATTCTGTCCATTAGAAGAAATCACTTCTAATAATTATGTACGTACCAGATCATTTGCACCTGATATCGAACTTCCCTACAATTTCTCTGAAACATATATTTATTGGACTTTGGTGGTTGAAATCTGTTGAAGAAATGCTTTGATTCAGCTCGCACTTTTGAAAAGATTTTAATAACTACATTTTTTTTTATTACATTTTAACCTGTTTTCCGGTTTGAATATAGCCATGAAAGCTGGAATTGCATTAAATCACAAACAAACCTTTCTAACTAATGTCATGTTTTTGGTCTGTTCCAGGAGCCACTCTGTCAGTAGGGGGTCCTGAGGGCTCCTTCACTATGCGTGTCCTGCGTGACGTCACTCATCTGTACATGTTAGCAGCCGGCACAGGATTCACACCCATGGCTCGTCTCATACGGCTGGCCCTGCAGGACCTCACATTAATCAGGTCTGCCCCATACAAATCTTGAAAAACACTATAAAGAGACAGTATTTAGTCACTTAAGTCAGTTGCAATCTGCAGAAACTGAAACTTTTGTGTGTATCAAGGTGATTTTTAGTAGATGTATGTATAAAGTCAGTTCACAGAGTTGTCCTAGCAAAGCCACCATAGGCGTTGTTCATCACATTAAAGGGTTAGTTTAGACGGCCCACTCGGTAGAAGTTGTTCAGGTGTGTCTGCACAAATCTGTTGAAGACAAGTGGACGCAAGTGGGGCAACCACTAAAACTCCATGACACGTTTACTTGGTGTAAAGATCGTGGTGAGTAACAAACCTGTGAACTCAATTGTCAGAAATAGATCTAAATAAAGTTTTTAAAGAAGAAGGTATAGAGGAACACATTTGAGATACTACATTGTTTTGTTACATAACATGGACTAAAGGGGTACCACAAGGCTCGGTGTTGGGCCCCTTATTATTTGAATTTTTATGTTATTAATTTATGACAGTGTTAATACGAATTCTCATTTTTATGTTGATGTACTCACAAATAGCTTTTGGAATTTTACAAACCTTCAGAATTTAAATAACTTCTAAATAGAAACAAATAATGATTTTTATGTTCTGATTCCATTTATATTTAGTCTTTTTCCTCCAAAATGTTTGGTTTTAGCGGCAAGAAAACTGATTCTTTGTCTACAACATGGAATGACATCCGTGTATGTCATTCACAGGTGTTAGTAGGCAACCGCTATTGGGAATGCCTGCTAGCGACCTCACTGCCAGCCACTGGCAAAATGCAGTGACAAAGTCAGTGTGAACGCAGCTTTAGTGATTAAGTGTGCTTCTTTTTATACTTAGCCTCAACATCATAATCGCCTGAAGTAACACAATTTTAACTGATCCTGCAGTTTAACTGTTTTCCTTAATTTAAGCACTAACACTACACTTAACATGTTTGTGTGTATTCATGCAGGCATGATTTTTATTTTTATTTTGGCATGTCTTTTCAGAAAAGCCAAGCTGATGTTCTTTAACCGTCAGGAGAGGGACATTCTTTGGTGCTCTCAGCTGGATGAACTTTGTACGAAAGAGGAAAGGTATAATTTATCACATTGCATAAAATATGACACTTCTGAACATCACATTTTTAACAACTCTGTGGCTCTAAATCAGTTAATTGCCTTTGTCAAGTCAAGTCACCTTTATTTATATAGCGCTTTACACATTACAGATTTTGTTTTATGTGAAGCTGCTTCGAAACAGAGTTTTAATGTTGCAAAATTCCTCAATTTTGAAATGACTTTGGTTTGAGCTCTACAGACGATAATTTCATTATACAGCTCAATTCAGATTCACTGTTGATTCAGTAAGGCAGCATCCTAACCGTCACGTATGTTTGTCAGGTTTGAGGTGGAGTATGTTCTGTCAGAGCCTGCAGACTCATGGAAAGGCAGAAGAGGGCGGATAGATGCTTGTATGCTGCAGAACTTCCTGGAGAGACCAGAAAACTCCAAGTGTTTAGTGTGTGTGTGCGGCCCAACTGGATTCACAGAGTTAGCAGTGCAGTGAGTCAATTGTTTAATGGTTTACACACACACAAACACGCTTTTGATATATTAGAAGCTGTCTGAGTGAGTGCTTTATTTCATTTAACACGTGCATTCATTTAAAAAAAAAAAAAAAAAATATATATATATATATAATTTATTTTTAAGATTTTAACCCTTTAAATGCCGCTTTGTTTACATAAGGCCACAGTTGATGAAAAAAAAAAAAAAAAAAAAAAAAAATCAATTATTTGACATGTCCTATACGCTAAGCAGAATTTTTGTGGGGGATTCTTACAGTCTTGGACATGTCAATGATTAGCAGCAACATAACCTTGATGCATTATTAGTTTTTGTGCAGTGTCGGTGTCAAAAAAAAAAAACGCTCACTCACACAAACACTTCTCAGTACATGCATACAAACCACATGCTGACATCCATACCTACATATCCACACATTTATAGGTGCATAATTTATTCATTTAATTGGCCTAAAATGCCCTATAATACAGCAGAAGCAGAAAACGGGAAAAAGCGAGTATTTGCCAAACCTGAGAAATGGCACCACCTGGTAGAAAATCATAAAAATTTCAGTTTTGAAGCCTTGCCAACAGAATGAAAGCCTATGAACAAAAAAATGCATGATATTTTGCCGTTTTAGGTTCTGGGTGTAAGTATTTGTGTGTGCCTAGTGTAAAATTAGATTTATAAAAGGAAATGAGGATGAAATAAATAAAGTTCCAATACAAATACACACTTTTAGCAAAATCTACGCTGTTTGCATTAACATGAAAATCATTAAAAATACCAAATATGAAAAAGACAAAAATGTCTCTAAGGACACACAAGGGTTCATTTATGCTTTATAAAGGTTTATTTAGTGTTTGGTTAATGAAATGCTTGTTTTTCTCCTGGCATGCTCTCTCACAGATTGGTCAGACAGCTGGACTTCAGTGAAGAAGAAATTCACATTTTTCAGGGCTGATTGAGACATTGGAGTGCAACATGGATTTCTTATATACACACACTTGCAGACTACTTCTATGCATATAAAATGCACTTTCCAGTTTAATGAAACTGCAACAATCATTCTACTACATTGTCTTTTCGTTTGTGGAAATCCAATGTACAATCAAACGCGTGCACTTCTAGATTCTCGCATAACACAGAGACCACCACAGAAGCACTTGCTTTTCTAACATTTCTATTAGAAGATTTTCCCACCGACTTCTGTCAGCAAACCGTTCAAATACCAGGCCATTTAAGACAGCAGCCTTAAGCAGAATAATTATGCTAGTTTTGTTCTTACACTGAAATGGAGGATCAGTTGTGTTGTCTGAATGTTTTTTCAGACATATTTGACCATTCACAGCGACATGGCAGGTTTAGTTGACACGGTCGACGTGTAATGCAACTAAAGGAAACCGATTTTGTTGCTGTGTCTCCATATAGCAGATTGAAATCAGGATGCAATACATGGGTCATTTTACAATGAGAATTGCTGTTTGGAAATGCTAATCTGACTGCCAAATGAATAGGGATTCTTCAAAACATTACTTAAAGCCTTGATGTATAATGCAATATAAAGTTATTCATAATGTACATTATAGTGCATTATATCTTTTAATAAATAATTGTAACCAAACAGATTCCTTGTTACAGCTGAAATCAGTTGTTTGTCATGTGTTTATACTTTCTAAAGGTGAATAGATAAGTGTTATAATAATGTATTATAACTGGTTACAGTTATTCATGAGATCATACAGTGCATTATAAGGTGCATATTTAATGCAATAAACATACTTTTATAATGCATTATATATAAAGGTTTCAATGTAAAGTGTTACCAGTTTCTTTTATCTCAGAATATGTGCAGTAATGTTCTAATATGTTAAATAGAGTGCAATTTCCCTACACAAATGTAAACTCCTTAAATAGGTTTTGTGCCTCTAGTGCTGTCGTATCTCAGCTGAAATCTGGTGGTGTCCCATTTATCTGCACTGTAAACTCATATCACAGGTCTGATGTCTTGAAAGTTAAATAATTTCATGCGATGAAAACTATTATAGCAAAGCACTTTCTGTCATATCTGCAGACCATGATTTTTTTTTTTTTTTTTTTTTTTTAAAGGATCTGATCATGCAATGTGTTTATTGTATGTTACTTAGGATAAGATGTGTTTGAATGCATTGCAGTCTGAATATTTATTTTTAGAAGAACGCTCTGAAATGTGAATGACTGTATAAAACTGATAATTATTTGACTCACCGGTCATCTTTATACAAACAACTGATGGCTTCCAGCTGAAAGCTTTCCCAGGATTTCCTCTTGATCAGTGCTCGCATGCAAGGGGAGGATGGGATGTGGTATGAAACTGTCAGGAAGACGGTGAATACAGTGAATTAAATGGTTGAAAAAAAAAAAAAAAGTGTTTATTGTGTCTTGAGACTACTTGATTAAATGAAACACACCTTTAGAAAGTTTTGTTGTCTGCAGTCTTGTAGTCTGAAACAGGTCCTTCACCTGCAAGAAGACAGTGACCATACAATACAGGGCAAGGTATTCGGTGAAATCATTAAATACAACTAAACACAACATTGATATATTTAAGGTAATTACTCAGATAACAAAAAAATGTTCCAAGAACGTTTTTCTAACGTTCCCATTAAGTTATGAAAAAATTCTGGTAACACTTTAGTATAGGGAACATTTATTCACTATTAACTACGACTTTTCCCTCAATAAACTCCTAATTTACTGCTTATTAATAGTTAGTAAGCTAGTTGTTAAGTTTAGGTATTGGGTAGGATTAAGAATGTAGAATAAGATCATGCAGAATAAGGCATTAATATGTGCTTAATAAGTACTAATAAACAGCCAATATTCTAGTAATATGCATGCTAATAAGCAACTAGTTAAAAGACCCTAAAATAAAGTGTTACCAAAATTCTTTTTAAAACGCCCAGTTTTTTACGTTTTAATTATTATTTTTTTTCTTAAAATGCAAACATTAAGGAAACATAACTTTTGAATTCTCTCTGAACATTCTGAAACAAGTAGTAAAAATGTTTGATGAACATCCAATTAAAATATATAAAAAAAACCCGATGTATAAATAATGATTGTGCTAACGTTTTGAGAACATTATTTAAGACCAGATAACTTAGAGCAAACATTCTATTAATGTTACTGAAAGAACATTTGTTCAAAACTTTGAAAGAACCTTGCCAGAACGTTAGCTAAAGTTCTGAGAACGTCTTAATTTTTCTTAATGTCTTAAATCTTAATTGTATTCAGGCACATGCTCTGGCATATAGATTGATTACTCACTGACTCTTGAGTACTGTGTAGGCCTAGTTTCTCTATGTGCAGAATAAATTGTCCTAAAAAATCCTAATATTTAATTGGTAAATGACAATACACAAAAACAACAACAAAATGTACTAATACAAGCTCACAATTTTCTATTTAACAAATGCAAAACAAAACTGTCACCTGAAAATAATCTCTTCATAATTAATAAGTTATTTATGATAATTGTGACAGTATATCTCACAATGTTTTTTTTTTTTGTTTTGTTTGTTTTACCCTGAGGTGAAAAGTGCCTTCCATAGCTTACAGTCTGAATTTAATGGAAAGAAAGAAAGAAAAGTGTACCACAAAACGATAGCAAGAAGATAAGTATTTTTAAGGACCTGGTTCTTTTAACGAATCATTCAAGATGACTCACAAACACATCAGTCTGAGGAATCCTTCACTAAATGAACTAACTGAATCCACCTGGGCTTTTTTACCGTAAAAGGCAGTGGACCACAGAGACTATTGATGCCAATGGTTTCTACATGCTATGTAGGCTTGTCATGATGCTTTTGGGAAATTTTGGGATGCTTTTTAACAGAGCGGTTATAGAATCTGCATCTGACTCACTTAATGAACTGAATGTTAGGATGTCTCGAAATCTATGTTGTATAGTTAAGGTTTAAAAAACCTAAGGGTAATTGCTGATTGTTTGTTCATGTGCATGTTTAAAACACACATTAACACACATTAAGCTTTATATATTTTTATATAAAAAAAAATAACAATGGTTCCAGTCCTCAAATTCGACTGGCCGATCTGTCTTTCAAGAGTGCTGATATAAAACGGTCCAACCCTCTGATCGGTGGTCAACCGGAGATAGGCCTCTGGACGTCTCACTTTTTGTGTCTTTGTTTGAGTGTTTCATATAAGACTCAGCGCATTAGTAGAGGGGAATTTTACGATTTTTGACTATTTCTGCAATTTACAAAGTGACTGTCTTTATTAGCAAGTCATTGAATCATTCATTCAACCCATTTTGTTCAAACTGATGATTTATTTGACTGTCTTTATGAATGTATAATTGAATCAGTCACGCAACCAGTTTGTTCAAAACACTGAATCATTCAGGAATCAGAAACCATCTCAAATACTGCAGAACTTATTGCCATTGCCTTGAAACATTTGCAAGACGATTCATTCTTTAAGACTGAGTAAGAGATTGAAGCCATGAAGCTACACACTTTAGTAGGTGGCGGTATGTGCATTTTAATGCTGGTTTTATAAAGTCTATAAACACCGTTTCAGCAGAGCCTCTAGAAAGTAATGTTGTTGTTTTTTTTCAAATAAACTTTACTAAAAAAAATGGACCAACACACATTTCAGTATAAAATGAAATTAGGAATGGTCAAATTATGTAAGTCTTTTATTTTGTCCTTCCAGAGGAGGTGCTACTACATTGCCAGATGTAACCAAAATTTGTACTCTTTTAAAATGATGAAATGCATATAAAATACTGAACTCAAAGCAGCATACAGACAAGAGATGAATGTATACAAAGCATGTCAAACATCAAAGTAAATGAATTTTTTTTGTCTTTCTTTTCTTTCTTAGATTTTCTCTTTTTCAAAAAACAAAAACAAAAACATACAAATACAAATCAGACATATTTGTGCTCCTTTTCTAATAGTACATCCATTCAAAATTCAAATATATATTCAATACAAAATATACAGGCAAAACAATAAGTTTTGAAAAAACTTTTTTTTTTTTTTTGTCTTATTTACTCCCACAGTGACATCATTAAGACTCAAGCATCTCTCCACTGACACTCTTTTTAAGAGTACAACAAACCAGAAATGTGCTTCTTTTAACTCATTATACTTGATATTATAGCATTATTCTTAATATTAATAAAAAAAAAAAAAAAAAAAAAAAAAATGCTGCTGAAATTAACTGCATTTTCTCAAAGTTAAGAACACATGAATAGATAGTTTTGTTTAGATAAATTCATAAAAGAGTAGGAAAAAAGTACCCGGATGACCTATTTCATCCGGCGAGATTCTGGTGTGTTTATTCGATGGACACTTTACTATCCCATGAGGCCACGGGAGAGGATTTGTGAATGGCAGTGAAGTGAACTGACACTGTAAGGTCACATGATAGGCAAATGTAGTATGTCCATATTACACTCATACTACAAACATTCATACTATATAGAACATACGGTAACACTTTACAATACTGATCCTTCATTAATGAATACATTATTAAGTAATAGTGTTACTATTACAGTAGTTACTGATTATCTAATAGTGAACTACCACCTTCAACTGAGCACTATTACTTACTTATTCATTAATCAGTTTCTCGTTAGTTAATAGTAGTTACTAGAGTGTTAATAATGCATTACTCATTTGTTCCTGTGTAGCTATTTATTAATGAAGGATCAGTATTCTAAAGTGTTACCGAACATACATTTTTAGCGGCCGTGAAGTAATTACTTATTCAAAATAAGTACCTACTCAAGAGAGTATGTGATTTCTCAAGACAAGTTTCACATATAGACCAGGCAGTGACTTTGCTGATTGGCTCTTGTATTTGGAAGGCGGGGCTTATTTAATTAGAGCTGCCATATTGAAGGTTCCACTATCTCCTATTTGTTGAAGCGGTCTGTTTCATCGATATAGTCCCTGGCAATATTAAAGACAGTTCATATAATGAACTGAGCGGTCCTATTAGTCACAGATATTCTAATACTTCATGTATTAGAATAAGTTCACAACGTTTTCTCAGATGAACCGATCAAAGTGGAACATTGCATATCGAAGTTGATTAAATATTTTAGTCAACTGGTGGCCTTAATATACATTATTATACCATTCTGTTCAAAAGTTGTTGTTTTTTTTTGCTTTAAATTGATCAAAAGTGACAGTAAAAACAATTATCACATTTATCGGGTTCCACAAAAATATGTATTAAACATTGATAATAATAATAATCAGAAATGTTTTCTGGAGCAGATAATCAGCATATCGGAATGATTTCTGTATTATACAGTATTACTGTATTTTTGATCAAATAAATGCAACTTTGTTGAGTGCAGTTTTTTTTTTTTTTAAATCTTACCGATTTACCAAATTAATTGTGCAGTTTTGATGAATGTTGAGTTATTCTGACATATGGTTTAAAATCATATGACAAACATCACATTGCAAAACAAATCTAATACATATCTGATTTTTTCCATACTTGACAGTGGTCCAGTTTGTTATTTTTTATAATCACATTGTCATTCGTAAAACAGATATGTGAGGAAAAACAATCAGGTTTGGACCACATACAGCCTCGGCGTGAACGTAGCCTTTTTGGCAACTCAAGCACATTGGGAAAACGTACCAGTGGCGACATTTTCTACACAATAATTCTTGCACTTTTTGCAACACTTTCAAAGTGAAATGTCCAGTAAGTGGCACAAAAATGTTTAGTTTTATCCAAAAAAGAACGTGAATCTGAAAACGTTGTACGTTGTACGTATCGCAGCAGTTCTGAATCGAAATATCAGGTAAGTGGTGCTAAAAGGTTAATGCTCTAACGCAATTGAAAATAATGTACCACCTACGCTAAAAACATTTGACATAAACATAAAAACATGACATAAAACATTTTAGCTGCTTTTACAAGTCTTTGAGCTCTTTTATCGTGACTCTTCCCATCACAAGTGAGGGTGAGCTACTGAGCAAGTTTATCAGAAAAGCCACACGTATGGAGCTGGTTATGAGATGAAAGCGTCAAAATGTATTAGTTTACAAATCATGCACTATGGTTAAAGTGTTTTGAGGTCATAACATAGTTCTGTGCACAAAAATAAATCTTTATTATCCGATAATCTACCCCTGTAATCATCTTGTGTCAAAAGGAATAAAAGTTGTTGCTGTTTTACCTTCTCTGGTGTTCTTTTCAACTGGAAACTGCAGTGATTTCTATGTATTTGTATACATGTTTTGCAAAAATGTCGGAAGAGGCATGTTTTTCCAATGAGCCTGTGTCGCTTTTTGGGGCCCCTGCATGACATTTGTATATATACTCAAATTCAGTTTAGTTATGATCAGTATGCCTCGTCTCTAACAATCTGAGCATAGGGAATTCTTCCCAAAGTTCTTCATTCTCCTCACTTTCGGTGGAATTCCGAGGGAATGCGGTGAAGTGTTTCACTTTAGTAACACCCCTGACTAGTGGCACATTCTCGTATGGTGGGGGGGTGCCAGGCTCGTCCCCCCCTAACAGGGGCTGTGTGGAATCAGAGCGTACATAGGCTGGCAGAGGGGACGAATGGCTTTGATACGGACCACCGAAAACAACAGTGGCGTAAGGGACGGAGTCCCTGTCATGCTCCGAGTTGTAACTGCCGCGAGCCTGGAAAGAGTTGTGACTCTCGTCATGGCTGTAGATATCATGTGACCACTGGCTCTCCTTGACGTAGTCACTCTTGAACAGCTCTTTCTCAGACAGATCAAGAAGACTGAAGTGGGACAGATACAACAACACAGGGTCCTTGTCTTCTTTAAAGGGAGGCATGCCCTTGGACAAAAAACATGTTAAGATGTGAATTTTTATATATATATATATATTTTCACATATTCAGTACTGGGACTTCAGTACAGTACTTTCTTTCCTACTGGATAACATATTTTAGTAATCATCATAAATTAGGTATCATTGGAAAGCTTAAACACTCAAAATTCATCCTTTGAAAACCATTTTGCACTACCATAGAATTGGTACTTTACATCCTTTTCGTAGGCTCCTCCCCCTAGTGGGCGGTCTCGTTTCAAATTTTACAAAAAGTACTGCATTATTTTAGAATCAAATCTTTTTCTAATCTTGATGAAACACATATCTTTGAAAGGTCTGAGACTCAAGGTTCCATGTTTGGCTGCCATTTTGTGATAGAAGTGATGCTTTGACAGAAATGTATTAATTTGTGACAGGAAAACACATAAAAACAATTCAGTAGAGTGTGGGTGATGCTTGTTGGCTATTTTTAGTAAAGCACCAAAACAAAATCTCACAGGAACCTCAATTTTTGTTACTCCAAAACTGGAACACAACTTGGCTAGACATATAGATTGATTTGATTTTATAGCAATTTTAGTATAAAATAAGATGTTTAGTACATTTGTTTTACAGTAAACTAGTTCACCCTAAAATGAAAAATATCCCATGATTTTATCACCCTTAAGCCATCCTAGGTGTATATGACTTTCTTCTTTCAGACGAACACAATCAGAGTTATATTAAAAAATATCCTGGCTGTTCTTAAACGGCGCTTGAGATTTTGAAGCCCAAAAAAGTGCATCCATCCAACACAAAAGTAATCCATACGACTCCAGGGGGCTAATAAAGGCCTTCTGAAGTGAAGAGATGGGTTTTTGTAAAAAAAAATCCATATTTACAACTTTATAAATTCAAATAACTAGCTTCCGGCAGACGGCCGTACACGAGTCTAGTTACGACGGAAGAGTGACCTCTGACCCGACGCATGACGTATTGACGAACACGGAAGCGCAGAGGATAGAGCAAAACAAAACACCGGTCATGAATTAGAAGTCTAAAACACTTTAGTATAGGGAACATGTATTCACTATTAACTACGACTTTTCCCTCAATAAACTCCTAATTTACTGCTTATTAATAGTTAGTAAGCTAGTTGTTAAGTTTAGGATTAGGAATGTAGAATAAGGTCATGCAGAATAAGGCATTAATATGTGCTTATTAATTACTAATAAACAACCAATATTCCAGTAATATGCATGCTAATAAGCAACTAGTTAAAAGACCCTAAAATAAAGTGTTACCGAAATGTCAGAGGATTTCGATATAAGAGTTTGTCGCACAGCCCTATTTGATTGGACCGCGAGAGGCATCTTAGCTTATGATACATCATGCGTTGGGTCAGAGGTCACTCTTCCACCGGAAGCCAGTTATTATAAGTTTTAAATATGGATATTTTCTTACAAAACAACATTGCTTCACTTCAGAAGGTCTTCATGTATGGATATGGATTACTTTTATGATGGATGGATGCACTTTTTTGGGCGCCGTTTACTACCATTATAAAGCTTGGAAGAGCCAGGATATTTTTAATATAACTCTGATTGCGTTCGTCTGAAAGAAGATAGTCATATACACCTAGGATGGCTTGAGGGTGAGTAAATCGTGGGATAATTTTCATTTTTAGGTGAACTATTCCTTTAAACTTGTAGAACTTTTTTACCCCTTATTTTTTTGAAGTGCAATAATCTTCTTTTTCTTCTTTAAAAAGAAATCTTAGGTCTGTGTTCCAGAGCAATCATTAATTACAACCATTTAAGTTTGGATTTTCACGTCAATGCTCAAAGAGGGCATGACAGTTAACAGGTTAATTAGTCAAATTATAAACGTTGATCATACATACCTGCAGTGAGTCAGTGGTGGTCCACTTCTTAATACTGCTGTTGGCAGGATCGGGAATTATAGGCCACAAACACATCTTCACCCTATGACAACCAGACATTAGTAAGTTATATCACTAGTACACTGTAAAAATGATTTCTAGAAGTTGTAAATAAAGATTATTGGAGTATGTTTTACAAGAAAATACTCTTTTAGTCTTTCTACTTGGAAATGCCACATTTAGTTCAGTGTATTACTTGCAGTTTCTTTGTATTTAATTGTAATATTTAATTTTTTTTTTCAGTGTACTAGCCTCGCACAATAATAACGAGGCTGTGGATGCTCACCGTTCATGTTTCCCCAAGCAGGTAAACACAACAATGATGATGAGAAGTGATAACCCAATGCATGCTGGGATAACAAAGAGCACCATTCCAATTCCATCTGAAAAACATTTTCAATAATCAGTCAAACCAATAATGACATTTTTTTTTTTTTTAAATCAACATGCCAGGTGTCGTATGTTAAGGAAAGCATTCATATTACACTCATGCATGACTAAATGTACTTAGTGATTATGGTTTGTAAAAGTTATTATTGAAATCTTATATCTGGCATTTACATATTACTATCATCTGTCTCATCAAACATAATCAGTACACAAATGTTCAAAAGTTTGGGTCAGTAAGAGTTTTGAGTTTTGCTCACCAAGGCTGCATTTATTTGTTCAAAAATACAGTAAAAATAGTATGATATATTATTACAATTTAAAATAACTGTTTTCTATTTGACAAAGTAACATGAATAGAAAGTTTAAAAGAACTTACACACACACACACACACACTATATATATATATATATATATATATATATATATATATACACAGTATATATTATTGAACAGTATGACCATAAATATTCACCAATATGTCCAGTTGTCAGGTACTGAACTGATCCGTTTGAACTTCCACCCATTGTATGAACCGCTACAAAGGCAGAATATATGGTAAGTGGTTGAAGATCTTTCACCACAGCGCTGGTCTTCTTGGTCATTATAACTTGAAAAAGGATAGAAACATTGTGGTTAATAAAAAAAAAAACTATTCAAAAATCTGCTATCAACTTCAAATCCTTAAATACCTTGGATATCATCCGTATCATTCCAAAAGTAAACAGTATATCCTTGAATAATCCCATTTGTCTCATTAAGGGGAATTTTATCCCAGCGAAGTTCCACCTGTGAATAATGGATTCCCACAACTTCCAACTTTGGTGCCACAGAAGGTGCTGTGAGAAAATATGAAACATTTGTCAGCATGCTAGAATTATACATCTAGCAAAATTTGAGCCCACTAGATGGAAGCATTGTACCATTATCCAGCTTTGTTTTATTGCACATCACTTCCCCAGTTTATAGAAAGCCCTCAGATATCCATTACTATCATGCACTACACACCTTTCTGACGGCTGTATGCCATTAAGGTGAGAGGACGTCCAAACCCGTCAACATATTTGGGATAAATGGAGATCTCATAGGGCTTGAAAGCCTTTAACCCTGAAATAAAACAGCCATGATTAGATTTGCATGTACTTTGTTTATATAATACAATATAATAATAAAATCATTTTTTATTTTAACATATTTTAAAATGCAATTTATGATGGCAAAGCTGAATTTTCAGTCTTCAGTGTCACACGATCCTTCAGAAATCATTCTAATATGCTGATTTGCTGTGATATACTACCATTCAAAAGATTTGGTTAAGTAAGATACTACTTTTATTCAGCAAGATGTCACGATGCAGGCACAGGAAAAGCAGTAGAAAAACAAAAACAAAAAAAAAAAAACAACAACAACTAAGAAGGGAATCTAGAAGGTTATGTGCATTAACATAACCCCTTATTTACACTGCACACGTCTGTGGCACGTTACAGCTCCGGTGAGGTTTTGTTTTCCGTCCTCTATGCGGTGTCAGCTCACACCAGAAGCATTTCTGCTGGATTCGGGAGACCATGCCTGTCCGACCTTGTTTTCCTTGATTTTTCGTGTTTTTAATGGCCAAATGGTTATATTTTGTCCAGTTTAATTGTGTTTATTGCTATGCCCAACTTTATTTTGCTGTAGCTTACAGACAAAGTTAATACACTTAAAAGTCCAGTTATGGAAGACAAGGATAAAAGATTTTCAAGTTTTTCAACTTTGAATTTCTTGCCTCCTAGTGATGTGAAATATGAGCGGGAGTCTTCACAGGGTGATTATTTTTACTCTATTTTGTATTTGAGCTGCGCGGCTTGGACGCAGCGTCCGTCAAAAATAGACTTGCCACCTATCTTTAGCAAAGTGGCATGGCAAGCCGCTTCTGGGCCGCTTCTGAAACACGCCGCAGCACGGCTGGTGTAAACACGAGCATTGACTAGAGTGGCCACGGACCGACCAGTGTAAATAAGGTGTAAAGCAACACAGGGCAAAGAGAAGAACCAAACTGAGGGCTTAAATACAGAGCTAAATAAGAAACCAAACAAGACTCAGGTAAACATAATCAATTAATCAATGAGTGACCATAGAAACCAAAGGAACACAGGAAAACCATGAAACAGAACAGAATCGTGACACAATTCATTTGATAAAAAATAAAGACATTTATAATAATGTTACAACTTAATTAATTATGTTCTTTTGAACTGTCTATTCATCAAAGTTATAGCTCCAGTGATAACTTGAATGATTTCTGAAGGATCATGTGATCCCAATGATGCTGAAAATTCAGCTTTGATCACAGGAATAACTTACACTTTACTATATATTCACATAGAAAACTGCTGTTTTAATTGTTTTTCAACACTGTATTTTGATCAAATAAATGCAGCCTTTTTAAAAAAGCATGATTAATCCATGATTAATCCGGTAATTATTGATTTTATGATTTATAATAATAATAAATACCTGTTACTACGGTACTGGAGCTGTTTTTGTCCACCAGAATGAAGGACAGAGGAGCTGCCGGCATCTCACACAGAGATCTCCATTCCAGCACGTATCCCGTGACACTGGAGGACACCGGGCTTTCCCACGTCAGGAGCACAGACGTCTCTGACTGGGGATGCACATCGAAATCAGACACAGGGTCCAACCCTAAAACAAGACAAGAAGAAGTCATCAAACATCATCATTTCATTGGGAATACAGTGTGAACAGAACATCTGTCAGAAATAAGTAATACCTTTCTTCCGATACACTGGTACTTCAGTAGGATTCGAGCTCCCCTTTGCATTAGTGGCTCTCAGGTAGACCTTTTTAATCCGCTTGGTGAGACTGAAAAAGCAGTGGCTTTCTTGAGTTACACACAAAGTCTTTTTAGGTTCCTTTGATTCAACAGTGTATGTCAAGTTCCAGCCATTGGCACGGAATTTTTGTGAGGGCTAAAATGAGACGAAGGAAAGTTTCAGGTTAGATACATCTGTGATATGCTGTCAGTTATCACAGAAAAAAGTAAAAACAAACAATACTTTTGCTTCATGACCCTATCCTTGCATATGAAAGTTACCAGGTTTGCAAGCATTGCATGATCATGACATGAGTTGAAACACTGGACATAATTTAATATTTATAACTGAATATTTATCCTGCTGCAGTGCTTTGTCCCATAAACTTTCATTGCTAGTGTATGATGTATGGTTTTACAAAATTATTCACTATGCTGAGTTTAACTAATAACATGACCTCCACAAATGTGAATGAACATCAGAGATCTTTCAATCAGTGGCACCAATTCACCAAGGTATGGTGAACTAAAAGTTTCATGATGTAGAAAACATTTTAAGAAAAGCAAACACTTTTTTTTTTAATTAAAAAAAAGAAAAAAAAAAGAAGAAGAAATGAAAATACCACTATAACCAGTAGATGGTGGCAGAGGAGCTCTTTCCACTCCTTAATAGATTTTTATTTCACATGCTTTGCTTCTGAATTTATTTTTAGAGATTATTCAAAATCTATTTTGTAAATTGTAAAATTTTTTGGGTTTTTTTCCTCACTTTTTGTAATGAAGTGTGAAGTATATACTTGTAGGAAAGGTCACAAAACTTTTTTTTCAAATTGCAAATGAAATTAGACAGTGAGTAAAGTGCGCTTCCTTTATAATCACTGAAGCTGTCAGTCAGTACAGTACGAGAACTCCCATTTTAATCAATGAATCTGACTAAAGCCGCATTTCCACCGCAGGAACTTTACCCAGGAACTAGGGACTTTGGGGTGGTACTCGGTGTGTTTCGTCCGCAGGGACCAGTGTCTAAATGAAGTTCCGGGTAATAATTTCCCTCTCAGAAAGTCCCTGCTCGCGAGGTAGTACTTTCTCAAAGTTCAGGAACTTTCAGGGAAGGGACTTGAGCGCTGAATATGCTGACTGGTTGAGTTCACGCAGCATTTTATTTCAACCACCATTTTTAAAAGCCTGTTGCGGTGCGTGCGGTAAGAGTTGTTTGCTATTAAGGTTGTAAAGCAACATTGGTAACACTTTATTTTAGGGTTTTTTAACTAGTTGCTTATTAGCATGCATATTAGCTGTTTACTAGTACTTATTAAGCACATATTAATGCCTTATTCTGCATGACCTTATTCTACATTCTTAATCCTACCCAATACCTAAACTTAACAACTAGCTTACTAACTATTAATAAGCAGTAAATTAGGAGTTTATTGAGGGAAAAGTCATAGTTAATAGTGAATACATGTTCCCTATATTAAAGTGTTACCACAACATTAAACGAAAAGTACGCCAAAGACGACCACGAACTCTTCAGCAGCTGGAAACCTGTATCAGGCAAGAATGGGACCAAACTCCAGAAACTCATAACCTCGATGCCCAAACGTCGTCACACTGTTTTGAAAAGAAGAGGCGATGGTAAACATGTCTCCCGTCCCAACTATTTTAAGACCTTTAGCAGTCATCAAATTTGAAATGAGCTCATTTTGTGCCTAAAATTGTAAAATTTCTCAGTTTAAACATTTGTTATGTTATCTATGTTCTATTGTGAATAAAACATTGGCTCATGTGATTTGAAAGTCTTTTAGTTTTTTTTAATTTTATTCAAATTAAAAAAAAAAACATCCCAATGGGAATGCGATGGAAAAGCACAGCAACAGGTCTAGGGGGAAAAAAAATTCCTGGGACAGATTGTTCCGGATAATTTCAGTGGAAATGCAGCTTAAACTTCACAATTAATCTTTTATTTAAATCATGCCTCCGCTTTGTTTGTTATAATGAGAGGATTTGTGCATGTATAAAACATAGTAAAGTTGCGCCAAACATAAACTCATACAGCGTTTTGAGAGAAACTGGGTGGATTCTCACACGGGTAACTTAAACACCTCTGATTGGTCATTATTTTCAACAGAAATGGCTGTGATAAATAAAAAATAAAAATATATTACTTTGCATTGACCTGAACAGGCAGCCGCCACATCCTGCCATACCCCTACAACTGAGGCCCCTGAACTCACTAGTCATAAATGTGTAAAATAATATAATACACACACTATACACACTAAATAATATAGAATTAGAGAGAGATCCTTTTCCAAGTTGTGTTAAGACTGTCAGAAGGACTCTTACCTTCCAGCATAGCTGAGCGGCCTGATCATTCAGTTTGAGCCATGTGTCCAGACGTCCAGCTGGAGCTGAAAAAGACAACAATCAGTTCTTAGTGTTGCATTACAGCTAATATTTTTACACAGATAATTGTGTTCTTGTTCTTTAGTAGAAGATTTTAAGTCATACCACAAAGAGGTAAATACAAAGTAGTGGCCAAAAAATAATGTCCGGCCTAAGGAAATTGACATCTTCACCATTTATTCAAACCTTATTAAAGAATTGTTCAAAATTTTGTAAGCATATTGCATAGTTTTGCAATATGCATATTGCATATTGCTTAGAGCCTTTTTTTTTTTTTGTGATAACACAATGAAACATCAAATTATGCGACATCATTTTTGTCCAGGCTGTCATACAAAGAAATTATGAACACATGCATAAACAAGAGAGAACCTACAAAATATTAATTATGTTATAGTCAATGTATGTTTTTTTCCTGTCAGCCTTTTGTTTTTTTTGTTTTTTTTTTTCTAATAATTTTTTACATAGCAAAATAAAACCTGTAGCTGTGCTTATTTTCCCAAATAATTTTGTCAGATAAATACCTTAATCAAGTTTAGTGTTTTGTCCTTCCCTCATATTTAAAATGCTTAAAAATATATACAAATTTTCCTCATATTCTGATGGTATAATTGAACTTGCATTGTCATTAAAGACAAATATCCCCTCCGGACATCACTTTTGCCCACTTCTGTAGCAGCATTGTGCTGTAGATTCACAGCAATTACTGTTGTATCGTCTATTACAGTAATATCTTGTATATTAACACAGTATTGTCATATACAGAGTATATTTTGCACAGGATGCACAGCGACATGCATAAATGATGCTATTGTATTTTCAAAGGCAACACCACACAGTACAATAAGGTTATTATAATTATTGTTATTTGTACAGTCATTTGCAAAAATCTGAATACAGTATTTTATAGTGAACACATAAAGCTTGTTACCCCTCATAAGTGTGGTGGCTGTTTTCGGATCACTCCATTCACTCCATAAACTGTACTTCACTCGTATTGTGATGCTGTAATTTGTCCCATGAAGGAGGCCAGACACATATATTGGGTTTGCTTGTTGTCCGCTGAAGTTCAAAACCTATAATAGAAGGAATATTTAAGACACTTTTTTGGATAACTTGCAAACTGTCTAAGCTTTTAGACAAACAATATTATCATAAAAAAGCAATCACTTACCAACTCTTGGTCGAGCTGGCTGTTCAATGTTTTCAATCTCAACTCTACACTGAAGGTCAACTGCAACCATTTCTGAGACTCTGCAAGACTCCAGCTGAACTGTAAGCTGCCAGACGTATGTGCTTCAACCCTTGTAATCTTAGGAGGTTTGAGCTTTGCTGTAATACAATACATGATTTTTATTATTATCATTATTATTTATCACAACACATATGTTAGACAGACCTGATATTCTTAAAAACACAACCACTTATGTCATGGTCTAATTATGAATAGAAGGAAGACTTTTGAATGGTCTTCTTCAAAGTTTGACTGATACAGCCGGAAGCAGAATTGTCCAAAAATGACAGAATTTAAGAATTGGCACGCCTGAAATTGACTTTAATGATTAAAGATGTTAAATTAGAAATTGAAATGGAATGACATGAGGAGAATATAACTGAATTGCAATTCAAAGACTAATTTCAATAGTCCAACACAAGATTTGTGACAAAATAATAGTAATTAATTTTGGCTAAATATCCGATTCAGTCATGAAACTCTAGAGGGCGCAGGCTGATAGGTCCGGTAACACTTTATTTTAGGGTCTTTTAACTAGTTGCTTATTAGCATGCATATTACTAGAATATTGGCTGTTTATTAGTAATTATTAAGCACATATTAATGCCTTATTCTGCATGACCTTATTCTACATTCTTAATCCTACCCAATACCTAAACTTAACAACTACCTTACAAACTATTAATAAGCAGTAAATTAGGAGTTTATTGAGGGAAAAGTCATAGTTAATATTGAATACATGTTCCCTATACTAAAGTGTTACCATATGTCCTTTACTGATCCAACAGCCAATGAGATTGCTTGCTCAGCATTTAAACAGTTGAGTTCAGTGTTTGCTGTAAAGTAGTCCAGAGTTCCTCTGAATGAACCCCTCCACTTCCCCCAGCTCCACCTGCCTAGATCTGCTACAGGATTTGTGTATGTCCTTTTATGCATCATCAGTATATCTTACATGCTAGATCTAGTCAGCCAAGACCACATACTGTACATTAACATTGCCATATTCAATAACATGTCAAAACATGTTGTTAAAAGAGAGTAAAACTGTTGTTTCTGTCCTTACAAATGACGTATACTATGGTGCACTATGAAATATATACATTAAATCCAAATTTCTATAGATAACATTGTTTATTAGTATCATCTGTTGTTTCCGGAAATACCCCCATATGTTGTGTCTATGATAGCATGTTTATGAGTACTGCATATAAAATAATAATAAAATCACATAAATTTATTTAAAATAACTGTTCAATTTTGCAAATTACTACTTTATATGCATACTCAAATTACTATTCATCATCCTTATATATCAATTCATATTTGGCCTATATGTTTACCAGTTAAATTAATTTAATAAAAATAAATTCTGATTGCTCTTTTCACCTGTTTTCATAGGGATCAGTTTCAGAGGAGCAGAGGTGGCATTTCCAAAGACATTCACTGCTGTCACATAAACTTCCAACTGTAAAAATAAACGGTAAGAATCCCGTGGAATCAAGCAGAAATGCTCTCCAGGTGGGATCTCAAAATGTTTTTCTGATTTGGCCCTGGAGAAATGGAAAATGTATAAAACATGTCACCACAACCATGTCACCAATTACATTGAATTTATTCTAAACGATCATAAGAGTGAATCTCACAAAGTCACAATATCCAAGTCATATTTAACACATTTCCACCAATTCCCGTTATTGTGATGTGATACAAAACATCACATTATTGTACACACTTCAGTGGGGGTTCTATATAGAACTCTTAAGGTTCTTGACTCAATGTTTTATACCAAAAATTTTCTATATAAAGAGAAATGTCTGTACACACACCGGCGGCGCCAGTCAGCGTCTGTCCATGGTGCCAAGATACGATTTAGGATGATGTTCAAAATACTGCTGGTGCACTCATGTTTCTATGAATTGGCAAAAGTTCAAAGCCCAAAAAGGCGGAATAAGTACCGCCTACTAAATAAAAGAGCCAATTGCCAATTGGTAAAGTCATTGCGTCACTGCAGCTGCGGTAAGAAGCTGCCGTTATGAGTGCACATGCGCATTGGCCGGTCCGACCTGAATAAAAAATAAGCTTTTGAAATGCTATTTGAGCATAAGAAACTACATTTATGATACAGTTGTTGTCACATTTCATTGGTAATTGTCAAATATGAAATTTAAATGTAAGCTCGGTGAACAAAATTTGATGTTTCCCCATTAAAAGACAGGAGCTGCAGTTGCATGACTGAAATAGCTGCCTGAGATGGCCGCCGAGTGAAATGACTTGCCTGAAAAGGACTTTGACTTTATTCAACAACAGCTCGTTCCATGCATCATAAGTCATTACGCCATTTCTACGTCATTGCACATGCGCAAAACTTTCCAGTTTCTGTTTTCAATCCGATCAAGTGCGCTATCAACGAATTAGAAAATGTTTAAACCAATTTATATACCATGATAATATTTATTATACTACCTATATTTATTCTGATTTAATAATAATAAGTAATAAATGTAAATCTATTGAGAATCAGGATTTAGATAAACACAAAAACACAAAATTATAACACCTAGATGCACTATGGTAAAGCAAATTATCAGGGGAAATGTACTTAACTGTCATGAAACTGTCATGCAAAAAGGATAACACTTTAGAATACTGATCCTTCATTAATGAATTACTACACAGGAACAAATGATTAATACATTATTAACACTCTAGTAACTACTATTAACTAACAAGAAACGGTGATTAGTAAGTAATAGTGCTCAGTTGAAGGTGGTAGTTCACTATTAGCTAATCAGTAACTACTGTTTTTTCATACCTCCCAGATAACTACTAAGAACTACTATATACAGGTTCATAATTAATGTGAATAATGCATGATGTATAATTAATTCTAAAGAAGATGATCATGGTAACCCACTAGTAATGACTGAAGTATTAACCAAATCCTTCAGAAGGAATTACTACTAATTATTTGGATCAGTATTCTCAAGTGAAGATCATGGTAACCCACTAGTAATTACTCAAGTGTTACCAAATACATCAGAAGGAATTACTGTACAAAACTGTACAAAAATGTACAAAAACCTCAAAAGTTTACAATGACTCCAGTAGTTACTAGAGAGTTATCATGTTTCTCACTTTAGAATACTGATCCAAATAATTAGTAAATCCTTCTGAAGGATTTGGTTAATACTTCAGTCATTACTAGTGGGTTACCATGATCATCTTCTTTAGAATTAATTATACATTATGCATTATTCACATTAATTAGGAACCTGTATATAATAGTTCTTAGTAGTTCTCTGGGAGGTATGAAAAAAATAAAAAATAAAACAGTAGTTACTGATTAGCTAATAGTGAACTACTACCTTCAACTGAGCACTATTCATTAATTCCTTAATGAAGGATCAGTATTCTAAAGTGTTACCACAAAAACTTCTAATAATCCTAAAATCATAGTTGTTTTCTTTATGCCTTTTTACTCTTAATTTTGATTTTAGAATGAATCGTGACCTTTGTGAGACTGATCAATAAACAAGCTACAGTTTTAAAAATGTCAGCAGAAATTAGTACCTCGATGCATGAAGAGTATATTTTGTTGGAAGGCCAGGATCCTGACCAGGGTCCCATTGACACAGGAGTTTGTTTGACTGCGTTACATTCAAAACACAGCTCAGGTTTGTAGGAATGGGTGGAATATCTTTAAAGATAAAAGGAAGATTAGAAGTCTGGTGAACTTTGGCCTAGAATGACAATGATGAATAGTTTTCAATATTAAATTTCTGAAAATGTCATATTCAAATAAAATTTCCTGATGTGAATGTACAAACTGACCTTCTTCAGAGCAGACACCATATTTAATTTGGTGTGAATAGAAACAAGGCAGTGAAAGATGGAAATACAGTCCGTTTAAGATATGTTTTGCTGGTTGAACAATCAGTACCAACATCAAAGCCTCGTTTTCATTCATATCAGATTAAATATGGAATGGACACTAATTAAGCTTCATGACTAGTTATTAATTAGCAACATAGTACTTAATCATGGACCCTTTTCACAAACTGTGATGATGTGTTTTCACAGTTACCATCATTGCAAATCTAGTAATGTTTTTAATATACATAAACATATTATATATTTTAATATATTATGAATATTATTTTTAACTCTTTCCCCACCATTGACAAGATTTTCCACCATTTATGGCACAGCGCTTCCCGACATTGACAGTTTTTCTGGCAATCCGTGTTTTCACTGTTATATGGTAGGGGACGCTGTTACGGATCTTCTGAAATAGTACAGGACCTCCAGATCCCAAAACAAGCAAAGAAGAAGAACTGTGTAAACCAGAGAGAAGGGTCTGTCTGCGTCCCACAGCGTTACAAAAAACACGCCCCTGTGAGTTACTTCTACTACTACAAGTTCCCTTTCGATTGGAAACTCACAGGATTCTATGGGGAGCTCCTCCAGTGTGACCGGTGTCTGAAGCACGTGTTCAAATGCTACAATGTCATTGGCCGGCGACAGTCCGTGATGTCACTATCAGTGTGAATGTGAGTGCAAATGGGCGACTGTAGTACACGTCATCTGTTTCTTTTGTCTTCAGGATCTGTTTGTTTGCACACATATGTGGGAAGGCGATCACTATGGAGTAACATCCAGCCAAGCATTTCAGGAAGTGTGTGCCTCTGTATCAGATATAATGAGTTCCTGAGGACACACACGACTTGTGCATCATGTGTTTGGGTAAGGAGCACACGCATTCAGTTCTTGGGGGGGTGCTCATTGTGAGGCGCTCTTTGTAATGCATTCACGAGACTGACGGAAAGAGACAGGTAGGAAGCTTTTACTTCTTTGTTCTCACCTGAGGGATAGTAGTTAGCATTTGCACGAGTGCGTTTGGCTCTCGAGGGAGTCGAAGGCACTCACAGTGATGTGTTTGTGACTGTTCTTGCGTGATTTTTGATTAAATAATAAGAATCTGGCATTTGAGCGGACCACATTCAGCTCTTGAGGGAGTTAAACACGCTCTTTGTGATGCGGCCACTGTGAGAAGCTCCTTTGATGCTTGATTCTCTCTTGAAGAATGAGAATTGAGTGCCTGCACCTCACGGTTTGGGTCTGAGGCGGGTTCCATCACGGAGGTGGTGGGCAGAGTGCGGGGAGTGTCGGACGGGATTTCTTTCCCTTTACGGTCCTCTTTATTGTTACCATTTTTATCTTATGTGTGAGGTCTAATTCTGAGGAATTAGATGCAGAGAGAGTGCAGGCAGGTGTTATTGAAAAAAAGATGATCCCCTCCGCTGGACTGCACGATAGCAATGCAAAAAGGAAAAAAAGAAAAGAAAAAATGAAAAACAAAGAACTGTAGGTGCAAGTATATTCCTAGTCATGCATGAGTTGAGGATGTTGCCAACTATGTTGGCATCCCTTCTCGTATTTAATCAGGCCAGTCGAGTGTTCAGGGTTTTTCAGTTCCTGAGAACTGCTCTTCTCGGTCTCTGGAACCCTTTCTGTTTTAGGGAGGTTGTAGCTGCCTCCCCTTAATTGGGGCCTTTAAGTAGGCGGCTCTCTAATAATATGCTAAAATTTCAAGGTCGAAGCTGCCTCCCCCAGATTTGGGGTCCCCTAAGCAGGAAGCTCCTTTATTTATCGAGGTCAGAGCTGCCTTCCCCTTATGTGGGTTCTTTTAAATAGGCAGCTCCACTAGAATGCAGAACTTTAGCATTTTTTCCAAGATTGAAGCTGTCTTCCCCTATCGTGGGTTCATTAAGCAGGCAGTTCCCGTGTGGAATCAATGAAGTTGAAACTGCCTCTCGCACTTTGGGTCCCCAAAGAAGGCAGTTTCCTCATATGCTCTTGAGATCATTGGCTCGGTTGAGCTTGGGCCTGCCCTTCAGGGTTTTGTAAGTATGTCCTTTGCTCCCATGAGAGAGCTCAGTGTGATTCCCAGACTGCAGGGTTTAAAACGGAGTTGTACCCTCCCCGTTACTGGGTACCTTCTATTTCGGGTCCTCCATGACCTGTTCCGGTTTAAGCAGGCCTCCGAGATTTTGGCATAGTTGACACTAATGCAGCTGTTGCTAGCATTCTCTGATGCGTGTAGTTTACCCATTCCCTCTAATGGGGTTCTTTTGTTCGGGTCTATCGCCCTCTGGACTGAGCCTAGTCTGTGCTAAGAATCACATAACTCACATAACTCACGTCTTCAACTCACCAGAGAACCCATCTCTGAGCACTGGTGAGAAGTTGTTTTTGCCTGTTAGCATACCTACTCATTGGTAAGCATTCGTAATTAAAGAGTGCTGGTTTGTCGAGACTCTGACTACATGTTTGATGGCATTGAGCAGTTTTGTTATTCTAAGTTTAAAAACAAACAAACAGACAAACAAAAACTGCTCCTTTGGAGTATCTAAGGGAATGAATGCCCATGGAATGGACATTGGCACCCGCCCCAGTAAGGAAGGGAGGAAGGATTAAAAGCCACGACTTCCTTGCATACGGTATGGAGCTTGGGTAATGGCCATAGGGAATAGTGTCACTAACAGTTCCATTGACGACCTAAATTTGGGAATCTGACTCGGGCAGTTAAGTCCATTGAGTCCTTGTTTTGTGTTTGTTACAGCAATTAGGCAGTTATTTCTTCAGCATGATGGAGTGGGTATTTGTTCCCCATAGCGTCCTAGGATGCAGTGCGAGTTCGCATTCTAAAGGGAACATCTCAGGTTATGAATGTAACCTTGGTTCCCTGAGAAGGGTGAACGGGACACTGCGTCTCATTGCCATGGCTCGGGCCTGCCTGTTTATGTCCCCTCAGACAAAGAAGTTGATGACGTGTACTACAGATGCCCTTTTGTACTCACGGTCACACTGACAGTGATAGTGATAGTAGTCATCGGCCAATGACATTGTCGCATTTGAACATGTGCTCAGACCCCGGTCACGCTGGAGGCATTCCCCACAGCACCCTATAGCATCTTAGGATGTAGTGTCTCATTCCCCTTCTCAGGGAACCATGGTTAAATTCATAACCTGAGATATTATGCCTTCTGCGCAGAACCAAGCGTGGATGTAATTGACTCAAACAATCTTTTGAAGTAAATTATTTTATGTTTTATGTATAAAATGTATAACTTGTATCGCTTTTGAATCTTATGAAGTATGAAATAACAGCTATTAGTAAAACAAAATAAATCATACAAATCAAATTAATATAGACTCATGGTGATTGAGTTAAATAATTAAAATATTTTTAAAAAGGAGGAAAACAAACAGGATGACTTACAGCGTCTGGTGATCTATGTAATTCGATCTCTATGCATTATCACTAGGTGGCGATAGTGAAGCTAAAAAGCAAGGAAAGTGAGGTAGAAGAAGAGTTTTTTTTTTTCTTAGAGTTTTGTTTGAAATATTATTATTATTTTAAACTTACCAACATTCAAGTTTTCATAAAAAATAACAAATTAAGCCAGAATAAGGTGTTTTGTTGTTGTTTGTTCAAATGCAAAGGCTCTGTTTTTTCTTTTGATATATTTGATATATCGATATATTTGATTTTACATATTCATACAAAAAAAATATATATATTCTGGGGGCCATGAACGTGTTGTGAATATGATCAAAAATGCTACCACTGGCTGGCAACATTTTAGAAAACACTGGCAAGAAAGAATAAATAATAAATACATTTATAAAACTATACTTTGTGTTATATTTCCTTGGCAGTAATATACATAAAAATGGATTAATGCTGCTGCAAGGATGTTTCAAATACAAAACGGCTGAGGGAGTGACAGCAAATTTCCCATGATTCTCTCTTCTCACTGCCATAATCAATCGCTATGTCCAAAATGTAATACTTTCCCACGATATAGTAGGCTATGCGAAAAACAGTTCGCCAACAAAAGTAGTATATTTGAAAAACAGAAGGTGAAAAGTACCCGGATGACTTATTGCTTCCATTGAGATTCTGAAGTGCTTATTCAATGGACACTTTACTATCCCATGAGGCCACGGGAGAAGCGACGCAACTGATGCTGGTAGGTCACATGACAGTAACAACATGTTACTTTCACGTAAATTCAATTGTACTCAGTAAATTCAAATGCAGTACCTATTCAGACAGTACACGATTTCAGACGCACCGAATTTCTCAATATTTTTCCCTCTTTTTTGGAAAGTCATGGAAACACTATCATGTATTTTTTTTCTTTTGCTATTGGAGCAAATGGAAATACAAAAATTATTTGCTGTCACCTCCCGTTCACCACTACACAAGTTTACCTAGTTTAACTATGACGACTTTCGCTTCTGAGAACCCTGGAAATGTGAAAAGGGTCCATTATCATAAAAAAAAAAAAAAAAGATCCTCACATCCCACTTTAACTGTCACTCCATCGGCTATTTGGCAGAGACGATCCCCTGAACACAGGACACAAGCGATGTCTGCCCCCGTGTGTGGTAGGCTGGGGATGAGTATGCCATATGTCCTGTTGCTCTCCTGGTAAGAGAGATTGCTGGGGGCATAACTGTTGTTAATCCGCCACACCACACGAAAGTCTTTGCCTTTAGTCAGCAAGCAGTCATCCTCGATGGAGCAGGACACTGATACGGGCGAGCCAGCGAGCACCACTGAGGCAGGAGTGTATACCTTAGCACACGATAATGCCAGAATCACTGCAGATAATAAAAGTATATGAAAGCTATTAAAATCAAGAGTTAGTGTTTTAAATCATACTAACAGTGTCAAAAAGTGATGTCCGGTCTAGGAAAATTGACATCACTCTTCACAAAGATTTTGTAAGCATATTGTGTAATTGTGCTTGGAGTTGATTCTTTTATTTGTGATGATAACACAATGAAATTTTGTATCAAATGTTAAATTGCACATGTTAAATAGATAATGTTTTTTCACAAAAAAAAAAAAAAGAAAAAGAAGAAGAAGGAGAAGAAATCAAGCAAAAACAAGAGAGAACCAACAAAATATGAAATGCTGATTATGATGTAGTCAATGTATGCTTTTTCCTTGTTTTTTCCAATGTATGAGATTTTGTTTTCATAGTAAAATAAAACCTGTAGCTGTAGTTTGCCCTTTTTTGCAAAATAATTTTTCAGATAAATATCTTAACCAAGTTTAGTGTGTTGTTTCTCCCTCATATTTAAAATATTTTCCTGATATTTTAATGATTTAATACAACTTGTAGGGTCATTAAAAACAAATATCCCCTCCGGACATCCCTTTTAGACAAAACTGTACATGAATTCAGGGAGAGAATTCAGGCTAGCAACACACCGATACAGTTCACTAGTCTTGTGATTTAGCATCGCGTGACACATTCCCGACAACTAACCTATTTCAAAACGTGTGGGTTGTTGCATGACATCAGAGAAACTTTAACTTTGGTGTGTCTAAACAGACAAATGACATTATGTATTTTATGTATATTTGAGATTGCAATAAAATTATTTACTGTATACCCATGTCAATATATTTTTACAGCATTTATTAATTGTTTACTAGCATTGTTAATGCTAGTAAAAAAAAAATACAGCTGTTCATGTTAGTTCACAATTCATCAACTAATGTTAACATACAACTTTTTAATTTTAATAATGTATCAGTAAATGTTGAAATTAACTAATAAATGTTGTAGAAGTATTGTTGATTGTTCATGTTAACAAATATAGTTAATTAAATGACACATTGCAAAGTGTTACCCAATTTTCTAAGCAAATGGTGAAAAGGATAATAGATTTTGTAAACTTTTTTTTTTTTTCCTGTTTAAAGAACAATGCATTTAAAATAAATAAAAAAGTTTTAAAGTGATAGAAAAAGAACAAAAAACAAGAACAAGAAAAAATGTTGATTCACCTTTTATCAAGACATCAATATATATCCACAGCACAAGCACAAGCCAGACTGATGCCATGGTTATGATGACTGAAAGAAAAAGTGAAATCTTCAAGAAAAGTCTTCAAATTACAACATCTTCACTTTCTAACAGCCAATATATATAAAAAAGCTTAAGATAAGATAAAGATAAAAATGATAAATAAAAGAAAATGATAAAAAAAAAATACATAAAACTATTTTCTTTCACATAAAAAGAAACCATACAGTAACATCTTATAATATTCTTATATATAATATAACATTATATAATGCTTCATTAATGTACAATCATACAGTTTAAAATGACTTTGATTTTAATATTTTGTTATATATTCATATTTGAATGTACATGAACTGTTTAAAGCGTTATGTAGTATTTATAAATGACTTATTAATAAAAGATATTCTAAATCATTACCAGTTATTCTAATTAAGACGGTAAGATAAAGATGAATTCAATACATACTTTAAAGTGTTTAAAAGCATCTGTAAGTGGTGAAGGTCACATTTAAACTCGGGTGAAGTTACTGCCCAGCGAGGTCTGGAACTTCTCTGTAAAAAATAAAATAAAATAAAAGGTTTTTGAAATTAGCCTATCCAGCTGCCGTTCTGAGAACGATTTTTATGCTCTGAGTGAAGAGTCACTGCTGTCAGTCCTTCCGTGGCATATCGTTCTTACCATCCTTAACCACAAGTGCAAACCGAAGGAGGAAATGTTAGGCTCTTGTGAAACCCCTGTACACGTGTCAGTTTCTGCTCCCACTTTTTACTCATACTTATGAGGAAACTTTAACAGTTGAAATCAAATAATCATGTAGAAAAACTGCATCAATCATGGACTCATGAGCTATGGAACAAAGCACAGGGGCTCAAGATTTGTTTAACTCCTTTTAACTTGAAACATCACCTTAATAACATGGCACTCATGATGCGAGACAACAAAAAAATGTGCATATGTGTAACTAAGGAAACTGGACGACAGAGTTGGGGATCCACGTGCAAGCTTTATTAAGAGAGCGTAGTCAAACAGGCAGGATCAGGAGAGGCAAGGCAATGAGTAGTCCAAAAACAGGCAAAGGTGAAGCAAACGATCATAATCAAGGAAACAGTCCAGGGTCAAAAACAAAGGCAAGGCTAGGCAAGGAATCAAGGAACACGGAGACACGGTCAAACAAAGGCTAAACAATACTCAGTGTGTGTGTTTGAGTGCAGCTTATAAAGTGTCACTGATGGGAAACAGGTGTGAGTGTGTGACTGGTTCCTAGATGGGGAATTATGGGAAATGCAGTCCAGAGTGATGTGTGACTGTGCGTGCCATGAAATGGTGAACCGGCGACCTCTGGTGGGGAGTAGCAGGAACCAGCAGGAGCCGGATATGTAACAGAGCCTAAAACAGTATAATCCAGGAGGGAGGTGGAAAGGAGGTGGAACAGGTGGAGGGATGGAGGGCCAGGCCTGTGGAGAGGAAGGCGGCCTGGAGACTGAGGCAGGGCAGATGGCCGGGGCGGAGAAGGCTAGATAGACGGCTAGGGCAGAGAAGGCTGGATAGACGGCCAGGGCAGAGAAGGCTGGATAGACGGCCAGAGCAGAGAAGGCTGGACAGACGGCCAGGGCAGAGAAGGCTGGATAGACGGCCAGGGCAGAGAAGGCTGGATAGACGGCCAGGGCAGAGAAGGCTGGATAGACGGCCAGGGCAGAGAAGGCTGGACAGACGGCCAGGTAGACCGGCTTGAAGATCCCCACGGCAGAGCAGATGACTACCACAGTAGCGCAGACAGGCTTGGAGACCCCCATGGCGATACAGATGGGCTTGAAGACCCCCACGACGGAGCAGACTCTGGAGCAGATTCAGGGACTGAAGCGGGCTCTGGAGAGGATTCGTGGACTGGAGCTGTCTCAAGAGATGATTCATGGACTGAAGTGGGCTCTGAAGATGATTCATGGACTGAAGTGAGCTCTGGAGTGGATTTAAGGACTGGAGTGGGCTCTGAAGTTGATTCATGGACTGAAGTGGGCTCTGAAGATGATTCATGGACTGAAGTGAGCTCTGGAGTGGATTTAAGGACTGGAGTGGGCTCTGAAGTTGATTCATGGACTGGAGCGGGCTCTGGAGCAGATGTGTGCACAGCCCACACACACCAAATGGCAGTGGCCATAATGGCCAATGCTGCAATCTCTGAGGGCTCAAGCGTGGCAGCCATCTCGGCTGAGGGCTCAGGAGGAGCGGCCATCTTGTCCGTAGACACTGGTGGAGCGGCCATCTTGTCCGTAGACACTGGTGGAGCGGCCATCTTGTCCGTAGACAATGGCGGACTTGAGTGCGTAGCAAACGGCGGACTTGGGTGATCATAATCAAGGAAACAGTCCAGGGTCAAAAACAAAGGCAAGGCTAGGCAAGGAACAAGGAATCAAGGAACACGGAGACACAGTCAAACAAAGGCTAAACAATACTCAGCAACGTGTGTGTGTTTGAGTGCAGCTTATAAAGTGTCACTGATGGGAAACAGGTGTGAGTGTGTGATTGGTTCCTAGATGGGGAATTATGGGAAATGTAGTCCAGAGTGATGTGTGACTGTGTGTGCCATGAAATGGTGAACCGGCGACGTCTGGTGGGGAGTAGCAGGAACCAGCAGGCGCCGGATACGTAACAATATGCCAATTTAAAAAAACAAACAAACAAACAAAAAAAAAAAAAAAACAGATTGAACATGTTCTGTTAGAAGAACCCATAAGTCCACTTTAGACAAACTGACAAACCCAGCAAAATAGACTGCTGTGTGCCATTGATATGTGCAATGACATGCAAATTAAACAACCAATGTACATGTCACAAGATGAAATCAGATGAAGGTAGATTCAAAGTAGATTCAAGGATTGATCCAAATGCAGGCATAAAAATGTAACAGCGTGTTCAGCAGAAACACATAACTAAGACACATGTGACTGAGGAAAACAAACTGAAAGTTCATGAAAACAGAAACAAGAACAAACAAAACTGAGTGCGTGTGACAGTAGTGGGCAAAAGTGATGTCTGGAGGAGATATTTATTTTTAATGACTAAACCATCAAAATATTTGGTCCCACTTTATATTAGGTGTCCTGGTAACACTTTATTTTAGGGTCTTTTAACTAGTTGCTTATTAGTATGCATATTAATAGAATATTAGCTGTTTATTAGTACTTATTAAGCACATATTAATGCCTTATTCTGCATGATCATATTCTACATTCTTAATCCTACCCAATACCTAAACTTAACAACTACCTTACTAACTATTAATAAGCAGTAAATTAGGAGTTTATTGAGGGAAAAGTCATAGTTAATAGTTTATATGTGTTCCCTATACTAAAGTGTTACCGGTGTCCTTAACTGCTATGTACTTATATCAAAAAATAAGTACAATGCATTATTGTGTTCATATTGTTTTGCAAAACACTTTTGCTGCTATTGAGGTGGTTATGGGTAAGGGTATTTTAATTTTTTTTTTTTAATATATATATATATATATATATATATATATATATATATATATATATATATATATATAAGTACAATGTAAAAACATGTATGTAGACAATAAGTCCATTGTGTCAAATGATTAATTTAAATGTTAGCACATAGTAGTTAAGGCCACCTAATATAAAATGGGACCAAATATTTGATATGTATAAATATGAGGGAAGAACAAAACACTAAACTTTGTTAAGGTATTTACTTATTTTCTCCAATGCGATACCTTGAAAAGTAACGATATTCGATACCACGGGAAAGATCAGCCTTATATACTGTCATATAGATATTTTATTCATATATAAACATTACTTAATTTTCATTACAACTATCTCACCTAAATGTTTGTGTTTTTACAATGGAGTCATTTTGTTTGCACAAGCTGGATTTCAAACTCTGAATTGATTTTTTATTTATTTCTTTTTTTAAGATGGTTACACTTTATTTTACAGTGCCGTAGTTACATTGTAATTACTCAAATTAGTACTGAGTCCTATTAATTAACTACATGTCCATACATTACAGTTAGGGTTTGGTTTAGGGTTAGTTACTTGTAATTATGTGTAATTTACTGTAATTACTATAGTAAGTACATATAGTAACGTGTAACTATGGCACTGTAAAAAAAAAGTGTTACCAAAAAGACAAATAAACAGTCAGTAATAAAATAAGAACAAATAAACAAATTCCTAACAATAGCACAAAGAAATACAATAGAATAAAGATACAAATTAAATAAATTGCTTTAATTTTGGTTTAACAGTAGTAGGGCTATTTAGGTAAGAAATACTACAGAAGTACGACAGGTTTATTAGGTTGCTGTCGCTTTAAGACCTGATGCACAGATCCAATATACTGTTGCACATAAATTTCTTTCTGAACTGTTTATGTTCACTTAGGACATAACCGATTGTGTTTATGTGAATACTCGGCAAGATGGACATTGTGACGATATTTTCGTCCGTTTAAGCACAACAAGAAAAAAAAAAAAAATCAATTTGGTACTCGTGAGCTGTTTGAGAGGCGGCTTTATGTGTGCGCACTTGGATTTGAGCACAGGAATGAAAATGATAGGCAACCCTGTAATCCCAAGCTTAAATTCAGACTGGCCTTTTTCTTGTGATTTGCATTTTTATTATGAATTTGTGTGTTATTTTTTGTTACTGGAAACATCAAAGATTGATGGTATATTAAATGCTATTTCTTTTTTACACATTTTAGCAATTTAAAAATGTTTGAATATTTTTTTACACGGCACACCCTGTTCTCGCCAGACGGCACCCTGGTTGGGAAGCGCTAATCATTTATTAATATTTCATTGGCTCTCTCTTGTTTTTGCATGTGTTTCTTTGTATGACAGCCTGGACAAAAATTATGTTGTGGAATTTGTCATGTTTCATTGTGTAATTATCACAAATAAAACAATCGACTCCAAGCACAACTACGCAATATGACTACAAAAATCTTTAACGTCTAAAGGGTGGGGGTGTCGATTTTCCTAGGCTGGACAGCACTTTTTCCATTAGAGTTTGTAATGTTTGTTAAATCTAAATTCCTTTAATTTGATTATCGTGCAATTAACTGAATGCATTTTATAATTGTCAGACAGACGTAAAGCTAATCATTTTGTACAAATAAACTGTAATGTTACAGTATATGTTCAGTGTTATCATAATAATATGGTAAGAGGCCTATATATGATTTCTGCAGTGCTGGCAAGCTAATTCAGCTGCTGTCCAGTTTATATCTTTTACTTATTACAACATACAATTGGGTCAAACCAATGCAATCAAGCTCAGAGTTATAGAAGTCTGCCAATCTCAGAGCGCACAAACACAAGAAAGCCGACAGCATTAAAGTTCTGCTCCATTCTCTGCTTATCAGCGGCTCGCATAAAGGCCGCCCAGCATTTCTGGTCCTCGCAGAGCCTAATTGCCTGTGGTTCTTTGCAGCCCGCCTGCTAGAGAGCGGTTATTATATTTATACTGATTTGTTGTCACTGTCTGGAATGCTGCTTAAGTTGCATGATGTAATATGCCTGTGAACACAAATGAGCTTGCCAATTTCTCCTTTTCCATTTATGTGTGTTTGTCTTATTTTTACGTGTTCTCGCCCTTCTCTCGAATTGCTCCTGGAACTTGATGCAGTAGCATTTTTTTTTTTCTTCTTTCTTTTCTTTATAGAATTATTGGTGTCACTTCTATCTTGATTTGTGTCTACAAATAGATATAAAAATACCTTATAGCATCTTTAAAACCTCTCGTATGACCCAATAAAACAGTACGGCATCCTTTCCTCAAACCATATATGCTGGTAGTTCATGTTCTTTAACTGTGTTCTTTGAATATTAAATAATTTCGTTCAACATGTTGAGAAAAGATAATAAACAGCTCCAAAATCATCACTTGTCTTCCATTATTGTGAAATCTGGTAGAGTTGTTGCACAATGACAAAAGAGGAAGGGGCAGATTTCCTCAATCTTTCATGTCCTCTTTACAAGATAGCATCAAACATCTAAGAAACCTTCAAAACAAACAGAATGAAGTGCGTTCTTTATTTTTAAGTACAGATGCATTATTTTATCCTGTTATTAGGATTTCTTTGGTAACAGTGTTGCAATGACTCGGCTAAAGAGATGTGTGACAATGATCACATCTTTTAAATATAATTTATGGTAAACCAGTGTCTGTATACTGGTCAGATCATATAATATAATTCTTATAAAAGAGAAACAAACATAATGTACCATAATTTACATAAAAAATTTAGAATTTATTGTGGAGAAACCCCATGCAATTAACCCTAAACCAAACCCTTACCTAACCCTAACACTATAGTAAGTACATGTAGTTCATTATTATTACTCAGTACTTAAATGTATAATTACACTGTAATACTGACACCTTAAATTAAAGTGTAACTACCCCCTTTTTAATGGTAGGGATGAACAAAAGAGAAAATGGGTTAACATGTCTGACTGAATGGTCCAAATGATCATGCTCAATTCTGAGAATCTCTCGGATGGATGAAGATAGTTTCCATTCCTTGAAGATTAAGTATTTTCTGTACATTGTTCGGAAAGGAAGCTGGAGACAGATGTGGGTTTAAAACAGGAAGTGTTGTAAGAGCAGGGGTCCCTATGTACTAAAACAGCAATGGGTGTGTGATTTTGTGTTGACTTCCTATTGTCTTAAAGGTGAAGTGTGTCCTTTCTGCGCCACTAGTGGCACCAAAAAGAGCCCAGGTCACTTCACAAAAACAAAGAAAACAATTTTTCGTTTAAAAAGACAAATGTTCAAAACAATTCTGCCAAATAATGATTGGCAAAAATGTTTTTCCATTCACAAATCAAGTTTTAGGTGTCAAGCTAGTGTCAAGAATTTGAATTAAATTCAAAGTAATTAAGTAATTTCCCATAAAAGAAATGAGTGGTTTAGCCAGAAGCTAGTCTTGATGTTTCAATGAAAGAGCAAATCCTGATCGATTTTGTCACTGGGTCCAAATTCAGGACAAAATGGACAACTATTCACCTGTATGTTGTCTATGGAGCCCCTATGATGTGGATAGACATTTTGGTAACACTTTATTTTAGGGTTTTTTAACTAGTTGCTTATTAGCATGCATATTACTAGAATATTAGCTGTTTATTAGCACTTATTAAGCACATATTAATGCCTTATTCTGCATGACCTTATTCTACATTCTTAATCCTACCCAATACAACTGCCTTACTAACTATTAATAAGCAGTAAATTAGGAGTTTATTGAGGGAAAAGTTGTAGTTAATAGTGAATACTAAATAATTAATCCCTATAATAAAGTGTTACAAAATTGTTTTTTTTTAAAAGCGAGAGATGGGAGGAAAGATTATATTTTAATGATTTTGTGTTCCCTTGTAAAATGTTTGCCGTCCCCTGATAAACTTTGCATTCGCTTGCAAAACTTTTTTGATGGGAATAATATAGGAGAAAAAACTATTTCATCGCTTTTGTGAATGATCACTACGTTTTTCAGGAGAACGCGAATGTTTTGTGAGCGAACGCAGCGCTTCTCTGGGGAACACAATACTTTTGTAAGGGAACGCCATACTTTTGTGTCAAAATACACATCTTCTATCTAATTTTTTTCTATCTCATGTCCCCTTAGTATGGAAGCTTGTTTCAGCCATGAAATAAAAAATAAAGAAGGATATTTGAGACACTTTTTATCTCACAATTCAGATTTTTTTTTCTTTCTCAGAATTGTGAGATATAAACTCACAATTGCGAGTTATAAAGTCAGAATTGTGAGATATAAACTGACATATCTTAAAATATGTCAGTGCCATTGTTTTGTCTCAGGATGCACACCAAAGGGCTGTTTCGTAAAATATTTCCAAGTATATCTGACTAAAATATACATTTTGCTAAAATATTTAATGTTGGACATTAAATGTGCCTTATGTACAATTTTAAACCTACAAGTAAGTGTATTTTTTATGATAGCAGTAACTGTAAATGGACTATTGTAATGGGGTAAATCAAGGCTAATATACTGTAGGCCAATTACTGAGTTTAGATTCATCTTACCAATTAAAATTTAGTCTGTGCATGTTTATTTTAATTTTTAATTTTGTGATTTTAACTTCTGCTCTTCTAATAACCATAAAACGTACTACAGCTGCCAAACAAAACCAGAGAGAAATGTATTCATATATTTTAAAACAATCTAATTAAATCTTGGGCACACAATATTTAGCCAGTAAGAAAAGAAAACCTGTAGGTTACAGATATATAGATTAAATATAGGCTTTGGAAAAGGCTAGCTGATTTTATTGTGCTTTGACTACAGTACTAGTGTGAACAACAACCATGCATGTGACTTCCGCAGACTGCATCTTACTCTGAAACACTTGCTTGGTATTTCTCCTGCTCTTTGTCGATCAAAAAAAATCCCTCATCACTAAACGAAAGCTTAAAATGAAGGCCTGATTGTTTTAGGGGCCTTGTCACAGGTCCCTTGATTTTGAAATTCTGTGTTACTTTTGCTATATTTTCACACTTAAAACAATTATTTGGTAATCCTCTTGTACCACTGTCCTCTTTTGTCCTAAGAAATAAGTTTTCTGACAGTTCTCTCCCAAGTGCTTCCATTTTTGTCAGTATTAAGTCTGAGAATGATTCAGTGGGCTATATAACACTTCATTTTTAAGAAATTTCTTCTCTTTAAATGTTTTGGTTCATCATACTTACATTTTAATCAAAAATTGCCTTAAACTTACACCTTTTTTTTTTTATTTTTTTATTTTTTTAGCTCTATTTAGTAAATGGGTGCTCAATTTTGCAACACATTTTATCACTTTGATAAGAAAAACGTATGTATATTTATATTTATTTATTTTTGGACTGATAGTGGTTAATAAAGTCAAATAATTGTATGTGAGAGAGTCAGCTGTAACATCATTGCGTTCCTATTTGTCAGTGTTAGAGAAGCTCAGCTTAGCCTGACAGTTTCCCAGCATAAGTTGCCAGAGTAACTGAGTTTGAACTAATTTAAATTTGCTTTATGAAACAGAATTCGCTGTCAATAAGTCTGACTAACTGAAATAAGCCTGGCTTGTATTCTAATCTTGTTTTATGAAACAGCCCTCAGTAATGTTTATTTTTCTAGTGAACGTTTATAAAAGCTACTTAAATGCCCTAATTGAAGTAAGGTTTAATCCTGGCTTAGGCTAAGCCCTGTCTGTGAAACCGAGCCATAAAGTCATAAATGTGAGTTATAAAGTCAGAACTGCATGATATAAAGTCAGAATTGTGAGTCATAAAGTCAGAATTGTGTGTTATAAAGTCAGAATTGTGTGATATAAAGTCAGAATTATGAGTTATAAAATCAGAATTGCGAGTTATAAAGTCAGAATTGTGAGTTATAAAGTCAGAATTGTGAGTTATAAAGTCAGAATTATGAGATATAAAGTCAGAATTGTGAGTTATAAAGTCAGAATTGTGTGATATAAAGTCAGAATTGTGTGATATAAAGTCAGAATTATGTGATATAAAGTCAGAATTGTGAGTTATAAAGTCAGAATTGTGTGTCATAAAGTCAGAATTGTGTGATATAAAGTCAGAATTATGAGTTATAAAGTCAGAATTGTGAGTTATAAAGTCAGAATTGTGAGATATAAAGTCAGAATTATGAGTTATAAAGTCAGAATTTTGAGATATAAAGTCAGAATTGCGAGTTATAAAGTCAGAATTGCGTGTTATAAAGTCAGAATTGTGTGATATAAAGTCAGAATTGTGAGTTATAAAGTCAGAATTGTGAGTTATAAAGTCAGAATTGTGAGTTATAAAGTCAGAATTGCGTGTTATAAAGTCAGAATTGTGATATAAAGTCAGAATTGTGAGTTATAAAGTCAGAATTGTGAGATATAAAGTCAGAATTGTGAGTTATAAAGTCAGAATTATGAGTTATAAAGTCAGAATTGTTAGATAAAAATCAGAATTGTGAGTTATAAAGTCAGAATTGCGAGTTATAAAGTCAGAATTGTTAGATAAAAATCAGAATTGTGAGTTATAAAGTCAGAATTGCGAGTTATAAAGTCAGAATTGTGAGTTATAAAGTCAGAATTGTGAGTTATAAAGTCAGAATTATGTGATATAAAGTCAGAATTGTGAGTTATAAAGTTAGAATTGCGAGTTATAAAGTCAGAATTGTGTGATATAAAGTCAGAATTATGAGTTATAAAGTCAGAATTGTGTGTTATAAAGTCAGAATTGTGTGTTATAAAGTCAGAATTGTGAGTTATAAAGTCAGAATTGTGAGTTATAAAGTCAGAATTGTGAGATATAAAGTCAGAATTATGAGTTATAAAGTCAGAATTTTGAGATATAAAGTCAGAATTGCGAGTTATAAAGTCAGAATTGCGTGTTATAAAGTCAGAATTGTGTGATATAAAGTCAGAATTGTGAGTTATAAAGTCAGAATTGTGAGTTATAAAGTCAGAATTGTGAGATATAGTCAGAATTGCGAGATATAAAGTCAGAATTGTTAGATATAAAATCAGAATTGCGAGTTATAAAGTCAGAATTGCGAGTTATAAAGTCAGAATTGTGAGTTATAAAGTCAGAATTGCGAGTTATAAAGTCAGAATTGCGAGTTATAAAGTCAGAATTGTGAGTTATAAAGTCAGAATTGTGAGATATAAAGTCAGAATTATGTGATATAAAGTCAGAATTGCGAGTTATAAAGTCAGAATTGTGAGTTATAAAGTCAGAATTGTGAGTTATAAAGTCAGAATTGTGAGATATAAAGTCAGAATTATGAGTTATAAAGTCAGAATTTTGAGATATAAAGTCAGAATTGCGAGTTATAAAGTTAGAATTGTGAGATATAAAGTCAGAATTGTGAGTTATAAAGTCAGAATTGTGAGTTATAAAGTCAGAATTATGAGTTATAAAGTCAGAATTGTGAGATATAGTCAGAATTGCGAGATATAAAGTTAAAATTGCCAGTTATAAAGTCAGAATTGCGAGTTATAAAGTCAGAATTGTGTGATATAAAGTCAGAATTGTGAGTTATAAAGTCAGAATTGTGAGTTATAAAGTCAGAATTATGAGTTATAAAGTCAGAATTGTGAGATATAGTCAGAATTGCGAGATATAAAGTTAAAATTGCCAGTTATAAAGTCAGAATTGCGAGTTATAAAGTCAGAATTGCGAGTTATAAAGTCAGAATTGTTAGATATAAAATCAGAATTGTGAGTTATAAAGTAAGAATTGCGAGTTATAAAGTCAGAATTGCGAGTTATTAAGTCAGAATTGTGAGTTATAAAGTCAGAGTTGCGAGTTATAAAGTTAGAATTGCGAGATATAAAGTCAGAATTGTGAGTTATAAAGTTAGAATTGCCAGTTATAAAGTCAGAATTGCGAGATATAAAGTTAAAATTGCCAGTTATAAAGTCAGAATTGTTAGATATAAAATCAGAATTGTGAGTTATAAAGTCAGAATTGTGAGTTATAAAGTCAGAATTGCGAGTTATAAAGTTAGAATTGTGAGTTATAAAGTCAGAATTGTGAGTTATAAAGTCAGAATTGCCAGTTATAAAGTCAGAATTGTGAGTTATAAAGTTAAAATTGTGAGTTATAAAGTCAGAATTGTGAGTTATAAAGTCAGAATTGCGAGTTATAAAGTCAGAATTGCCAGTTATAAAGTCAGAATTGTGAGTTATAAAGTTAAAATTGTGAGTTATAAAGTCAGAATTGTGAGTTATAAAGTCAGAATTGTGTGATATAAAGTCAGAATTGTGAGATATAAACTTGCAATTGCAAGTTATAAAGTCAGAATTGCAAGTTTTAAAGTCAGAATTGCGAGATATAAATTTGCAATTGCATGTTATAAAAAAAGACTGACATTTAGCTTTTTTATTTTTTATTTAGTGGCAGAAACAAGCTTTCAGACCTTAGGGACTCTGTAGGTGTCAAATAAATAAACAAATAAAAATGGCTACGCACAACTTAAATGTCAGGGTATATATTGATTCTGTATCAAAATACATGGTTTCAAAGTCGCTGACTTTGACTGAACTGGACATATTAATATTGGATCATCTTTAAACCATCCCATATCTGTGAGTGAACACTAAGGCTAAGAAACTGGAAAGTGGCTCTGTGCGCTTGACGGCCGTCTTGATGAGAACAGACCGAGACAGCAGAGGAGGAGGGTCAGATAAGCTCAGACTCACGCTCTTGCTACTTACAAGCATCCAATCCACTCCTATCTAATAGCTGTCAGAGGCAGGCCACGAAATGGAATTGACTATTGATCTCCTGCTTAGCACAGGTCAGTGGCGATGGCAGGGCTGCACGCTGAGAAGGGCGCAGGGAGGGGGACAGCCAGAGAAGAACATGAAGGAGTGAGCGTGAGGAAACAATAGAGTTTTATTAACCATGGCAGATCTGCAAAGCACTGTAGCAGAGAGAGAGAGAGAGAGAGGGGGGGGGAGACATCAGAAGAGAGCCTCAGAAAAGATCAAGTTCTGCTGTATGGAGATGATTTATTTCAGGGGGAACAGGCTGAAGATGGCCAATCTGGCCTCGGGATAATTTGAGGGGGGAAAAAATACATTAAATTATGCTATATAAATTGGATTCACATATCTAAATAATATATCTGTAATATTCTGGAAATTCACTTAGCATGAATTGTTGTTATTTGCACATGTTGTCTGTGTGAACAGCATTTCAGGGCTAAATTTGTGTCAATATTAGATTTTTTTTTTTTTTGTCCTCCGGCCAAGAGCAGTGAGTGGTTTTCTCGTCAGTGTTGTTGTTTGATTAATAATTACCAATTATGTATGTAAATAACATCTAAGGCCCTCTGGTAAATGAAATTAGTAAGCTCCATGCAAATAGATATTAACCCTCATAACGCCTAGTAGATAGCTATAAAAAAAAAATGTTTTGTTATATATTGGAGATTAATTCTGACATTTACAAGTCCCCTGCAATAATTAGAAATGGCCAAACTGTCCGTAAATATTTTATATTCTTGATGCTGATGAGTCTGTCTCGAGTCTGTCACTGTTGTCGCTCCTCCTTTTTTGTTTCCGGAGCTCCTCCGTGACAGACTTGAGACCGGTGCGACTCGGTGCGACTGAAGCTCGTTATCACTCGCGTCACCGGCCTCGCACCGTTCCCTCACGGCTCTCGCCCGCCCTGCTCGTCACATACCCCCATCGCCCCGCGCAGGCCGGGGGGTACTCCCGAGACTGCGCTCTACTCCCCTTCCGGGGCCTCTCGGCGGCCGCAGCACCTGAGGGTAAGGAGAGACGAGACAAGAGAAAAGGAGACGGAAGCACAGGGAGCGACAGAACAAGAGGTAGAAGAGACGAAAAAAAAATAAAAAATCTTGGTCCGGTTCCAGGACACACTGCCGCTCGGTCCTCAGCCAGCCGAGAGGCTCTTCCTTTGTGGTGCCATGCGATGGTACTGGACTCTCGGTGGACGGCTCGATCCTCCTCCACCCCGGCGATGGCTCCTCCGACTGAGGGCAGCCGGCAGCAAGTCCCTAGTTCCCTGCTCCTCCCCTTCATGGTGGACGGCAGCAGGCTCCGGCCCACGGCAAACGGCGGGTCTTTCACTGTCGTCACTCCTCCTTTTTTGCTTCCGGTGCTCCTCCGTGACAGACTTGAGACCGGTGCGACTCACAACTGAAGCTCGTTATTACTCGCGTCACCGGCCTTGCGCCATTCCCTCACGGCTCTCGCCAGCCCTGCTCGTCACATACCCCCAACGCCCCTCGCAGGCCGGGGGGTACTCCTGAGACTGCGCTCTACTTGCTCCACCACGGCGATGGCTCCTCCGACTGAGGGCAGCCGGCAGCAAGTCCCTAGTTCCCTGCTCCTCCCCTTCATGGTGGACGGCAGCAGGCTCCGGCCTACAGCGAACGGCAGCGACTCCGCCTCCTCTTGGACGGCAGCCACCCCACCTCGTCCCAGGAGCAACGCAGCGAGCTCTCCGTCCCACCTGTTGATAAATCGCTCCAGCACCACCGCCTCGGGCAGCCACTCGCGGTCTTCACACTCCCGCGCTGCCCGACCTCCTCAGCACAGCGATCCCCCTCAGCAGCGAGGGCTCTCTGACAGCATGTTCCTCCTTCCTCCCGGGTTTCGGCATCAATATAACGTAGTTTGTTGTTATGGGAAGAAGGAGGCAGGAACCGGCAAACGTTCAACATAACTTTAATATACAAAATAAACAAACAACAAAACGAAAGTAAATGCCAGCAGACCCTCACGGACGTCTGCCAGCCACTCAAACATAATAAAACATAAAATCAAGTCCAGGCCTGGTCCTCTCTCGTCTTTCACTGTCGTCGCTCCTCCTTTTATGCTTCCGGAGCTCCTCCGTGACAGACTCGAGACCGGTGCGACTCGCAGCTGAAGCTCGTTATCACTCGCGTCGCCGGCCTCGCGCCGTTCCCTCACTGCTCTCGCCTGCCCTGCTTGTCACAAAAATATTATTTGCAAATAGTTTAAATTGATTACTTCATAACTACAATAGACCTGTAACTTGTACTGTTCGTATTTCTTATTTTACTCCCTTAAATCCCTTTTAATCAATAAATTCCTTTAAATAAAAAGACCAATAACACCCCCTCCCCAATGTTCAAGACATGGTGGTTAGGGTTGCCTTGATTGAAGATGTGTTGAAAGTATGTTGAAAGAGTCAGAACAGCTAACTGAAACGTATCATGTCTCATGTAATTGTTCAGAGTATTTTGCAAAAAAATAAATAAAAAAATAAAAGCACTATGATACATATTCATTATATTTTTACTCTTATATTATTAAAATGTTACTATAACACCAGAATTATTATAAAATGGCCTTATATGCAATTATACAAATCAGTTGTTACATTTGTTGTTTACATTAGTTTTTTGCCTTGAGGAAAAAATGAACATGTACTGTATATCCATGTGCTGTATGAAGTTTGCATCAATACCACTTGCCCAACCTGCAGGAATAATTCACTCAGAGATGAACTCTGAATCACGTAAAGTTGAGTAGTTTTCATCAGAGGGTATTGCGATTGGTTGTTTAACATTGCTATTATTAAACAGTTGTCAAATATTTTGCTAGTACATAGTACACTCTTTCACCATTAAAAACTAAAGCGTCTCGCTGGAATTCATAGCTATATCTGTGAAAAATAAAGCCCACCTTCTTTGATTTGATTGGCCATCTTGATCATTTTGACATTGACGAACGCTTAGAACGCTGACCAGCTTTTTAAAACTATTTGTCAGCCTAACAACAAATAGAGATGCATCAATATCAAATATAACTCTTGCATGTTTTTCTCAAATTGTTGTAGCTGTATTGAGCTAAAAGTAACCACGTCTATCCAGAACTACTTGACAACATATATGCTTAATATCTGATTGATGTACTCAAAAACAATCTTCCCTGTCAATATGATGTTCAGCAAGGCTTTGGTTTTGCTACTTTTTTTTTACAGCACAATAAAGCTCCCAAGATACAAAGTTCTCAAAAGGTACAGTATCTTTTCACACAAACGATCCAAAAATAAGGCCTTTGTTAGGCCAGCCTAAAGATAGCTTTAAGTGTTCTACTGTTTTATAGGACTTTTGCATTCATTTAGTTTTACCTATACAATTTTGTAGATTCTTGGTGACAGATGCAAATGTTAAGGTTCTGTTCTATCTGACTTGGCATATTAATTAAAAAAAGGGGGGGTTTTATAAAAAGCAAAATTCCAATAAAAAAGAGGAAACAAGTTTATCTCACTGAGACAGTGAGACAAGCACTCACTCCTTTCATTGACTATCACAGCCAAATAAAACACCAAGCATGCTGATAATAATAATTCCCTCCGGTTTCCATGCTTTCTCATAGAACCGCCAGTCCGACATATGGTGATGAATGGCCATGCTGTTCCATATTCACTCCTTTAAGAAAACATAGTTAATTGCCTCACTTTGTTCTGTCAATTACTGTTCCATTTGCGCTCAGGAGAAAGGCTTAAAACCAGCTCCCTCTTCAAGGTAATTGATTTATGAACTGCTCAGCATAACCTTTTTCATCCACCAAATGTATCGTTTTTTATTTATTTCTTTATTCTGAAAGGGCCTTTCAGGTGGAGATGTATCTGGAGTGGTGTGAGGCACAGGAAAAACCTGCTTTAATTAATCAAAAGCACAAAAACCGTATTGTGAACTTTACAATCTTGGACAGTAAGCATATATTGGAATGTCTGACAGTTTTCCATTTTGTTCCAGGCTTGTCATGGAATAGCAAATGTAAGCCAAATGGTCTCATTGTTACTTACATCACCATGATATGGAACAATGAGGAGGAAGGACGGCTAGAAAATGAGAGATTGTCGTAACATGAAACTACATGCTACTTTTAATACAATAGTGTAACCTCTGTGCTAAACTGCAGTATTATAACTTTGATACCTAAAGTGAATTATTCTGCTGGGAAAGTCTTTAGAGATTACAAGTACCACCTGTTAATTTTCTGTAGTTTTCAATATTATTTACAACATCTATAAAAATGTTTGTTCAAAACTTTTCAAAAAAAAAAAAAAAAAAAATTAAAACAAGATTAAAAAAAAAAAAGATTTCTGTATAGATTCTGCTGTTTTATCCTTGTCCCAGAGCCATACTTTACATTTTAAACTATGACAATTCATTATTACAATAATTATGTTTAAAAAAATTGATGTAAACAATGTTATATGTTCCCTGTTCTTGTCTGGACTCTTGTTATATTTCCTGTTTCCTGTCCCGGTTTCCATATTTGTAGTCCTTTGTAGTCTTTCTTGTTGATTAGTCTTGATTGTTCCCAGGTGTGTCTTGTTAACTTATAAGCCCTTCTGTATATACAGCCCTTGTGTTTCCCTTGTTCCCTTTCAGCTTGGTGTTGGTGTGATGGCGCTGCAGCGGTGGTCGCGATCTCTTAAAAAGCCTTCAGAGAAAGAGTGCGTCTTCACTAAGAGTGTGTGCACACTGCAGGCTGCACTAAATCCCTGCCAAAGTTGCCAAGAGAGCTAATTTCCCTAAAAGAGCATTACATGGGTGTGACACGGTGTCTTTTTAAAGACATCATTCCACGCATGTGTTTCTGGATGCGGTCGTTTCCTATTCTCATTGACGATTACGGTCTCAAATGCCTGGGCATAAGCATGCTGAGACAGCATTCATGGGTGGCTCATGTTCTCTCATGGGAACATGACCATGTCGGCACATTATTCATCTTGCCTTCCTCCTAAGGGCTTGAGTGCTCAGCGTGTTGTGTTCAATGTCACGGCAACCCAGCACTTCACTCGGCGCTCTAGATGTGTGGTTGAGACTCGAGTGCCTCAAATGAGGTGGAGGCTTCTTGCCTATTCCTCGATCTAGTTCCTTTCCTGGTAACCAGGAGGGGGCTAGGCTCAGTGAGGGCAGTTCTGAGCTGGGCTTGAGCTGTGCACAGTGACTGACTGTGATTAAAGTCACAGCGCTGGCCCTTGGCCAGGCGATGTCCACCTTGGTGGTCCAAATGTGCCCCCTGGCTGAACCTTGCAGACCACTCGCAAGGTGGCTTTTTTAGCGACACTGTTGAGGACTGTGCCCAGCATTTCTCTGCAGTCAGAAGCAGGCTGAGGCAATCAAGAGCTTGCCCTGACATGCTACCAGAGTCCCTCATGGGCTGCCCCTTAGTCTGCTTGTCGCCAAGGGGATCGGTGACCACCGCAGGAAGATAACGCCACCCGTCTCATCCGCCGTTTAAGATGCCCCCCCCCCTGTTTCATTTTGTTTCTCATCCTCCTTTCCCATTGCCAGCGGGTAGCAGTGGGCAGCACAACCAAGTCTTCTCATGCACCCTCTGCCCAACCGTGGAACCGCACACTCAGACCCTGGTTCGGGCCACCACGGAGCTCCCAGAGCCGGGTCTCTGCGTTCCACCTTGCTGCCCCACTGTGGATACGTCTGTGGTCCCCTTGGTCCTGCTTACACGGTCTCTGAGAGCCTGGCTAGCACTCCCCAGCCCATCTTGCTGACTCATCCGGACCATCAAACTCGGCTATGTGATTCAGTTTGCCCGGCGTCCCCTCAAGTTCAAGGGCATCCAGTTCACCTCAGTGAAGGCTGGTGATACTCATGTCTCGCACGTGGAAATCACAGTCCTATTGGCAAAGGATGCGATATAGCCAGTCCCTCCAGCCAATATGAAGACATGGTTCTACAGCCCCTACTTTTGTCCAAGAAATGCGGTGGGTTACGGCCAGTCTTGGACTTGCGAGTTTTGAACCGAGCCTTTCACAATCTACCATTCAAAATGCTAACGCAGAAACACATTTTCGACTGTGGGGAGACAGGGACAAGAGAAATCCCTCAACAGTGTAGGACGATCCACACAACCACAGAATGTAATCGATGTACCTCTTAAGGGAACACGTGGTGGCAGCAGATGGTAATTGCTTGAAGAATGGATCGTCTAAACCGGTCCATAAGATGGTCTTAAGGGTAGCATCGTTCCAGGGTACCTGGGCGGCGAGTTCAAGGAACTCTTCGATGTACTCCTCTATGGGGCGGTGATCTTGGGAAATGGAGAGAAGCAGATCGGCAGGGTCAGTTGGGGTGAGGAGAATGCCCATCGCTGCAGTCTGTTGAGGGTCCAGTCTTCTGTAATGAGGTCTTGTGGCATATAGGAAGCGCACAATGAAGGAGATCCTTGATTAGAACTTTTAATATAGTAACTAACAAGAACAGGATAATAATTAGGAAACTATAATAGAAACACCATCAAAATAACATCAATGCAAGACAAGGACTAGACAGAAACTGAGGGCTTAAATACAAGGTGAACAAAGGACCAAACGAGATTAATTAACAAGAGACTGAGGACACTAATCAAATGAATAATCTAGGATACAAACAAGTGGCGGGAAACAAGGAACAAAGGAGAACATGTGACATAGTGCAAAACAGACAGACATGTGACAACAACACTCTAATGTTTTAAACAGGAGACCACATCTTTACCATTGGAACAAGTAAAATGACTGTTTCTGAATGAAAAAATGAAACTTTCTGGTGCAATTATTATATTAGTCTGGGGGACAGAACCAGTGTGTTCAACATAAAGAGACACCTTAAACTTCCATTTTGGGAAGCAGTGGAACCGTTTAATAATTCACCAGAATTATTTCTGTCAGCACTGACAAGCTAAACAGCAACTTGATTTAATTCTGTAATTGGACACTCACCTTTATCCTGTTCCCATACTTTAGTAATTAACATGGCCTTCCATTATTTGAAAAATGGGACACCGAATAATGGATTTGAAATTGAAGGTGATGGGAAACTGAGGATGAGCTGCTGGGCCAAGGCAGTCACCTATTTATGGCCTGAGCATTACAAGAAAGTAATATCTCCAAAGAGACCTTCGGAATTCTCAAATGGACAGTTTGAGAAAGTAAGCTGCAAAAATGAGTTTAATATGCTACAAATTTTTTTATTTTGACACACACATGAAGATTTATGTTAAAAAGCTTTTATATGTTAATCAACTTATTTTTATATACTTATTAAACAGGCTAATGTTCTAGATCACAAGTGTTGAATTAGCAAGGGAAGGCACACATGAAATGTCCCAGCCAGAATGCATCACTTTTCAATCAGGTAGCACTTATTAATATTAATGACCGCTCCTCTGCCATGCTATACAGTTTGAGGGAAAAAAAAAAAAAAAGTGATTGAACTTGATGATGAAGTTAGTTTATGTTCCTGTTATAATTTTCGTTCATTTCCAGTTTTGTTTTTGTTCTTTGGATCAGCTCCACCTTGGCTCCTCTTACTTCATCTCCACCATTGTGTTTCCTGAAGCAAGTTTCTCCAGTAAAAACATTATATATTGGTTCATGGGTTCAAAACAGTATATGGTGTAATAAAGCCTTCTTTTGTTGAAATCACCGAAAAGCACTCCCAAGAAACAAAAGATTTGCAAAAGTTTCAAAGCTTCATGAAGCAGTGTTTTGAACATGTCCATCATACTGTTTGGTGTGTGAAAAATTAGAAAGGGTGATGTTTAGTATCAAATGTCCCTACATGTTGCATAGACTTTTCAAGCTGTTAAACCACAAAAAGACAAATGTATGTATCTTCAATGTATTCAATGTGCTCCTTTTTTCGTCATCCACCAAACCCATCCATTGTGCAACTTCTTCAGAAATGTCTCAAGCCATTGTTGCTAGCTCTTTGTTTTTTTTTTTTTAATTAGTAACTTTGTAGAAGCTTGACACATCTCTAGAAACTAAACATCGTTCATATTTTGAGATCTACAGATTTTAGTTATAGTGACCTCACATGTAACCTTCTGTTCTTGGTAAACCCATCAATTTGGCTCTGTATGATGTTTATTGTAAAACAATAATAATTTTATATTGATAGGATTGGTCGAACAAATTGTTATTAGTCTACATCCCTACTCCCAAAGTTTCTGCCTTCTTTCCTTACCAGCTTAGGGAGTTTTTCATTAGCATTGTCATCTTTGGCTTGCTCACTGGGAGTATTAAGACACTGATCGCTGTAAAGCTGCTTTGTAATAATATGCATTATGATAAGCGCTATAGAAATGAAATAGGATTTAACTGAAAAGCACCATTATTGCAAAAAATCACAACGTATCAAGAGGGTGGAGATTATAAACAGACTTAATGCGATGGAGCTTAACACATGTTGTTGAAACTCTCCCTTTTAGGGTGAGACTTCTTTAGTCCATTTGACTTTTTTTTTCTTCTTCTGGTGCAGCTGGAACATGTAGCTGGATTACCATTCTTAGCTTTGAAACAGATAAGAGCTATACGTGGTTTGCTTTTCTTATCTTCTATTGCTTTGCTCATTTGTCATTGAAACAAATCTGATTTTCTCATCATCAGTGTCTGTCCCAGTGCTTTTGTCCAGAGGAGCAGTGCAGATGACATTTCTTTTACAAGCCGTTGAGTGAGTAGTGTGTGAAAGCCTCACAGTATGACTATGTGGACGTCTGCTTCACTCACTTACTGTTCTTCAAGCCGTGTATTAGTTTTAGAATGTGAAATGGCCATTTAGTTGGTTATTTTCAGACACACTAAAACGCAGACCACTAAAATCTTTCGTTTTTCTCAAACTCACTTTGCTCCCTTAACTTTTCTGCCTTATGTCACAATCTAGTAACAATTGTTCATTTTGCTCACACTTTCATAAAGCAACCTTTTCAATAGTTGAAAGTGTCCCTCAAAACCGTTAGATGGTTGGAGCTATGGAATAGCAGTTACAGTGGATATAAAAGGTTTACACACAGATGCTTTTTGTAATGTAAACAAAATGGAACAGCATTAAATCATATCAGAAATGTTGCAACTTTATTGTAAAAATTACAACCTATAATGCCACTGAAAACCAAAGTGAAATTTCAGAGAGAGAGAAAAAAAAACAACAACCTGGAAATAACTAGCTGCATAAGTGTTCACACCCCTGAACTATTACTTAGCTGAAGCACTGTCTGATTTATATATATATATATATATATATATATTTGTCTTGGAAATATTTTGATTGATTGATGTAACCCAGGCTACCAGTAAAGAGAAAAAAAAAGAAAAAAAAATTCATCCAATCACTAATCGTGCTGCAGTGAGAGAAACCCCTAAGAGCCAATAGTAGCGGTGCATTCATAAGTCCAAGTTGGATGTGTTGGCTCCCTTCGCTTGCCTTATTTTGTAACATCTTTTACAGATGGGCAATGCAAGCAAAATAATGCCATTTTTCGCTTTGTGCATCTGCTTTCTCAACAATTTGTGGACGGTCTGCAAGAGCACCTGTATTTGCAGCGCGCTGCACGCACACTGCCCCCTGCTGTCGCACATTAGGAAATACAGCTGGCACTCAAAGTACCGGTACTAATAAAATGAAGAACCGGACCGTTTTTAAAAGCAGGATATCGCGATACCTTTCTAGTATCAGTATATCGTGCAACACTAATTTTGAGCCGTTTTGAGTATGCCGCGTGCATACAGCGCGAGCTGAACTGATTAGCACATGGGCTAAAGCTACCACGTGTAAATGCTAATTGTGTTATGAAATGAGACAAAGAGTGATATATGAGTGTCAGTGTGTTTTAACAACTGTTTAATTTAGTGTTTGCTTTGTGTTTTGCAAGGATGGGGTTTTCCCCCTCTGTCTTTCTTTCTATGTGTGAATGTGATCATTATTATTTATTCTGGTCAATAAGCCTAAATATAACTTTCACTTTACAACAGGGGGTCAAATGTTGCAAAACACTTTTGGCAGTTTAGAAATAAAACCAGCACTAATTAAACATAGTTACTAGCTCCTTATTGTTCAATTTATTTAATTGGTGAAGTACATTACTACACAAAAATGGTTTGCTAAGTTGTAAATAATGGCAAAAGGCGTTTACTGTACATTCAGGTAATCGTTAATTACTAGCTTATTTATCGCATGAATGTGGATCCTTCAGATGTTTAATACATTTTAAATAATGGCTAATATGCCCTTACTAGCCTATATGTTAAGTTAATCATTAATTAAATAGTGTGTTTGTGCTTAACACATGCATAATTGTGGACCCTTAAAGTATAATTTCCATCTCTGAATGCATATCATTTCCATCTCTTGTTTCTTGTGCCTTGACAGACCCAAAGGAAAAGGATAGTGATTCCCAAACCACAGAGAAATGAATGACTGTTGATGAGTATCAAGCCACAACCTTGACAGAGATTCAGAAGAAGCTGAAAGAAATGGAGGAGAAAAATGAAAAATTACAACAAAAAAAGTAAGAAAAATGCTCATTAGAGGCATGTATTAGTTATTTTACTGTTGTGGTGAATCAGCAACCAGCTATAAATCTGTTTGGTGGTTTACTTAGTTCTTACTGTCTTTTATTATTGTACAGCTCATCCTGTCTTATTCAACTTGCTATGTAAAGTTGAGACAAAGAATTGAATAATTATTGGTAATTAATTAGATTATTATCAAGTACATGACAAGAAACCTGAAAGTTATCCAACTTCTGTAACATCTGGCATGATTGCTTTGTAAAACGCATCATTAACATTAAATTCATCAGCTTAGATGACCATATGTACACAGGAGGTAGTCGAGTTGGTAAATAGGTATTGGTATTGGTAAATAAGAGATTGCTCTCTTGAATCATATCTTTTGTTATATTTTTGTTGCTAGATACCAAATCTGAAATGAAGTGAAGATGGCTCTGAAGTCTCAGACTTGGGAGGTGGACAGGGTTTGCCACAGAGTAATTACAAAGCCCTCCTCACAGGTAGTGTACTAGTTTATCTAGTCAATGAAGTGCTGAAACCCTATTGTTGTTGTTGTTGTTACTATTATTATTATTATTATTATTATTATACTTAAAGTGATCCAGTGGGAGTAAGTTTAGGTTTAGGGGCCTATTATGCCCAATTTTACAAGATGTAAAATAAGTCCCTAGAGTGTATATGTGAAGTTTTAGCTCAAAATACCCCACCGATAAAAATCGCCACTTTTTGGGGTTGCGCAAAAACACGCTGTATCTGTCACAGTTTCAGTCATTCCCAGACTTCATTTCCCATAATCCTCCCTGGCCATCACCTGCACTCACTTCATCAATCAGTAATCACCACACTCAGCTGCAGCACATTACCTGGACTATTTAAGCTTGTCACATCCACACACATTGCGAGTTCTTGTTTACGACGGTTGCAATTCTGAGCGTTATTCATCTTGTCTTTCTGAACCTGTCTGTTTCCCGTGTACGATTCTCTGCTGCCTGCCCTTTGGACTATTGGACCCTGTTCCTAGACTACGATTCTGCTCTGCCATACCTGTTTGCTGTTGTTCCACCATTGCCTGTTTGACTACGAGCTCTGCTTAATAAAGCTTGCACATGGATCCTACCCTGAGTCCCGCTTCGTTACAGTATCAGTGTGTGCACCTTTAAATGCAAATGAGCTGCTGCGCTCGGCCTAAGAGGGCGGAGCTTCAAGAGCTCGTTCGCCCTTGTCAGGATTCAGTCAGGACGCACTATAATGTCAGAAACTGCGAATATATGCTGCGTGGAGATAGAATAGGTATAGTTTAGTTCAATTACGGTTATAACTTAAATTTAGTACAATTTAGGACCCCGTTCGACTTTACCGATTATTTTTATAATGTTTATTGTACTTCACACAAAAGATGAAGTGTCCGTTTTCACTGCTAGTGCTTAATAAAACAGTGCAAGTTAAACATAAAACAGTTAAAATATTATCCATAAACTCTCTCTCTCTCTCTCCCTTGCATTATCATCAACATACACAGCGAATTGCACAGAAACACTCGTTACAACTAACAGTAAACAAATATATACATTATGCCTTTTTGGATGGTGCTTAATAAACTGGTAAACTTTATATCCATGTTTTTGGGAGAACTATCCCTTTAAGAAGAGATTGCCACTATAGTATAGACTTTTATGGTAGAGTCCAAATGTATAAGCTGCAGAGAAATGCGATTGTGGTAATTAACTTATCACAGTAGGTAGGTTCAGTCTGCCAAAGCTTAAGCACCGGCTGTGTTTGGAATACCACACTACTCGTGCTATCGCTGTAATTTTTAGTATCTACACTGTGCACAACAACCAAATTCTCTGTGTGAATAGAATAGAACTTGGATTACCTACATTTGCCAAAATGAGAACCAAGCTTATAGCATGGAATACGGTGTCCAAAATGTAGTGCACTTGATTTGACCTTACATTTTCAGGGTAACAGCTGAACCATAATTTCTGCATCGAGTTTTAACATCTGTTGACTCATTTTCGAACAGCTAAATGCAAAATAACATCACTCACTGAATTAAACATGCATCGTTATGAGATCTTGTAAAAAATTTAGAGAGGTCATGGGATAATTCATTCCAGAAGTTAAATAAAAACACCTCAAATATGTTTGGCATATTTTATATCCCATCAATTTTAATATATTTTAATCAGTTCTTAGATATCAGAGTAGGTACTAGTGTTAAAAAAAAAAAAAACTTGGTGACTTAATCACTAGATTTAGCAACTTTTCAGACCACTTTAGTGGTAGTTCAAAAAAGCCTTGTGACAAATCTAGTGACTTTTTGAACAAACCTCAACAACTTTCCAAATGTCACCAATACTGTCCTGTGAGCGTGGTGTCTTTTTTCCACTGCAGTCACACCTCTCTTATCTACTTTGTTCAGTGAGTGACAGACAGAAGCAGCACTAAATGAAACTGAATGTCATTTTTGTGACTTGTGCGCTGTGAAAGAATAAGGAACACATTTCATGGCTTATAACTTTCTGTCTGAGTTATCATTTTACATATCTAAAATCACAGCACAGCCACCATCTTTAACTTACATGAATAGTAATTTTGGCTGGCAACGTTGCAGTTATAAATCAGGAATTTTGGAAGCGCTGTGGTGTTTGCTGGTTAACATGTAGTCACTATATCATACCTGCTCTGACAAGGAATATGCAAATGAGACAGCTTTATTGGACATTTGGCAATATATTATATTAAAATACAATATGTGAGCACAGATTACCAGCGAAAACAGATGTAAAGTGGCGACATCAGGCAGAATTCATGCAATATAATGCAATGATGCTATGGACATGCTAAATGACGCATGACGTCACGGGGCTCGAAATTAACTTTTTTACTTGGTAGCAAAAATTTAGGAGCACCACAACTAAAAAGCCTTGTCATTCGCAAAAAAGTTGTTTGTCTGGAAAAAATAGGATTCTTGTGTTGTAAATATAATTTATTCTGAAGCAATATTCTCATCAGTGTTTACTCAGCTTTGACATTTAAATCGGCATATTTGTGATATTTACTCCGAGGGCATTTTTTTTTTTTTTTTTTTAATCTTTATAAAGGGCTAGTTCTTAATAAATATATGCTTCATCTTTCATTTTAAATTCTTAAATTTGATCAGTAAATTCAATTAGAATCATAAGACACTATAGGGCTGTTACCAGTCAAATTACATAATTTACACTGAAAAATTACAACAGAATTAAATAATGTTATAAGATTGTTTTAATTTTTTTTTTTTTTTTTTTGAATATACAAATAAGAAATGTTGGAAAGAATGATACTTTTAAACATGAAACTAAACCGCCAGTAGGTGGCGGCAGGTGACTGTCTTAAGTAGTGAGTCATTGAGTCATTCATTTAAACGATTCATTCAATAATGACGCAGTTGTATATGAATGGGTCATTGAATTTGACTCAACCGATTTGTTCAAAATGCTGAATCATTCAGTAATGAAAACACGGTTGTGTTGTTATGAAATGCGCGTCGGTTGTGCTGTGATCTTTGTTTGGAACTATTTTCGCTGCTGAAACAAAACAAAAACAGCCACTATTGCATCTAAAATGTGAGTGATTTAATTTTTACAACTTTTTACGGTTTATTTAACTGTTGAAACCAGTGTTACATTTTCAATCTTGATGGTTTTATTCAGGATAGGTCATGTAATGTTGCTTAACTGTATCATATGTTTTAAATATAAAAACTCAAGTGTTAATGTAACGGTGTTCTTTTCATCATCTCTCGTCAGCTCTTTATATTTTGCGCGTAACAACGGAGCGCCATGAAAGGGAGTGAATGACTGCTAATATTATTCAAACTAAAATCATCTTTACGTTCTTAAGTTTAAAGCAGAAGTTTAATTGGTTATGTGACAGAACGGTGGACCGGTTACTGCATCAGCTCACAGCAGGCACATACTGTGCAGTAATACAGCAAACGTTTTGTAGAGAAATGAAAACCGGTCGCACCTCAACAATTATTTGCACTCGCACAAGTGCTCCCAAATATATTTTGAGGTCGCAAACATTAAATTTAGGGTGCATATGCGACTAAGATCATCTAGCGACACTGACTACGTTTACATAGACATCAGTAATCTAATTATTGACCTTATTCTGAATAAGGCAATATTATGATTAAGGTGTTTACATGAGTTGCTTTTAGAATATTCCTTTTATGTTGCCGTTTTACATGTTATAGAACATAGATCGATTAATGACAAACTTCATTACATCCCCATGGCACCCCCGTCCTACGTTCTTTCACACATCACTGACCACACAGTAGGCTACGTTTTCGTTATGGTACCATATACGGTTTCATTTTTAATTTTACGAAAGCTTCAAGTGCAGTTAATTATTTGACATGCTATACGTGCAAATAGATACGGAACCCCTAAAAAAAAAGCCTACTATTTATTTTCCCTGTCATGGGCAGGGCTCTGTAAATAGAGGACGGTGGATACAAATTCTCCAGCAACAGGCCTCCTCTGTACTTTCATTCAGCAACATTTCATTTATGCCGCCGCGACAAACTCAGAGGTAACCTACTGGATGAGAGATGAGGCGAGTTTGATTTGTGGCCTCTTGCTTGAAGCTTGCTCTTGTTTGCCGTCAAACGGTTGACCACTGCCGTGCGTGTATTATGTGTCCGAAAACTCCCACATGACGTTAATAGTGTGATTAAAGTGTGTACATGTCGATAATGCGACTAAAATAGGAATACTCCACTTGTCTTTATTTCGAGTATGAAGGTAATCAAACATCGCTGTTTACATGGTCGTTTCTTAATCAGAGTATGCTCTTAATTGTATTATTATCGGAATATTGTTGTCCATGTAAACGTAGTCATTTAGAGATTTTCAAGCAGGCTTTAGTTATGTTTAGCTGTGTTTTGGTTTCGTTTCCATTGTGTTCCCTGCCCACAGACTGAGTTCTGTTGGTAACACTTTAGTATAGGGAACACATATAAACTATTAACTACGACTTTTCCCTCAATAAACTCCTAATTTACTGCTTATTAATAGTTAGTAAGCTAGTTGTTAGGTTTAGGTATTGGGTAGGATTAAGAATGTAGAATAAGGTCATGCAGAATAAGGCATTAATATGTGCTTAATAAGTACTAATAAATAGCGAATATGCATGCTAATAAGCAACTAGTTAAAAGACCCTAAAATAAAGTGTTACCCTTCTGTTCACTAGTTTGTTCCCTTAGGTACATATTACATTCACCTGTTGTTCATCATTTCCCTTGTTATCTCTGTATATTTAAGCCCTCGGTTTCCTCTGTTCTTGGTTTGGTCTTATGTTGTACGTGCTCGTGTTTTTCCGTGATTCTCATTTCCGTGTGTCCATTATTAGATTGTAAAATAAAGACTTTCTGTTTGTTCTCCCATGTCATGTGCTCATAAACAGAAACAGAAAATGAGAACGAAGTACAAACTAAAAGTCCAAAACAAAAAGCATGAATACCTATAATACTATGAACAAGCCAAATATGCATGAAAAGTTGTGGTATTTTTTAAATAATAAGAATATAAGATATTTCTCCCCAATACCAACACTGGGGTTTTTGTCTTGAATTATCATCCATCTGCAGTTTTGAATATAGAGAATGTGGTTACACTTTAGTATAGGGAACATGTATTGACTATTAACTATGACTTTTCCCTCAATAAACTCATAATTTACTGCTTATTAATAGTTAGTAAGCTAGTTGTTAAGTTTAGGTGTTGGGTAGGATTAAGAATGTAGAATAAGGTCATGCAGAATAAGGCATTAATAAGTACTCATAAACAGCTAATATTCTAGTAATATGCATGCTAATAAGCAACTAGTTAAAAGACCCTAAAATAAAGTGTTACCGAGAATGTTTAGCTTAAGCTTTATTGCACTGCAAATTGCCTTTTTTCTCTGTTAGTTTCTTATTATAGCAACTTGTCATTAGTGTGCCTCAGCTGCAGAGAATCCAGTTCACTAGAGCTTAATGACATGCAGCCACAAAACCAGTACAAACAAAACTGGACAAAGTAATGAGGACAGTATAGCTTTGAAAGCAGGCTTTTTCCCCCCTCTCTTATTGACTTCTTTGGGACACTTTGTTGTTCTAATACTTAAAAATAGCATACATTTAAAAATAGCAAAATCTTTAGTGGTTGACACATTTCTAACATGAAAGAATTATACCGGCAAACTTTCAGTTCTTTTTAATTCAAGTCATTCTGAATTATTCAGTGCAAATATCCACCCTTGCACAAAATCAAATAGATGCAATAAGAAATAAACATTTCTTGTTACATTTATATAAGAGCAATTTGTATCCGAAATGTAAAAAATCTCTCCATTTTTCTGCTGTGGTCGTGTGGAGTGAGTCAACACAGCAGACATCTGTTTCCATTACCCAGCAAAGTCGGCAAAGGTGAAAGAGAGAAAAGACGCACATAACAGAATCATAATTACCTGTGGCAATACGATGCCACCTTTACGTTCCGTTCTAATTAGGTAAAAGCCTTTTGGCAGACAATGCAAACAATCTCTCTCAAACTGATATGGCCACATGACCTGAGCCGCAATTTGTGTCAGTGAGCGTAAGGGATGCTGTTTTGTATGACGGCTCATTTGAATGCTGAGAGTCTGCGCATCTGTGTGGTACCACACCACCGGCCCTTGAGTATCAGCCTGCGTCTGGGGACTAATTAATCAGGTCTCATGTCCTCTATGCGATTCAAACTCAAAGGAAAGTTACAGATGCAAAGGTTCAGCTGTGAGCCCAAATGTGGCTTCTGAAGATACACAGCACTGCAGCAGTGCACAGTGAGCGCTCATTAACAGCTTTAGCATGCATGACAACAAAGGAAATGATAGAAGATAAAGATTTTATCATTACTGTCTCCACAACTACTCAAAGTGGAGAAAATGGCAGTACCTCCCTGCTATACATTGAAAATTGATATCTTCCCCCTTTATTCAAATATTATTTAAAACGTGTTAAAGGAGTAGTTCACTTCCGAATTAAAATTTTCTGATAATTTACACGCCCCCCCCCACCCCCCCACCCATGTCATCCAAGAAATTAAGGATTTTGAGGAAAACATTCCAGGATTTTTTTCCATATAGTGGACTTTACTGGGGTTCAACGGTTAAAGGTCCAAGTTTCAGTGCAGCTTCAAAGAGCTCTACACGATCCCAGACGAGGAATAAGAGTCTTATCTAGAGAAACCATTGGTTATTTTCTAAAAAAATATAAAATAATTATACAGTATATACTTTACAACCAAAAATGCTTGTCTTGCACTGCTCTGCGATGCGCCACGCATTACATAATCATGTTGGAAAGGTCATGAGTGACGTAGGCGGAAGTACAAAGCAAGTGTTTGCAAAGACTAAGACAAACGGCCTTTACAAAAAAAGGTGGACGAGAAAATCAGATGGAGGTTTCGCCCTACCGAGGTACTTCCGCCTACATCACACGTGACCTTCCATAATTTGCACCCTGCTTACAATATATGAGTGTTTCACACCTCAAATCTTGTCCCGTTCCTCCTTGTAGAGTTGTCTATTATGTGAAGATCTGTGATTTGTGATGTGATGCAGCTATTACTGAACTGTTACTGTATTGTTGGTGTCACTCTGCTCTGGTAAATCTCATGTATCTTTTGGTCCTTAGCATCCTTGAAGGAGTTGAGACACCACACAGATTCTTTGACTTTCAGTTGCTCTTTCTGTATTTCAGCCCTCTTATCAGGGCACAGTGTGCACTACAGAGCAGAAGACACTTGCCCTGCTTTTAATGAACCGCAGACAGCTGGTGCCAGGAACACCATATTGTGATTTATTGATTGGATCAACAAAGACACACACAAGCTTTCATTCATATGCACCATGCTGTCATGAGTTGGATACCCTGACAGTGATAAAATGGATCTGGCTTTTAGGCGGCAGGTGACTGTATTCTGAGCCAATCAAATTGATAATTCATTAACAAATATGGATGGGTGATACTGTAGGACAAGCCGTGTGGAGAATGGATCGATAGATGGATTTTGCATTTACTGTATTATAAGATCAACAATGTTTTTTTGTTTTTTTTTGCAATATATTTTGTCTTTTAAATTCTTAAACAAAATATATTTTCTGAAGCCACGCTATTTATAACATGTATTTAGTATATAAGGAAGACTGGCTGCTCCTACAGCTAAGTACATATACTTCAAGTTATATGATCCGGAGTACAGAATCAAAACACAGGTGAAGAAGAAGCAGAAACAAGCGTCAGAAGCATTGCTTATGCACATGTAAGTTAATGTGATCCTCGAACATTAAACAGCATGTAAAAACTGCCTAACGTTACACCGAATGAAATGTCGACCTAGGAAGAGGTACAGGACTGTGAAGCTTTGGGGGTGTTGATGGCCATCTATGGCTGTGTCCAAGTCGCCCCCTATAGCCTTAAATAGGGCACTATTTGATGGAACAGCCATTCGTAGTGGTGTCCGAAACCACGTTATAGAGTGTACTCATTCAATGCATCACAATAACGAGTGTACAACAGATGTGCGCTCAGCGGCTAGAGAATACCCATAATGCACTGTGAGACCCGCATGGCAAATGAATTACCACGTCTGACCAGAAGATGGCGCCTGCAGCTGAATCATCCATCCATCTATTTTCCAAACTGCTGGTTCAATGTGGCTACAGTGTAATATCATACAGGTTTAAATTAATTTTTTGGTAACACTTTAGTATAGGGAACACATATAAACTATTAACTATGACTTTTTCCTCAATAAACTCCTAATTTACTGCTTATTAATAGTTAGTAAGGTAGTTGTTAAGTTTAGGTATTGAATGTAGAATAAGGTCATGCAGAATAAGGCATTAATATGTGCTTAATAAGTACTAATAAACAGCTAATATTCTTGTAATGCTAATAAGCAACTAGTTAAAAGACCCTAAAATAAAGTGTTACCGTTTTGATCATATCATATATTGCATGTTCAGATATTCATACAACAAAATATTCTGGGGGGCCATGAAAGTTTTGTGAAAATTATCAAAAACTGAAAATGCTGACAGTGAATGGCAAAAAAAAGTGGGGAGTTAAACATAGTAATTCTACTATTTTGCGCTTGATTCTTATTTGCGATGTAGTAATAAATGTAGGGATGCGCTAACTTTTTCCACACCAGAAATTGGTGATGTTAAATTATATTGTCTATTGATATCCGTGAAATGCCAGTCCAAAATGTATATGTTGTAAGGTGATGAAAAATAATTCTTTCTTTCTTTCACGGCAAAGTATATAACAGAAATAGGTAGTGTTTAATTACAAAATGACTGTCATGCCATGCATTTTACGTGCAAGATTTCAAAACCTATTTCAGGCATGCTCACTGAACCGCTAAATTAAAGGTGAACCAGTGCAGGTGTGCCATCAGAGAACAAAAGAGATGTGCATGCATTTACAAAGACATATACCAAGCATGCTCATACAGTGAATGAAGATTCATGAAAGTTTTTAAATATTTGTTGCCCACATATTTTAATTGTTACATACAGAGGTGCAACATTACTATAAAGGACAACAAGTGCAATAATATGTGAAGTTTTAAATTACATTTATCATGCCTATAGTTAATGCAAATATAATATTCCCTTGTGCAAGGTGTCATAAAATGGTGCTATATATATATATATATATATTCACTCCTATTCATATTATCCATAATATTGTAAATATAATCTATACATATGTCTGACTTAACCTTTGCCCTTATACTATTCATATTTTTATTCTTCATTTTATTTTAATGTTTTGTTGTTGTCTTCATATGTGTGCACTGGAACCTTTAGTTCAAAGAAAATTTCCAATAAAGGCAATAAAGCTCTTTCTGATTCTGTTTTTATAACATAACTTGCGCCTGGATGCTTTCCATAGAAGAGCTTAACTGGAGCTTCGATGAATAGTCACAAACAGACACTGATTGCTGCGAAGTTCTCCTTATATAACAAGCTTGAAAGTGGCGCATAATCATGCTAGCTACAATTGCAGCCTGCCATTATGAAATATCCATAATTACTTCACAGTGGAGAGAGTGTGAGTTTTGATTTCCTTTGTCTTCAGGCAATGGCTTTGCAAATGGTTGTATTCTTTTCGGACCTGTGGTTTGGTTCGACAAAATGGGAGATTACAAAAGCTTTCTGAAAAGGAAATGTTCCAGAGGGAATGAACGCTGTGATTTTCTCCACATCCCATTTTTGAATCTTGGGCACAATGTTGGCTGAAACAATGCATGGCTGATGAAAGACAAGCACAAGGCTAAACATCATTTCTTTAGATTCTTTGTCTAACGTTCTAATCACTGGAATTTATGGAGACTTGTGATTCACCTGAAACAAATCAAGTATGCACAGTTTTCTTAGAGAGAACAAAATTAGCATGATGCTTTGGAGAATGCTCAGGACTTCTGGTTCACAGCTTGTTTTACTGATGCTATAATTAGCTTTGTATGTTTTTTTTTTTTTAATGTCCATAATGGCAACATTGACAACATTATTTCGTGATGGCAGCACAAGTGTTATTATGAAGGACCTTAAACGGATCTGTACTTCACCCATCCAAGCAGCTCAGTTCACAGTAAACACTTTCCAGGTGCTCGAAGTTTGGGTCGCTTATAGAGAACACAAACTTCACTTTATTTTCACATTTGACACATATTTTGAGGACAAAGATATAGCATTTCACCAGTTTTGTAATGAAAAGCCCATTAAAAACTATTGTTGACAACTACTCAAAAGCTTCCTTCAGTTTTTTCTCCAAAATAAAACCTTGCCAGATTATTGTCAAACTGTGCCACATGAAGTACAATCTCACTCAGTGTAATAATGGCTCTTCTTTTGAGCTTGTATTTGTATTCACTAAAGAAGCTTTATGCAGCTGTTATGAGCACATATTATTCCAGAAGCTCAGGAATGTACCTGATTACAACAACTATATGAAAGTGCGAAGCATCCTACAGAAAGTTTCTTGCTGTAATGGTGTCACCCACGGAGAAATGGGGGAAAAGGTGGATACACACGAAAGAACATCTTTCCAGATAATAAAATCTGTCATGTCATATCATGTGTCAAACGAGCCAGAAATCATTACTCTATGTTCCAAACCTAAATGCCATACTTTCTGTGGTACAGAAAGGAATATATATATATATTTTTTTCTCTTTTTCAGAATCCTTTTTCTGTACAGTGACAATGACAGTGACAAACACCAAAACCAACAATGTCAGGTTTGCCATTATTGTTACTGTAGCAAACACCATTGTTTCAATCATATGGCTTCAGAAAAGTTGATACTTTATTTCGATAGTCCAATTTAGACATTTTACTAACTATAAGTAACTTTGCAACTACATGTCAACTAACGGTCATTGGAGTAGTAGACTGTCTGCTTAATATCTAAATTTATTTTGAAGGACCTAAAAATTCTACTGACTATAAGTAACTTTGCAACTACATGTCAACTTACTCTATTAACCTAACAGTCTATTATGCAAAATTCACTTTTGCATGGTGTTTGGACATAAATGTGTGTTGGCAGTGTGTGTTTACTCCCGAAATCTGAGCCGCTGAATTTATTTTGTTTTTGAAGAAAATGCTCCCTCAACTCTACCAAAATTTGTTTGTCTGCGCGAATCATTTCACACCGGACTGCTTTGTGAAGAATGTCAATATAAATGGACAGTACAAAACATACAGTCTCCAGAGTGATACTGGATACGATGAAGGTGAGAGCACTTTATTACAGTTCATCAGAGTTGATTTATGGATATAAAGTTTACCAGTTTATTAAGCACCACCTGAAAAGGCATAATGTATATATTTGTTTACTGTTAGTTGTAACGAGTGTTTCTGTGTACTTCGCTGTGTATGTTGATGATAATGCAAGGGAGAGAGAGAGGGTTTATGGATAATATTTTAATGCACACTTGCCCTGTTTTATTAAGCTCTTTTCTAGAGTGAAAACGGACGCTTTATCTTTTGTGTGAAGTACAATAAACGTTATAAAACTGATCGGTAAACTGGCTTGTACTAATATAGTGGATAAAAACAAGAAGACAATATACGTTATAACCGTAATTGAACTAAACTATACCTGTTCTATCTCCATGCAGCGCATATTCGCAGTTTCTGACATTATAGTGCGTCCTGACTGAATCCTGACGGGGAGAACGAGCTCTTGAAGCTCCGCCCTCTTAGGCCGAGCGCAGCAGCTCATTTGCATTTAAAGGTGCACACACTGAAACGGCACGTTTTTGCTGTTTTAGTGGCAATTTTAACATGGTATAATTATCTGTGGGGTATTTTGAGCTAAAACTTCACATATACACACTGGGGACATCAGATATTTATTTTACATCTTGTAAATGGGGGCATAATAGATCCCCTTTAATACTCAGGTTAGTTGACATGTAGTTCCGAAGTGACTTATAGTAGGTAAACTGTTTAAAGTGGACAAAGTAAAGTGTAACCCAAAACGTTTATGATGAGTAAATAACCATTTTAAACAGTTAAACCAATAATTTAACTCTACTGTCCTCTGAAACTTACTCAATACCACTCTATCATTTAAGCGAACACATTGTGGCTCATATGAGTCATACTGTTGGTGCAATTTCTAAGGACTTTCCCATGTTTGGAGCAGGTCAGCAGTTGTTTTTCAAATGTGTTCTATGTTATACAACACTTTGGTCAAACTAATCTAACTGCACATCATTCATATTGATCACATGTGCAGACCTTATTCAACCAAATGTATAAATCATCATCATCATCATCATCAAATAAATAGTAATAAAAAAAATAGCAGAATCTTTAGGCTTGTAGATAACTAAGTTGGACAGTTTTCAATAAGTATTCTCAGTAATTTAATTGTTTTCTTAAAGATGAGGCACGATGCTCCTACATACTGTGTGGAAAGTTTAACCAGAACAGATGACAAAACACTGACCACAGCTAAGAACTGTCAGCATCAGCCTTTTCTGTGTTTAGTCGCTCTCACTTCCCTCACAACATTCATGTCGCTGACATGCTCATCTTTCCTGTAAAAATAACTGATCGTGATGAGAGGAGGGAAGTACCATAATGTTCTTTCAATACCTTCAAACTGCAACAATCCCAGTATAATCAAACAGCCAGGCATACGTTTAATTGTGACAGATTTCTTGGACATATCTTCTTCCTCTAAACTCTCCCTTGTTGCAGTGCACTTGGACCCGTTCAATGCCCAATCAGCAGGCAGAGGGTTTGTGAATTGGCATGGTCTCTAAAAACGGACTAGAGAACACTTCACAAGGCATCTCATTTTCCTCATTGTCCTCTGTTTTTCTCATGTTGAGAGCCAGAAGCATTTATAATAATCAAAGATGCATCTTATTTGTTCAACTTGCCTGCTTGTCTTCTCAAATGTTCATAGACACGCTGTGAATTGCCTTCATCACCCTCATGTTCTGTCGCGTGGGCTTTCTCAGTCTTTCTAGACAAGCTTTATTGCCATTCAGCGATGTTCCTTACACAGGAGATGGCATTTCTCCTAGGCCTTGGTGCAAAATCAAACAGCTGATAGTATAACTAGGCACTAGGCTAAAAAGACATTCAGATGACCAATTACCACAATGTAAACTGCGATTGTTTTTTTCGAATACTAGATGTAGTGGGTAATGTTTCTGAATGTAAAACGTCTGCAAAGTTTTACAGATCAAAGTGCACGACAAATAAAGTTATTGTCTTCTAAAAGAAAGAATCGATTGTGAACTGCGGAAACGAGTCGTCAGTAATTCCTATTATAAACCTACGTAACAATGTAACAAATTTGTATAATGCAAGCCTATTAACTGGAATTGACACAACGTCCACTCCAGTGTCTTCTCCAGCCCCTGATTTCGCTCCAGTGATGGCTCCAGCCCCTGACCCGAGTCCAGTGATGGCTCCAGCCCCTGACCCGAGTCCAGTGATGGCTCCAGCCCCTGACCCAAGTCCAGTGATGGCTCCAGCCCCTGAGCCTGCTCCAGAACCCACTCCAGAGCCCGCTCCAGTCCCTGAGCCCGTTTAAGAATCCGCTCCAGCCCACAAACCCGCACAAGAGTCCGCTCCGGCACAGAAACCCATAGCTCCTCCTAAGAATTTTTTTTTTTTTTTGAGGGGGCATATCCCCTTGGCCATAGTGGCCGAGCCTGGGGTCCAGGCCAAGGCCACGGAGGCAGCACCGCCATGGCGCCCTGAACTGCCTGATCCGCAATGGCCCCCTGAACTGCCGGCTCCACCCTGGCCCCTTGAACTGTCGGCTCTGCCGTGGCCCCCTGTGTCTTCAGTGCCCTCTGAGGCTCCAGCGCTCCCTGTACCTCCGTGGCCTCCTGAGCTCCTGGCCCCGCCCTGGCCTCCTGAGCTCCCGGAGCCACCCCGGGTCAGCACCACCCTGCTCACCAGCCAGTGACCCCCAGGACTCCAGGACAGCCTCCCTCCCTTCCTGGTTGGACTCTCGTGGAGTTTCTTTTGCTCTACGCCGTCCGCCATAGCCCCCTCCCTCCTCATTTGGACTATCCGTGTACGGCGCGAGGACGCACCTTTTTTCGGTTTGTGTTTAGATTTTCAGTTTGTATTGTGCTCCTTTGTTCAGTTTCCCGCCACTACTTTGTGTCCATGGTTATCATCATTAGTTTAGTTTTTTCAGCTGTTCGTCATTAATCATCTTGTTTCTGTCTATGATTTCACCTTCCCTCTTCCCTGCACTCTTTGTCCAGTCTCTGTTGTCTATAGATCTGTTTGCACTGTCCGTTTGCCTGCCTTTGAGTTAAATTTAAGCCTTTGAGTTTTTGATAACCTGATTCTTCTGCCTTCTTTGGATCTCCTGCATACATTGTTACAGCATTAAAGGGACCATCAAAATAAAGTGAAACATAAGAGTTTCTGGCTTCTTTCAGGCTTATTAAATCCTACCCCAGTACTTAACAAATCCAAATCACAATTAAACCAGATAAATCTGACATACCATTTTGACTAATACAAACATGCTACTCCGATTTCCATCCTACCATATCTAACTATTAATATAAGGAAGAACAAACCGAAACAAAATTCAAGCAGCATTAACAACAACTAAATTATCTCTCTCCCTCCCCACTTCTGTACTTATCAAAAATATACCTCTCTTATACCTTTTTTTTTTTTTCCTAAATTGCAAGATATCTACACTTTCTTTGATAGAATTATTCAAACTATTCCACAAAATCACCCCACAAATTGAAATACACGTACTTTTGAGCTTTGTCCGAGCATTCTGCCGTCTCAAATTTAAAGCCCCTCTCAAATTATAACCCCCTCTATCTGGGAACAGTTGTTGTAAGTTTTCAGGCAGCTGTTTATTTTTTGCTTTATAAATTATTTGTGCAGTCTTAAAATCTTTAAACTTTAAAGTACGTAATTTTAAATACAGTAAATTGGTACGTTCATAATATCCTACTTTATTTACTATCCTAATTGCTCTTTTTTGTATTGTGCTTAATGTTTGTAAGGTGCTTTTACAAGCATACTTCAACACAGTAATTGAAGTACGGCAAGACAAGTGAACAATACAAAATATAAAGTGCTTTCTCATCCAACACATGCCTTGCTTTCCCATCACTCCAATACTCCGTGCTACTTTTGCTCTGACGTGTTTAATGTGGGGTTTCCAGCAGATTTTGTAATCAAGGATCACACCCAGAAATCTATTTCAACAATTACTTTTACTTGTGTATCAATTTTACATAAATTTGGTCAAACCACATTTTTAACTTATTTATTTCTGCTGTGACCATCTCCAACAGCTGCTGCAAATTTTCCCCAGTACAAAACATATTGGTGTCATCAGCAAAAATCACAAATTTTAAAAAAGTTTGTCACCCTACATATATCATTTATATACAAAATAAATAATTTGGGACCCAAAATTGACCCCTGTGGGACTCCACATATAATATCCAAGTACTCTGATCTATACTCCCCTATTTGCACAAACTGAAGTCTATTACTTATGTAACTTTTCATCCATACCATACTTCTCCAGTTTAGTAATTAAAACATGATGATTAATTGTATCAAAAGCTTGGTAACACTTTAGTATAGGGAACATGTATTCACTATTAACTATGACTTTTCCCTCAATAAACTCCTAATTTACTGCTTATTAATAGTTAGTAAGGTAGTTGTTAAGTTTAGGTATTGGGTAGGATTAAGAATGTAGAATAATGTCATGCAGAATAAGGCATTAATATGTGCTTAATAAGTACTAATAAATAGCCAATACGCATGCTAATAAGCAACTAGTTAAAAGACCCTAAAATAAAGTGTTACCAAAAGCTTTTTTTCAGATCTATAAATACACCAACTGCATATTTCTTATCATCTATAGAACTGGTAATGTCTTCAATTAACTCCATTAATGCCATGGATGTAGATCTATTGGACCTAAATCCATATTTACTATCAACCAATAATTTATTCTTCTCAGTAAAATGATCCAATCTATTAACAAAGTTTTTCTAATATTTTGGAGAACTGAGATAGTAGTTTTCTCTCACCAGCTTTATATAATGGAATGACTTTAGCAATTTTCATTTCACTTGGAAATCCACCTGTTTTAAAGGATAAATTACAAATATAAGTTAGCTTTTTTACAATTTCACCAATAACTTCCTTAATTAAAACCATATCATTCCAGTCTGTAGACCTTTTATTCTTCTAATTTCAATAATCTCATTTTCATCAGTTGTATTTGGGTTACTATCTAAATAATCCACAACATTCACCGCTCCTATTTCTATCTTTTTCTATCTTTTAATTTCCCTCCAAATACTTAAAAAAAAAAATACTAAACCGATTAACCACATCATTCATGTTGCTTACAGTCCTCTCATTATTCTATATTCATTGATCCATTCCTGACAGTATTATTTAACACATTCCAAATGCCCTTAATATCATTTTTAGTATCATTTAATATTTTATTATAATAATCTTTCTTACTTATCCTCATAATACTAGTCCACTTATTTTAATATCTTGGTAACACTTTATTTTAGGGTCTTTTAACTAGTTGCTTATTAGCATGCATAATAATCGAATATTGGCTATTTATTAGTACTTATTAAGCACTTATTAATGCCGTATTCTGCATGACCTTATTCTACATTCTTAATCCTACCCAATACCTAAACCTAACAACTACCTTACTAACTATTAATAAGCAGTAAATTAGGAGTTTATTGAGGGAAAAGTCGTAGTTAATAGTTTATATGTGTTCCCTATACTAAAGTGTTACCAATATCTTTTATAGCTTCTATAATTCTATGTTTTATAAATTGTTTATACAAAGTATTCTTTTTTTTTACATGCATTTTGTAAACACTTAGTCATTCATCGTCTCTCTTTATATTTTTGCTTCAAAGGACAATGTTCATCTTATAACAATTTAAATATTGCCAGGAATGTTTCATAAGCTTTATTGGTATCGGTCTCCTCATACAATTTATTATTTTAATAATTCTTTTCTTTCTTATTGATTCAACTGTTCTAACTCTCCTGTAACTAATCTTTATACTGGTCACTTATGTCATTTAAAAGTAACCCGCTCTTTATGCTATTATCCATTCGGTTTGTGAATATGTTGTCTATTATTCTGCTCAGTTTAGTTATTAATGAAAAAAAAACAAAAAAAAAAACTCATACTGAACATTACATCAATAAAGTCCAGACGCTCTATATACACTTTATATTACTTTTTTTCCAAAATAATTTCCACCGTTATGATCTCCATCACATCATCAATATTAGTTGTCATATTTATCACAATTTTATAATTCAATCTTCTATCTACATACAAAGCCACTCCACCTCCTTAACATAATTCAATTCACATCCATTCAACTCGCAGTCTACACACTTTTCATTAAGCCAAGTCTCAGATATGGCTATCACCTGGTTCGTTTAGCTGACTTAAGTATTCTTTGAATTTGTGAAAATTTACATATAAACTTCTGCTATTAAAATGAATAACTGACACTCGCTGTTCAGCTTCTATATTCATGTTAAATTGATCTTCAGAGTAGTAACAGCAGTTGTTGTTTATATTGTTAAGAAGGTAATTTTCAGGGTCAATATCTTGTTCAAAATCATGTAGATTATAATCAGTGAATTTAAATGTCTTAAAGTTACAACCATCACACTCCTCATTGTCACTCTCATTTCCAGCAGATGTCAAGTTTAAACAGTCAAGCTCTTCCATAGACATTTTAATCCACGTCAGTCACACACACTGATACACTATTCTTTTCCTGTGTGTGTTTCATGTTTCTAAATCACTGGTATTTGTCCAGCTCCTCGATGGATCTTACAGTCAACACTCTAGCCTCCTCTGGTGCCCCGTTAAGTTTTATATGCACCTTGTCCAAGTTGACTGGATTTTTTGTTAGGTGCTCATTTACATAAACACCAGATCCCTTGAGCTTTTTCCCTTGTCTGAGCAATGCAGTTTTGTTTTTTCTGTTCTTAAAGCGAATTACTATGGCAGTTTTGTCGTTTTTGTTTTTCCGGGATAACATGACTCAGTGTCCGTGTTGGATATTGATATGCCTTTGCTGTGAAAGAAAGCACTCACTTGTTGCTCCATGGAGTCCCGTGTCTGAATCGATTAGCTCCCCACCGACCGTCGCTGTCACCGCCCTGGCCTGGTCTCCATGCCGTTCACGCGGGTATACTGCTCCAGGTCTGCCACGCGGCACTCCAGGCTAGCGATCCTCTTCTCCTCGTTTTCTTTTTTTAGTTCTTTAATTTCGCTCATCAAATCCATTGTAATTTTCTCCTGCTTAGAGTCAGTCACAATCTCCTCAGACAGAAAATCAATCTCTTCAATTTCCCCATTCTTCTTTGGTGGCATATTTCCTTGTTCTTAGTTTTTTAGACAAATATTCGCCAGCAAAATATTTCCAAGTTGACTAAGAAAGTCCGTTTCAATGGGCTTTTCTGGTTTATGAATTCTTGTACTTGGCTTTAATTTCACACGAGTGGAGTGTCCTTCAGCGTAGCTATTTTTATAAGCGTAGAACTCTCCAGCTGATCTGCCACATCCCGTAGCAAACTAGACAACGAATTACTACTTGCCGCCATTTTCTTTGAAAACTCTCATCTCTATCGCTTAGTGTCCTGTCCATAAAACGTGTGGAGAACTCAAATATAGATGATGATTCACACAAACACAAAACTCCACAAAAGACACAAAAATAATGCAATAAACATTACCTAAATATCTCATTACTAATAACAAAAATGAAAATAAACAGAATTATGTATATAAAGTATATTCAGGTGGCATGTGTCATGCGGGAACTTCTGTGAATTTCCTTTTATTTAAATGCCAGTATTTATTCACAAAGATGGCGAGTGGATCAATGCAGGTGAGTAAATTCAGTTCGGACAGTTCAGTGATGATTTACGTGCTTTTCTTTTTACCGGGGTGAACCTGTAAGGAGTCTGTACCCTAGCTCTGTAGGCCAGATGAGTGGCTGGTGGTGTGTGATTGTAAGCTGGGCTGGGAGCGGTGATGATGAGGGACAGGTGCTGGTGATTTAGTAATCATGTGAGAGGGAATGTTGTGTGTGTGTGTGTGTGTGACTGAGGAGCCTGGTGAGTCCATGACAATAGGTGACTGAAATCACAAGTTCCGGTTTGATTGTTTGACTTCAATGGGTGCAGAGGTTTTTATCAGTATGCCTTGTGAAAGTCTTGTTTGCAAGATATCAGACTTCTGCTTTGAGCAATTTTGATAATTGTTGGATTTGTAAGTTACATCCATAGCCATCAAATATTAAAAAATAAATAAATAAAATCTTAAAAACATTAACAACTGATGATTTTAGAAATACCCACCCCTAAGTGGCACATAAAAACAACGAAGTGGACCAAGCTTTTTTTTCCCCAGTATTTATCAGTCCAGGTCTGCATGAACTTGGTATGAGTAAGTAGCCGTGAGGGACTTTACAACCAGGTGAGATGGTACTGGAGTATCTCTGGTATCTCTCCTATGGTGAGTCTATGATTCAAATGCAGAGGGAAGTGTTGAAGCCCATGCTGAACTGAAGCAGATGTAGACAGGACTGGGTAGATTACTTATGTAGTTCATTACTGAATATAAATTACATGATACAAATTGTAGTAGGTAACAATCAATTACATTACACATTTTAGGTTGATTACTTTTAGATTTTACATTTGACCTAACTTATTTATAATATTGGTTTGAATTGGATAATTTTGTACCAAACTGATATAAAAATGAAAAGAGAAAGAAAATGTATTCCATTCTTTATCAACAACATGAAGTGCATTAAACATTACATCGATATATTAGCCGCTATAGGGAAATAACGAGAATAATATCAAAGTGTTTGCATTACAAACCAGTGTGTTTATAATTAAGACAATACATTAAAATAATATGATACCAGTTTGCAATATCAAGCAGCATAACAAGCTGTTTTGTACAGCTAAAAATAACTGGAAGTGAATGACACCGAACAATGGCCGTGCCCACTCTCAACTGAAAAATAATGTGGATAACTGCAAACAGCAATTAATGGTCCAAGGAATAAGTCATTCCATCATGGCTGGGAGTTTCAAACCAATTGCAACAATGAGCAATCAAAGAGATGATTTTAGGCAAAATGGCGGAAAAATCATAAATACAATCACTAGTAATATTATTTAATTGTTTTATTACTTTTTGACCAGTATGTGGCGCTGTTACTAAATTGATGTTGTGTGGTCACATGGTTGTGTGACAATAACACATAAAGTTTGGTGTCAATATGCCAAAGCATTGCAGAGATGCAGCCTCAGATGCAGTTTAGCATCACGCCATCAACTTTTTTTGATGCAGTAAACGAAAACCATTTTGTTTTGTGACAATACACCAATGCATTCATAAAATATAGACTTTTACGGCAAAATTCAAAATGGCAGACGCCCAAAATGGTCGATATGGGAACAGTGGGTACCGCATCAAATTTAAAGAGATTATTGGCCAAACCGTTCAGAAGTTCTAAGCGAAAATATCATTGTTTCTTATCTCCTGACCACTAGGTGGCACTTGCGCAAAAACTGTGCCGGTAGCCTCAGGTTATGGTTTTCATAACATACTCCAAATTTGGTCAGAATACGTTAAACCATTGTGCAGATATAGCCTCGTGTCCAAATTCGTTTGCTCATTATTTGAGAACGGTTTGACTAATGGTCTGAAGATGCTTTGGTTCAGTATTCTTGACAGTTGGAACTACGGCCTAGGAAAAGTACGTTTTTTGGAAAATTCAATATGGTGGAAAAAATTTCACGATGGAAAATGACGTCATAGGGTGCAATCGAATCGTCTTGAGGCAAGGAATCAGAGGGAAAAAACAGTTTCTAGCCCTTACGAATATAAAAGTTATTAGAAAAAGTGTGAGTGCAACTTCTGGACAGTTTGAGATAGAGACTCTAAATTTGCTGTGGTTAATGTTCAGACTGTCCTCTATCTGTGTGCCAAATTTCATAACTTTCCCACAAGCAGTTCTATGGGCTGCCATAGACTACCAGAGTAGAAGAAAATTTCACAAAATTAAAAAGAATTTCTGAACACACACACACACACACACACACACATTTTTTTTTTTAGATTAGGCTTTTTTTTTTAGAAAGGAAAATTTAAAAGATAAATAAGAAGAATTAGGAAAAATCTATGAATATGTAATCAATATAATCCAATTACAAGCATTCAGTCTTTGGAATCTGATTATATAATCCAGATTACATATACTTACAGATGCTTGTATTTTATGGAAGCTTGTTTCCACCATGGAAAAGGTAATTGTGACTTTCAGAATTTTTTTTTTTCTCTCAGAATCTTGCAATTTCGAGTTTATAACTTGCAGCTAACATAATTGGTATATTAAAATATTGAGATAGCTGTGTACAATGCAACAGAAGGTCCAGCCCTCATCCCAGAGGCCAACAACAGGGAACAGGAGGGCTCCTGGAAGTGTGATAAAGCACACCTGAAGTTAATAGCACCTCATGACCACTGCCGTAAAGGCAGCAGGAGTCTCTGACTGTCAGGGGCCTCTGACTGAGAGCCCTGCTGTGGACACCTGCAGACAAACCAATTCAGATTACATTAAAATAGACAAACAACACTTGAAACTGTACCAAAGTGAGAAATCTGTCTGCCTCAGGACACCATATTGCTGCTTTGATGGTGCAAAGTAATTGGAAATGGTGTGTTCATTTGCTTTATTTTTCATATTTTTTATTGTGTGACAAAGCTGGCTGTTTTTTGTTTTTTTTCTGCAAAGAATCCTTTCTGCTGTCACAATTATGAGACCGTAATCTATCCAATAAAAGAGATGTGCATCTCAATCATGTCTGTCTTTCTCACAACAAAAATTAAGAATTTAACTGAATTTAAATTTAATCTTAGTAACTTGTGTTTAAAGTGACTAACATTTCGCTTTAATGTAGTACATCATCGGAAATGCTACACTTGCTCTCTCTCTCTCTCTCTCTCTGTTTCTTTCACAGGAAAGAAGTCTCCATTGTTTCTGCTTGTGCACCTACATGATTCATGAGCCATCTGTCGTGTTTAATATTCCTCACACCTCAGACAGGATGTGCCCGTCTGGCATGCTGTGCCACTCCATGTGACCACTGTTTTGGCATGGCGAGGTCCTCTCTAATTAAATTAAACTACTCACAACTGCTACCTAGTGACTGTGGTGTTCACACCCATCATGTCATAAGACATGAAACATTTATGCTTTGAGGGAAAATCCAGTAACACCATTACTAAATATTGGATTAAGAAATTGTACTGAAAGTAACTTCCCTCTTGAATGTATGAGCAGGAGCTTCAAGGTTTTATTATTATTATTTTTTTTTTTTTTAATGAGTAATGATTCACACATTTAAAGGAATCATTTTAAAGGGTGATGACAGAATTTTCACACACACACACAAAATGAAAATCCTGTCATCACCCTCATGTTCCAAGCCTATCATTTGATATGTTTACCTGTTTATCATATTCATACCATAAAATTAAAGCGAAAAGGGACTTATTTAACAAAAACAAGCTTTACTTAAAACAAAAGCACAGTTTAAATTATATTTAAGTGTTCATCTGTTTCTCAAACAAAGCTATGGACTTCAATGAAACCAGCCTCCATTCATAATATATATTTTAAATGGAATTATTGAATTGCTGAAGGTAGGTAGACCATGCAATGGTGCGAACCAAGCCCATAAAATTACCGCTCATGCTAATGACATAAATGAACACTGTAAATAGACGCAATACACAGAAATGCATCTGGAAATTAGTGTTGCCAATATTTTTCCCTGGCTAGAATTACCACTGCCATAATCTCTTAAAAAGTGCACTCAAGCATCTCGTTTATATTTAGCCTAGTCTATATTAATTTACTGCCTGTTTCATTTGGTGGCAATAGCATGACGGAGATTACGACAGGTTTTTTTTTTTCTATAATGAGGCTAATTTACATAGAAATGAAGCATGTTTGCACAGTAAGGAATGTTAGTGACCACTTAAATATGAAGACCAAGAAAACTGGACTGCAGGTGGTTAGTGAATAAGGCTGACATATCACACACAAAACTATTTAGTGATTTCCTCCTCCGTGTCAGTACCAGGAAATCTAGATTATAGATTGCTGAACCTCTGAGAATGAGAGATTGTCTACTAGAAAAAGAAAATGGTAACACTTTACAATAAGGCCAGATTTGTTAACACTAGTTGCATTAGTTGCATTAGTTCACATGAACTAACTATGAGCTATATATTTTTACAGCAATACATTTTTACATTTATTAACCTTTGTCAATGTTAGTTAATAAAAATACATTTGTTCATTGCTTGTTCATATTAGTTCACAGTGCATTAACTTTTTGAATTTTGAAATTCAAATTTTTACACGTAAGTATATAAATTAATATAAACTATGATTAATAACTGCTATTGATTAGTGTTAGTTCATGTAAACTAATGTAGTTTAAGGATTAGTTATATTAATAATCACCCTGATGTTTCCAAGCTTTATAATGGCAGTGCACAGAAACCACCTGTTTGAAACTCAAGAAAGTGCATCCATCCATCATAAACATACAACCCGAATTCTGGAAATGTTGGGACATTTTTTAAATGTGAATAAAATGAAAACTAAAAGACTTTCAAATCACATAAGGCAATATTTTATTCACAATAGAACATAGATAACATAACAAATGTTTAAACAGAGAAATTTTACACTTTTGTCCACTAAATGAGCTCATTTCAAATTTGATGCCCGCTATAGGTCTCAAAAAATTGGCAAATGGCTGAAAAAGCAATTTTGAAAAGATTCAGCTGGGAAAACATCTAGCAACTAATTAAGTTAATTGATATCAGGTCTGTAACATGATTAGCTATAAAAGGGATGTCTTAGAGAGGCAGAGTCTTTCAGAAGTAAAGATGGGCAGAGATGTGAAAGAGTACGTAAAAAGATTTTGGAATACTTTAAACACAATGTTCATCGATGTCAAATTGCAAAGGCTTTGCAAATCTCATCATCTATAGTGCATAACATCATCAAAGGATTCAGAGAAACTGGAAAAATCTGTGCCTAAGGGACAAGGCTGAATACCTTTATTGGATGCCCGTGGCCCTCGGATGACACTGCATCACTCATTGGCATGATTGTGACATTACTAAATTGGCCCAGGAATACTTCCAGAAACCACTGTCGGTAAACACAATCCGCCGTGCCATCTGCAGATGCCAACTAAAGCTCTATCATGCAAAAAGGAAGCCATATGTGAACATGGTCCACAAGCGCCGTTGTGCCAAGGCTCATTTAAAATGGACTGTTGTGGAAGCGTGTTTTATGGTCCAAATTTGACATTCTTGTTGGAAACCATGGACGCCGTGTCCTCCTTCCAACGTGTTATCAGCGTTCAGTTCAAAAGCCAGCATCTCTGATGGTATGGGGGTGCATAAGTGCATACGGTATGGGCAGCTTACATGTTTTGGAAGGCACTAAGAATGCTGAAAGGTATATAAAGGTTTTAGAGCAACATTAAATGAAAAATAAATCAAAGACAACCACAAACTGTTCAGCAGCTGGAAACCTATATCAGGCAAGACTCCAGAATCTCATAACCTCGATGCCCAGACATCTTCACACTGTTTTGAAAAGAAGAGGAGATGCTACACCATGGTAAACCTGTCTCCCGTCCCAACTATTTTAAGACCTTTAGCAGGCATCAAATTTGAACTGAGCTCATTTTGTGCATAAAATTGTAAAATTTCTCAGTTTAAACATTTGTTATCTATTTCTTTTATTGTGAATAAAATATTGGCTCATGTGATTTGAAAGTCTTTTAGTTTTTATTTTATTCAAACTTAAAAAAACATTCCAACATTTCCGGAATTCGGGTTGTACTCCACACGGCTCCGAGGGGTTAATAAAAGCCTTCTGAAGCGAATCAATGCATTTGTATAAGAAAAATATCCATATTTAACATGTTATAAAGTAAAATATATAGCTTCGACCAGACCGCCTAATCCTTTAACAAATTGAACCTTGTTAACAGCAAATAATAAGCCAAAAACACCCCTCAGGTTGTGTCGGGTCATTTTGACCAGGAGAGGATTTTCTTTTCCCAAAAATGCTAGTTAACGTAAAAATGCTTTTATCTTGTACAAAATGGCAAAAAGTGAAACCGACTGATTGTAGGCCTCGGATAAAGGCCTCGGACATGTGCATGTGTGGATACACACACAATACGCACACTCTCGCACACACATTCTCTCTCTCTCTCACAGACACACAAACACATGCATACAAACACACACACATAAACAAACTATTTTGAGTATTACAGGCTTTCCTTTTCAAAGAGATGAAGTTTATCCTCAGATCAGTGAGCCCTACGATCAATCAGCTTCAAAAAATAAATACAAAGCCTTTCCTAATTAAAAGAAAACAAGCTGACAAAAAGATTGAATCCAATTTGGTGAGGATATTGCATAACGAGCAGGGCTTGACATGAACCACTGTGGCTAGTGGTTTTCCAAAGTTACTAGCCACTAAGCATTTTCACTGCCCACAATTGTGAAATCGATACCATGGGATAGAATAGATATTTTTAATATCATCTCATAATTTGGCAGCAGGTATATTAGGCTTCTGTTACTTTAAGACCTGACACATGGCTCCATACTGTTATACGTGTGTTTTCTTCCTCAAATGTTTCCGTTCACTTAAAACACAACTGACTGTGTTTACGTGAATACTCGCCAAGAGCGGCTTTTTGACATTATTTTGTTTGTATTTGACTGTTCAAGCGCAATAAGCAGCAAAAGAGAACTCAATTTAGTACTGAGAGGCGGCTTTATGGGTGCACACTTTGCGGGAATGAGTACATTTTTTACAGGGTTTTTAACACGGTATAAGGGTTAAAATAAAACAAATCTCTAGAATATTTTATATAGACAGTTTATGTTTATGAATATGCCATTAAAATGAAATGATTAATAATATGGAAACAATCATGGGCACCAGTCACTGAGCAGCTGTGACCACTGAGGGTTTGGATTTGAGAAGTCAGGTAAGAACATCTGTATGCCCACAGCACATTGCTTTTGGTCATAGACTTTAGCATCTGGTGGGCATGTAAACAGACTTAAAATTGATGTGCCCACCTGTGCGTTGTCATCATATGATTCCCAAGAATGCTTTAGCTGCCAACGCACCTCTGGCTGAGTGCTTAGCTAACAGAAAGTCTAGCATCTCAGATTTCTAGAGAATGGTAAAATCACCAGATTTCACATTCAAGATACAAATTCAAATGTTTTAAATGGGTTAGTCACCATACTGCAGTTTTGTTGTTTTTTGACAGAATATATTTGGCCTGCATGGTTTGAGTGAGCCTTTCAAATATGAAACTGAACTGCAAGAAAGTCCACAGGGGAGGTTAACCAACTGAAAGAAACATAAACTTTAGACTACAAGAAAAACAGTAGACTACTAGAGATTTCAATTCCCCAATATGAGATTTGACCCTTCTGCTTCTCGTCAACCTCCAGTACATCTGGATGACGTTCAATTGATCTGAAAGGGCCTTTTATGAGCACCAGTATGATGAGAATATCTCATTCTGTCCAAATTCTGTACAATACAGTCTAGCTCTGCTTTTGATACTATATTTATGAGGGATTTGTGGCACAATGAAGAGAGAATGTTGTATGCAGTGCATCTGTGGGCTGATGAAATCTTTTCAATGATGGTTTTAGTGGTGATCTCAGGTGTATTTTGCCTTATGCACTGACTGAATATCTACTCATGCGCACAAGAGTTGGAGATGATATAATGACATTAAGATGCATTATTTATTAGCAAAACAATTCTCCAGTGACATGCATTGAATTTAAGTCTGTTTTTTGGATTTGTTGTATGGAAGGGCGATGATTGTAAGGTTGGCTCAAAGCTCTGACATCTTTATAAGGGCAGCATTCCCATCAACCCCTTCTGTCTCTGTTGCTCAGATGGAGCCAGCAGAAATAGGTGCTCCTGCACTGCAGAATTGCAGCCTGTAGCACCCAATGAGACTACGACTAAACCTAGAGGTGAGAAATAAATCACCCTATTTATTATTCATCTATGGCTCGCTCAGCATGCTGACACACAGAAAAGCCTTTGACACGTTATTGAACTGGCCTACCACAATCTACTCTACCCCTACCAGAAGAAGCCAAGATCTTAACTGTCAACTTCTGTTTTGTCATCAAAGGTATTGATCGGAGTGCTGTCTATGCCACGTGACAAATAACAGGCCTAATCCTGTGCGATGGCTGGTTAACATTCTCTCTGTGCTGCTGTCCGACAAGGCTAGAGATTTGATTAGACAGCATCACTGATGGGGAGAAAAAGTCAAGCCCACTTGTCTGGTACAATAGACATCCCTGAGGAGCTACAAACTTGTGATGCTAACATTGTAAATCCCAAGATGAAACATTTCTATCTTGATGGGATTGTTATCTTCCAGGATGACATTGATGTGTGTGATCAGTATAAAAATGATGTAAATCATATTCTCTGGCCTTCGCAGTCTCCAGATCTCAACCCAATTGATCATCTATGGTAGATGTTTGGACTGAGGTGTTATACAGCACTCCCCACCACTATCACCAAAATTTGCCAATATCTTTTGGTGTTCCAGAGATTTGGAGAATCACAGCCAAGGCGCATTGAAGCAGCACTGGTGGGACGTGATGGCTCTACACCTACCTAAGACACTTTATGTTGGTTTTTCCTTCAACTTGTCATTTGCCTGTACGTCTAAACATGTAGGGTACAACGAGGCTAAAGGTGCACACGGGTAAAAGGCGCCTTTGATTTTATTTTCCTCTAAACCACTAGATGGCACAACAACTCACCGCAGCACTTTCCAAAACATCCACTTTTCAAGATGCATGTGCAAATTTGGCTGATCCCTGATGCGATCGCGGGCAGCAGTGCAAAGTTGATTCTATGCTAATTTAATCTAATATTTAATGTTTTTTTTAAATGTTGTAGATTTTAGTAGCAAATAAGAATTGCTAAAATTATTGAATTTATTTTGATACAAAGGTCTTAATAATGATTTTCAGTTTTGTTCAAGGCAATTAAAGCAACAGATTTTTAATAACGGAAGAATATGTAAAAGTATGGTATTTGGGGTAAAAAGTGCCCCTGCTGTTGGGGCGAAAGGCGCAATATTTACCATGATAAATAAACAACCGGCTGACTTTTCCATTTGATGACATGACATGGTTAGATTTAGATGGTAAATATCATATAGTAAGTTGAGTGTCCACCTTAGAGATAGAAATCATATTTAAAAATATGATATTAATCATATCATATAATAAAATATAATTTATTGTTACTACTGTAAATCTATATTAGATTATTATGGAATCTCTTTTAATGCTTTCAGAATCTTTACTTTCTAAAAACAATTTTGTTTTTGTATTTTTGAAATATATATTGACATATTTATTGGAAAAAAAAAGTTTTTATTTATAAAAATAAACAGAAAATAGTACAAACTTTGCTAAAGTGATTTTTTTTAACAAGTATTAACTTAGACATTATTAAAAATATATTATTTTAGCTAAAGTATTTGTATAAATAATTTGCGATCGCTTTTCTTAAAGGGATAGTTCACCCAAGAATGAAAATCTGTCATCATTTACTCATTAAACTCACAAACTGAGACATTTTTAATGAAACCTGAGAGGTTTCTGTCCCTCTATTGAAAGTTCAGGTAACTAAAACTTAAAAGAACTAAAAAGGTCATAAAGGCATCTTAAAATTAATCCATATGAATTGAACGGTTTAATCAAAGTCTTGTGAAGAGATATCACTTTTATGATGAGCAGATTTAATGAACAGTGGTGCACAATAGGTTTTAGTGCTGAATTTGCGTCTCCATCATCTTAGTTAAATGCCACCTGCCATTTACACACACACACACTTTTGTATGTGGTTTATGTTGACTCTCCATAGGCATAATGGTTTTCATACTGTACAAACTATATATTCTGTCCCTTACACTCACCCTACCCCCAATCCTACCCATCACAGAAAACTTTCTGCATTTCTAAATTTTCAAAAAAACATCACTTAGTATGATTTATAAGCTGTTTTTCTCATGGGGACCAAAAAGTGTCTTTGGTCACTTCCTCCACATCTTTAGGGGACATTTTGTCCCCATAATGTAGAGTTTACCAGGACCACACACACACACAGAGAGAGAGGACGTGCTCTTTTATGGTTAATCTTGAACAATACATTGGTGTTTCAGATGCGTTGCTAAAAGTTGAACTTTCTGACTTGGCACGCAGTGTGTTAAAAATGCATTGCTCATGGTGTGACACACTGGGTATGTGAAAATATGCAGAGCTTTCTACAGCTAAATAAAGATAGACAGAAGTGCTTGTTATTGGTAATGACGCAAAAAGGACATATATTACTTCATATCATGAAACATTATCAGTCAAGATAATGCAATGCAATATAATGATGATTGAGAGAAGAATATTGGGTGTGAGAATGGTATTTGTTCCAGATTTATTATATAAGAACAAATAAATCTGGAACAAATACCATTCTCACACCCAATATAAGAACAAATAAACATTTCTAAAAAGATTGTTGATACTCACATTTGAACGTGATTTTTATGAAGAATTGTTCATCTTGAAATATTACGGTTAAAGATTTCACAGCAAAAAGACACGTGAACCACGTGCTGAAATACTTTGAAGATTAATTTTATTGCCTTATTCTTTTAATCCTACTATGTTTTCCCCCCTTATTCCTTTCTTTGATTTTTTTTTTTTGTATTTTCTTTCTGTAAAGCACTTTGTTTTTAAAAAGCTGCTACACAAATATTCTGACGTGACACTAAATTGATATTATAATCTCTGATGGAGAAGCATCTCAGTAGTGACTCGGGCAGCAGGACAACAAATAAAACCTTCGAAATGTCCTAAACACAAAGGCCCCAATAGCTCCTTCTCAGAAGCCCTAAAGTTACAGTATATTATAAACTCAACGGACAGCACAGTAATAAAGTTTAGCAAATAGACATTTTATTTGTGGTGACATTTAGTTGAGGGTACAAGCTTTATAAATGAATATTGGAGGCATGTTGCCTCCGCCTTCTGACAAATAACTATGAACCAATGTATAACATTACAGACTGCCAAGGTGGGTGAAATACAACAACGGTGTGAGGCAAATTGTGTCAATTTGATCCCAACGGCAACCATTCATTTAAAATTGAGCAATTAACATTATCAGCTCCGCAGTCATTTTTCTACTCAGAAGAAGACAAGATTCCGGCCAGCGTTCCCTGAAGGTACATTCCTCCAGTTAAATAATTAGCTGGTATTTCTTTGTCAGTGTTGCTCATGCGGGACTAAACTCATTTCATGGCAAAGGAAAGAAATCACTCTCAAATGCCACTGACACAGCATGAATGAACTTTTAGCATTTCAGAACTCTAAACTATAATTACAAATAAGTCTGGAACAAATACCATTCTCACACCCAAACCTCCAACACATATTCAATGTAATCAAAGGAGAAGTAAATATTATCAGTATTAAAAGAAACCATGGACATTTTGCAGTTTTAATATACACTGGATATAATAAGTCTACACACCCCTATTAAAACAGCTGGTTTTTGTGATGTAAAAATGAAACAAAGATCTTTCACCTTTCAGCATGACAATGATCTAAAACAAAAGAATGATTTCAGCAAAGAAAGATGAATGTTTTGGAGTCCAGACCTGAATCCTTTGAGCACAGGAGACAGTTGAACAGATCTGGAACGTTTTTGCAAAAGGCAAAAATCAAATAATGCTTCACTTTCTTATTAGTTCAGGGGGGTGAATACTTATGCAGTTAGTTATTCCAAGGTTTTTTATTTATTTTTTTCTCTGAAATGTGTCACATTGGTTTTCAGAGGCATTGCATAGGTTGTAATTCTTACATTAGAAGTGCAAAAGTTCTGATATGATTTATCTTTGTTTCATTTTTACATCACAAAAGCCAGCTGTTTTAACAGGAGTGTGTAGAGTTTTTACATCAGGTTAAGAGAACTAATGGAAAATAGCTGTACAATTAAAGGGTTAGTTTACCCAAAAATGAAACTTCTGTCATTAATTACTCACCCTCATGTCGTTCCACACCCGTAAGACCTTTGTTCATCTTCAGAACACAAATTAAGATCTTTTTCATAAAATCCGATGTCTCAGTGAGGCCTCCATTGACAGCAACACTTTCAAATGCCCAGAAAGCTACTAAAGATATATTTAAAGTAGTTCATGTGACTACAGTGGTTCAACCTTAATATTATAAAGTGACGAGAATACTTTTTGTGCTCCAAAAAAACAAAATAACGACTTTATTCCACAACGTCTAGTGATGGCCGATTTCAAAACACTGCTTCATGAAATTTCTCAGTGTTAAGCATGATGATATGGTTACATATCACACTAAAGTAGGCTGCTTATAAATTAAAATTTATTGAGAATAAAAGTTCTTCTTTGGCTAAATTACCTTTCCTTAATAGCCTAAACACAGGCTTTACTACCTTCAAACTTAAATTGCCGGAAAACAATGTAATGAAATAATGTCTGTTAGTCAGAATAATGTCTGTTAGTTAGTGTATATTTTTAGTTAAAACTGTTATAAAGTTATAAAGTAATATCTCATGTAGGGTTTTTCCGTTGTGTTTTATATAATGACCACTAGGAGGTGCTCTAGGCAAATGTTTTCTCTGAAGAGAAATACGTTCAGTTGAAAACGAAAGTCAAAGAGTGATGCACTTTCGTTGCGACTTACCGTAAAATGAGAGTTTAGTGTCTTTATTAAAAATCAACACATTAATAATTTATATCTCATCCATCCACAATTAATTTGAATGTTATTTTTTATTACTTTGCCCGTCCAACCCGCGGATATAACCGCGATCCGTGCATCACTATCGAACGGTTCGAGACTGGACACAGGCCGGAACCGGAGGCGGTATTAGGTAGCATATTCGTTCTAATATGTAAGGGGAATGTTCTTAAAACCCTAATCAAAGTGATATCATACCTTCTATTCCCTTCTTTTTAGAACGTCAAAAGATCCACTCGAACCGTTCTCCTGATCCTTTTAACCTAGCTCGAAAAATGAGGAAAACTTGCTTGAATCGGAGCTCTGGCGTGACTGTGCGCAGCGCGTTACAATACTGAGTTCTGATTGGTTAATCGCTGTTATTTATAGTTTGTTAATTAACATACAGATACATTTAAATTTAGTTTACATGATAAGTTTTAATACATAACACTGCTAATGTAAAGGGGATGGTAAGGGGGGATGGTGGCTTTACAGAGGGGATACTTTTTGTCATTTTTTTTCAACAAGGGGGATGCCACCCCCCGCATCCCCCATCAAATCGAGCCCTGGGTATATTACAGTATGTTTTTCCTTAAAATGTGTTTTCGGATGAAAATCAGAATTTTTCTTTGTCCCTGCTTGTCAACCCTTGTAATGCTGTGACATTTCCATTCTCTACAATAATGTCTTGATCTTTCAAACAAACAAACATCATATGTGGTGACATTACAGAAATGTTCAAAACAGAGGTCTTTATCAGTCTTTCATAAAGTTTAAACTTATTATTGTCCTTATTAGGCTTAGACCTATAGGGGAAAAAAAACAAAAAACTGTAACTGTTTTTACATGTTACAAAATATGTTCTTGGCACAAACCACAATATATATATATATATATATATATATATATATATATATATATATATATATATATATATATAACTTATATTTTGTGCCAGCCCCATTACATTCAAATTTTAAAGGTGTTGAATGTTACAGGGTTGAATATGTTTTGAAAAAGAAATGGGTTATTAATATTCTTTAAACTACAATGTGAAAAAGACTGATAAAGACTGTGAAAACGTACCTCTGTTTTGAACTTTTCTGTAATGTCACTTAAATATAATGTCAGAAAGATCAAAATATTATTGTAGAGAATGGAAATGTCACAGCATTACAGGTTTGACAAGCGGGGACAAAGAAAAATTAAAGCTGCAAGCAGCATTTACCGGGGTTCAAGCATTTAAAGGAACACTCCACTTTTTTTTGAAAATAGGCTCATTTTCCAACTCCCCTAGAGTTAAACAGTTGAGTTTTACCGTTTTGGAATCCATTCAGCCGATCTCCGGTTCTGGCGGTACCACTTTTAGCATAGCTTAGCATAGTTCATTGATTCTGATTAGACCGTTAGCATCACGCTCAAAAATGACCAAAGAGTTTTGATAATTTTCCTATTTAAAACTTGACTCTTCTGTAGTTACATTGTGTACTAAGACCGACGGAAAATGAAAAGTTGCGATCTTCTAGGCCGATATTGCAAGGAACTATACTCTCATTCCGGCGTAATAATCAAGGAACTTTGCCGCCGTACCATTGGTGCACAGGCGCAATGATATTACGCAGTCTGGTATCGTTGAACTCAGCAAGGATTCAGGAGTCTAAAGATGTGACTCCTGTGAAAATAAGTCAACCACACCCGCAGTTATATACATTTTCATCTAAAACCATTAAAAACATATATTTTTAAAAGGTTTTTAACAGTTATAGCACCACCACGTTTATGATTTATAAGCTTTTGGGTATATTTAGCCACGCCCATTTTCTAATTGACCTTGTTATAGTGACCCAAAGGGTAAAGTTCAACTTTTTTTATAATTATTGATCTAGAGAGTCCAGAGAATTGTCCTGCACTGGTTTGGTTCCGATCTGGCAAAACCTAGGACTAGTTCGCAAAAGTAGGTTTTTCACATATTCGCGAATAAATAATGAACGATTTGATTGACAGCATTGGTTCTTGAGGCAAAGTTGTTCAGAATGACGATATCTATCAAATGATATGCATATTGTGTGGCTCTGTGAAACACCACGTGATTACAGAGGCATAAAAACTTGTTAGCGCCAACTAGTGGCCGACTTATTTCAAAATTCTTACAGACCTCTAGGCCCATGACTCGAACATGCCCACTGAGTTTTGTTCCGATCGGCCTCCATTAACCTTGTCTAATAGGTGCTCAAACTTCATTGGCCAATGGCAGCCATGTTTTTTGTCCTCATAGAGTATCATGACCACTTGGACCAAGACACTGCATGCCAAATTTTGAGTCGATCGGACTAATGGTTGCATAGTTACAGCTCTTTTTTTTTTCAAGTTACAGCGGCATCTAGTGTCCAGTCGACGCTATTTTTTTTAATCGTGACCAAAGATTGAGACCATACACATGTGTACCGAGTTTGGTGCAAATATCTCATTTCGCTCTCGAGTTATAGCCATTTTAGTAAAAGTGGCTCCGCCCACATCGTACATTTTGGCGCCCCATAGCGACCGTGAATCAAAATTTCAACTTTTTTTTTTTGATAATTATTTATATTCACACTCCAGAGAACATTTCTGCACTGGTTTGATTCCGATCGGACTAGTTCGCAAAAGTAAGTTTTGGACAAAAGCGGAAATGAAATCGGATATATACATTTTGAGCCAAGGATTCCAATTATATAAAACACTTGATTCTAGGACAAACAGTTATTAGCGATTTACAACTTTTGATCGCTTTAGCGCCACCTATTGGCCCATTGGGGTCATAACTTCTGAGGTTCTCCCCAAACTGGGGTCTACCATCTGGCCAAGTTTCAAGTCTCTAGCACTTACGGTTTGGTCTGCACGATCAGTTTTAGCTGAGAATAATAATTTAAAAAGTCCTTACAATTACAATAGGGTTTCAGCACTTTGTGCTTGAACCCCTAATTAAGATTTTTATCCGAAAACACATAAGCATTTTATTACTGAGCACATCAATATTGGTTGATACACTACTAGAATTTACTCAATAAACTATTTAAATTATTCAAGTATATGAACTCCAAAGTTACTGTTGAAATATTGTAATGACATTAGGTTTTTCTATTGGTAACCTTTATAAATAAATTGTTTTTAAAATAAAAAAAAAATAATTCCTGATATTTTAAGGCAGAAATGGCAATGTTTCCTGAGAATTCCCGAACTGCAGCGTTGAGGCTAGAACTGAGAGCTTAATGAAAATGCTTCTGTAGTTTCGTGCAGCATGCTTTTAATCGCATTTCTCAGAGCACTGAAAATTAGGCTAACGTGGAGAGCAGAACGAGCAATCAAAGTGGCACAACAGTTGTGCTCTACCACAATCTTGACACTTTAAGATCCTGCTGTGACCCCTTGCCACTACCACTGCTCACAAAAATCCACCTGCACAGCAGCGCTGCACTTCTATTCCTTGCCTCTAGATGTCACTGTGGCACTGTCAGTCCTGAGACTGAACGAGAACGAGACTGAGCCTGTTGTCAGTCAGGCCGGATCCGCACAGATACCGCACAGCACACTTGAATGCCTCATTTCATTCCAATCCTGCTTGGGTTCTGGAGCCCTGCTCATCATCTTATCTCCAACTAGGTGAAAGTTTACTTTTGACGTTCTCTGGACATCCTGAACAAAGTGAGTCATATGGCATCTTCAGCTATTCGATTTCAATTTAAAAATGCTGAAAAACTCAAAATGACCTCTAGATTGAAAAGACATCCTCTCCTTTACTGAAAATCACAAAGTATATGAGTTTAATTGAAACATTCGTCTCGGATTGGAGCATTCACATCTCAAGGATTTGAGAAACATTATTGTTTGTGCAAATACATCAAAATCCTTACATTGGAAATGCTGCTGTTGTCGCATTCATTGTAAATGTCATCACTTCACTTCAGCCACCGAAAATGTCATGTTAGAGAGCTAAAGTGACACTTCAGGGGGAAAAAAAAATCATCATTTGAAGGTCACATTTATCATTATGGAGGGTTATAATATTTGGCTACGTGGAGTTTCATATCATCTCATATGCTGTACAGTGAAGCAGCTACTGATGAGCAGTTTGCTTGCCAACAGATGAAGTTTATATTCAAGTATCTCATGAAAACATCCAAACCGCATTTAACACATTTAAGTAAAAAATATTAATAAAAAAATTTAAAAAGTTATATTTTGCATTGCAAGTAAACAAAGCTTATACAAAGGGTCTTCAAGGGATAGTTCACCCAAAAATGAAAATTATACTATGATTTACTCACCCTCAAGCCATCCTAATCAAAGTAATCCATATGACTCCAGGGGGTTGATAAAGGCCTTCTGAAGCAAAGTGATGTGTTTTTGTAAGAAAAATATCCATATTTAAAACTTTATGAATTCAAATAACTCGCTTCCGGCAGACGACCGTACGCAGAATGCGCAAGTGTGGCGGAAGAGTATACTTTGACCTGACGCACAACGTAATGATGAACGTGGAGGTGCAGAGGATAGAGCAAAACAAATCACCAGTCATGGATTATAAATCTAAAGGATAATTTTTAAAGAGAAATGTCTGAGGATTTCGATATAAGAGAAGAAGAGCTTGAGTTTTTTGCCCAGCCGTATTTGTTTGAACCGCGAGACGTCTAAGCTTATGATACTCCTACATCCTGCGTCAAACATCGCGTCAGGGGATTACTCATTTGGCGCATGTTGACTTGTGCATTCTGCGTATGATCGTCCACCAGAGGCTAGTTATTTGAATTTACAAAGTTTTAAATATGGATATTTTTCTTACAAAAACGCATCGCTTCGCTTTAGATGACCTTTATTAACCCCCTGGAGTCGTATGGATTCATTTTTTCTTCATGGATGGATACACTATTTTTTACTTCAAAAAGCAGCCCTCCCATTCACAACCATTATAAAACTTGAAGAATTATGGATATTTTTAAATATATCTCAGATTGAGTTTGTCTGAAAGAAGATAGTCATATACACCTAGGATGACTTGAGGGTGAGTAAATCATGGGATAATTTTCATTTTTGGGTGAACTATGCCTTTAAATTTCTCCTAATTCTCGTTAGGCTGCTAGTCTAGTTTTTAGAGGCTATTTTTTTTATTATTATTATTTAATTATTTTAATTACAGTGATTTACAAAAATCGGTCAGCATTAACTAAAGACAGCACAGTAAATGCCACGATTTTGGCATTTAGAAATTTAATATAGCCTATATCTTTGTTTTATTGTTTTTTTTTTTCTTTTACTTAAAATAAGAACAATAGGCAATAGGCTTGGTAGTATTCCTTATTTTTTATATAGTGTTTTTTTTTTTTTTTTTTTTTTTTTTGGGACCAGTCCAATAAAAGTCCTTCTGGAGTCTGGACATGGGCTTATCAGGATTTGTTAAATTCACACTAATACTGAAAATATAGGAAAAGGAATGCTTCATACATTTTTGTTTGTTTGTTTGTTTTAATTTATATGTACTGCCTCTACAGTGAGATCAAATTTAATGCTGAAAATGTTAAATATCCTACCCAGTTAATCGTCATCTCTTATAAACTTCCATTTCAATTGTTGGTCCCAGTGGTGTTTGGCAGCTCTGAAGGCTGATAAGAAAGCAGAGACCCTCTGCCCCTCCCTCCCCTCTTATCTCGCCAGCACACTCCATGTTCACAAAGATTCTTTCAGACCCTTTTTTAAGAAAGTCCTGGGTATTTGAAGGAGATACTGACATTTTATATGAATCAATATATTATTTTTGTAGCCCCCCCCCCCAAAAAAAATGCTTGATTATTTTTTTAGGAATCTGTACAGCGAAAAAGGGACAATCTTTCTGGACCTTTTGGAATTTTTTTTCTTCTGCATTTTCTAAAGTTTATAATTTAGACGTAAATGGACATGGCTGTGGTGCATTAAAGAAATTGGTTCACCCCAAAATTTAAATTCTGTCATCATTTTCTTATCTTCATGTCATTTCTTTTGCAGAACATAAAAGAAGATGTTTTGAGAAATGTTTTTTTTTTTTTTTTTTTTTTTTTAATTATTATTTTTGGGTGAACTAACTTTTTAAGCCCAAAATAACAAAAAACGACAGAGAAAACAGGAACTACTGCTAAATTTACAACCTGATCTCACAGGAAAATGTATCTATTTTATGAGTTGAAAAGAAAAGAATTTGTATGATGCAAAAGGGTCCAGGGGTAAACATAACTGCCACTACTATAGGCACATAAGCAGACCGGACGAATATACATGCATAAGAGCGGACAGATTCATATGAATCAGCCACCAATTTACCAAAACATAAAATAGATATGAATTGCTATACAATTGTGTTGATATGTAAGGACCAGTAAAGCACACCCCTTACAAAAAAATAAGCATATTTCAAGTTCATTTTATTAAGTATACTTAAGTTCAAGTATATTTTAAATACACATTATGTAGTGAGTACTAATATCAATGTACTAGTAGTATATTTGTAAGTGTACTATTTCAATATTAGAATTGGCCCACTTTTTAGTGTATAAAAGTATACTTTTAAGTATATTTTAAGTGTAACAGTAGTAAACTTTGAGTACACTAGTTTACAACCAAGTTTTTCATTTGTACTACAACTATACTACAGGTAAACTTATAGATATACTGATAATTTACTAGTTAAATACTTGTAGCACATAAGTATTCTATTAAGTTTAGTAGTTTTATACTGCAAGTTATACTTGTAAGTTGTCTTTTAAGTGAACTTAACATCATACTTATAGTTTACTATTTATATATTATGTTTGCACTTTAAGTACACTACTGTTATTAACAAGGTTGCAGACAGACAGATGAAGATCAGGATAAAGTTCAAATGCAGGGTTTAATATTAATCCAACAGGCAAATAACAGAAGGTAGTAGCAACACAAAACTCGAACAAAGGAACACATGAAAACAAACTAAAAGTCTATAAAAACAAAACTAACAAACACAACTGATATATTGTAACAGAATGCCCCCTCCTGGAAGGTGCGACCTCGCGGCGAGGAGATGGCAAAGGGATGGTGACAGGAGGCGGCGAACGGATGATGATAGAAGGCGGTGAAGGGATGGTGACAGGAGGACTACAAAACCCCGGCAGCGAAGATGGAACATGCCCGCTTACGCAGACCCAGAGCATAGCAGTGATGACAGCCCATGGCTGAGTCGAGAGAGGGAGGAGCCAAGGTGTTGCTGTGGTTGACGACATCCTGGTGACGACTGACGGAGGTGGAGCCGAAGGATCCCAGGTTGCAGACGGAGAGCCGATAGTACAGAGCGACGTCGCTGGCACTGGAGACCTAGGCAAAGCCTTGGCGACTAGCATCTGAGGCGGAGCCAGAGGGAAGGAGGACCCTGCCGTGGGACGAGGGAACCCAGTGGAGCCGCAAGGGCGAGGGTCACTGGTGGTGCTGAAGGATCCCAGGGCACAGACAGAGAGCCGATGGTACAGAGTGACATCGCTGGCACTGCAGACTTAGACTGGAGAACCTGCTGTAGCCATAGGGGTGGAGAAAGTGAGCACAGTGGAGGGCTCGAAAGTCTGTGATGTAAGTAGATCGACGACTGACCAAAGGGGAGCCGGTAGGATGAGGGAACCCGGTAGAGCCACAAAGTCGAGGGTCTCTGGAGCCAATGCGGGGCCAACAGGTCGACGGGGCGAGGTGGAGCGAAGGGATCAGAGTCCGGAGGTGGAGCCACAGGATCCTCTCGCTCGGGCAAGGCTGGTGGTTGCCAGACCTGAGGCTCCACATCACAGCAAGGCGTTCCTGGGGAAGATGAAGGGCTGGAGGACTGGCTTTACTTATCAGTCAGAATACTGTAGTAAAAGTGGTACAAAAATTAAAAAAAAGATGGAACTGCAACCATCTCACAGAGACGTCCAGGGCAGAGTTTCCCAAAAGCATTGTAAGCTTAAGTTGATCGTAGCTCCATTGGTGATCAACTTAGGCTTATGATGCTTTTGGGAAACGCTGCCCAGGTCATCCACGAAGGTTAACACCTCGACATGAGCGTCTTCTGATAAGAAGGGTTGAAGAAAATCGGCATGCAAGTTCACTGCAGTTATCTAAAGAAGTAGAAAGCCAAACTGGGGTGACTATTTCCCGTGACACAATACGGCGTACACTGCAGAGGAATGGCATGCATGGGTGTCGTCCACGAAAGAAGCCTTTCCTAAAGCCCAGGCACAAAAAAGCCAGCCTAGTGTTTGCCACGGCCCATGCTGATGAAGATGAAGACTACTGGGACTTTATACTCTGGAGTGATGAGACCAAGATAAATGTTTTTGGAACTGATGGCTTCAAAACTGTATGGCGTCACAAAAGTGAGGAATACAAAGAAAAATGCATGGTGCCTACAGTGAAACATGGTGGTGTCAGTGTCCTTATGTGGGGCTGCATGAGTGCTGCTAGTGTTGGGGAGCTGCATTTCACTGATGGCATCATGAATTCACAGATGTACTGCTCTGTACTGAAATAGAAGATGCTACCATCACTTCGTGCCCTTGGTCGTCGTGCACTTTTCCAACATGACAATGATCCTAAACACACATCTAAGGCCACTGTTGGATTTCTCAAGAAGAACAGGGTGAAAGTGATTCAGTGGCTCCTGATCTGAACCCAATCGAACACCTACGGGGAAAAGTTGAGCATCACTCTCCATCCAGCATCCAGTCTCTAAAAGAGGTCATTCTTGAAGAACGGAAAAAGATAGATGTTGCAAAATGTGGCCAACTTGTTCATTCCATGCCTAGAAGACTTGGTGCTGTCATTAAAAATCATGGAGGCCATACAAAGTACTAGATGTAGTAGTTTTTGTTGTGGGGTGTACTCATTTTTGCATCACCCTAATTTGAGTAAAACTGAAAAATGTGTAATCTAAGTTATATTATTAACCTTACTTTCATGTTATAAGTTAAACAGATGTCATATGAAACTTAGTCTTGCCAACATTTTGGAAATTGTTTTTGTGTTCATTGAGATATTGTTTAAATTGTTACTTTTCAAAGGGGGTGTACACATTTACGCTGAGCACTGTGTAATGTAGAAATTCAGTAGCGAAGCTATTTTATTAACAAATAGTCAAGGACAGCATTGATACGTTTCTGTGCTCCTGAATATTTCTGTATGTGCGCAGTGAGATCTCCAGTGACATATGTGTGTGAGCTTCAATCACATTAAAGGGTTAGTTCACCCCAAAATGAAAATTGTGTCATTAATTACTCACCCTCGTTTTGTTCCAAACTTACGATTTTCGTTCATCTTCGGAACACAAATTAAGATCTTTTTGATGAAATCAAAATGAGAGATTTTTGTGCCTCCATTGACTGCCTTTGCAATGAACACTGTGACGCTTCAATAGGTTTGTAAAAAGATTGTTAAACTAAACAACTTTTCTGAAGAGACTCGATCGCTCTTTATGATGAACAGATTTAATTTAGGCTTTTACTCACATGTAAACATTGATCAGTGGACATAAACAGAAGCTCAACCATACCGCACAAGAACAAACCTCTTCCATAAGCTCAAATTTGATGCATAACACACGAGAATGAACCTCAGTTTTCCTCAGTGTTTACATGTGAGTAAAAGCCTACATTAAATCATAAAAAGCGATCGAGTCTCTTCAGAAAATTTGGACTAAACCATTCGATTCAAATGGATTAGTTTAACGATCTCTTTAAGAACTTTTTGAAGCGTTGAAGTGTTCATCACAAAGGCAGTCAGTGGAGGAACAGACATCTCTCAGATTTCATCAATAAGATCTTCATTTGTGTTCCGAAGATGAACAAAATTCTTACGAGTTTGAAACGACATGAGGGTGAGTAATGACAATTTTAATTTTGAGGTGAACTGACCCTTTAATATAGAACAATGATTAAACTGATTTGGAACTACTTGTGCATTAAACGTTTTTTCTTTCCATGCAATCAGAATGGAGTATTCAGACAGACCATGGTATAACTTTTTTTTTTTTTTTTTTTTTTTAAATCCTGATAGACCAAACTTTATGCTGACATACAGAAGTCAATGAGTCAAGACGAACAACAAACAGAAGAACCCTCAATGCTCAGTGTCATACCCAATGCTAAGAAATTCCAGGCTGGAAATGAAAACCGCATATGCACCACATACTCCAAAAACACTTAAAAAAGACCTCTAAATCTTTTTTTTTGGGTGTATCAAAAGATCTTAGTTGTAAGCCCTCATTCTTTCTCTTGCTCCATTTCTTAACGATATTAGACAGTGAGATCTCCCCCACTAGCCGCTGTCAGTGACAATCACTCTGTGTTTGTCAGACCTCATTAGTCATGATCTAACAAACTGGTAATCAAAAGGTGCAAATCAGTAGCCCACATCTTCGTTGCACTCCAGTGGAAAATGTCAGGTGAAAGACACCACAGAGAATCCTGTGCCCATCGTGAGCTGAACTCTATCAGGTCGGGGCGGTGATTTCTCTGTGCTAGTTTTCAGTTGTGCCCGGTGTGTTATTGATCCCCCATTGGTTTAATCAGTAGCCTTGTCACATTGTTACAAAGAAACCCTGGAAACCCAGCTAAGATGAAAGCAATTTACTTTGACATAAGAAAAATTGCAGGCTAATGCTAGATTTATTCCTGATTTAGTAGATTTATATCTAGTTCTGGTTGTAATGGTTCGGCTCTTTCTTTTCTTTTTTCTTTTTTTTAGAAGGGGCAACCGAAACAATTTCAAAACAAGTGTGAATGAAAGGTTTAGAGTTGAAAGAATTTAGTTACATACATTTGCAACTTAAGTGATTAATTAAATTAAATTACTGTTAAAATTAGATTTTAGGGGGGAAAAGTCTTTACAACACATTGAATTACAGTGGCAGCAGGACGCTCTGGATGTGTTTTGAGTGTCACGTTGAAAGTTTGAAATGATTAATATTCAAAATACAATCAAATTCTATCATTAAATGTCATCATGATATTTATTTATCTAAATGGGTGTGAATGGGTCTAAAACTGTATCATATTTGGACCATATCTTGACCCAAAAAAAAAAAAATAAAAAAAAAAAAATATATATATATATGTATGTATATATATGTATATATGTATATATATATATATATATATATATATATATATAGACATGTAGCATTGGGTCTGTTGAGGATTAAATATAATCATTAAGTTAACTGTTCTGGTTTTGTGATAATGAAGCCATGGCTGGGCCAGAGCCACCTCATGAGTAGCCAATGATGTTTTGCCATAGAACATTGGTTGAAATAGAATGAAATAAAATAAAATGTGCTGCTATTACCATTTAGATTGTGCGGTCAGCCCACAGGCAGGATACATGTACAAGTAAATAATTGAATTTGCACACCCTTGTAGAAAGCCAGGCCTGTGTGGAGACATTCATTTTTTCCCAATCCTTATTTTCACATTGGCTTATTGTCGTGTTTTCAAGGGCATCGGTCTAGTCCTGCAGGCACCATAAATAATAAGAAGTCAATGGTTAGACTAAAGATGACTCCATTCCACATTTCTCCATCATGCAAGTAAAATGAAGATCATGTTCTGAACAAATGAATGTGATTTTTGCATATGGTTACTTAGTTGGGCTGGTTACCAACAGTAAATTTACTAGACCAACATGGTAAATGGGGAACACACTAATTCTTTGTGTTTTTTGGTGTACACCACTCTTTCCACCTGTTTCCGCGGGGCGCTACTGTAAAAAAGAATGTGGGTACAACTTCCGGTAAGGTGGCGGAAGTAGCATACCAGTGGTATTTTGTGTGCTAATTAGCGAAGAGGCTGGTGGGTTTTTTTTTTTTTCGGATTATTGTTTACTTTATAAAGTTGCAAACCTTTATGAGAGATGTTGTTACGGCACTCAGGGACAACATTTCAGTACATTTATTAGTTAATAATATCACAATGCAACAGTTTTCGTGCCCTTAATTGTCCTTTACTTTACTGACATTCCACAAAAATGCTGCTGCATGACTACAAGAGCATCCTGGCCCTGCAACACATGAACAACCCGCTGTCTGTTCTTCACCTGTCACTGATGCTAGCGCTGATATTTTACTCCTATTGGTGTCGTGCGTGCCAGAGCCAGTCGTGTTTCCACTGTCATATATGCGATGCTAAAGGCTACTTATGCTAACCATTGCAATAATAAATACACATGTTTATGGAAAATACCAGAGACTGCTTGAGGAACGTAGACAATTCTTATATGATTATAATCGTGTATTTATTTGGTTTAATGTTTTATCTGTCTCTTCCCTGTGCCTTTGTTGATACCGGACAAATGCATACGCATATCTGTCACAGCACACTTGTCGTATAACTCATAACTCCTGTTTTCCTCTCATTAGCTCCCTCTGTTGCTCTGGCTGAAAGGATAACAGTATAGTGAGACGGAGAGATCGCTCAAACATCCTCGGACTGCGATCATCGCATAATTTAGAGGAAAATTAATAGAAATGCTCAGAAAAGTGACGTAAACATAGGGTATGTTATCAGTATATTTCTAAATGTGTAAGCCTTTGGACTTAAAAGTCTTAATGGAGTTGTTTTGTGCATTCTTGTGATCGTAAATAAATGGAAGCAGGTGCAACTGAATAGGTATGTGTTCTCTTTTTATGTCAGTATAAATATCAGTTAGATTTAGCATGATTGATGTGCACTCCTGACAAAAATGAATAAATTACTGTTACTGAAACATTTTTTATTGTAAAACATTGTTCAAATATTAATGCTAGAATCTTAAATCTTTAAGTAAAAGCCAAACATTTGCAAGTTTGGATCTTGAATGAATGAACTGTTGAATGAATGAGTGTCACGTCCAGCTTGTTTACTTCGAACCGGAAGACGCTCCCACTTTTGACGCAAGGCTTCATGGGGCGTAGGAAACTTGTGGATAGAAGAATTATATGCAGAATGATTACAATTAGTATTATTGTAAAACACAGGGAAAACAGTGAAGACAGTTAAGGCTTTTTTTCACAGTTGATTTGATTGCTTAGTCCGGAGATCTATTCCATCTATTTACATGCCCTGGCAAGTGTATTTTCTCATGTGAGTGACAGGTTGCTCGAGGGGAGAGGTTATTTTCCTGGTTATGTTGTTATGAAATAATAATTATGTGCATGGATAAATCATTTATAATAAACAGTAATATTCCAATAAAAAAAAAAAAGATTTGTCATTTCAGTTTCATGGTGATTTTAAAGTCCCCCTGAAATCAAAATGTAAGTTTTTTTAGCTTTTAGTATGAATATGTTAGCCTTAAGGTTATTAATAAGCTGTGTTCCAAAATTCACATTTAGGAGATATGAGCATTCAAAACTTACAGTGTTTCACTTCCGCTGAAATGGATCACGGATTTTCATGACCGCAAACTCATCAAATCTTCTGTCCAATCAAATGCTCTCTAGAATCTGAAGTCCCGCCCCCTCCTACACACTGAAGCTGCGGCTGAAATTGATTATTTGTTTACACATTTACTAGTCTCTACATGGTATGTAAATGTTGCGATCCTATCTGACTTATGATAGCAACCTGAGTCGTAACAAAGCACTGTTTGCCAGAGGAGAACTGGCCCCCCGACTAAGCCTGGTTTCCCCCAAGGTTTTTTTCTCCTTTTTAACACCTGTTTGCCACCTGATGTCACCTGTTGGAGTTTGGGTTCCTTGCCGCTGTCGCCTTTGGCTTGCTTAGTTGGGGACACTTGACAATTGATATTTGATATTCCACAGTGCTTTGATCTGCCTGCATTGACACTATTCTTTAAGAGCTGAAAATTATATACCAGTTATCAATGTAAAACTGCTTTGATACAATCTACATTGTAAAAAGCGCTTTATAAATAAAAGTGACTTGACTTGACTTGATGGTGAATGGCACATAGTGCACTATATAGAGGATAGGGAACGATTCAGACAGTGTAAATATGCTTTCCATTGATGCAAATGAAGTCTGTTTTTGCATCAGTGTCACAAGCACCACCGGTCCAGAGACATGAGAGCACAGAATGGATCATATCCGTGGACCACGAATCAGCTTAGACCACAAAAGGTATCAGACCCATTTGAATTCTGCACAGAATGCTGTATTTTAAAGCGATATAGAGGAGATTAGGAGGAGAAACGGTTAGAGATTAGAAGGAAACTGAGGTTTTACAGAGCTTAACGGCTCTGGCCGAGCTGTGGTATTAAACTAAATGCTATTGGCTATTTTAAAAAAGGGGCGGAGCTGTTCGTTAAGTCCTGCCCTGTCTTCCTGTTTCAGTTGAAATTACGTCAACACATTGAATAAATTCAGTGGGCCTTTAATGTCAGATAAAACTAATTTTGCCAGCTGCCATTAACAAGTATTTGGACCAGCACTGAAGATGGATGCGGAGCTGCCACACTGTCTTTGCCCGCCACATTTTGAGCAGTTTAGAAAATTACTCCAAATACATTTCATGAACTATTCATAAAATATTCTGCTAACATTTACACTTTTGACCTGTGAGACATACTATTCATTACTATTCTTTTGTCTCTATTGTGCACATAGATTTCCAAAATCTTTTTTTTTTTTTGCTGTTCAGACAACAAACAACATAACAAATGTCTGTTAGATACTCCAAAAAAATTGGATTTTTGCTGCCTGTCTAAACAAAGCCTAAGTCTTACAGACAGAAATAGTTACTGAAAGAGCCAAATCACTGTTGAATTTGACCTTCTGACTGACACATTCTATAAGACTCAGTGTGCAGAATCTATACAAGTGAGCTGACACTGCATCTTCAAAAATAAATAAATAAAAACACAACAAATAAATTAAAGAGAGAGAAAGCATGAGAGGTCTGCCTTCAAAACATGTCTCTGAGCATGAGTGCGAGTGTGTCTTCCAGCTTCCTATGCTACCATTAATAACAGTCCCCTGTGAAGCCATTTATTGCACATCCCATTCATCATCGTCCTTTCAAAAAATAATACTGTGTCCTCCAGAGATTTCTGCCCCACTGGGGGATTTAGACATCTGTGTGGTTTGCCCTTTGGTTCCTCCTGAATTTCGTCATGCAGGTTCCTGTGGGGTGAAATGGACCATGAGTTCAAATACAATGATAATGCATGATACTTAATACTGTATTAGTGAGGTGCTATTCCCATATGACTCTAAAGCAAATAAGGTTTTCTATAATAATTACATTTCTCTGTTTGAGCATCCCAACCAGCTCGACACAGCAACATTGTTCCAACCATTGAGTTCTGTGAAGAATGTTTTTTTTTTTTTTTTCTTTTCCAATGTCACGAGTGTCTATAATAGAAGCACACAACGAAGGAGTATCCAAACAAACGGTCTTCATTAAATCCACACTGGAGAAACACATAAAATAAAGCAAATGCAACCACTATACCATAAACAATACCGGACGAAGAACTGAAAAGAACTCAGGGTTTAAATAACGGAGATAATTGGAAGAACAGAAACAGGTGTGGGATTAATTAACTAATGATCAGGAACACAGGCAAACGGAAACAGAGAGAAAACTAATGCTGCCTTTACATGCTATTGGAATTATCATAAATATGAGTTTCCTAGTTAAAAATTGGACGCCCTCTCAAGTCAACCACTGGGAAGTTTGGAGGTAATATAGCACGTGAAGGCAGCATAAACCTCTGCTGCATCCCAATTAGTTTATTTATACTACGCCCTAAAAGTATGTACCATTTTTGTGAAGAAAAAGTAAAAAAGCAAAAGAGTAGACAAGCTTTAGGATATGCTATCACGTCATTAAATTGTGCCTTGCAACGGACGCTCTGTCGCATAGCTAACACATCCTGTCACTGTAAACTGGCCTGTCAATCATCTTGTCACAGTTAAAACCCTCCACATTTCATTTAATTTAATTTTCTACTGTATTGGATAAAAAAGAAGTAGCACAATGATCTGCCAGAGGTGGGTCTTTCATGCGGAGAACTCTCCTCATAGTAATGCATAATGATGCGTTTAAATGTTAATGGTGTAACAGATCTTTATAAAAGTCCACATTGTTGTTGCAGATTAAATATAACACGGAAAACATTAAATAAATATCTTTTATCAGGTTAAATGTTTATTATTAGTCACTGAAACCATTTTATCTAAACCTCTCTACCTAACCGTCGGTCGTGCACATCCGCCATGTTTGTATTTTTTTAACACTTTTTACTCATGTTTGTACTGACCGAATCCTCCTCCAAAGCACAGTGGGTTGTGGTCAATATTAGCAGTTATAGTGTACACGGATCCACACTTTGAATATCTTCCGGAAATACGGGGACTTTTGGCATATTCTTTTCAACATACTATGGTTTGGGACATACTTATTGTTATCTCGCATACTATTTAGGATGGAGAGTGTGAACATTGGGACGCAGGGCTGAACAGAACATACACGTTACAGTAGTCCCCCCTCCCAGAAGGTGCATCCTCACGCCATAACTCATTCAACTGTGGAGGGAGGGAGGAAGTGGGCTTTGGAGGTGGGCCTGGAGCTGGTGACGGACAGGGACCAGGAGGAGTTGGTGGAGACAGACACCATGGTGGAGCTGGCGGTGGGAGGAACCAGGGTGGAGCGTTGGCTGAATGATGGTGCTGCAAGGTTATTTAGCGATTTTAATCATCATACAGTAACCAGCCCTCTCTCCCAACCAACCATTTTTTTTTGGATTTATGCAATTCACATGGGTCATACTTTTCAGGTTGGAAAATGCGGAAAAATCACTGATAAATCATGGGATAGTAAAGTGTCCATCGAATGTGCACTTCAGAATCTCGCTGGAAGTAGTATTTCGTCTGGTACTTTTTGCCTACTCTTTTATGAGTACTGTGAATTCAGAATTGTCACATACTGTTTTTCACCTACTACATATTAGGGAAGAATGCAATTTTAAAGTGAGTCATTCATTAGACTGAGTTGTTTAAAAAGGTGGATTCATTCAGTAATGAAACATTACTGTCTGCGTTTCTCGCAAAAATGGAGATGTCACCAAATATTACCTCCTTTTTTATTGAACTGTGTAAAATCAACATCACATTTGCAATCATGTTGATATTCGGGAAAACAGCACTCTTGCTCATGTGCTATAGCTTAACTACACATAGCAAAGGCTCGAACTGGCCACAGTAATTGTAAACGTAAAACAACTAATTTTATCAATCAAATAATTTGTGTTCAGTCTGAACAGGGAATACCATCAGGTGCTTTCTGGCATCATTCAGGACACAATTTGCTGTTTGACATAAAACAACAGAGAGTTGTTGACAGCAGGGCAATACAAAGAAGCTGGCAAATAAACTAAGAGCAACTTGCAACCACCTTTTCACTGCCTCCACTCCTCCAGTGTACAAGGATGCTGATGTTGAGAACAGCACAAAATACATCAGCACAAACCCTGTCTCATTTGCTGTCTTGTGCACCTCATGAGCCAAATGCCAGTGTACATGCAGAGGACAAATTTCCAGCATTCACCCAGCACTCTACACACTGCCAAGCTTTCTTCACCTGACATTGTGCTGAAGCTTATGACGTTTCTATACTGGCAGCACAATGCTAGAGATTGAATCACAAAATTAAATAATTTCATTTGCAATACCTTTAGAACTTTGTAACTTAAATTATGAATTTGCTTGTTTTTAATTAGGGATGCGCTGACACAAAATTTCTGCACTGATATTGATTATTCAGAATGACATCTGCCGATGCTGATAATGTCATGCTGATGGTGGTAACGTCTTGAGCTTTTGTGCTATAAGGTTTGAATTTTCTTATGCTGTAGAATGCTTGTGCTATAGACGGATAACTGTCTCTGAAAATATTACAGTATACGGTATTGCACAATATTTATTCATATTCAGCCTGCATGTCAATATTTCTTGAGGAAAAAAAAAAAAATCTCTCCCAACTAATGCGGTAAACTATACAGGGACCCTTCTCATTTTGTACATTACTATGATATTAAATGGTAATAGTAACAATACAGCCCAAACTACAGCACAAACATTTCTTAAAAACTTGTCTTCATGATGTCGGGGTCGGTAGTGTATAATCCAATCAGAAACCACACAAGAGGAATACAGACTTTTAATAAACACTAGGAACAAAAAATAACTATACACTTTCAACATAACGTTAACATAGCACAAGGAACTAAGGAAAACCAAGAGCTTAAATACACAAGGAAAGATAATCAACAGAACATTAAACAGGTGTGTAACTCAATTAGAAACCATAGTAACAAACAAAGAGCTAGAACTCAGGCAAACGGGAACAGGTAAATCCAAACTAAAACACAATGAAGCTGAATGTAACCCTTACACATTACAGATTTATTCAAACATATTAAATGATTAACAGTAAATAAGCTCCTCTCTGGTGTTTAATTATTTATTTTACTATTTTTTTTATAACGAACAGTGAACATTACACCTTTTCTGAGGTAGGCTTAAATGATTTATTGGCGTCTTTCCATTACTGAAACACTGATTATTAGGTGATTACATGAGAGATTATTCATTTTGTTGTACTATATCTTTTAACATACCTTCTGATGTTCATTCATGTTTATTTCATGCTGTGACTTGTAGTAAAGTGGAAGAGATGACTGATGAGCTTATGGAAAGTGATACTGAGGACACAGGAAAAAAAAAAAAAAAAAAACCTACAGTATGATTGATAATAAAAAACAATGTTTCCAGAAAAAAAAAAAAAAAAAATCAAAGTTTGCATAAGCAACTAGCAAATATGGCAACAACATGGCAACATCTATTTAAACCAAACAGTGAAAATGTTCATCCCCTTTCTTCACTTAATTGTAATATTGTCATCAAATAAAACAAACTTATAAAACGGTTTGTTTCTGTCCTTGATTCTGATTGGTCAATAGTTGTGTTTTATTCACGATAAAACACGGCTATGACCGCTTCACCCAATGGTTATGTGTATCACTATACAACACCCTTAGCAACCACTCTTAGCAACATAAACAGTATGTTCTCAGTTGATATTGTTCATTGAAGCTTACTGTATTATATAGAAGATCATTGTGAGAAAGAGTTCAAGTGAGTTTATTACCTGCATTCAGATTTAGCATTTTCCTTCAGGTCAGTCCTATGTTTATAATAAATCATCTGTTTAAATGTCCGATGTATTATCTTGTCCTTTTAACAGTTAAGGGGTTTTCCCATGACTGACAGCGCTAGTCAAAGCATTTGTCAGTTGCGTCTTGTTCTGTGTTCACAACAATTCAGTCTTTTCAATGTAAAAGTCTTCGCTACTGACTGACACACTCATAAAGATGGTCTTTGCTGCCATCTAATGGCGTAATAATGTAACTTCTGTTGCTGTTCACGGTCAGGGACTATTTTTTCCGGCAGAAGGAAGGCTTTTAGTGAAAGTTTACTTCATGAAAGTTGCATTGATACATATTTTTGGCTTTAATATTTGTCTTGTGTGGTAACCATTTTATAAAAGCAATAAGGTACTCAAGGCTAGTGCTGTATCATGAATAAGTCACAGCTAAAGGCCGTTGTCAGGCACGACGCAAAGCGGAGCACTAGAGCACTAGCTTCGAGTACGCTTACTTGTATGATTTCCATTTTTTCCTTTCTTTCTTTTTTTTTTTTTTTAAAGCTATACATGTTTTTAAAAAGGTTTTAATATTTTATCCAACATGCTGTGAATTAATTAAAAAAAAAAAAAATGAGCCAAGTTAATTAAATCCTGAAAAAAAAAAAAAAAAAAAGAATAAATCAATATTTCCTGAGGAAAGCAACCTGAAACTTTATTTAGAAGTCAATATACTTCATATACTTCATTAGAAGTCAATATACAATTTACTTTCATATCATTAACATAAGCCTATTACTGACCTACAGTCCTCAGTCACAATTGAGTTGTCCGACGTAAAATCTTTCACACAGTCACACAGGACAGGTTCTTTTATTCCACTGTCAGTATTTATTGTACAGTCAGTACACATGCAGACAGGCATGTTTTATTTCAGCATCTCACATCATGAGCCTACAAGTCTTTGATGTCTCCATAAATACTGCTCAGTCATATTTATATGTGAGTTCTAAGAATCCTAAACAATTTGCTGAACAGACACGGAGATATGTATAGTAATTGCGCAAAAGAGAGGCACTGCTACAGTGAGGTTAACATGAGAAATATTACCAACACATTTACAGGAAACTCTGGCTTATTTAACTAATCTGTTCATATGTCATTCAAAGGCTGGGAAGGAATAAGGTTCTGCCCCATCATAATCAAAGAGCTGCCCTCTGAGACCAACATATTATTCCTAGATAAAGAAGCCGCCACCCATTAATTAGAAGACACATAACAAGAGACAATGCCTGTGCGTGTCTAATGTTGTGCCTCACCTAATCATTGGCAGAGGCTCAAAACCCCAGAGATGCATTGACGCTGAGATGTTTAACTGAGGCGCAACCCTGCACAATTAGCCCATTGTCTCTAGCAACGAAGCACAGCATTCTGGGTCTTGTCTTGTTTCAGCTGCAGTGAGTACCCCTAAGAGATTTCATTAATCTCTACACGCCTAGCACTAAGGCCAATGGGTAATTGAGAGTTTAAGATTGATTACTGCGAGCAGATAATGGGCGATGTTTGCAAGTTGGGTTTAGGTTACAAAACAAGTTTGGTTGCTCATAAATATTAAGCATTTTTATCATGCATAAACACCCTAGTTCTTACAAAAGAGCAAACTGGCGCTCGTTCCTATGCGTAGGCCCTGTTCCATGCGGAATAATTGTATTTTTCAGAATTAAGAATGATATGATCAGTCTATGGCCAACCACATTATGTATGATAAATCATTAATTAAACCACAATGATTAATTGCAAATTTCACATTAGTTACGGGGAAAAATAAATGGGCGGCTTATCGTGGATTAATATGATTATCAATCCTATGACATTTACAATAACAACAGAATTGCTTCCACATTTCAGTGATTACTTTTGTTAATTGGATATTCAAAAGTGGCAAATGATGGCCGACTACACACTGGCTGAACAAACTCCTTTTGCGTTCCGTCCTGGGGTTAATGGGGAGAACTGCTTGTTCTTGGGTGACTTTTGATAAGCTCTGTGATCACAGCAAAAACAATTCTGTACAGAGCAGTGCACTGACCCTAAAAGATAAAAACACTGAACGATTTGCATGCATCATATACCTGTTTCATTTTCTCTCCTGTAAGCTTCATAGCCTGCTAACTATCTAATTAAGCTCTTTCAATCATAGTCTGATTTAAGCTTTGAGATGGTGGCTATGATTTTACCAAGTAGGAGATGTTCCTGGCTCAACATCCTTGTTGATTCAATATTCTTATAAACTGTGAGATTATTAAATCGTTTAATCTACTGTAAAAGAATAAAGATGATGCAGTGTTTTGAATAACAAAGGAAATGTTGCTGTTAAATTTGAAGTTATAGTTTGGGATATGCAGAAAGCTGGGGATATTTTTTTTTAGTCTCTGGAGAAGAGATTCTTTCACTACAACAAAGGGACATTTCAATCATCTCCTCTCTTTTGACTGAAAGAATGGCACACTTTGATGTCCCATGCTTTGATGGCTTAATATTGGTGTAAAATATGGATCAGTCCCTTATAAGAGGGAATTAAAAATCATGCCCATTCTATGCTGAAAATTTGCACCGGTGTGGCATGAATACATTTCATGACATTTAAGCAAAAATAATACAATACTCTCAGAAGTATAAAGTGTGGGCAGAAAATATATGACACAAAAAGAAATAAACCTCAGGAGTAAAAAAAAAAAAAAAAAAAATATATATATATATATATATATATATATATATATATATAGTGAAGAGCAAAGAATGCTCTAGAGTAGAGGAAAGCTATTTTTAAAGTTATTTAAATGATAAGAAAAGGTAACGTTCAATTATGTTTAACATCAGCATTTTGTTATCAGGGCTTTCTGGGGTTCATCTTAAATCCAGTGGTGTTTATAAGCACATCACATATGTTGTCGTCTCTATTTACTTCTCACACATTACCTCTTATTAAGCTCTGCTTTCAGATATACAATGGCTACAAAAAAATCGACACACTTCTGATCAAATTAACTAGTATGCTTTTAATACAGCAGCCAGTCTTTTTGAATAACACCCTATCAAATTTGATTACACATTGAATGGTCATGATTCAATTGCGCTAATTATAATTACAGTTAGGGTCACTTTGTGATAACTATGTGCAATATCTTTATACGAAACTGTCAAGTTCCTGTATTGTAGTGTACAATTTTATTGTGTGTTAATTACTGTTGTTGTGTTATGTGTGGATGCACCGTAAGGTTTGCTAATTAATTTCATTGTATTATATGCAATGACAATAAAAGGGAATTGAATTGAAAAGAGCTCCAGATTGATCAAATTGCAGGGGATCTTCAGTCTTCAAGACATTTAACAAGTTTTATATTGGATTTAGATCTGGGCTCGTTCTTAAACTTTCTTCTTCTTATGAAGTCATCCCTTTGTTGACTTAGATTTTTATTATCATGCTGTAAGATTAAATTCCTCTTCAACTTTAACATAGAGACTTGCAGATTATGTGCCAAAATCAACTGGTATTTGGCACTATCCATCAGGGTCAGAAATTAATCTTTCCAGTAGGGGCAATATTTAGTGCCAGGGTCATTTTTACCTTTATAATAATTACCTTTATTAAACATATCTGTGTTTATTTAACCAATTACCGAATACTATAGACCGTTAACAATACAATTTAATCAACATCAACAAAAACAGCAGTGAATATGTTTGCACTGGATCTGCAATTCGTCATTCCAGTCAAGTCATGTCACTTTTATTTATATAGACATTTATTTTTATAGCACTTTATACAATCAATTGCTTTGAATCAAGCAGCTTTACAGTATTAAATATGAAAAAACAGTGTTAGTGTCACTTTCAAGTAGAAATACTAGCAGTTTTCCAGTGTGTTCCTGTTTTTGCTTGTGGACGTCTGACCTCGACAGACTGAACAGAAGAAACAAACCAGAGAAGATTCCACATCAAAGAAGGCAGAGCCTCAGATCCACAACCAGCTATCACAACAGACCAATGGCAGTTCGAAGGTGTTTACCACCCAGAGCAAACTTTTTCAGAAAGTTAGCTTTGGCAGGCTGCTTCGATCTCCTGAAAAACCCTTAAGATAAATTTCGTTTTGGCCTCAAAATTACATCACACAAGTTTGTTCTTCGATTTCGCGTAAAGTATTTCGGGGCTTTTAAGGACCCTGTTGTATAGCTTTGAACATTGAAATAATTAGTTTCAAACCCTTTTCTTTCTTTCCCCCCCCCCGTTTTTAGCTCCGGTGTTTCTTCTTCAACAGTGAAAACGTACAGTCAGCAGAAGTGGCACCATCTGCTCACATGAATAATTGACCAGTCACTTTCTTCATCAGTTCCTACCTGGTAACAGCAGGACAATCTCACTCACAAATGTCCATAGATGAAGAAGATAAAGATTCAAGCTTTAATCGTAAAATAGTGGATATTGTATTTTTATGTTAAATTATCTGACAAAGTGAGCTAAGATATACATAAGTTGGCCATTATATATTTTCAGGCAGTTGTTATTATAAAAGTTTTTGTTTGATGGTTTTAAACTGGTACTTTAGTGCAAATAGTAAATAAGTACAGAAAAACTATAGGGCTTTACCTTGTAAGTGATTAAATATCTTTGTAAGTTCAGCATCATATCCTAAATATATTTGTAAGGTCATAACCCAAAAATACTATCTCATGATTGAGTGTTAATTATCTCTGCTATTTTGATCAAATCGACTGGAACAATCTCAGGTAACAAGGATTTTAACCATTAATCCTAGTAATCAGATTCGTAATGTTGGTTATTTTTGAAAGACATTTACATTTATTTGGTGGATGTTTTTCATCCAGAGTGGCTTACATTGATTAAAGTATCATTTTAGTTTATGCATTTATTGGGACTCGGGAATCACATTGGCATTGCTAGCGCCATGTTTAAGCTACTTTTTTTGTAAACTATATATGAATAAAAGCCCTGTATGAATCACATTTTAAAAAGACCCTTAAAACTTCCATTACAACAGCGGTGCTGGAGGAAGAATCTAATCCGTCATGCTAAACGAAGATATTTATTTACTGACATAAAGGATATAATTAAAACAGTAAAAACCAATGAGTTACCAAATATTTAATGAAGTCTATGCACTGGTATGTCAAAGAGGTCATTGCCTACAACGATTTCAAATAAAAAATACAGGGCATTAATTTTTATATACTAAGCAAAGCATGAAAAAGAAATTTAATAGCACGAGAACACATCTTGGAGGAAAAAAAAAAAAAAAAAAAGAAACCAGAAGGAATGCTCTGCTGTACCTTCGTTTTTCATTACTGTATATATTGGGTCCATCTTTCTGTTAGGTAATGGCTGAGCAATTGATAATATAAAATTAAATCATACTTTTCACAGTCTTGATATTAAAGCACGTGATACCAAAATAAAAATATAAAATTTAGGGTCTTTTAACTAGTTGCTTATTAGCATGCCTATTACTAGAATATTGGCTGTTTATTAGTACTTATTAATGCCTTATTCTGCATGACCTTATTCTACATTCTTAATCCTACCCAATACCTAAACTTAACAACTAGCTTACTAACTATTAATAAGCAGTAAATTAGGAGTTTATTGAGGGAAAAGTCATAGTTAATAGTGAATACATGTTCCCTATACTAAAGTGTTACCATAAAGTCTTACAGAATGAGTGAGTTTAAGTAAAAAATCGGACAAATGCACATAACCTTCTCTAGAGCGATGCAGTAATCATCTCATAGAAAAGCCACAATTCAGGTATCCATCTGCACCTACTGTATGTGTGTGTGAGAGAGAGAGACAGAAATGAGATGGTGAACACAAAAGGGTGGGCAAGAAAAGAACAGATAGAATAGGTGAAAGAGATTGTCAGAAACCCAACTCACGCATTTCAGCAGTTAGCTGCATTCTGAAACAGGTTACAGATGATTTGTCCGTTTCAGGAGATGATTTCCAATTTCTATCAGCCGAGAATGAATTGCTGCTTCTGCCAATATTGTCTGCAAGGAAAGGAAAGGACACGTAATAATAAAATCATGTGTTGTTATCCAAAAACTAAAGCCCGTCACCTGTCTAAAAGAGTTTAACTAGTGATTCTTTTCTACCAGATGCTTTCTAGAGAAGACAACGGGGTCTGGATTTTATGTATTTACTAGGTTTGGCTGTACTTTATTATTGTATTGTCATTTCAAAACATTTTTTTTCTTTTTCCTCAATAAACTCCTAATTTACTGCTTATTAATAGTTAGTAAGGTAGTTGTTAAGTTCAGGTATTGGGTAGGATTAAGAATGTAGAATAAGGTCATGCAGAATAAGGCATTAATATGTGCTTAATAAGTACTAATAAACAGCTAATATTCTTGTAATACGCATGCTAATAAGTAACTAGTTAAAAGACCCTAAAATAAAGTGTTACCCATAGTCGCTGTAGTGATTTTCACCCAAAATGTTGCTTTTTTGATATTCTCATTTTCAGTATGGAACATTTTACCTAAGCTGGTTTGAATAACGTGAAACATGGAAGAGGCTTCAACCGCAGTATGTAGCCTATTAAATATATTATAGATATTTTTGAGCCCCTAACTCCACCCCTAACCACTGTACAAAAATGTAATGGGCAAATACATTTACAGTCCCAATAATAATTTAATTCAAAAAATGCTAAGTAGTCAGTTTGACAACTCGCGCACTGTATTCCATCAAGACATAATAGCTTTGTGTGAGGAACAGGTTGAAATTTAAGTTGGTATTCACTCAAAATATTCCGTTCAGCAGCTCTTAAATGCAAGAGACAAAAACATTCAACATTGCTGATATCAATGTGGTGAACGTGTCTTGAGGCAGCTAGGTTTCAATCTTTGAATGAGTGCAAATGAGATTTGGCAGAGAGAGAAGTTTGTTTCTCGTGCAGAGCTATCGTATTGTGCCGGCATCCATTTTCGTTGTATGGAAAATTGCAGCAGGAAATGAATGAATGAATGAATGAATGAATGAATGACTGAATCCAAGGATGTAAAATATCAGAAGCGAAAGGCAAAAAGAACATAAAAAAACACCAAAGAAGTTCTAACGGTTTACTACTGAACAGTTCACCCTATCTACTGAGACACTCTAGCCCATTAAATAAAATAGAATATTGATTTTGTTATCTTGAAAAGCTGTGAGATTTTTCATTTGTGCCATTTACACAGTAAACGAAATGCAGAAGAAAAGAACTAGTCATTAGGTGAACTGCCACTCAATAATTCAGCGTTTACCCTCAGTGTAGAGAGAGATGGATGAATGAATAAATAAATAAAATAACTAACACATTTTCCAAAAAGCTCTCTGTGTGGTTGAAAAGCTGTATTCCTTTCACCTTCGCACCTGGCCCTCCACTCCTCCTCTCATTATCATAAGAGTATGAGGTTCTATATGGCCAGATACATGCCAAAATGAAGGCCATCCATAATGTCATGAATTCATAATACAAAAGTTTTATATAAACTAAACAACTGCATTTAAACTAAAATGCTCCTACTATGCATTTTTAGTGTATATAGCTTTGATAGTATATAGTATATATTTTGTCCCACTAATAATAACCATCATAACATTTTCAATAACACTGCTGAACATTTTTAAAAGGGGATACAGTAAAAGGGAAATATCAGTATGTTGAACAAGAGGTTGAACAGGAAGTTTTGACTTTTGAGAGACAAATTCTTTTTTTTTAAAAAAAAAGCATATTTTATTTGCATTAAATTTAAAATTGGTGTAACAGTTGTTATTCGTAACACAGGTCATAGGTCATAGGTCATAGGTCTTAGCACCTAATTAGCTGGGTGAGCACGGTGAATGCTTTGGTTGTAACAGTTGTTATTCAAATGTTTTTATTCTATATAACCCATTAAAATGCAATGGTGATGAATGAGAACATGCCAAATAATGTGAAGTTCAGTGTCCTGTTAATTCATGGGGCACAAATGGCATCATTTCTTTGGACTGACCACACTCCTCTTGTATTTGCATACTATAGGCCAGATCTATAGGCCAGATTAAACAGGGCAAATTAGCGTGAGAGCGCAAATCCAAAAAAGCGCCGATGGGAGTGGAAAGTTCTGGCGTGTGTGATCTACTGATGACGCACAAATTAAAGAACATAGACACAGCCGGATTTCCATAATGACTGACGCAATCTACCCAGAGTAGCACAAATTAGCATCTGGTTTAAGGCATGCTTTTTTTTGGGCGGCAAATAATAGTGCAAATACCAGCAAATTGACTAGCGAAAACCTTAGTAAATTACCTCGCTTGATTCATTTAAATACTCTCTTCCCATACATTTTGCGTCTGAAAGGGAAACTCCTAGAAATGCGTATGCAATAATGTCAAACGCAAAAACAACCGTCTTCCAGCGCTAATTTTTCACAGGGTGTCTTTGGTAAAATCGGGGGTAGCGGTGATGATAGTTTTTTAATGCCAAAAGAGGGTTTGCACTGGCGCAAGCTGTTAGTAAATCTGGCCCAAAATATACTGTACAAGAGCAAATAATAACTGGCAGTCTTAAGTGGCATATCCTTGTCCATCATTCTGTTTTAATTTAATGAGATTGAGATCTTCCAGTCACTGAGTAGGAAAGCCTCCTTAAAATAGCAGTAGATAAATCAATACGCTAGCTGTTTTAATGAGAAGCATAACTGTTGCACTGAAGGACAAAATGTGTGTCATGGTCACGTATTTTTCTCAACATGAAAACATGGCTAAACTTCCCCAAGTGCTCCTAGAGAAACCATTACCAGGAATTATAGGTGTCATGACTTACCATGAATGAAGTGTCACATGAAATAGAAGAACTCTTTTGTTTGATGTTTGAGCTTGTGTGGAGAAAGTCAGTGAAGTGAATATCTCAAGTAGACATATCTTATTTAAAAGGTTCTGTTGAGATTGACCTCACTTGTCATCAGATATCTTGGGCTCTCTGGAAACCTACACATATAAAATAATAATCAAAACCCAGATGACACACTGAAATTTTAAGTAATAATAATAATAATAATAATAATAAATACAACTGGTGTAAAGGTTACTTTGAAACAGTTTACATTCAGAAATTGTTGTTAGTATTTCACAAATAATTACAAAGAAACATGCTGAATTAAACATATTGTTGTGTGTTTTAGTTCTGTTTCCTAATTAGTTTTGAGTATGAAGATAGCACCCTGCACCAAGCCTGTTTTGTCGCCCAACACAGTTATTGATGTATATGTTCCCGCCCTGCCTCCCACCTCTTCTGCCTGTTCCGAGTTGGCCAAGAGGGACGTTCCTGAGAAGCCAGAAAGGTTGTCATCAGCCCTTCATGTCTTCCTCCGCTGTCTTCTCAGTGCATTGTGTATTCTCCTCGGTCCTAGGACCCTGGACCGTTGACCTATTAGCTCTGCCTAGAACATCCAAGCCTTCCTCATCCTTCTGGCTTCGCCTTGGTCAGTTGTCGCTCTGCCGTCACCATGGACTTCAGGGCCTTTGTCTGTGATTTGTCCCTCCACTCCTTTGACTCCATCGAGCTCCTCCATCCCTCCGGCTTTACCTCAGTCCTTGGGCACACCAGCTCCGCCTCAGTTCTCTGGCACACTGGCTTCTCCTCAGCCACTCGTCCTCGCAGCTCCGCCTTGGTCTTCAGGACCTTCTGTGTCGTCCGGTCTTGTTGGCTCCTCGGCTTCGCCTGGATCTCCACTGCCATCAGCTCTGCCTCAGTCCTCTGGCACACTGGCTTCACCTTAGCCACTCATCCTCGCAGCTCCGCCTTGGTCTTCAGGACCTTCTGTATCACCCGGTCTTGTTGGCTCCTCGGCTTCGCCTGGGTCTCCACCGCAATCAGCTCCGCCTCAGTCCTCCGGCACACTGACTTCGCCTTGGCCACTCGTCCTTGCGGCTTCGCCTTGGTCTCCAGGACCTTCTGTGTCGCCTGATCTCATTGGCTCCTCAGCTCCGCCTGGGTCTCCAATGCCATCAGCTCTGCCTCAGTCGTCCGGCACACTAGCTTCGCCTCGGCCACTTCTCCTCATGGCTCCGCCTTGGTCTCCAGGACCTTCTGTGTTGCCTGTTCTCATTGGCTCCTTAGCTCTGCCAGGTTCTCCACCACCATCAGCTCCGCCTCAGTCGGTTGTCCCCATAATTCCATCTGCCAAATCTCCACCATAGCTCCTTCCTCCCTTACATCCTGGGATTCCGGCTGGGGATTCCACCCTGGCTCCTCCTAGCACTAACTCTTTCCTGGCTTCTGCCACTATTGTCGCCTCCCTGGCCCTTCATGTTGTCTCCTCCGCCTGGCTCCTGTGGTCTTCCCTTTCTGCTGCATCCCCCACCTAAGCCCCCTCCAGCCCTCTGTTGAACTTTGTTATTGTTGTTAATAAGGTGCGAGGACATGTCTTCTTGATGGTGGATATGTTATGGGTAATCTGTGTTTGTTTCTGTTTTGGATGGGTTTGTCATGTGTTTTAGTTCTGTTTCTCGTTTATTTGATTATCATGCGCACCTGTCATTAATTTCATTGATTGGTTTGTGTATTTAAGCTCTGTGTTTTGATCAGTCCATTGTCTGTTCTTATCGCTTGTACACAGTTGTTCTGTTTTCAGATTTTGAGTGTTTTGTTTTATATATGGGTTGGAATGTGAGAACACCCAATATTATAGGGGTTAAAATTTTTGTAGGCTGTAAATTGTTAATAAATTGCATTGTGTGATGTCATGGCTAAATTAAATATATTTTCAGCAAGACTAATTATATTTCAAGTGTGTTAATGATTAGTTAACTTAAAGTGTGCTATTTTGTAACAACTAATTTGGTACTAAGTGACAAGTTAACTAATCATTAACACACTTGAAATATACTGATAATTAGTCTGGTTGCAAGTATACTTAGTATACTTTTTTTCGCCAGGGCTGAAACTTTGAATCAGAGAATAATCTGATTCTGTCTCACATCTGAAACTTATAAACACCAGAACTTATTTATTTATTTTGAGAGAGTGATGTTTAAAACATGAATTCATCATTTCCGAACATTACTTATTTTCATTGTCTGCCTCTGGTATGGAGAAAGAGTTTGCTAATAGTAATTACCAAGACATGTTTTTCAGTTGGATTATTAGTATGTCTTTCACACAGTGATTGTGGTAAGAATAGGACTTTTTTTCTTTTTTCTTTTTCTTTTTTTGTTTACCCAGAAATGCAGCAGTCGACTTTAGATAACGCATTTCAATGAAACATTCTATTTTACAATTCATTTAGCATTAATAATACAATGTATGTAAATTCCAAGGCTGTCATGTTCGACGGAATTACAATATAATGTTCCCAACATCTGCTGAGAGTGGAAAATATATTCAGTGGTCTAGTTCTGTTTTTCCACTCCGAATAAACATAATATGAACACATTTATGCTGTGACATTTAATCAACAGGGGACACCCTGCCTCATGAATTGGATTAGTATAGTGCTACTGCAAGCCACAGTATTGTGATTGATTCCATTACCATAATACTGCGTAAACAGAAATGCATTTACTAAAGATAGAGTTAAATGTTTTGTATTGCAACAGTCCTCTCAGACAGTGGAAAGGAGAAAATGCTGAGGAATAATCGTATGGTTAGAGGAGCATAATAGTTAGTTTGAGGGTTGTGGGGTTTTGCTGTAGTGAAATATTACCTGTAGCAGAAACTCAAACGCACTGCAGTTCTCGTGTAGCAGTAAAACGATAGGGTCTCACATATGGTAATAAAGACAGCTTACAAATGTAATTTTCATATGCTTTAGTAAGTGTGGGGACAAAAGAACAGGGTGTTTTTTAAACAAACTATTGCCCCCTAGTGAAAAAAAAGTATACTTTATTGTATTTTAAATATATTCCCTTTATCTATAGTACATTGCAAATATGCTAACAAAAAATATATTATCTTTAAATATATAAAAAGCATATTAGCATCATATTTTCACAATACAACTTTTAACCCACTTTAAAATAAGTGTGCTTTAGTATATTTTCTAAAAAATACATTTAAAAAAATATATACTTGAAGTGTAAGTTCAGTTTATTTTTTTAAAAGTGTATTTATTTGCACTTCATAAAAATATATTTGAGGTATATTTGAACTGTGTGCTAAAAATGATCATTGTAACAATGCACTGAAAGTATATTTAAAAAAATACATTATTTAATATCCTGAAGTTGTAGTGTATTTAAAGTTAAATTTGAGTATATTTTTTGAGTTTACTTATTCATCCTTGGAATTCATTTTATTAGGCTACTTGTTTATTTCAGTATGACTAATGCATTAAAAGCCCATTTTTTAATATATGCAGTGTAGCCTATAATTTCCAAATACGAGTAAATATGTTTAATAAGTTTACACTGGCAGAATCATTCACAAATCTATATTAAACAACACACCAGCAGCACAAGTAACGTTACATGCGAAAAAAATATGTTGAGTGGTTGAACTTGAGACTTCGGAATTCAAATGTCTCTTCATCTTGGTCTGTGACCAATCAGATTTTGTTGCTCAATGCCTTCAGCCAATCAGAGCTGCTGACGTCACGGTCCTCGTCTGAATGTTTTTTTGCTTTAACAAACGGAGAACGAGATTTCGGCTAAATATCTCCTTTTTGAGTTAGTGTGTGGTGGTTTATGGCACGTGTATGTATGCAGCACCAAAACGCCCCGTTCATATGATTGGTCAAATCGGCCCGTATTCTGTACGATATTAATTCATAAAGTGTTGTATGCTGTATTTACTGTTCAAAAATAGTGTTGGTCCAATGTAGGATTTACACAGACTATTGTAAACGTGAATAAAAAGTTGAAAACATGCTGTCTGACCTTCTATCTTTTATATTCTGTTAACAGAGGCTGTTCTTCACGAGTTTCTGCGGTCACTGTGTAAGCAGCCATCAGACACAATAATGAGAAGCTCATCAGAAAATGGAATATAATGTGTAATTTGTATTTGTGTATTGAGGGTCACCATTGGTCCAATCTTTTTTTTTTTTCTTTAATGAAAAACATGGTAAGTTTTGCTGAATCTATGTTAAGTTTAAATAAAAACCATTGGACTTTGTTAATAAAATATGTCTCTTCATTTGTGATGTGACATTTTATTTATTTTAATGGCCTTAAAAACAAATGCATTCAACTTTGGGAAAATGTCTCCTACGTAATTAATTAAACGGTAGTTAAATGTTAGCACAGTTGTAATACTGTATTGTGTGAGATTATGTAATTCAAAGTACAGCAGTCAACGTTTGAAGTGGATCATAAAAGTTCAGCAAAGTTATCCTAACAAGAAGGTTTTAGGACAACTTTGATGAAAGGTTTTGATCCGCTTCAAATGTACAAATTTAACTTTAAATACATTACAATTTCAGGATATTAAATAATGTATTTTTTTAATATACTTCCAGTGCATTGTTACAATTACTATTTTGAGCATACAGTTTAAAATATACCTAAAATATATTTTAAAGAAATGTTCAAATAAGTACGCTTTACAAAAATACACAGAACGTTCATTTTAAGTATGTTTTTTTGGAAAATATACTGTATTACAATTATTTTAAAGTATGTTAAAAGTTGTATTGTGAAAATACGATGCTAATATACTTTTTATATATTTAAAGATGGTACACTTTTTTGTTAGTATATTTGCAATGTACTATTGCAAAGGGAATATATTTAAAATACAATAAAGTATTTTTTTTTTTTTTTTTTTCAATTCTACTGATGTCCAACCCAAACATACTTTCCAGAGATTTAAAATGACTTTTGCTGAAAGATGTAATGAAAATTCAGTTCTTCACTGGAATGAAAACATGGAGTGATGACATTAAGAGTGTGTTTCCTATCTCCGTGTTTCCTTCTTGTCAATATGGTAGAGGAGAAGTAATAGTATAATGTTCGGAATGATGGGCACATAATTCCCTTGACAGTAACTGTCTGCACTGCCAGGACAACTGAGTGAAAGAGTGAGATATACAGTGGGTACGGAAAGTATTCAGACCCCCTTAAATTTTTCACTCTTTGTTATATTGCAGCCATTTGCTAAAATCATTTAAGTTCATTTTTTTTCCTCATTAATGTACACACAGCACCCCATATTGACAGAAAAACACAGAATTGTTGACATTTTTGCAGATTTATTAAAAAAGAAAAACTGAAATATCACATGGTCCTAAGTATTCAGACCCTTTGCTCAGTATTTAGTAGAAGCACCCTTTTGATCTAATACAGCCATGAGTCTTTTTGGGAAAGATGCAACAAGTTTTTCACACCTGGATTTAGGGATCCTCTGCCATTCCTCCTTGCAGATCCTCTCCAGTTCTGTCAGGTTGGATGGTAAACGTTGGTGAACAGCCATTTTTTGCTCAATTGGGTTTAAGTCAGGGCTCTGGCTGGGCCATTCAAGAACAGTCACGGAGTTGTTGTGAAGCCACTCCTTCGTTATTTTAGCTGTGTGCTTAGGGTCATTGTCTTGTTGGAAGGTAAACCTTCGGCCCAGTCTGAGGTCCTGAGCACTCTGGAGAAGGTTTTCGTCCAGGATATCCCTGTACTTGGCCGCATTCATCTTTCCATCGACTGCAACCAGTCGTCCTGTCCCTGCAGCTGAAAAACACCCCCACAGCATGATGCTGCCACCACCATGCTTCACTGTTGGGACTGTATTGGACAGGTGATGAGCAGTGCCTGGTTTTCTCCACACATACCGCTTAGAATTAAGGCCAAAAAGTTCTGTCTTGGTCTCATCAGACCAGAGAATCTTATTTCTCACCATCTTGGAGTCCTTAAGGTGTTTTTTAGCAAACTCCATGCGGGCTTTCATGTGTCTTGCACTGAGGAGAGGCTTCCGTCGGGCCACTCTGCCATAAAGCCCGACTGGTGGAGGGCTGCAGTGATGGTTGACTTTCTACAACTTTCTCCCATCTCCCGACTGCATCTCTGGAGCTCAGCCACAGTGATCTTTGGGTTCTTCTTTACCTCTCTCACCAAGGCTCTTCTCCCCCGATAGCTCAGTTTGGCCGGACGGCCAGCTCTAGGAAGGGTTCTGGTCGTCCCAAACGTCTTCCATTTAAGGATTATGGAGGCCACTGTGCTCTTAGGAACCTAAAGTGCAGCACAAATTTTTTTGTAACCTTGGCCAGATCTGTGCCTTGCCACAATTCTGTCTCTGAGCTCTTCAGACAGTTCCTTTGACCTCATGATTCTCATTTGCTCTGACATGCACTGTAAGCTGTAAGGTCTTATATAGACAGGTGTGTGGCTTTCCTAATCAAGTCCAATCAGTATAATCAAACACAGCTGGACTCAAATGAAGGTATAGAACCACCTCAAGGATGATCAGAAGAAATGGACAGCACCTGAGTTAAATATATGAGTGTCACAGCAAAGGGTCTGAATACTTAGGACCATGTGATATTTCAGTTTTTCTTTTTTAATAAATCTACAAAAATGTCAACAATTCTGTGTTTTTCTGTCAATATGGGGTGCTGTGTGTACATTAATGAGGAAAAAAAATGAACTTAAATGATTTTAGCAAATGGCTGCAATATAACAAAGAGTGAAAAATTTAAGGGGGTCTGAATACTTTCCGTACCCACTGTATATTGCCCTACTGTGCAATGGTACAAATAGGTGCAATTAAAATGACATTTAGTAGAACTTATATTTAGAACATATTTGAAATGTACAGCATATTTGTATACATGTGAAATTTAAGCTTATGGTTACTGTAGTCACATAAATGATGATTATTCCAGTTCTTAAAATAAGTAAAACCATAATCATCCAAGTAAATAATGCTGCAGTTCATAGGTTTAGTTCTTTGCCCTGTCGCACAATAATTCCACAACTGTCATGCATTCACTATAATAGCAAACAAGGCTGTACCAAAGATACTCATAAATAATCCTGCATAATTTCTGTGTTCATTAGAGAAGTGATTTTCAATTGGTTTTGCTTTAGGACCCATGCTTCAGGAACCATGTTTTACATTAAGCAAGTAGCGTTCAAACATTGTCTTTTCCAGACAAATGACATTAGACGACAAAAGTTGCATGTATCGATTTTATGATACTTTATTTTAGGTAAGTCAGATGATATAAGAGTGAGCAATTAATGCCAGCATGTTCATTTTATGGGTGTCTTTAAGTCATGTTTTTAGACAAACTAACTAAAAGTATATATTTTTCTTTTGTTATTTATCAGATTTTTGATTCAATTTTTCACCTAACTTTAGTGGGTTATATGCTTAAAACAACTGAGATGAATATGAAAATGGAGAGGGAAAAAAAAGCCTTACCTTTTGCAATTTACTTGTTTTAAAGATGTTTAGATATTTTTTACTGAGAACAAGGCCAAGATACTGATTAATAATAGTTTTGTTGTTGTTGTTGCAGTAAAGAGCTACAGACAGAGCAGTGCGTTATAACGTACATCCCAGAGACTGTACCAGTGTAGACGTGACTGCCTCTGGAGTGGACCTCTATCATGCAACCTTGGAACAGTGTTCGCACATACTCTTCCTCACAACCTCGGCTTCATTGCTACACAGTGTGCTATACATAGCACATAAAAAAATAAAAAAAACCCACACTGACGTCAAAGCAAAACTACAGAATGCCACTTCTTCAGCAGCGACAAAACATTTGGAAGTAAGTTTGCCTAGTTTTCTTTTTGAAAAAGAAATGTAATTATTGACTGAATGGGAAAAGAGCTTGTTGGCAGCAGACAGCTGAATTATACTGAGAAACACACTTGTAATTACAGAAGCACTTTTCTCCTTTCAGTAATTTTATTTAGACGCCCTTCTCTGAGCACATAGGCCTAATATATTCTCAAAAGAATAATGAAATACGGAAATACAGTGTTTTGTTTCATTATAGTTACCCAGACTTAGAACTCTGAAAATAGCCCTGAAATATCTTAAATAGGAGGCATCAATATTATATATATATATATATATATATATATATATATGGAAAAGTTTGCTTATTGTCCTTAAATATCTGAGAACACTAGATGTTTTTCCTTCATGCAATTCGGAACTGAATTCAGGCTACTTACAGCTTAGAGATAATTAGATGCCAAAGAGAGAGTTTATCGATTTATTAAAGCAATTGGCATGGGAGGCTGTGCGCTTCTTTGACTTTACCATGCATTAGGTGTTCTTAGACGTTCTTAGGCATGACATGAAGCAGAGCCAAAAGATGATAAAAAAAAAAATTACACTTCATTTCAATAGTCCCCTTTAGGGTTACACTTTATTTTGATGGTCCCCTTTAGATATTCTGTTGACTATAAGTAGCTTTGCACCTACATGTCACTTAACTTTTATTAGAGTATTAGTTGAATATTAGTAGACTGGTAGGGTTAGTAGAATAAGTTAACATGTACTTGCAAAGTGACTTATTGTCAATAGAATGTCTGTTGAAGGACCATCACAATAAAGTGTTAGCAGATATTAAGCAGACAGTCTACTATTACTCTACTGAGAGTTAGTTGACATGTAGGTACAACATTACTTGTAGTCAACAAAAATGTCTAAAGGGGACCATCAAAATAAAGTGTTATCCACTTTAGACATTCAACTAACTAAAGTAATTTTGCAACTACAAGTCAACTAACTCTCAGAGTATTAGTAGACTAGGTTAGGGTTTGGGTTGGTAGAATAGGTTGACTTGTTACTCATAGTCAGTAGAATGTCTGTTGGGGAGCATCAAAAAAGAAAAATGTGTTAGCAGATATTAAGCAGGCAATCTACTGATACTTTAATGACTTCTAGTTGACATCTAGTTGCAAAGTTAGTTAAAGTCCCCCTGTAGTCAATAATATTATCCCTTAAAACTCATCTTTGATCACTAAAATTACATATTTAAATGTTTTTTATTTGTCCTGTGAAAATTTCTTCATGCCGTAAAATAGCCTAAATGTAACTCTGCACCCTTGCTTCATTTAGTACACGCGGAACCATGGATATGCAAATTAGTCTCCGCCTCCACTCACTCACAGCAGCTCGGGCTACCTGATCCACTCGCACAACTGTAGAAAACGCTACACAATGGCAAGTGGAAATACTGGTTTAATTCAGCATTTATGTTTGAAGCAGAAACTGATTCAGAAGTAGAAGATGAAGAGTGAATTATATTCAATTCAATTCACATTTATTTGTATAGCGCTTTTCACAATGCATATCGTTTCAAAGCAGCTTTACAGAGAATGCATGTCAACATTGCAATTTAGAGAATGCAGTTAGCTAATAATGTAACAATTTATTTGCAGTCACTTATTTATACAGGCTTGTCTACAAGTCACTGTATCAGAATAGTAATGCGTTTTATATGATATATGACAAATTTATATGATTAGCCTTTGGCTTCACTATGTTATCAAACAGCTAATAATGTGCTGTTGAAGGGTTAGTTCACCCAAAAATTCTGTCATTAATTACTCACCTTCATGTCGTTCCACACCTGTAAGACCTTCGTTCATCTTCAGAACACAAATTAAGATATTTCTGATGAAATCCGATGGCTCAGTGAGGCCTGCATTGACAGCAAGATAATTAACACTTTCAGATGCCCAGAAAGGTCCTAAAAACATTTAAAACAGAGTACAGTGGTTCAACCTCAATATTATAAAGCAACAAGAATACTTTTTGTGCACCAAAAAAACTAAATAACGACTTTTCAACAATATCTAGTAATGGCCGATTTTAAAACACTGCTTCGAAGTTTTACGAATCTTTTGTTTCGAATCAGGTCATTTATATATTGATAGTCTTGAAAATTTGTTAACATGGGGAGGTGTACAACACTCGCATATAAACGTAAAATAAAATAAATACATAAAAGCCTTGTGTTATCCATTGCTGCACACGAATGAGATAAGCTTTGTGTTTAACATAATCTGCCGCCTACAAGGCAGCAAACTCAGAGAAAAAAGCCAGCAAACTCAGGTTTGATTTGGGTATGCTAGAGCCTATACAGCTGTCTGTGTATTAACTAAAATAATGTTATATATCATATTTTCTGGCTAGTTTACTTTAGTTTTTTTTATATAATACACCATACTTTACAATTTTACATAAGTAAATCTTCTATAAATATTTTTTTCTTGTTAAAACACACTAGATATGCTTATTCTGTGCATTTTGAGCACTTTTTGTGTGAAATCATACTTATTTTGTCCATCAAAGGTGTACTTTCACTTTAATTGAGCGTCAGCAGCGCAACAAAAATAGACCCAGCGCCGAAATGATCGCAGCACTGCTGCTTCTGCTCTGCTACGCGCTGCCGCACAGCCTCTGCGTGCGGTGTGAATGCTCTAATGAATGCGAAAAAATATGCGCTGCTGACACGTGCAGTGCGAAACCGGCCTTATGCTTCATCAGAGTGCCCCCCCACCAACCCCACAAATGCCAGGATTGCCCTTTGCACAAGCGGCGACGTCCCGCCTGTAACTTATTCGACAGGGCCCCTCTAGACTGTCTGTGGACACATAATTACAGTCGTTTTAGGTACTCCTCCCACTTTCAATGTCCCTAAACCTACCCATCTCCGCCCCCTTAAACAATATCCTTCTGAAAAACAATGCTCAGTTCAAGCCTGTTTTCCTTTATGCCGCCTTTCTCTGATTCTTTTCTCCCTGCGCCACTTGTGGATGGCTTTCTTGACCCTGTGAGCCACCTTCTTGTCTTTCTTCCACCCCAACAGCTGTTGGAAACTATAAACTTGCACAGTTTTAAGGGGGAGACTTGGTGGGCTGTACATTTTCTCAAGCACGACTTCAGAGGAGTCAGCTGGACCTTTGGGTTTCCTCGCCTGGCACGCTGTGTGAGCTGGGGTGTACCCGGTGGGCTCCTCTCCGTCGCCCGCGGAGGCATCCCCTCCGGCAGCCACGGCCTCTCCTCAGCATCATCCTGTCAAAGACGGAGATGAATGGATCGTTAGTTTGCCAACTGAGCCAAGATATCAGTTTACCTGGTCTGACTTCAGTGTGGACACCCCCGACTCCTGGTACTTGACCGAACCCTCGAGGGAGGTGGTGCTGCCCGAAGTCATCTCAGAGGAGAAGGTGGAGACCTGCAGGATGCGAGCTGGGGTCACGGGGTCTCGCTTCCGCTTGCTGGAGGACGGCGGAGGGTTGATTGGACTCATTTCCGGACTCTCCAGCGCCTGCTCGAACAGCCTCCGGTGTTCCATGGCCTGGTTCGCCGTCAAGTTGCTGCCGTAAAATTTATCCGCCATCTTGACGTCGTGGCACATGAATTTTGACACCTTCAGTCTGTCCTCAGCACTGTGTGTGTACTTTGCCTGGAAACAAAGGCAAATAGGTAAGATGACACGTACCACGACACTAAGAGAAACAGGTGCTTATTTCAAGAAAGACATTTACATGGCTGGGGATGGACGTTCTGAGGTCGGTGAAGGTTGGACAGCCGGGCAGTTTCATGTTTCTCCACGCCTCTTGGAAGTAATTGTTTAAATTTTTGCAGGGGTTAGGCGTCGACGTAAAGAAAAAATAGTTTGCACTCTTCCCACCCATCAGTGTCTTTTATTCTCAGGAAGTGTTTGGTCCACTCGTACTCGTTGTTGAGGAGCGCGAGTTGGGCTGGCCTGTAGGCCTGATTAGTCTTGTGACTGGTGATCTGATCACACAAAGAAAAATACAACACAAGTCAAGGACCGATATAAAACACAAATACGAACCATAAGAGAGACGTCAAAACATGATGTCAAACACTCACGTTTATGATTTAGGATTTCTCTGCGGTGGATTATGGGATTAAATTCCCGCCAATAGTATTGCGATCACGGATCAAAAAATAATAAGCGTGAATCGAAACTTTAAACACATTAAAAATGATAAATCTTAAACGTGTGTTTATGTGTTCTTTTGCACAAGAGAATATAACATATGAAACCTACCTTACTAATATATTTGCTCGTGAATTACAGTTAAAATATGCCATCGCAATTGTTAGATCATTGTATATTGCTCATAATTGTAAACTGCCTGCATATTTTGTCATGTATTGTTTTCCTGTAAACAGATTTATAGATTTTGTCTTCCATGTACAGTATGTCATTACAAGTGTGTTAGTTTATGAATTTTATAACATTTTAGCCCAGAGATTATAAAATTATCACACCAGCAAAAGCGTTTTCCCCAATATTAGAGTGATTGCAAATGTATATTGAGCTGTTGTATAAATCAATATAGCAATAAGTTTTGAGTTTGTTTTTGATGAAGGGAGTATTAAACAAAGCCACAGCTGAACAGCGTCACTCTGAGCAACACAGCAGTGTTTCGTTAATGAATTCCTAATTTGGACGAGACGTTTAAATGAAAGACTTACTCATAAAGACAGTAACTTTCCGCCACCTACTGGCCGTTTAACTTCATATTTCTACAACATGGATGGGCAATGTCGGTCCTGGAGTGCAGAGTTGAGGTTCAACACTAATCAAACACACCTTAACCAGCTAATCAGTGTCTTCAGGATTATTAATACTATAGACAGGTGAGGTTTTTTTTTTTTTTTTTTGGAGCTAAACTCTGCAGGACAGCGACACTCCACAACTGATGTTGCCTATCCCTGATCTATAATTTTATTTTTAAAGCTATATTTAAAACATTAATCTTATAGTATTGTGCAATTATGTAGATGTGTAAATAAACACAATAAATGTGAATAAATCCACCTGGTTCCTGTAATCACCTCTGTAACACTATCGTAGTCAATGCAGAAATAATACATTCAGTCGTAGAATTAATTTACCAGGTTACCTATGATTGTTTAACAACAACAATTAAGAAATATATTAGCTACAGTAGCCTTAGCATATTAGCATCATGAGCCAAGTAATATTTTAACACCAAAAACCATATATTGTGAACATAAAGATTAACAATCATAACAAGACTGCTGTCACAACCACCAGCACTTGCACTCCATTTCCCAGCATCCCTCCTGTTCCTCACCTGCACTCACTCACCAATCACCTGCACGTGCAAGTCATCTACTTATCACCATAGTAGTATAAAGGCACACTTCACCACTGCACTTGGTCTGGTCTCGTCTATGGAAAGCACTACATTACACGTTCCTGGACTACTTACCTGCCACTTCCCTGTTTTCCAGATCCTCCGTTGTTCCTTCGTCTGTTCTCCCATCTGCTTCGCTACTTCTTCAGCTAAGTGACTATTCGACGTGCTTATGTGCTATTCTCACCTGCATCATCCATCTGCCAGTTTCCGTGCCTCTGTTCTCAAAAAACTACCTGTTTAACACTTACTTGTCTGCCTCCGTCTGTGTCCCTGACAACTGCACATTAAAAAGAGTATCTAATGTATCTCAAAAAGAGGAATTGTTTGTCCATAGTTCAGAAAACTTTACAGCTTGAAAGCCCTTGTAAAGTTTCAAATTAAACTTGTTATACTCCCTGTATGAGTGTGAGCATCAGTAGCCATGAGTCTCATTGAAGTGATGTCACCTCCCTCTCTTCGATTGATTGGCTAGAGGAGCTGTCAATCTAGAACTAATGGACCAATGGTGACGCTTAAGCCCGCCCTAATTTACATGAAACTCGAACTGCAACATGGAAAGAAGAGCAAAGAGAAAAACAGCACAATCACACAAAAGAGTAGAATATGAGCAGAAAATGTAAGAGAGCAGAAAGAACAGAGTAATAAAAGAAAGGAAAGCAACTTTTAAGAACACAAACACAAGTTTAAGATTTGTGCAATATCATTTTTAATGTGTTTAAAGTTTTAATTCATGGTTATTTTTTTTAAATGCGCTTTTAATTTCTCGATTCACGCTTATTATATTTTGATCTGTGACCATGTTCTTGGCCATTCTGATCATTTTGCATTATTTTTTTTAAAGTTTGTGCTTTATTTTTGTGTTTTTACATTTTTGATTCACGCCTTTTTATTTTTTGATCCGTGATCGCAATACTATTGGCGGGAATTTAATCCCATAGTGGATCTCCTCGCCCCCTCCACCTCCTGGATGCTCATGTTTTGATAGACGCTCCCCCGGTAGTCGTAAATGGAGGCCAGGAAAGCCACGAAGGGCCTGTAGAACTTCCACAGGTTCTTGGGAGAGGGCTCCCTCTCCAGAACGTCTGGAACGCCTCTCAGCGAAATGTAACATTTGTTCTAGTACATAAAGTTGAAAGTACCCAGAAGTTCAGGGATGGCTTCGCTCGAAAGCTCCCGGCACTTCCTGAGGGTCGCCTTGGAGATGACCCTCTCCTCCTTTCTTGCCTTCACCACCGCTTGGTGTGCGGCCACACCCCTACACATGGATATCATCACCCACTGAAGCCCGATGAGGACCCCTTTCGTGAGGTGGCAAGTTGGAGGAGTCTCAGCTAGGTAGTCGACGAACTGTTGATGTTTTGCGCATAGTGCTTAACCATCGTCTCCTTCATGTGGGTCTGCCTCTAGGAGGAGATCCACTTGCGCACACAATCAACAAAGATGGTCAAGTCTAAAACGCCATCCCAGGTACAATTTGAAGTAAATACACTGTTATTGCATCTGTCGTTACTCGAAAATAGACTGGGGCCGTGGAGGTACGCTTTGAAGTATATACACTGTTGTTACACGTATCCCACCTGCAACCTATCTGACGGCGTCCTAATAGACCGTTCATGTACACGTAACACATGCACAAGGCTTTTGCCCACCCCAACGTCCCTCCTGCAGCTTATTCGACAGGCTTTCAATACACGCTTTATGGACACTCACTTTTACTGCTTAAATAAGAAGAACGTGTACATTGTTACTCGAAAATAGACTAGGGCCATGGAGGTACGCTTTGAAGTAGACACACTGTTATTACACCTGTCGTTACTTGAAAATAGACTGGGAACGTTCGGGTATGATATGAAGTAAGCGAATGACGACTTGCAAAAATAACTTGAAAATGGAACTAGTCTAATCGGAGGTAAATGCCCAGAAAAACAGTCGACGGAGGGGAGGGTTTGTTCATGTGCGGCCTATCTGACACAGACCGATAGGCCGTTCATGTAAACACCATCTTAGATCGCAAACCATGCCGTAAGCTATTGAAAACAGCCTTACTTGTGAATCCTGCCCGTTTCGTTGAGAAAAGCAAGACCCTCCGACATGTAAGCGAGGAAATTCTTGATGCGGTACATTTTCCTGCTCACATTTTCCCTCAACCTGTAAGACGGATCGAGACCCTTCTGGTGCCTCCTGTATTCCTCCAGGAGATTGTCTGTCCACATACTTCATTGACAAGCTGCGCATAAAAAAAAAATAAAAAAAAAATTGCAGCCTTTGCGATTTCATAATCGCACTAAGAATTGCGTTTAAGCGATAATCATGTTTAAGTACGATGTTATTTGTATAACAATGATCAGTTTGTTGATAAATGTATCCAAATACACTTGCCTAATAAAACAATATATTAAAAAATCTGTTGTTTCCATGGTTCCTACAAAAGTAAAACTGGAAATCGTTGATAGCACGGATATGATGTCAGTGACAGGCGACGGAGTTACACGGTCCGTGTCCTGGTTAAAATAGCTGATCTCTCTAGATTTAAACATGGTTGGAAACATTTGAGATAATGTAAGTACACAAGTCAACAAAATATATTACATTGTTCTAGTGGTTTTTGGATAATTTCATCTGAAAATCTTACATATTGTGCCTTTAATCTGACCCTAATTTCAAATGATTATTAAATTTCAACTATTCTGAGTATCCCATACTTTCAATTATTCGTTCATTAGGGACACAATGTCTCGTAGAGTCTCACGTCGTGGTCTCACGGACACAAACTCGCAGGTTCTGATCTAAATAAGAGGGTCCAGGGTTAACTATTACCTTTTCTTTAGATGCTGCATGCTTGCTCATACAAAAAGTGTAGTTTTCTTAGTCACGTTACTGCAACTTGCCAAGTCAGTGATAGACAGAAATCAAAAGGTCCCAAGCGAATCGTCAAAGAAGTGCCATACAAATGTTCTTTTATAATGCAGATGTCCTCGCCTGTACTATGAGTATCCAGCTCACACAGGAAAACAAATGGCTGTCAAAAAAAGGTGCGCCCTTGAAAGATGAAGAAAAACACATAGGCATAACACACAACCTAGCAAACGCACACATTGTGGTTAAATGACAGTCATTGCATGCTGTCGGCTAAGGTTGTTTTTTCCCTATGATTGTAGTGGACACAGAGGACAGTACATTTCCGCTTGGCTAGCCACAGCAAGAGGTCACTATTGCTACTCTGAGCGTCCCTGTGCTCTGCAGGCCTCTGACATGGAGCCCGTCCCACGAGATTAGAGCCTGTGCTGCGGCTGATGATCTGAAAACTATTACTCAGCCTTTTCAGTCTGTGCTCTCGGTGGTGGAGCACGGCAGGCACCATCACATAATAAAGGATATCAGATGTTTGAGAAAATGAGGGAGAGAGAAAGCGAATGAGAAAAATGTTGGCTTGTTAACAGCAAATCAGGTCGGGACAGCACACCAGATGCAAAGGCTGCAGATAAAAGACAAACAAAAGCTTAATATTCATATGAAAAATGAAATCAATTTGAACAAAAAACACATTTAGATTTTTGTCTTGCACCTCCCACCCTTTGTTTGATGTTGAAGCAGAAACAATTAACTTTTGCTCTGCCAAAAGCCCAAAGAACCGTACTTGTTGATAACTGCAGATTAGTGGGGTGCTGCATTATCAGGGTAGAAAACATGCTACATGAGTTCTGAAGACTGAGCAGGTGTATAATAATACCTACATTAGCATTTACATTCACCTCAATGGCAGCTGCTTAACTGGCTCTACAAGAACGTGCAAGTGCAATTCCTAGAGTAGCAATCAAAAACTGATTGGTCATTGGTGAAGAAGGATGTGTAGTTATGACAGAATTGTGTAGTTATGACATCTATAACTGGCTAACAAAACAAACCCAGTTTTTATTTTGAAGTTTTCCCATTGTCATGTTCCTGGTTTGTCATGTGATTGATTTCCCTGACCCCATTATGTGATCCTGTCATGTGCTTCCCCTGTCTTGTTTTCATTGGTTCTTTGTTCCTTGTGTCACTTTCTGACTGGTTCATTGTTTCATTGTGTTCAGGTGTTTCTTGTTGCTCATTAGTCTTTGTGTATAAATAGTCCTCATGTTTCATTGTTCCTTCATCTAGCTTTGAGTAACTGCTGTTTGGTTCAAGCCATAATGTAGCGTGTCGCGGGTATGATGTATCACACATATAATGTTCAATATGGGCCAATGAATCAGAAGGAAGGTGCGACTTCTGGAGAGAGGAAGGTAGCCCAGCAGGTAAGTGAAAGACCAACATAATCTTGTTTTGATTTTGAACTTGTTTGAAGTGTGTAAATCTCAAATACTATCAATTAAAGTACAATGAATGACAATATTTGTAGTCAACCCTCTTTTTGAAATTTCTAGGTACTTTGATTCAGCAGTTCAACTACGTTGGGAATCAATTCTTATATACGTTGTGCAATAAAATAAAAACATTTGGAAAATTTAACCATCTCAGTTTTTGTAAACCAACAAAATTTAAGAAAACTCTAAGCGATATTCTCAAAACAAAATATTACACTGAATAACTTAAGTTGTTTGAACACTCAATTTGATTCAACATACAGAATGTGTTTCTGAATTCACTTTACAATCCGTTAAATCACTTTTCTCTCATAGCTCGATAATCTCTACAGTTGGATCAGGGATGGGCAACTGGCGGCCTGTGGGCCGCATACGGCCCGCAATGTCTTTCAAATACAGCCTGCTGGGCCACTCGGATGATCAACTTTAAAACATTTGAAAAGCAAGTAATCTATAGATTGCATTCTGATTATAATGTTAATACTAAATCAATCCAAGAGAGGTTGCTTTTCCAGCAGATCCCTGTGTTAATATCAGCATAGGATGTGCACGCTAATGTGAAAGTTTACTAAAATAAGCAAAAATAAATGAAAAACTGACAATAAAAATCATGTTTCCACCATCCAATCAGGATGGTTAAGGGATTATCTTTTTACCAAGTTCATAGTGTCACCCATATGTTTGGTTTATTTGGAAACTAAATTTGTAATGAAAGATTTTATTGTTAAGTGCAATTGCACTACTCCCAAAATCCGCTTTCCACAGTCAAGCCGAACGGATTAATGGTAAGCAATGGTTCCAGTTGTATTTCCACTTGAGCCTGGCATGGCACGATTACAAACCGTTCTCCCCCCGAAATTAGCCAACCGTGCCGTTTGTTTTCAGTTGACGAGCAATATTACCCCAGCAAGCAAAGTTTCCCATTTGTATGTTTTTAACAGTTCATAAAATCTTTAAAAACAAATTACATTAATAATACATTGATTTCCCTTATTAAAAAGTCAATTGAGTAAGACTGTGTAAAAGGTGCGTGTGTGGATTAGTAATCTGGCCCCTTGGTATGAAGGAGAAAAAAGTTGGCCCTCGTCACTATCGAAGTTGCCCATCCCAGAGTTAGATGGATCAAATACTCAAGATTCAATGAGTTGATTCAGTTAATATCAGTGTGAATCATGAATCAACTGATTCAGTTCAAAGAAATGTTGATTCTTTAGAATAGTTCAGTTCAAAGTTAATATCTCTCTGTTTAAAAAGTTTGGAAGGAAAATGGGGAAAAAAAAAAAAAAGATCTTAGTGAGTTCACGTCCTGTTTGTCCAAAAGAAAAAACGAAAATAAGTCAGTTTCGATGAGTTCAAAAGCACAGTTCAACAGGCAAATCGAATCCGTGGGTGGCCCGCCATTTATATACGCTTAAATGCGTCTCATGTGTCCAGGATGGAACAGGAGAAACTTTCACAGATGACCACAATCTCTCAAAAAAAACCCAGCCTTGTAAAAACAGAAGGCAGAACAATAATTAATCTTCCATTCAAACACTTTCATCAATAAATATCATGTATACACTTCAAATAAAATATTAACTCAACATCTCAACACTTATTGAACACACTGACATTTAAACATCACAGTTTGTCACACTTCATTGACTTGTTAACATTTTCATATGTGACTACCTTTAGCACACGTGAAAATTAGCACTGGCTTGCGCACTATGCATAAGCGGCCTATATAAACACTAATATCACACTAATAGTTTGCTGCCAAATTTGCAACACCTTTCTTGTATAATGTCAAGTTAATATTTGAAATATAACTCACTAAAGCAAGAATGTTATATCCTATTCAAAGAAGGAAGTTAATTTGCCGTGCTTTAATGCTCCGTGGGCCTGAATTGGCCTTTATTTCTAATTTTCTGCCTCGCCCTCTTCTCACTCTGGCAACAGCTTCTCAAAGTTATCGCATCTACTTAGAAATCCAATCCTTTCATTATATTTAGGTCACTTTTCTCTAAATCTGTCACTCAATGCGGAGAGTTTCTGGAGATCGCTCGTGCTGCTGCTTCGCCTGACTTGCTTTCTTTCTCCTCCTGCTCATACTGAAGGCGGCAGCAGCGCCGGCGCAGCCTGTGGGTGGGACTTCTGAATGTGAGCTAATATTGACTCTTAGGAAAAGTCAGTCATTGAAACGAGAACCGTGATTGGACAAAACAGTTTTCCTTCTGGAACTTTCCTCTTTTTTTTTCTTAGCTTTCTTCATCTTTTTAAGTCATTTTTAGCCTTTTAACTGGCAACATTATTACCCGGGTTACAATAAGTTTGCTCAGGTTATTGCTTAGCAATATTGCCGACTAATAACAATATTAATGATTTTGTTGCTAGATTCAGGGTGCGAACTACAGGGGAGCTAGGGGGAGCTCGGCTCCCCTTAATAATGCCACGTTCCAGGCAACCCGTAACCCGTGTTTTTCCAACCTTCTACCCGTGAAAGTGCTCTGGAACAGCAGTCAAACCCGTGACTTCCCACCCGTGAACTCGTACTAGATCAATGTACTCCCAGTTACGGGTTCTGACATCACATAGCCCACGAAACAACAATAGCAGCCCCTACGGATACGGTGTTTATGCAAGTGCATGGTAAAATAACGTAAAATAAAAAGTATAACAGCTTCTCTTGCCTTATGCGCTATTTTCCTCCTCCGTTTCCTTCAAATAAGCAAGGAGTAAGCACCTTTGGCGATAGAAATAATTGTTATAAGCATAAGCCCCGTATATGGTCCGCCATGCTGGTTTGTTTATACTCAGGCAGTTTGATGTGACTTGCCTGGAACGCTACAAAGTCGTTAGTCGTGGTTTGAAGTCGTGACTTACGGGCTCAAAAACCTCCCTGGAACGCAGCATAAGACATGGGCTCCCCTGAAAACGTGATTTGTACGATTTTGGGGGGTCTCAAAAAATATTGTGGTACAAATTCCACTCATGTTTAGTACATGTTAACTCGAGCAGCAAAGGAAGCTGATCCCAGGCCTGTGTTAAGGTAAGGCATGTTATGCTGTGTTCACACCACCTCGTATTTACTGGAATCTTGAGATGACAGCATGTGGCTTCGTTAGCCAGTTAGCTAAATTCTATTTCATACTTCAACAAATGCCTAAAAACACCAACACACTTCTATGTAATCATACCAGCGAACTTTTGTTGGTGTTTCTGTTATCAGTGTAGAGCATTGTTTCATTACGGCTTTTATGTTGTGTTTACCCACATGCTTGTTCATGTTATAAATTAAACAATACCTTTACAAAAATGCTACTACTCGGTCATGTATTCAGTTACAGTGAAGCTTTAATTAGAACACTGTGGGGCAGCAGTAAGATTTACAAGTGACAGCATATCTAAACACTTTGACACAAATACAAACAAAAGTACTTAACATTCATAAAAGTACATTAAAAGCGGTGCTTGCAGAGGTTCTGCTTGACCCTCTTCATCATTACTGCTATCTGGGTCTTGAGCCTCTGATTCAGGCTCAAATTGATACAGCAATATTGATGCCATTATTTACATTTCCCCAAAGCAAAGACTGGACTTTGACCGAAGCACATGCGACGTTTGCCCATGATGGTAAGGGGCGTGGCGTTTCCGGACAACGAATCACAATACACAGGGTGAGCTAACCAATCTGAGCCCATTGCGCATTTCTGAGGGAGGAGCTTCATAGAACCAGGAACTCAACAATTTTAAGAGAAGGGAAACAGCGGTATAGAATAAAGGTAAAATATATGAAAAATACGGTGTTTTTCAATCAAGCCTAGAAAAAAAACGGTGAACCACCCTTTTAAATAAACTGCAAAAAAATGCAACTCTCCTTTAGTGGACAGTTACTACACTTATTCAACAGTTGACATACTGTAAAAGATACAAACACTTAACATGGTTTATAAAAATGGATATAAAATAATTCTTTTAAATAATTAACCTGAATTACAGGGTGCAGCACCAAATAACACCCCTTAACCATGGTAAAATCACTATAATGTATAACCAATTGTCTTTTTTTTTTTTTTTTCACTGTCTGTGTTTCTCTGTACTAAACCTCAAGGACACATTGTTTTCGCTATTACTGCATTTTATTTATAATAGGAAAAAAAATGAAACTTTGGTTTTCTGGCACAAAAGGCAAGAGCTGTGCCTCCTCCGACAGGCTCATGGTCCTGTATTGTGGGTCAATGGTAGGAATGTATAACCATCATGGCTCAACTCACTCATAATACCACATCTGGGCATTGTGCAATTGTATTGTTCAGGTCAAGAACAATTATCAAGACGGATTTATTCAAATGGCAAACTGTGGCATAAACACTAAGGAAACTCATGACAGAAACAGAAACTCATTTTAATAGAATAAGTTTACATGTAGTTGCAAAATTACTTCTAGTCAGTCAAATGTCTAAAGTGGACTATTGAAATTAATTACCATATTTTCCTCTACAGTATTCAAAATAATGTTATATTTTCACAATTAAAAAATAGAAAATCTACAATCTACACACTTTCTATTACACACAGCTTCATTATTTAATGTGCATTACAGACAGATAGGTTATTCAGATAAAACAACTGTAGCCTAGTAAAGAATCATAAAAGGGCAATATAGAGCTGAATGTGTTTGAACAACACTGGAAGAAAACAGTCACCTAGAGAGCCTTCAACATGAACAGCTCAGAAACATTTTTGTGACATTTATTTTCTTCTCTGGGAGTTCAGAGTCTATTTGGCAGTGCCAGGGGGCTTGTTGCAGACATTCAGAGAGATGTGGGGTCCATTAGAAACACTTGCTCTCTCCTCTTGGTGTCAGAGCACCTCCCCATCCTCACAGGCAATGTTGCGAATTACTCTCTGTTCAGGGACACAAAATACAATGTGCTCTTGCACTTAACGCTCTCGGCAGGATGGTGAAAAATCCAGGTTGAACTGAGCTGTTTTATCTTTCCTTTTAATTTTTATTCTTTGCACATGGGAAGGTACAGTAGGTTATTTTAAAGGTCCTTACAGCCTACAACCAATAAAGAAACAAAACCCACAACGACACTGACTAAGCCAATAAATATAGTAAACAATAGGATAAAAATGACAAATTATTGTCATGGTTTTTGCCACAAAATACATATTATGTCATGAAACTGAGCACATACTCTCTCGCGCTCTCTCTTTCAAACGCGCACACATACTGTATAGTACGGACACACACTCGCACAGAAACGTGTTGTCCGCGCTACTCTGACAAACGAATCATTAAAATAGTTTAGCAACTTAAAAGTTACATGACATTTCTCAGCAGCGAGGTAAAGTTAATAACTGTGCAGTTCTTAAGGTAGATAAACTTAGTTTCGCTATTAGTGGAGACACTGCTGCTGTGAGAGACGCACAGACACAGGTAGACTAATTCACATAGGCTTATTGTCTCTCTCTCTCTCTCTCTCTCTCACACTGTGTTAATAACTGTATATCAGCTGTATTAGTCTGCTATCAAGGCTCAAGCCTCTGGTACTAGTTCTGAAACGACGTTTTGGAATTTGCAACAGACGCTTGGGATGAAATGCGTAAGAAATCAGTTCCACACACAAGAGTGTTTTACGGACAAGAACCTGACAAATGTCTTGAAATTCAACATCTAAACAGTGTCTTGAGGTGTGGTAACTGTAGTATAACTGGAATAACTGACTCCAGACTGTTGAATTATTAGAAAATAACGTGCACCTGAGGTGTAACGGCATTACCACCTTGGGTGTGCATTACTTTCTAATAATTCAATGGCCCGTCTTCAATTATTCCTTACTTGAACACACAGACATGCTTTATTTTATTTTCACATCCATTTGGACAGTTGGATTTTTTAATTCATTGACAAGGACCCTCGGGACTCTAGATCATAAAATCAAACAATTTTAAACCAGGCATGTGAGAGAAATGTCACATATTTTGAACAGATTAAAGAAATATAAAGAACTATAATAAAGAGTGAGGATGCTTTCAACGAATAGCTAGATATCTTTCGCAGACTGGCATGTTTTAGTCCAGATTTAAAATGTATAAGTGTGAACAAATGCTTGAAAAATATAAATAAATAAATAAATAAATAAATAAATATTTGTTGTTGTTTTATAAACACCATACACAAATCTAATTGGCTGTTTGACAATATGTAAACACTGCTTGTCTCGCTTACCTCGCTTGACAAGCGGGTGTCAGACATAGTAAGTTGTGCAGTGCTGCTTTGTGTACAGGGGGAACCGCTGCATTTCGGCTGTTCCATAAGAGAGCGAATTTTCCTTCAGCCTGTCTGCCGTTTTTGTGCAGACCATTGCAATAATTTTTTTTAACCTGTTAAAGAAAAAAAAAGCTAATATGCATTCTCATAAACTAAACAATTCAGATAAGGTATTATTCACAATATTTAGAAGTGCCCGCCTAATATTGTCACTTGTTCAACCCAGTGTAACTGCCCAAGTCACTCTGTGTGGGCACTGATAATGTGGGGTCAAGTCACCTTTATTTATATAGCGCTTTTTACAATGTAGATTGTGTCAAAGCAGCTTTACATTGATAACTGGTACATTATTTTGGCTGCACAGCAGCTCTTAAAGAATAGTGTCAATGCAGGCAGATCAAAGCACTGTTGAATATCAAATGTCAAGTGTCCCCAACTAAGCAAGCCAAAGGCGACAGCGGCAAGGAACCCAAACTCCAACAGGTGACATCAGGTGGCAAACAGGTGTTAAAATGACTATGGTAAACCTCGGGATAAACAGAAAGACTAATATTAGCGTAGATGCCATTCTTCTTCTGATGTAACGAGTACATCTGGTGTTATTGGAAGTGTTCCCGGTTCCGGCTGACCTAATTTATGCAGTCTAATAATCCTTTAATGGATTTGAAAAAAATAAATTGATCATGTTATGTGTATGCCAGGTTAAAAAGATGCGTTTTTAGTTTAGATTTAAACTGACAGAGTGTGTCTGCTTCCTGAACAATGCTAGGAAGATTGTTCCAGAGTTTAGGTGCCAAATAGGAGAAGGATCTACCGCCTGCAGTTGATTTTGATATTCTAGGTATCTAGGTGGGGCAATGGAGACCTGATCTCATGAGAAAATGTAACTGTTTAACAAGTTGAAAATTTTGTATGAATTTGTACAATTTGATTTGTACAAAAAGACAGTTGTTTTAAAAAAAAAAAAAAAAAAATGAATCACCACTCCTTCACTACATCTCCCATCATCCTCCCTGGCTCCCACCTGCACGTCCTTCACAATCACCTGCACCTGCCAGCTATCACCCTCATCAACAGCACTATAAGAACACTCAACTTGCCTTCCCTCATTATCCAGTATCGTTTAATGTTTGTTTGTTTTACTTGATAAAATCTTCTATCTTCTCCAGCGATCTTCTCCAGTATCTCCAGCGTCTTCCTCTCCCTAATGTTCGCCTGATGTCTGTTTGTCTGCCATTGCTGTCAATAAAACACCTTGTCACCCATTACTCTGTCTCCAGGTCCCCATTCCATAACAGAAGACTGGACCATAACAGACTGACAGCATGAGCATTGCACTCCGTCCCCTGGACCAGTTGTACACCCTTTCACAAATTTTTTTTTTGGATGATGCAGAGTTGATGCCAGTTGATGTTTGGACGACCTATCGTATGCACCTTTGCCTGTAATAACCAGAAACTGCACACTAGAACAATATATGTGCTCCTGCTGAGCTGGTCCACTCCTGAAAAAACATTCATCCTACCTGTGAGATCCAAGCCTGTTCCAGCGTGTCAAATCTCTGAGTCCGTTCTATTGTGTAAAATCTCTGAGTCTGTTCCAGTTTTTATGTCAGCCACTGAAAATGAAGCACTGACTATTATGACCAGAGCCATATTGTGTGTGTGGGCTGCACACACATTGGTTCCAGCCCCTGAGCCCTCAGCCAAGATGGCCAACGCGCCTGAGTCTCCTGCCCCTGTCCAGTGATGACTCCAGTCCCTCACCAGTGTCCAGTGATGGCTTCAGCCCATGACCAGAGTCTACTGTTGAGTCTAGCCCCCACATACAGCCCAGTGTTGGCTCCAGCCTTGGCTCCAGCCTTGAATCAGCCCCAGAGCCTAGACCAAAGCCTGCTTCAGCCCCAGAGCTCAGCTCAGAGCCCGCTTCAGCCCCAGAGCCTAGCCCAGAGCCCCCTTCAGTCCCAGAGCTTGTCCTTGTATCCGCTGAGTCTGCCCCAGTCTTTGAGTCCGCTCTAGAGTCCACAGCTTTGCCCAACAAAATACCCGTCCACGGCCAAGGAGGCCATCCCTGAATTGTCAGATCCGCACTGGTCTCCTAGGGTGGCGCCAGCAGCTTGGGAGACCAGTGCGGATCCAACAGTATCCCGAGCTACCGGCTTCACCCTGGACTGCCGAACTGCCGGTGTCACCTTGGTCTCCTGATCTACCGGCTTTGCCCTGGAGGCTTCATAACCTGTCTGCACCTGCCCCAATCACCTTCCTGTCAAGACACTCACCTTGCCTTTCCTCATTGTCCAGTCTCGTTTAATGCTTGTTTGCATTACTTGGTGGACCATTTCCCAGCAATCTTCTCCAGCAAGTGTCTCCAGCGTCTTGTCTCCAGTGTCTTCCTCTCCATAATGTTCACCTGATGTCTGCTTGTTTGCCACTGCTGTCAATAATTTTCAGGTCCCCATTCTGTAACAGCTACAGCCAGTTATTCTACTTTGAAATGTGTGTTCCATGCCAGAATGTCTGTTTTTGTTTTGATCTGTGTGACTCCACCCACTGCTAATTTACCCAATAGTATTTCGACACCCCTGGATGCCAGTTGCTGGAAAACACAGCGTATTGCAGCCATGGAAGTCGGCAAACAAACTGGGTCAGAGATCGCAGATTCTACCCAACCTAAAAAGCCTTGGCATCCATATAAAAAGCTTTATGTCCAGAGGCATTTTAAAACACAGATAAATCAACTCATCAACTTATAGTGTAAGGCTTGTTGCCTTAATTTGTCCATTGCACTTGTTCCTGTTGCATGTCCTCATTCTGGCAACCCGCTTGAGCGTTGAGTCTGAGGAGGAGGGGGCGGGGGAAACAACTCTCTTCAATATTTTCAATTTAGACTGCAGTACCCATTTCTACCACTAGCTGTCAATATTACATACTGCACATTTATCCCATAAACCTCAATGGGGCCAGCAGTGTACAAATTCATTTGAATTTTCCACAAATTTGTCAAAATGTAAAATTAGTTAAATTACAATGAGAGTGTATTGGGATGTTTGTGCATCGTAAAAAAATGTTTGCAGGCAAAACATCAGCTGTAAATAACATACATTTTGGATGTAGACGTTACATGCAAAAACTGCATATGCTGTTAGAATTTATGTCTACTTTTGAGTGGAGAATGTTATATATTTTCTTTAGCTGGACAGTTTAGTTAGAGCATCTATACCAGCAGGACCATGTTGACCAGCCAATCCTTGACCCCTAGGGCCTACACTGAAGAAAGCTTGTATCATAACAGAGGTCATTTACACATTTAAAGGTACAGTAGCAAAAGCAGCCCGTTACATTTAAAAAAAAAAAAAAAAAAAAAGAAGTACTATTCTTTTTAGTGTGAAAGAAACCTTGACTCACATTATATGGATTCGGAGTGTTCTAAAGGTCATCAGTCATCTAATTTTGGGATTAGAGCTATTTAGGAGATTGCCGAAATGACAGCCATATTGGATGTCAGCCCTCCACAGTGGCGGCAGTTAACCAAGAGACACCGATAGATGTCCATGGCCATCTGGCTGCTGGAGATACTGACAGGGACCCTCTATTGATCTATGTCTTGTCTGTGGACCTGGACCTTTAGAGCTGGGAGGTGGTCTGCTTGTTGACAGTCTGATAATGTCTTGTAGTGTTACACTCTTTTGCCTTCAGTCAGTTTTTTATTTTTTATTTTCTCTTTTCTTTTTTTTCTTAAAATGCTGGCTTTCATCAAACGTGTTCTGCACAATGTGTAGCAGTTTATCATAGATGAGTATGATTCTTTACTCTAAGACCTATATTGTGCCTCTGACTCTTTCCTTAAGCTTTGCCACTATTATATGTTACAAAAGCACTAAGCAGATTTTGTTTTTAAATCAAATAAAAATCTACATATGAACATGTCATAAGAAAAGAGTTGAATAGAGAATTACTTTTACATTCTAATTCAATTCCTGAATTTCACTTTTAAAAAAAATCCTATAACTGTAACCTTTAAACTAGAAAAGCAAAGTTTGCCAAGACAGACTTTGAATACTGCTATTGATTTCCCAAAATACAGTAAAAGTTTTGAATTCCTTTGAATTATAATGCATTGAATTCCTCCTTCTGCCATTTCAAATTCCAATTCAACCTTACCGTGGGGAGCATATGGTCAGTTTATACATCAGAGATAAGACCCTAAATCAAATGTATGCTACTTTAATAATAACTGATATTGGGGTCAAAAAAAAAAAAAAGTTTAAAAGGAGAATTAGTGTCATTTAGTAGGTCTTTTCCAAACCCTCCCTATCACATGACTCTTAATTTAGTTTAGTTTAACTTTCCATTCTATCACAGAGCAGAAATGTGTCTTTGGTATCATACATATATACATAAATACATCCACAATATTTACACATTGGCACAGACACAAAATCAAACAGAATCACACAAACTTCATAACTCCTTGACCCATTTCAAGTACACAATAGTATAAAATAGGTTAATCAGAACAATCAATTAAAATAGCACAACAATGCCAACAATTCTCTTGGATTATTTCAAAAAAAGTTTTTTATATTCCTTCTAGCCATTGAAATTTTGAATCTAAATGAGATGATTTCAAAAGTAGAGTAAAGGGAATGAGTATGATCTTTAAGTGTCTCAATCACTGTTTTTACCATAACATGAGAATATAAGTCCTGGAGTGTATGTTGTTTATGCCTAATGATTTTATTTAACTGATTATTACCAGATTATGATCTGGACAATGTTCTGCTGGGAAACCCTGGGTCCTGGCATTCATGTGGGTGTTACTTTGACACGTACCACCTACCTAAAGATTGTTGTAGACAATTTACACCACTTCATGTTAGCGGTTTTTACTGGCAAAACCCTACCACATTGCAGAAATTGTTCAGGAATGGTTTGAGAGACATCTATGGGATGTGCTGGACCATCAAATCTGATCCACCTTGAAGCTTGCTGGACTTGGTTCCAGATACCACAGGATGGGTTCAGAAATCTTGTAGAGTCCATGTCTCAATGCATCAGAGCAGATTTAAGGGGACCTACCTAATATTATGTAGGTGGACCTATTATGCCCTTTAACAAAGTATTGATTTTAATTTGGGGGTCTACAAGAATAGGTTTTCATGTTTCAGTGTTCACATTATTTTTCACATATTTTACATTGTTGCAGCTCCTCTCTTCCCAGTTTGTCTGTAGCACTGTAATAAATGCAGCCCTGTTTAGTTCCTGTCTCTATGAAGAGCTTCCTTCTGAAAAACACCATGTGCTCTGATTGGTCGGCTGAACCAGTGTGTTGTGATTGGTCAACCGCTTTGAGCATTTTTCGGAAATGTTATGCCCCTACCATAACCGCAAGTTTCAACACACTACCAATGCAATACCAGGCCCTTTATTTTGTATATGCCTCAGGTGGGAATTATTTAAATGAGGAATATTGTGATGTGTTAAAAATTGACACTTTTTGTATTTTAATTTACTTTTGTGTGTGTGTGTGTGTGTGTGTGTTTAAACCTGTCATACACACAAAAGTGTGGGTATTTCAATAGTCCATTTCAGACATTCTACTAACTACAACTAGGCTTTTGAAACTTATGCACATCTGGTGCAGCCAGTCCTTGCAGTGCAGTTGGACTTTTGACTCAAAAAGACAGTTACATGAGATACAGCTCTTGTGACAACTTCACCATGTGACAACTAGCCCAGTTGCACCCTGTTACATATAGGTTACATAAGATGTGCTTCCTATTATAATAACATCTGTATAGATATTACACAAATTGTACAAAACTAGTGTTTAACCATTTTAACATGGTATTTATGGTCTCTGAATGCAGACATCATATAATACCGTTGATGAGGGTTCAGAGTAAAAGCCTGGTTTGCTATGGTTTCTCAAAAGAATATTGTGGATAAATAACACAGGGAGCATTATAATAAATAACATGGGAGATTATTTTCTGTGAGAATCACACAGAGCGCTCAAAACATTCTGGGGAGCTTCATTTGGCATCAGAAACAGACAGTTACCCTCGCAGTAGGCTGCAGCAAAGCCCTCATAATGTTCCTGCTTCCCACCGCTTTTATAAAGTGCCAATTTGGCAAATGGTGCAGATGTTTCACTTTTATTGTTATCACCATCATTATTCTGTTTATTTTCCTGACTATCTATCTAAGCAACTATGACATCTGAGAAAAAAAAAAAAAAAAAAAGTCTTTGAATGCCCAGATCAAAGCAGCAGTCAAAACTGGAAACTCTTTAGAGTTATGCCTTTTCAAACATGCCATGCAATATGGGTTTCAATCTCACATTCACATAAAAAAGCTTCCAAATGCTACTCTCAGTTACAGTTGAGAGATTGCTGCTAAATGGTGTAAAGCTGGTGTAAAAGAAACATGACTATCAAAAAAAGCAGACAAAACAGCGCCTATTAAAGAGGTCTGCTTTATAATACCTGGAGAGAGTCTGTCATTAGCGCTTCCACTCATCTCCGTGGCTGCTGCTCGGCAGTAGCATGCTTTTGTCTGCAGAATGGTTAGAAAACCCCTATACACACAAACATGTTTATATTTTTATGCATTTCAGGTTTGTGCATCATTCTGGAATTGTAATCTGAAAAAGAAAAATTAAGGAAAATGGAATGAAATTCAAAGAAATCCATATATATATAACATTGACGCTATGGGAATGCCTTCATCATGCGCCAGTGTCTGAAGCATGTGTGAAATCACGTCAATTCCCTCACGAAATCACGTCAATTCCCTGGCGTTGCCTAGGGTCCCACTCTTGGGGCTGGTTGCCATTGCAGGATTATCATGACAGACGCCTCCTTTGCAGGCTGAGGTGCGGTCAGGGCCGTTTCTAGCCTTTTTGGCACCCTAGGCAAGATTCCTATTGCCACCCCCCACGGCTCCACCCTCCCAACACAATATGAAGAACTTAGTCCCACATCTGTAAACAAAGCAAAACACGCAATTCTACTAGCTCTCTGCGTGTTATATGTTTACAAAAATATTTATAAGAAACCGTGCATGAAAAAAAGATGATGAAAAAAAAAGATAAATCATATATTTCAGAGAAAATTAAAACTCTTATTAAGCTAGTTAAAATTGTATTCTACTCACAAAAAATATAGTTGTGGGATACAAAATAAACTAGATGAAACTGTTATTAGTTATAACTCTACATTCTTAAACTATTTTATTTCTGTACATGAACACTAATATACTATCTTAATTAGATTGTATTTAGAGTTAAACTAATAACAGTTTCATCTAGTTTATTTTGTATCCCACAACTATAATTTTTTTGTGAGTAGGCTAGAATACAATTTTAACTAGCTTAAATATATGACTGAAAATCAGTCAAATCATCTTTTTTTCATGCATGGGTTCTTATAAATATTTTTGTAAACATATAACATGCAGAGAGCTAGTAGAATTTCATGATGATGAAACTAAAACACTTAATCCAGGTAAGCACGGATGACGATGTTCCCTGCCGCCTTCTACATCTCATTTCTCTTCGCAACAGCAGCGGGCACTATCACCAGGAGACTTGTCACTCAGATAATCATAAAAAAGTAATAATGCCTTGAAATAGCTAAAGTATGAAATAATAATAATAGTAATAATAATAATAAAATATATATAAATAAAAAAATATCTTGGTGGGGTGGGGGCTTTCACTGGCGTCTAGTTTGCCTATGCCTAGAAACGGCGCTGGGTGCGGTCTAGGGTGGTCGTCCAGCCCACGGTCTATGGGAAGGCAGTCATCTCATATGACATATAATTGCCTGGAAGATGAGGGCTGTATTTCTAGCATGGAAATACTTTTTCCCACATCTGAGGGGCTATCATGTGTTGGTCCAGTTGGAAGTGAGCGGGAGTGGACCTGTTCGTCTCAGCAGAGTTCTCTATCCACTCTGTTTTATCCTCACACCTCGAGCTCCATTTTGGGCAGGATGACATGGTTCAGATGTGGCCGAGGCTGTATCTGTACACTCTTCCCTGATCACTCTGCTCCCAGGAGCTCTAGTGAAGGTTTATCAGGACAAAGTTCGCCTGTTATTAGTGGCCGAGTCTGGCTCTTGGACCTAATGTATCTCCTGGCAGGCTCTCCTTCGGAAATTCCGACCAGGAGAGACCATCTGTCCCAGGTGCAGGGGTCGATTCTCCACCCCCAGCCTGAGATTTGGAAGCTGTGGGTTTTGCCCCTAAAGGGTACCAGCTCAAAAATTCCATTCTCTCAACTGAGGTTGTTGAGACTATCCTAAATGCTAGAGCTCTCTCATGAGAAAACTTCATGCCCTGAGGTGGCGTCTCTTGCATCATGGTGTGCTCAGCACCATGCTAACCCAGTCCACTTGGTCTACCATTTGGATATGGATTCAACCCCTAGGATCTCAGGTCCTTCTGGGTTAATCCTTCTTCAGTGGCCATAAGATTTGTATGTGTACTTCACAACCTTGCTAGTCAAGCATTTTTCACTTTGCTTATGAGGCACGTGGAATGGCTTCACCTCTAGGCACCAAAGCCCACTCCAACAGGAGTGTGGCCTCTTCTAAGATGATCATGTTAGAAGTTGCGGCAGCTTGGTCCTTTCCACACACATTTATAAAGCCTACAGTTTGGACATGAATTTGACCCCAGGCTCTCAAGTCCCTCTGGGTCAATACGTTCAGCGGGGCACAGGGTTTGTGCATATGTATGCATCACAACCTTGTTGGTCAGGCATTTGTTCAGTATGGCTATATATGAGTATATGGGTATTAACGTTCCCATTGTATCAATGCCATGATGCAGCATTGAGTTGTAACCCGGTTCCCTGAGAAGGGAACAAGACACTGCGTCACTTTGCTTTACTTGATGCAAGTCTGCACGGCTTCTTCAGTCAAGTAGAATCTAGGGATTCCGGGATGAAGGTGCCCTTTTATGATTTTGATTAGGGGTGTGCAGCGGAGCTAATATTTGTATCTGTATCTATAACAATCTCAAAATTATTTGTATCTGTAAAACCGGAAGTGGGAGAGGCTTTAACCAGAAATGTCTAAAATTACTTGAGACGACCATTTTAAACATAATTCTGTTCCCTTTGTAGTTATAATTTAACAAATATGCCTTATATAACTCTATTTTTATTAGAATTAGAATTATAACATTTATTTAAATATCTTCTAATTGTCAAAGCCAATAGCATCATTGTCACAGTCATGTTCGTCTTAGTTATCATACACCCAGTTTCACAAACAAGGCTTAAGCTAGTCCTAGACTAAAATGCATATTTGAACTGTTTCAACTGCAAGAAACTTGCTCTGAGATATCTCAAAATATGTCAGTGCAATTGTTTTGTCTCAAGATGCACATCAGTAATAATATTTTCTAAGACACGTTTATAAACGTTACTTAAATGCCCTAATTGAACTAAGGCCTAATCCTGGCTTAGGCTAAGCCCTGTCTGTGAAACCGGGCCATTGGACTCTCAGTTTGTTGTCATTGATCATACGTGTTCTATTTTCCCGCCACAATCTATCACCATGGACACTAACCTAATCATCACAGCTATCTGTCATTTGAGTTAATCGTCTTTGTATTTAAGTTCCTGGTTTTCCTCAGTTCAGTGTCGGGTCTTGTATTGTCTATGTGTCGAGCTGTGTTCCTGTCTTCATCTGAATTCTGCCTTGTGGATTATCTAGTAAAGATTTATATTGTGATTATTCTTTTTTGTCCTGTGAGTTTCTACACAGCCTTCCCATTACACTCATAGGTAGTGCTTCGAGATGTAGTGCTATTGTTTTTAAAACAAAAAATTCAAACAATAATACTAAATATTAAATAATAATCTTAAATAAAAATCTTTATTTTTTTATTTTCTAGAAAAACTTTGTGTACAGAGATATGTCAGGATAATCATCCACAACCTTAAATGAGAGGAGTCGGACTCCTCGGGGAAACGGGGAAATATCACCCGTATGTTGTAATTAAAAGTTCTTGCACCCAGAACTGAACCGTACTAATTGCTGTTAATGAGGAAATTAATTCTAGGTGGGTTAAGAGTCAGTGGTTCAAAATCATTATCTTTATTCCATGTTTGCATGTGAATGTGTTCATATTTCACATGCAAACATATTTCATAGTTCATATGAAAATATTTACCTACATCATGACATTTAAAATTGGCTGATTATTGTAAGGGTCTGTATAATAAAAAAAGAAAGAAGAAATTCTTTGTTCTAATCCAATTAAGTGCAACAATCAACTAGATGTACTAACATAGTATATTAACAGATATTATTGTGCTAGTTTAAAAACAATAAAAATGTTGAAAACATGAAGAAACAGAGCTGTTAAAGTTTAACTTCCTCTGCTCAATCTGAAAGCAACCACAGTGTTTTTCTTTCTTTTTCGGTGTAATTACACATGAGGATTAGAGGACAAGTTCCAGGAAAGGCATTAGCAATTAGAACTCTGGAGGCCGACAAGGTATGTAATTATAGGCAATGTGTGTGATTAAGGAAAGAGGTTCGATAAATTGCATTAACATACTTTAAAAGTCAGAGAGGAGATCCCACTAGGAGACCAAAAGATGCTAAAGACAGATGCAAGTATTGATTTCACATTCCTGATGGAAATGTATTTGGTGGCTACAGAGGAATGAGAGCGGTTTCACATAAACACAGTCAGAGACTCTCAGAGCAGAAAGACAGAAGATGTGTTAAAGTAGACAAAACATATGATGACTAACGAAATGAAAGCAATCACATATAAAGAGATAAAAGAGAGTTAACAGAGACTGCTTTGTTTCATGTGCAACATTAATGATCTGAAGTGAATCGGCATATAGAAAGAAGTCCTGAAACTACAATCCACATCCAATTAAGCGCACATTAATTCCAATTCTTGCATGCTCAGACATGCCTCGTCTTTGTCTGTTCTTCCCTTTGATCTCCTTGACGGTAATTTTCTCAGGCAAACCAGGTGTGCTCTTTAATGAGCCATTAAGTTCACAAATGCATTCAATGCCAGGAAACCTCTGAGAAGTTGGCTGTAATTGATGGGACAGGCCATGAGAGCATAGCAAGGCTCATTTCTGAAAGGTGATTAAGGGAAGCTGCCTCAGTGTGAAGGCACTGCTCGCTTTGGCTCTCTTTGACTCTCTGGACAATTGCCCCAGCTTCTTGAAGTCAAAAAGGAGAAAGACGGATGGAAGATGGAGGATAGAGTGGTGGGGGGGACTGAGACAGACGCCTGGCACAGCCTGAAACACAGCTGCCGGCTTTAATCGACTTTTTGGTTGGGAAGGATTTTCTCGTCCAAGGACCCACACCCTCAAATCTGCTTAGAGGCCTACTGGCAGAGGCCTCCAATCCCACAGTCCAATGCCACATTGTAACCTGCATGCTGATGGATTGGCAGAGACATGAGATGTCTGTAGTAAGGTACTGGAACTACTGGTCTTTTTTGGGGTGGCGAAACCTAATTGCATGTGGCACCTCAATTATGATGGCTTATGAAAGCCTTTCTCAAAAAAAAAAAAAAAAAAAAAAAAGGTTTCTCCTTTAGTTGAAACAATGCCTTCAGGGGTTGTACAAAAAATAATAAATAAATAATAATAAAAAAATGTTAATGCTGACATAACAGTTGTAATTTTCAACATTTCTGAAGGTAATTCAGCATTTTCTCTTGCTGATGTTCAGGTACAGGTACATTTTTCAAAGTTGTAAATAAACATTTACAAGATTATTGGAGTATGTTTTACAAGAAAACACTGTTTGTTTTTCTATTTCAAAATTTCATGTTACTGTTTCTTTGTAGTTGTTCCTAATTGTGTCCTAACAATTTTTGAGAGAAAATTGTTTCTACAACATTATTACTACACCTTTTTAAGTCCACATGTCATATTAACTCTAAGACTAAGCTTCTAACCACAGGTCGAGAGTTGTATTTCCAACTACTCAAGGTTGCAATGCTGTTTGCTGGAACTATGGTTTCAGGAAACGACAAATTATTGATCTAATCTTAGTAATGACAGAACTTGCGACCATAGTTGGCGAAAATTGCTTTTGGGAAATGCTTGTTCAACTCATTGTTGGAAAACTTAGAAACTTGTCCACATCTACTGGACCGAGTAGATAAACTGTATTTTGTACAGATGATCCACAACCAGAGGTCAGATTTTTCAAGTCTTCTAGAGTTGAGAACACTGTAAGGTTAAGTTTAGAGTCTGACCTGCAGCTTAGACTTAAATTTGTTTTTTAACGACACTTTTTACTACTACCTTTCACTTGTTGTAAGAGGCAGCTTATTGATGATTTGTTTGTATATGTGTAACCCTCCTGTTTGAACCGCCTGCTCTAAGCAGGACTCGAACCTGGGTCCATCGGCATGGGATTCGGGCGCTCTAACAAAGCGACGAAAGACCACAGTCTCTACAGTGCCTCTTGAGTTCAGGGGAGTAAGGTTTACACAGACAGCTCTTACTAGCCTACACCTGTTACACTGACCCAGTAAACTTAACTCCTATCCTGATCATGGCACCAATGTAACCCCTCCTGTTTGAACCGCCTGCTCTAAGCGGGACTCGAACCCGGGTCCGCCGGCATAGGAGTCGGGCACTCTAACAAAGCGACTAAAGACCGCAGTCTCTAATCTCAGTTGCTAGAGCGCCTCTTGAGATCAGCGGAGTGAGGTTTAGATCTTACCGGCCTACGTCCGTTACACTCATCCCCTAAACCTCACTCCCATCCGGGTCACGGCACCAATGTAACCCCATCAGTTTAAACCTCACTCCCATTTGGGTCACGGCACCATGTGTAACCGGTGTCTTGCGATGCCCCCTGTGATGCGTGGCCAGCGACATCAGTTATGAAACTTTGACTGTGTTGTGTGACATTGCAAAATCAGACTCGGGACAGCAGGCAGCGGTTCACTGGAAGCATTTATTCTAATAGACAAAGAACAACAGAACAAAGATGAAATTGCCCTTATTGTTCTCTCTCTCATGAGGTTACATTACAGAAAAGGGAAAAGGAGGAGATAGAACAGGAAGTTAAGTCATCTTGCAAGTACATCTTGCACTCATTTTGATCAGGTAACCACACAAGACGTATAAATAAACTATTTTGTGTGAATTCTTCTCAAGAGTACATATACATTTAACAGGGTGATTTCTATACTTGTTACATATGGAGATGAAGTGTACAAATGTATTGTTTTACAATCACAAATGCAAGAACAGGATCAGCAACTGCCCTGCATAATGCAGGATCATCCCATATTGAAAGAGAAAATGCTACATCCCTTATTGAATCAATATGGGATGCGATTTGCCCTGCAAAATTTCATCTGTGCACAATTAGTGAGATGCATTAATCGTAATTTCATATGGTATTCAGGATGGATAATATGCAAATTGACATGCATACTTGTAAGCCTTCTAGAGTACAATCCTAAGCCATTCTCTCTTTATTCTCTTTTGGCACTTACAAGTATTGTTTTAAACTGACTTAACCAGCCAATTGGGATCCATCTGCAATTTTTAATCAATTATGCACAAACAAGCAATCAGTATTTAAGCCAATTAGTCACACCTGCGACACATAACACATCTGCTTCCTGCTGTGTTAAATGCATGAGCATGTATAGAGCGTGTCACAGTAAATAACTGCCTTATCAGTGATGTTGAGATAAATACTGGTTTTAATGCTGTATTTTGCTGCACTGTGGAGTAATCTAACACAGCTCTTCCTCTTTTTCTAGACCACTGTACATCTGCAATATTAACTAGGGTCAGTAAAAATGAATGTTAGCTTTAGCAAAGAGCATGTATATGTCTTGCTAGCAAATACAAAGTGCTGCTGTCGAGCACCATCATTAAAGATGAATCTATAAATAATTTTTCTTCATTTCACACATTCTGTGGGTTCACATATCAAAATCTATCGACTGGGCAGTAAGTGGTGCTATACAGGTGCATCTCAATAAATTAGAATATCATGATTTTTTTTCTTTTCTTTCTGTAATTTAATTCAAAAAGTAAAACTTAAATATATTCTTGATTTATTAGACATAAAGTAAAATATTTCCAGACTTTTTTTGTTTTCATTTTGATGATTATAGATTGCTGCTCATCAAAATCAAAAAATCAGTATCTCAGATTATTAGAATATTTAATTTCAGGTTCTATTAAATTACCATTCTCAGGGTATAAATACTGGGTTTAGGTCAGTAATCCCAACAGCAGTCATGGGGAAGTCTGCTGACTTGACAGTTGTCCAGAAGACGATCATCAAGACCCTCTACAATGAGGGTAAGCCACAGAGGGTCACTGCTGAAAGAGCTGGCTGTTCGCAGAGTGCTGTGCCAAAGCATATTCATGAAAAATGACTGGAAGGAAAAAGTGTGGTAGGAAAAGGTGTACAAGTGAAAGGAATGACTGCAGGCTTGAGAAGATTGTCAGGCGAAGCCGATTTAAGAACTTAGGAGAGCTTCAAAAAGGAGTGGACTGAAGCTGGAATCAGTGCATCAAGAGCCACCACACACAGACGTCTTCAGGAAATGGGCTACAACTGTCACATTCCACGTACCAAGCCACTTCTGAACCAAAGACAACGTCAGAAGCGTCTTACATGGGCTAAGGAGAAAAAGAACTGGACTGTTGCTTAGTGGTCCAAAGTCCTCTTTTCAGATGAAAGTAAAGTTAGCATTTAATTTGGAAATCAAGGTCCCAGAGTCTGGAGGAAGAGTGGAGAGGCAAAGAAACCATGTTGCTTGAAGTCCAGTGTGAAGTTTCCACAGTCTGTGATGATTTTGGGAGCCATGTCATCTGCTGGTGTTGGTCCACTGTGTTTTCTGAAGTCCACAGTCAACGCAGTCATCTACCAAGAAATTTTCTGCTGACAAGCTTTATGGAGATGCTGATTTCATTTTCCAGCAGGATTTGGCACCTGCCTACACTGCCAAAGGTACCAAAAGCTGGTTCAGTGACCATGGTGTTACTGTGCTTGACTGGCCATCAAACTCACCAGACCTGAACCTTATAGAGAATCTATGGGGTATTGTCAAGAGGAAGATGAGAGACACCAGACCCAACAATGCAGATGACCTGAAGGCCACTGTCAAAGCAACCTGGGCTTCCATTACACCTGAGCAGTGCCACAAAATGATTGTCTCCATGCCACGCTGCATTGATACAGTAATTCATGCAAAAGGAGGCCCAACCAAGTATTGAGTGCATAGAAATGAACATACTTTTCAGAAGCCTGTCATTTCTGTTTAAAATACCCCCTTTTTTTTATTGATCTTATGAAGTATTCTAATTTATTGAGATAGTGAATTGGTCGGTTTTTGTTAAATGTGAGCCAAAATCATCACAATTAAAAGAACCAAAGACTTCAGTACTTGACTACAAAGTACTTCAGTCTGTGTGCATTGAATTTATTTGAGTTGAATTACTGAAGTAAATGAACTTTTCCATGACATCCTAATTTACTAAGATGCACCTGTAAGAGGCATAGAAACTGCTAGCATCACCTTGAATGTCCCATTCACTTAATGATGTCATGTACCTTCTACTTTTCAACTGAGTTTTTTTATGGACTCTGACACATTACTTAAAAAGCAATTGCTAACCGTTAACAGATATGTCATCCAAATACTTAATACCTCTAGACAGCAAGATGATGGATCATAAGGTTCGGTATAAAAAAAGAACAGGAACTCTTGAAAACAAGCGTTTAGAAATGACAAGGCTCATTCTTCATCAACTTGCCACACAGAGACATTTTCTCTGACAAGCAGCAATCAAATGAGGTTTGGATTAGAAAATAAGGTAACACTTCACATTAAGGTTCACTTTCACAGGTTATTATGTTTATAACTAATGAATAAATGGTTCACCCTACATTAAAGAGGTGGTTGATTTTTTACTTTAGTTAGTGTGTAATGTTGCTGTTTGATCATAAACAACATCTGCAAAGTTACGACGCTCAAAGTTCAATGCAAAGAGAGATATTTTATTTTACGGAAATTGCTTTTTAAGGACTACAACAAACAGCTGACATCACTAACCCTAAAATTTACATAAACCCCGCCCCTGAGAACACACATCAAAGGGGTGAGGCCATGTTGGGCTGCTTTAGAGAAGAGGAAGAGTTGTTGTAGTTCACACCGGACTGGCCGCAAATTTGATAAGCAATAGTAAATGATCTGTGGGGTATTTTGAGCTGAAACTTCACGCACACATTCTAGGGACACCAGAGACTTTATTACATTTTGTAAAAGGGGCATAAAAGGTCCCCTTTAAGGTAACTAATACTGGAAGAGTAAGAAAAATGATGAAATGATATATAATAATGATAATAATAAATCATGAGATATGAGAAAGCACAAATACAACACCCTTCAGGCTCACTATGATTGTCCATTTATGCTGCATCATGAAATAAATCAGGAATCTGGTTGAGTAAAATAAGAGTGAATAAATATATTTATTAAGCATTTATAACACGTGAGTTGAAAATGGCTACTTATTTGGCAGGTATTACGTTAAAGTCTAAACACTTTGTATTAATGCAGTTATAACTACTTATTAATGATTTATAATGCATTTGTAAATTAGTTTACAACAGGAACCTTAACGTAAAGTGTTACCGAAAAGAATAGCACTGTCCATAAAGTGGCACCAATAAAGTTCCATTCAAGCGTCTTGGAGATGTTGCCTCAGTTCTTCTGGATTTAGTCAGTCTTAGTTTTTTCTGTTTCTTCATGTAATCCCAGACGGACTCAATGATGGTGAGATCAGATGTCCGTATGGAGTGTACCAGCTGTTGCCAGACTCCTTGTGCATACAAAAATCTCACTGGATTATTACAATTAATGGCAAAAGGAATGTTTGGAAATATAAACGCCCATCACACTGCAGCAAAACATATATATATATATATATATATATATATATATATATATATATGATATTAAAAAAAATATTAAAAAACAAAACTGGTTTAAAACCATTTTTGGGTGGTTTTAAGACTTTTGCACAGTACATACAAAATAAACATTTAAAAAGCAATGGCCTTCATTATTATCAAATGGAATAATCACTCTTCCTAGAATAAATCCATGAATCCATAATACAGGTAAGAACAGCAGAGTGAACACTTTCTGAAGCACTGCATACTACAATTCACATTCTAATGTGCTCTTAATGCAATGGAAGACTTGGGTTCAGTGGGCAAATATTTGCAATCTCAAGCTCAGACAGTAAAACTGGTCTTTTACTATAAGCCAAAATTACCATCATTTTCAAGAATGAGCCTGATCAATGAAGCGAGAGCAAGTTTTGGCAAGTTTTCACATCTTTTTTTTTTTTTTTTTGGACAATTCTTGCAACATTTTTTGATGGAAGTTTGTGTGCGTAACAGTCAGCAATCTTAGTGTTCTTTTGCCACCCATGTACACTAATTTAGATCTCTGGCTGAGTACAGATGGGACTATTTTTTTAACAGGTTAAAATGAACTCTAATGATGATGAGAGGCACAACCTAATCAATGCAGGTTGTCATAATTGCAGCATGATAAGTGTTTACCGTGTAGATTATGGCACTGCTATGCTTGGTGGAGTGGCACTCCTTGTAGTTTTGACTTAATCAGCATATTGCGATACGAACAGCTGTCTCATTGAGTCAGCTTCAGCTCTGAGAGCACAGCAAACTGTGAGCTGATTATTAATCACTTGAACAGCCAGATTTCAATATTTCACTCTAATCAATGGCCCTATTACTTTGGTTTGAAGTTAGTGAGATCATGAGCTATGAAAGTAAAGCTCAAAACACACACAAGACAAACTCCAATGTCACACTGATACTATGAAAGCATGCCATCTTTTTGTTTTAATTTTCATTTTATGTTTAAACTTTCTATGTGGAACACCAGAGTTTTAATTGAACTAGCAATGTTGCAACATTGCTTTGGATGACTTTCATCTAAAGTAGTCTTAAATTACCCAAGAGAGTGTCTTGGGCCATTACTGCTTGGAAAGATATTTGTAGTACTGTATAATCGTGCCAAGTGTGCCAGGTAAAACCTTGGCTCCCAGATCCACTCAGCACATCTGAACACTGGCCTGAAATGGCACCATCTCAAACAACCCCACAGATTACCTGGCATGTCACAAGACCAAAAAGGATTTTGAGTTTGACAATATTGACCTAGAAAACCTTTTTTTTTTTTTTTTTTTTTCCTGAGATAAAAAGCCATGGAGATCTAAAAGGAATGTTTGGGAGAAGCTAGTTCATCTAGCTGTCAGTCAGGGATGTAAATTGGACGGTTCGTCACGATTCGATACAATATCGATTCTAATAGCCAGCGATACGACATTTTCCGATACCTCAAAAAGTTCTGCAATACGATTACGATACGATTCGATTCAGGGGTATATTGATCAATATTTCGATATTATGATATTACGTGCCTATTTTACACTACCAGTTACATTTTTATTAACTCACAACTGCAACCAAATTATATAACATAAACAATTATTTAAAATTTTCACATCCTGCACCCTGATTGGAACATCCACAAATAAAACAGAAATCAAACCATAATATAATAGCAGCTTATGACATGAAAACAGTCAAGAAAGTATTTTAGGCTTCTGTGCTAAAATGTGTAATGTCAAAAAACTGATAAACAAGGAAATGTTGTATATTGTGTATTGTATATAGGCCTATATTCTATCAAATTAAAAGACATTTCTTTTAAATGTATATTTTTAATGAAGCAACAACATATTATAGGCAGGACAGAACAAGACAGGCTATTCATATTCTTTCATTGTGCAAAAGTATTATAAAGGCTCCAATACAGAGCGACACAAAGCACTTATGCGCATCCAGTGTGCAGAATGATGCGCTTGAAACAACACAGCGCGCAGCGCTCCTACGCAGCATTTTAATGAGCATTTTCTTTTAATTTTAGTTATTGTGTGTGTGAAGAACGATTCATAGCGCTCTATTCTCCAGTGTTGTGATCTAACTAAAAGACGTTGTTTGAGATGTGAGCGCGCTGCTTTTTGCAAGGCTTTAAACACAAGCAAATTATAAACTTAAGTGAAGATTCAGGACAGTGACAGCTCCATCTACTGCGTCTTTCGCAAGTTCTAAAAGGTAGTTTAAACGATAATGCATTGTCATTGTGTGAAAATGTGGAGAGGGCCATTCCACCGGATGGGTGCCATTTCTGTCCCCAGGACATTGTATGTATAAATATGCATGAAAATGATCTCTAAAATGTATTATTAAGCAAAATGTCCTGAACAGTACTCTAACTGCAAATTTACTACTCAGAACACTAAAAAATAGCATGTTACATGTCCCCGCTATCTAAACCTAAACTTTATCATGAAATATAATCATTAAAATCTTTCAGAAATCGTATTATTTTTGCATTGTTGTGTACTATCTGTGCTAAACAAAAAGAAATGTCATAAGAAATCCATAATACGTTATATAAAATACACATTTTAGTCGTGTCCCCAGGTTTTCACTCAGTCCTGTTACCCTCACACATTTTCCCCTCTAAAAAACTTGGAACATTCCACAAGACACATTTTTAACAGGAAGTTGCATCATCTGGATCTTATGCAGGCCATGAGAAGACCAAAAGTAAGTTCTCTCATTTTAATTTCTGTATATTTGATGAAATAGTAACTATGACTGAGAAGGTCAATCTCAACGTACTGTCCTGTTACCTAAATTATTTCTTTGATGTTATTTGTTTATTTTAAAAATATTAACTTTAGGTAAGTCACTAGTATTTGCTCAGTGTCCTCATGCTATTAGCATGTACTCCATGTGGCCATATATTGTGTATTTGATCATTTTTGCTTAAAAACTCAATCCTGTTACTTTCAGTCCTGTTACTTATATGAAAAATAACAGGAGTGAGTTAAGAGTAACAGGAGTGAGTAGAGTCCTCTGTTTTGTTGATTTAATTGTGTGAATATTAGTTGATATAATACTATTCACCTGTATCATGAGTTTTACATGAGTTTTTTTTGGATTTTTAAGATTAGTTTTACAGTATGAATGCCATACATTGCAGGGAGCCAGTCCACCACGACGTGACTTCATCTTTTTGTCTTTTTCTTTCTTATGTTTTGTAGAAGATGGAGAGAACCTATACTTTACAGTTGCCAGAAACACACACCCATGGCATGCTGCAAGGGAAGGAGTGAAACACACCCGCAACCCTCTCTTTTCCCCCCTTTTTGTCTTTCCTTCCCTCTCTCTCTCCTTCTTTCTCTTTCCACCTCGCTGTGATGTACTACTAGCACACAGTACATCCCTTCAAATCTCACTCACAGACATGCACACGGCCATGTACACACTCTCTTTCTCACACGCACACACATACACATATGGACACTCATTCCTGTTACCCAGTGTTCATTCCTGTTACTAAATTTATTTATTTTTCTAAAAAAAATAAATAAAGTTAAACCACTGTTTTCAAAGTTAAGCTTCTGTCTTCTTTTAAATGAAAAAAATGTTTTTCAATTTATTTAAAATAATCACTTTCTTGAGCTGAATACAAAGGAGTTAATTGACATGCTTTTAAACATGCTTTTTAAATGGCACACGAGTTTTGGTAACAGGACTGAGAAAACATGCATTTATCTTCTGCTTAGAAACCTTGAAAAAAAATTAAAGTTGCCTGAGATTGAGCAATTTTGAATAGTTAAATATGTGTAGTATTGGATTCAGTGTTGAAAAAATAACAAGCAAATGTCACCCATTCTGTGGAATGGCCCTAAAACAAAGGTGCCTCTATAAAAAGCCCACAAGTATCGATTTTTTACACGTTGCATCGATGCATCGTATCGTTAGACATTAGATCGATGCATCGATCTGTATCGATGTATTGTTACACCCCCTACTGTCAATCACTGTGCAAGACTATATAAATAGCTACTTATATTCCATATCATGACCGTTCTTCCAGCATTCCTCTCTACAGGCATCACCAACCTTATCCATTTATTAATAACCTAATTGAGTGGTCCAGAGGGAAGGTTAATCATCAAGTCAAGTCTATAGCTCTCTATCTTAGACAGCAAGCCAAATCTGACCTTCACCAAGAAAGATATGAAAATGAAAACTCCTGAAATAATGTTAAATTACATCATTTGGATATGACTGGGGTCAGGGGTGGTATTCTCTTAATTAGCCATGTATGCCTGAGGGCTAACAGCAACTACAGCACCAGGGTTGTTCATTGAAATTCATTTGTCTGTAATTCCCCTTTATGCTGTTTTGTTGTTGTTGTCATAAATTAGGCTTTATCAAAGAACAAAACAAGAGAAATGTTATTGTCATTTTATGATGCTAAATCTGACAGAAAAACAGAACTGTACATGGCACAAACACAACATCTATCCATTCAGGCATTCTCCTATTATGCCCTTTTACAAAGTCTTGATTTTTTATTTTCGGGCTTAACTAGAATAGGTTTTCATGCTTGAATGTTTCAAAAAGCACTGTCCACCGTACCACTGTTGAAGAATTTATCTTCCAGATTATGGCAATAAGGTGTGGGAGTTCATTTTTAGTTAATCTCCTATCCTGAAATGATCTCCCAAAACCTAATGCCAGATTCTGGAAGATAAATTCTTCAAACAGCGGTACAAGAGGATGTGGTGCTGATCCTTCTCAATCTGTCTGTCTATAAAGCCTATATAAATACAGTATTCATGTATTTTACTACACTTCAGCTTGTGATTCTTATTAAGAAGGGGTCATTTCTTAAGATTCTTTACCTAACCTAAGTCTCTGAGATCCTGACACCTTGCTCTTCTGGAGACTCGGGTAGGTTGCAGCTCTGGAAAATGGTGGCACTGGAGACTAAAGAGTTCCTGATGGTTTCATTCTTAATTCTTTTGCAGTTAACATGTGTCTTTTCTTCTCCACCTGTTTTTGTCTGACCCTGCTGACCCAATGAGCATTTTGCTATCCATTGGTCATGCCTTGTCTTTGCAATTTCTAGTATTGCATTAGTATTTCATCCTTCTCATGGGCATTTAATAATTTTTGACTTTTCAGTCTGAGTTAAATCTCTTTTTGGCTCATTTTGCCTATAAAAGAAAACCTGCCTAATAATTATGCACGCCATAATTTTTCATAATTTACTTGCAAATTGGTAAAATATGCTTCAGAAAAGATCAGAAAATCAACTTGCCTGTTAATTCTGCACACGGTGTAAGTCAACCAGGCCCTGCCCCTTTATTCTGCATATGCCTTGGATGGGAATTATTTAAATGAGGAATATTGTGACGTGTTCTTTCCCAGAAGAAAACTCAAGACTACAATGGAGGCGTTTCAGGGAGTTCAGAAACACTGACACTGATATAGAGAAGAACTCCCGCTGGAGGGACTTTGCAGAGCTTTTTCATGCTCAAACAGCAACACTGCACACTATTGAACATGTAAAAAAAGCACAATAGGTCCTTTTTAACTGGTCGCAGTGGTGCTGGAGCCTATCCCAGCATCTCAGGCCAGTCTATCACAGCATAAACAATATACTGATTTAAAAAATAACTCCGATATCATTCAATTTAAGCTTCAGTCCAAAAGGAATAATCACCCAATAATGAGAATGTTGTCATTTTACTCATATGAATATACTCTATATGAAGACAGTTCACAGTGACTATGGCTGCCTAAAAAAATATAGCTTCATGTGAGGAACAGAAGGAAACTCATATTCCCCAACATACTCTGAATAGTTTTTGTCATGAGATTTTAAAATGGCATGCGAATGCAATGCACCAGATTTGACCACATACCACTGGTTCTCCCTTGTTGTAGCTGAACATGATGCATCAGCGTAAAAAAATGCAAAATAGAAATATTTGAGAGCTGTGGCAAAGGGAAATCAACTTAAATTTCAGTCTGGTCCTCTGATCACATGGGTAGAACATTTGCACTGCTTTTATCTTTTTTTCCCTCTTTGAAATTTGATAGACATGGTCATTATGAAATGTCATTATATGACTAGGAGCTGCATGAAGAAATTCTCCTTTTGTTTTTCTTAGAAACATTAACAGCAAACAGGTTTGGAACGATGCACTATTTCTTTAAGGTCTGCTATGGGATTTCTGTCTTGAAAAGTTTGCAGTTGTACATTATGCAATTGTATTTCTATGTTAATGCATGCTTAAAGTCATTAGTTTGTTCATCAGTATATGATTAATTCTCATACTGATGAAATGAGTGATGGCTGTGTGTAGACTTTTTATTAAATCAATCTGTATATTTGCTCAGTGAAGCTGCTTCCTGAATCACTGTTCTTGATTGCAGACTATCTTTAGATGGCAGTATTCAACCACAATACAAATCCCACAAGGCCTTTTGAGATCTAAAATTATTAAAATAAATAAATAAAACAAACAAAACATAACACAGAATATAAAGAATGCTACTGCAATATGTTTATATCATCATTACTTTAAAACCATGATGTGTAATATCCAGTGAACTGAAATGTGAATATTAATAAAAAATTAAAGTAAAAGGAAAAAAAAAAGTTAAAGTAAAGTAAAAGTAAAGTTGAAATTACACTTAAAAACTATAATTTATTCAAATTCACAAGTGCAAAACTTGAAAAGAATAGCATTTTATAATGTTTCGTTCCCACTTTATATTAAGTGTCCTTAATATGTACTAAAGTTTAAATTAATCATTTGATACAATGCACTTATTGTGTACATACGTGTTTTACATTGTACTTATATTTAAAAAATACCTGCATGTAATTACATCTGTAATCCATTCATCCATCTTCCTAGCGTTATTCCTGCTCATTTGCAGGGTCCGTTTTAATTACATCTGTAATGAATTTCTGTAATTACATCTATACACTGTTGATCTTCTCTTACACCTTAACCCACCCTTAAACCTACCCATACCACCAAACCTGTCCCTAACCGTAGCCGTATCCACCTCAATAGCAGCACAAGTGTTTTGTAATACAACATGAACACAATAAGTACTTTGTACACTCTAAAAAATGCTGGGTTAAAAATATCCCAAGTTGGGTTAAAAATTATGGAAGCACATGTGTAGCAATATTCAATTTAAAATGTAATATGCAAAATGGCAATGCATTCCTGTATTTAAATTTACATTTTCCATACTATATGTGCAATATTTGGAGCAAAATGATCATTCAAATTCAATAATATAATTTACATTTGCTGTTTCCTACACTAGTTTAAAAAAAATAATAATTTAAATATATTTAAATTAAAATAAAAATGTATTACAGAAATGATTATATATGTTTAAAATGGCCATTTTAATGTTATTTTTTTAATTGCAATTTGCACTCACAGTTAAGACAATTGCGATTGCATTTTTTATTGAATGTCCCGCAATGAATGTAGCAAAATTCAATGTGGATTTGAAAAGGCATTCTGAGCCGATCACGCCTCCGCCCTGCCCTGTCAATCACTGCGTCAAGGTGGGGCCAGGTGTTGTAAACATGGCGGCAGCAGAGCTAAAAAGAGTGAGGCATAAACTGGCAGATGAAGCGGAGCAAGAACAGAGAAATGTCAGCGATTCTGTGCGTCTGTCAGTCACAGAACCAGTACATTATTAGAATTATAGATATTTATGTTTAGGACGACTCGCAGAGAACGCGTCTGGCGCTCGTGCACCTTATCGTGAGGTGAGCGCGCTCGCGTGTCTGTAAAAGTGCTGAAACGGATGCGTTACTTACTCATAGAAATAATCTTAGACAAGCTGTCCGAGATTATTGCTTGCTATATCAGTATGTTTTTCTCTTTTTATCGTTCTGATTATTGTTTATGCATCATTTATAGGCCTATTAATAAAACAATGTGTAGTCAATATGGATTCTAATGAGTGTTATTTATAGCTTAATAATAATAATAATAGTAATATTAATAATTTTGTTCCCAAAAAAATAACCATCTTTCACATCTTAGAAAGCACTTTGGTGTGATTGTGTGGAGGATATTTTCTTGGCACACTTTGGGCCCTTTAGTACCAAAGGACCATATGCACGGAGCATTCTTTAGAACGTCCGCAATAATATAATCCAGCTGGAAAACTTCCCGTGAAATGTCACTTGTTGGTGTGTCGGTATCTTTAATGTCCTGAGGTAGCTTTAACAACATCAATAGTGTAATACTTAGTTTATAATCAGAATATAGTCACTTAAATAGTCAGGCTTAGCGTTAATTTAGGCTATTTATTCAAACGTAAGACAACATAAAAAAGACGCATCCCTCAGTGTTCCTCCTCAGCAAAATTCAAGTCGACTAAATGTCAACACACTGTAATTTAAGGATTTATTGTGCACTTTGATTCATTGAACAAAATGAGAGCTTGTGCTGCACTGACTGACAGCTTCAGTAAGTGAGGAAGTTTTCTGTAATTCGAGCACAATAAAAGTTATTGTTTTTCATGGGACTTTATACTTCACCTTGACAACATTTATTTTTAAACCTATTAATATTTATTCAAAAGCAAAACGTGGAAAAAATATTACAGGAAATGTCTAATATGAGCCTCCTCTGCCACCATCTGCTGGTTAAAGTGGTAATTAATGTGCTCTTTATTTTTAATCAAATCAAATGTTGGATTTCCTACATCTTGAAACATTAATCTCGGACAGCTTGTCTAAGATTATTTCTATGAGTAAGTAACCTGTTGTAAAGCACCACTCATTCGACGCATCCGTTTCAGCACTTTTACAGACACGCGAGCGCGCTCACCTCACGATAAGGTGCACGAGTGCCAGGCGCGTTCTCTGCGAGTCGTCCTAAACATAAATATCTATGCTTTTAATAACGTACTGGTTCTGTGACTGACAGACGCACAGAATCACTGACATTTCTCTGTTCTTGCTCCGCTTCATCTGCCAGTTTATGCCTCACTCTTCTTAGCTCTGCTGCCGCCATGTTTACAACACCTGGCTCCATTGGCGGAGTAGGCGGGGAATTCACATTTTCTAATTTTATTTGTCTTATCCTATTATTTTAGTGAGTAGAATGAGTAAATTAGTGCTAAATAATTTTGAAATACTATACTAAAAAACCAAGAAACCCATTCAAGTCCCAGCTCGTGAATCTTATCGCAGTGGTACGCGAGATGACACACTTCTCGTTCTGTTCCCGCTAGAGTTTATGCTTGTGCTAAATAACAGGCTAACTAAACTAAATGTATATTTATTAATCGTTCTTTTTTTTTCAACTAAAGGAGAATGGGCTCTAGCCTCTAACTCTGACGCTTCAGAGGCACAACTCAGAAAAGAGGCGGCTTCCTCTGCATTAGTTAGGTAAGTTAGGCCTAAGATGCCAAGAGGCCATTTTTAACGTAGAAGATATGATACATGTCTTTTATGAAATGTAGAGTATATGTTAGATATATAGCCACCATAGACATTTAGACTCCCCAAAGTTTCCCCAAAAATTAGAAATGTGTCCCTCACTATTCGTCCCTCACTGCTGTACTTCATTACGCGCAGCTCTGTTTGTTATTTGAAGGACAAAAAGTTTTAAAAGTTTTTAGGTTGCTCTGTCTCAATAGTCTAACAGCGCTCGTCAATGTCAAAATGAGTGGCCAATCAAATCAAAGAAGGCGGGTCTTCTTACAGAAGACAAGTATTCCAGCACAACGCTTTAGTTTTATCTCTGAAAGAGTGCGTGGAAAGTGGCAGCTAAACATTAAAATGTACCTGCTGAACGACCGACAGTTATATCCAGGGATGGAAGCAACTCAACTTTTTAAAAAATGTCACTGTTTTGAATGTAAAATATGATATAATTTACATTTGATTCATGTAACTCATAATTGAATGTGACGAGACAAGAAACGTTTTGCGTTTGCGACATATCAGATATAAGTAAGAGTGAATATGTGCATATTTTAAAACAAAACCGTATTTGCAAGTAGTTTAAATTGATTAGGACTACTTCACAACTGCAGTAGAACTTATTTTACAATTTTTACTTTTATTTATACCCCCGCACGTCTGCCGGTAGGTGCCTCCCCGAGCGCAAATGTGAAACGGTGGAGACGTAATCGGCTCAGAATGCATTTTCAAATCCACATTGAATTTTGCTACATTCATTGCGGGACATTTAATGAAAATGCAGTTGCAAGTGTCTTAACTGTGAGTGCAAATTGCAATTAAAAAAATAAAAATTAAATAGTCATTTTGCTACAATTTTTTCTTGAACATTTTAAACATATAATCATTTCTGTAATACATTTTCATTTTAATTTTGCAACTTATAAAGCGTTAAAATGTATGTTTAAATTATATTTTAAAACTAGTGTATATAGTCCATATTTAACCCATCTTGGCTTGTTTTTAACCCAGCGTTTGTACAGTGTACCTAACACAGTTAAAGACACGTAATTTACAGTGTGTCCAATGTTTCACATGAAGAAAAACAAATAGAAATACATAAGGACTCACTGAATGAAAGATGACTTAACATGATTTTCTTAACAAAAAACAACTGCGTCACAGATGGAGTCACCAAAATCACCAATGAATAAATGGAAGAAAGGAAATCACATGCGTTTGGAACAAAATGACGGTAAATATATCATGATTGGATTTTCATTTTCTGAGTAGACAGTTCTGACTAGCCACAATTTTGTCTATATCATTCATCGGTATACATCTTATTTCCTTGATGGGCAGTGAAAGAGACCTTATCCAGATGTTATCAATTAGGTTTGGACGAGTCCCACATTTACTAATCGTTTAAATGGAGTGGACAAAGAGTGTTAATATTGTCTGCAGGATATTTCTGATGAGAATATTGGGCTTTGACGTTATCACAGGCGTTTAAAGATAAACATAATAGGATACTCGTCTTTCTGCTAATCCCGCTGAAGACACATATTAAACACACGGCATCACCTGTGCCTAATGATCTGCCTTTGATAAATACCTCTGAATCTAATTAAAAGCCTGACCTCCCATAGTGCATGTTTTTCCATGAATTATTTATAGGGATGGATTTACATGAATCACATTTATCTAACAAGGTGTATAAATGTGAATCATCTTTATAATTGTGTCTCTTCACTGCAAGGGGGCTTTTAAGAGGGCAGTGAATTAAGAGAAGACCTGATATCAGCACTGTTATGTGGTAAGTGTATCTGAAAATGTATCAGAATTTTGCAGGATGGAGTAAAGTAAAGAAGACGAAAAACAACTGGCTTAGTCACACAGAAACTTTTTAAAACATCTGACATTCTGATCATAAAAGTTTCCAAGGATCATCTCGGCTAAGTATGTAACCCTTGTTCCCTGAAGGAGGGAACGGAGACGTTACGAATGGGGTCTCGCCTGAGAGCCCTTGGTACGCTGAGTTCCTTTGTCTGCGGAATTTGCATCACAAGCTCCGCCCCGCTCTGTGGGTATATAAGGAGCAGCGCGAGCGTTATCGCTTCGCTAAGTACAGCGATTGTGGCAAGGGGACGTAACGTCTCCATTCTATCCTACAGGGAACAAGGGTTATATACATAACCGAGATGTCCCCTTTCAGTCAGTCATGTTCAACGTTACATCAGAACGTTGACGAATGGGGTCCCTTCCAAAATGCCACAATGTCTTCCAGCACCCTGCGTAAGTCATAGCACCCTGCATAAGTCATGGCACCCTGTCGTGAGGGCCAGCACGAGCGAAGGGCTAGACTTAACACATAAGTATACTGGGTATGCACATTCCATCTGGAAGTATGCTAACAGGCTGCTTGCTCGTAGGAAGGTCTTACAAAAGGACCTATGTACTCTGAGGTAACCCAGCCAACAGGGTGGACACGTTCAAGTCAGTGATAGCAAGTGTAGTCTTGCCAAGGGAAAGACATGTGCTACCGAAGGAGGCTTACCGTGGAAATACACACATGGGATTGCCCAGAGGGGGAATCACAACACATGGAGGCACCTAGTCTGACACGAGGGCTGACACAGGTGTTAGGCATCAACAGTGCTGGAGGAACCCAGGAACCCAACTCTCACGTGATCCTGAGACCCCGGCCTGGATATGTGCCCAAAGTTTTCACCACTCCCTTTAGGGACCAGGTGGTGAACTTGCAAGCTTTGCCCTTGGAGGAGGCAGACCCAGCCTTGGCGCTGCTGTGTCCAGCACGTGCTCTCCGCGTTTACGTAGACAGAACTCAGTGCTTTAGTCTGTTACGGAGGCCAGCAGAAGGCAAAGGCTGTTTCCAAGCAGAGGCTTTAGTTGAAGTGATAGTAATTACTGTCTGAGTTGGCAAGATATTTAAACCTTCCGCGTCCCTTCCAGAACCCATACATGCAGGTTCCAAAGATCTGGCTGTGGGTGCCAGAAAGAAGGTCCTTCCTCAGAGAAATTGGCCAGGGAGGGGCTGTCGCGAGGAGTACGAGATCGGAGAACCGGAGTGATTGTCACTTGGTACATGCCCTGTTGCCATGCCGATCTCGGAGCTTGGCCGTGAAGCCAGTGCTGAAGCCTCTGAAATAATTTCAGTGGAACCGCCCTCTTTCCCTCGAATTGACTCAGGCAGTTCAGCAGTGACTGAGTACGCTTGCTTGTAAGCTGCACGAACGTGGCGACCGAGTCTATTTCCATACTGAGAAAAGAGATCCTCTGCATGGGGGAGAGTTTGCTCTTTTCCCAGTTGATCAGAAGGCCCAGACGGGCGAGGTGCCTGAGCACCAGGTCCCTGTGTTCGCACAACTCTTCTCAAGAGTGAGCTAGAATCAGCCAGTCATTGAGGTAGTTGAGGATGCGAACACCCTGGTCCCTGAGTGGAGCAAGATGCCCCTCCACAATCTTTGTGAAGACATGGGGAGACAGGGACAATCCGAATGGGAAAATCTTGTACTGGTATGCCTGCCCCTTGAAAACAAACCGAAGGAATGGTCTGTGCCGAGGAAGAATGGAGACATGAAAGTATGCATCCTTCAGGTCGATCGCTGCAAACCAATCCATAGGACGAATGCTTTCGAAGATGTGCTTGGGTGTTAACATAGAATTAGAACTAGAACTGGTTGTAACCCTCCGGTTTTCTTAAGTGCGATAAAGTAGGGGGTTTAAAACCCGAACTTCATGTCAGCTGGCGGGACCTGCTCGATTGCACCCTTCGCCAGCTCAGGATCAGACTCGGGCAGCGCTGTCATCCCAGAAGGAGGCAACACCATGAAATCCTCATCTCCCAAGGACTCAAGCCCACCTTGTGATGCAGCAATGGACATCTGGTCATCCGCCGGAGCCCCGAATGAAATGCTAGATCCCTGCCGAGAAGGACCAGCAAACTGACCCGGAAGCTCCACAGCTTGCGGTGTGTGAGAGGGTTGTGTGGCCAGAGAAGATGGTCTCATCAGGGAAGCCCACACAATCACCCTGGCCATCAGCCAAAGTAGCCCTCTCACGAGAAGAGGAGCTAGATTGGGGTATGACAGAGTGGACTCTACTCATCAGAGGTAAATGAGTCTCGATCGCAACACCGAGATGGTCATCTTCCACAAACGCAGCTTCAGTGTGTTGAAAGCCCAGACACGTGAAACAGTGCTCGTGGCTGTCAGACGGAGCCAGAAACCGACCGCATCCAGAATCGCACTGAATGACATCAGAATTGCGGAATGACATCTTTAAAAAGATACAGTGTCACACCCCTGCTGCTCTGTCAGAGAAATTTTAGCTCTTTTCAGTTGTGCTAAAGCATACAGGGGAGATTGAGAGCACAGCAGGGACCAAGGTACTCAGCGTACCATTGGCTCATTTTTGTACCACTCAAAGGTGATTGGGCTCTTAGCTGACACCCCATTCGTCAGGCAGTTCTGACGTAACGTCAAACGTGACTGACTGAAAGGGAACCACAATTCCTACACAGACATCTTGATTAGGTCGGTCAGTTTTACCAACCTAAACTAGTGTGATTTTTTTTTAAAAAAAAAAAAAAAAAAGCAAAATAATGTAGTCTTTTCCCATGACCTGCAAGCAAATTCAGTAATTTTCCTACCATCTAAGCAATTCTGTCTTCCACCTTCATGTTTTTGTGTCACTATATAGGCAACACACATTGCCAAAGTGCACTTACTGATAGCAGACAGCACAAAATGCATGAGGATTCCATCATACAGGACACATTCTTGCATTCTTTAAACATAAATTTAAACATAATGTGGATGGAATGTGTCCTGAACAATTCCTATTGTAATTGAACCTCGGACGGAATGACAAACTCAATATTATGTATTGCTGTGGGCTGTGATAGGAAATAACATGATTTTATTCTGTGTAAGATACAAATAGAACTGGTGAGTAATACATAATCCCTTAAAATGAAGGAAAAATCCAAAAACATTATATTTATATTTTTTTGTGTCAGAAACCACTGAATTGACAATTGAATTCTCTCCCCAAAATTGGCTTTAGTCAATATATGTGGGGTCCAAGATATTAAAAGCCCATAAACTAATCTGAAGCCAATGGTATTCTTTTAAAGCAAATCTTTGTAAAGCTTCAATTTCATGTTTAAGACAGGAGACGGAGGTGTACATGCTCTGTGTGGATTGTTCGTAATGCATTAAGCTATCTTATTTTCAGTATAATTAGATGATGACAGCACTACACCACAACAGTATTGTGACAGGTTGTCTAGGGCAATTTGCGTTGTCTACCTCCAAACAACTTTTTCATAGACTAGTCTTCCATTATGTACTGCTCTGTTTCACATGTTAAATGTCAAACGATACAAGGTTAAAAAAAGTAGTCAGTATAGTTAATGCTAAAGTCTCTCTTTTCATTTCTGGTTACTCTTTATTTCAACAGTCCACTTTAGACATTCTACTAACTATAAGTAACTTTATAACTACATGTCAACTAACTCTCATTAGAATGTTAGTAGACTTTTAGGTTTGGGTTAGTAGAATAAGTTGACATGTAGTTATTTATAGTCAGTAGAATGTCTGTTGGGGGAGCATCAAAATCAAGTGTCAGATATTAAAGTGATAGTTCACCCTAAAATAAAAATTCTGTCATCATTTACTTACCCTCTAGTTGTTCTAAACCTGCATGAAATTCATTCTTTTGCTGAACACAAAAGAAGATATTTTGAAGAATGTCGGTAACGATCGTGGTTGCGGAATAAATTTACGCAACCTCTGTGTGACAATACAAAGTCTTCTAATAGAAAAGCATTAATATAATTTGGAATTATTGGAATTACTATTAGGAATTTAATGAAAATTAAACCAACATTTGGCACGAGTGACCAAAGGTTTGGCTATAGCAGTCCAACCATGAACATTGACTCTGTGGAGCTCCTGACAAACAGGTTTGGTAGAAACAGGAGAGTCGATGTGTGCATTTAATTCTGCAGTGAGTTGGACAGCTGTGGTTTTATGTTTTTTGGATACAATTCGGGTTAGTACCCAAACATCCCTTTCAGACAGCTTCCTCTTGCAGATGGATGCAGTTAGTCCTTCATGGTGGTATGCCGACATTATCCTGGACAGCATAGCTCACGATACACCAAAAAGATTTGCTGTCCTGGTCACCGATGAGCCAGCGAGACACGCACCAACAATTTGTCTTCTTTTGAACTCTGATATGTCTCCCATTGGTTTGTGTGGATTGCAAAAACTCCTACTGATGGAATGTAAAATCAGTGAAGATTGGCATATATAGGCGTGAAACCTCCAACACTGTTGCCCAGTGTTTCAGTTTCATTGTCCAACCCCTGTTATACAAAATAATGTAATTAGTCATTCCTCATTGCATGCATGCAAAATCTGTAATAAGGAATTTTCCTACCATCTAAGCAATTCCATCTTCCACCTTCATGTTTTTCTGATTCCGTAGTCACTACTACAGGGAGCAAACATTGCCAAAGCTCACTTACTGAGAGCAGACAGCACATAATGCATGAGGATTCGATCACACAGGATACATTCTAATGTTCAAAACAGTGATGTCACACAATTTAAACATGCTGCAGATAGAATGCAAGAACACTTAATTGAATATTAATTAATATTAATTAATTAATTTAGTACACTAGATTAGGTAAAATAAACCATGCGTATGAACTGACATTATCTTGATTTGTGCTTATAGGTGAAAGTGCAATAATTCTGATGAAATGTAAAACTAAATTTCTCAAATGACAACAATCGTGATTATAATTCTGTGCAAAATAATCGTGATTATCAATCTAATCATTATACAGCATGATGAAAGGTTGACTAAATATGATAAAAACTAAAAAGTACATTCGACACAGGACTAAGACTTATATATATACAGTATGTTACCTTATAGGCCTAAATAAATAAATACAAAATCAGTTATATAATTAAATAGCATATTAATAAATAGTGAGTACTCTTAGAAAGCATGCATTTGAGGTGATCTGAAAAGGCAAGGTTAGCCCCATGGATTGGGTCATTTGTGAAGCGCTGGCCCTCCTGCAGCACTGGGGAGTTGATGTGTCAAAGTCATCCAAGGGGTACAGTGACACCTCGACTGCAGCCCACACGCCACTCATTAAGACATGGCTGATGGCGTGCATGGTAGCCTGTGGCATTATTGATGAACCCAACACCCTTAATTGTCTCTGTGTGTCTCCTGCATATGGCTCAAACTTCTGCTGTCACACAATCTATTTCTCTCAGTTATTTGCATAAAGATTCAATCCCACAAGCCACAGCAACAGCTGGCCTGAATCCAGGTGTATCAAAACACTAGATTAAGCGCTCCATGCTTCTCTCTGTATCTCGAAATGAACCTTTGAGCCAGTTGGAGACTCAAACTGTTTTTCTGTTCTTCATTTGCCAGGTCCTCTGAGCGAATTGATAAAGACTTCATTTCCTCATTAGCGGAGTCTGTTTAGGGAAAAGCTAATGGGCTTCGTGCACAGGGGAGGAGCTTTTTACATGATATTCCACTAACTGATTTGTTTGCTATAAAAAAATGTGGGGTTAAAACTTATTTTGCAAATTAATTACAATTACATAAAACATCACTTACCATGGAAGCTTGTTTCCGCCATGGAATAAGACAATTTAAAAGATAATTGTCATTTTTTCCCTTACAATTCTGACTTTTTCTTGCAATTCCAAGTTTACATCTCACAATTCGGACTTTATAACTCACAATTGAGAGTTTATATCTCACAATTCTGAGGAAAAAATCAGAACTGCGAGATAAGTCGCAATTATTGCGACTTTTTTATTCAGTGGCAGAAACAAGCTTCCATAACTTACTTTAGGTAGGACACAAGCATGTGTAAAAGCATGATGAGTATATCACGCCACAAGTTATATAGAATGAGACAAAAATAAATAAATCGATAAATAAAAACCACAACAAATCTGTAACCAAGTTCCACTTAATGATAATGTTGGTCATAATCTCTTGCACTCCCTTTCTGATAGGCTTGGCCACTACTCTTGAGAAATGAATAGCTAGATACTAATCTGACTTTCCTTCAGTGTAAAACTATAAAGTCATTACTGATGATTCTGCTATTTCTGGGAGTTCAGTACGCAGTTTACATGTATTTTGGTTGACTGCCATACTGTACCTACCAAAAACCCATACAGTAAAATGGGTTAGGCTACACTTTATTTTAATGGTCCCTTTTACACATTCTGTCGACTATACTCTCATTAGAGTGTTAAAATGTTAGTTCACCCAAAAATAAAAAAATATATATTGTAATTTATTACTCACCCTCATGTCGTTCCACACCCGTAAGACCTTCGTTCATCTTCAGAATACGAATTAAGATATTTTTGATGAAATCCGATGGCTCAGTGAGGCCTCCATTGCCAGCAATGTTGCTGCACCTCTCAAGATCAATAAAAGTACTAAAAACATATTTGAAACAGTTCATGTGAGTAGTTCTACCTTAATATTATAAAGTGACGAGAATACTTTTTGTGCGGCAAAAAAAAAAAAAAAAACACTTTTCAACAATTTCAACTTTTCAAAACAGTGCTTCGGAGCTTTACGAATTGAATCAGTGGTTCGGAGTGCCAAAGTCAGGTGATTTTTTTAGCAGTTTAACAGTTTGATACACAATCCGAATTACTGAATCATATCACAGATTCGTAAAGTTCAGAAGCAGTGTTTTGAAATCAGCCATCACTAGATATTGTTGAAACTTTATTTTTTTTATTTTTATTTTTGGCGCACAAAAAGTATTCTCGTCACTTTATAATTTTAAGGTTGAACCAGTGAACTCACATTAAACGTTTTAAATATGTTTGTAGTACATTTATGGATTTTGAGAGGTGCAGTAACATTGCTGCCAATGCAGGCCTCACTGAGCCATCAGATTTCATCAAAAATATCTTAATTTGTGTTCTGAAGATGAACGAAGGTCTTAGGGGTGTAGAATGACATGATGAGAGTGAGTAATTAATAAATGACATTATTTTCATTTTTGGGTGAACTAACCCTTTAATAGAATACTAGTAGTCTGGTAGGGTTAGGGTTAGAATAAGTTTAAGGGGGGGGGGGGGTGTAATGCTGTTTCATGCATTCTGACTTATTTACACTGTTAAAGAGTTGCATTCTCATGCTAAACATGGCCAAAGTTTCAAAACACTATTCTGAGAGTTTTTTCTAGTTTGGCTTTATCACGTAACAAAGAGAGGAATTCTTTGTATGGGCACCTCTCCCTGATAAGCGTGCACACACCCATTAACGCATTTCCTGGATTTCGGTGATGAATACTTTGTAAACAAGTCCCAGTTCGGCTCTGGATTTGCAGATCGCGGGTGGTGAGTAAAGCTGCATCAGATGTCTGTGTTTTGTTGGCAATCGGCGCGCAAGTGCATAAAACGTAAAGAACAAACGTTTTTGCTCCCTTTTTATTTATAATGATGTCACAGCTTGCAGATGATCTCTACACAAAAGCTGCGTGCGCTCGTGACTCTTTAGCTCCGCCCACGGCACTGACGGCAGGCACGCCTCCAGGAGCTCAGCTTTTTTCGGAAAGACTCGGTTTAGCGTAGCTATCTTTTATAAATGTGATAAAGCGAAAGACTTTTCGGAGATATGAATGATGCATTGTTACTCTATATGTACTCAAGATTAACATGAGATTGGCAGAAACTGTGTGTGATACCCCCCCTTTCACATGTACTTGCAAAGCTACTTATAGTTAGTAGAATGTTTGTTGGGGGAGCATCGAAATAAACAGCAGATATTAAGCAGACAGTCTACTAATACTCTAATGAGAGATAATTGACACATAGGTGCAACATTACTTATAGTCAACAGAATGTTCAAAGGAGACCATCAAAATAAAGTGTTACAGTAAGACGTTCAGGTCTTGTATTGTCACACACCATTATGGATACAGGAGCATAACTAAACGAATGGCGTCCTGGATGTTGTTTCATGCTGAGCATCCATACCTGGTAAAACCCTTCTTACTTAACATTGGTGTTAATCTGAACTATTTTAATCTTATTTACTGAGGCAGAGCAGCCTACTTTAAAGCTAATTTGATGCTCCATGGTCATGTAGGTGACTGCTGAGGGGAGACCATCTCCAGCTGCTTTTAATTTCTTACCCACAGGGGCAGAACTGGGGCACAGAAACACTTCCTTTTTTTTTTTTTTTTTTGGACAGTCATGTGTCGTACTCTTTCAAGGCTTCTAAATCTAAATCATTTTACCTGAATAACAGACAAATTAGCATACCCTTACGAAAAATAAGTTTATTCAAGTGTGCTATTAGTATACTTCTTTTAAACTATAAGAAAGTATACTTTCAGCCTACTTTTTATGTACTTCTCAAAATATACTAATATGCAAGGTATGCATGTGCATATGGGCCCGCTATTATGGGCTTAACCCAAAAGTATACTTCGGGCATCCGCATCGCAAAATCTTCGTCATTAGGAGGGTTCGCGGACATCCGCACTCCCTGTCCACGTGCAGTCCAATTTTTGTGTACTCCACGACAGCCCATGCGAGAGTGAATTGAGTGCTTGAAAACAAAAGTCCACTAGACGCAGTGCACATGCCGAACGCGTCTGTGCGCGAGACAGAACCCGTGTACATGTTCAGAAAAATTAAGTATAATAGAAATGATGTTGTCAAAAACTTGCTATAGCCTATCTATGTTAAATGTACTGAAAATAATTAAGAATCTGAATAAATGGACCATAAAATGGGTTTCTGAAACTTATGCATGCAGTAATGTAAGTAGTACCGAATTTTAAATGAGTCATATTGGTTTTCTGAAAAACGACTATGTCTGCACATTTTAAGATACTGCACAAGATGTGAATAAATGTAACTCGTACTCGCTGGGGAGGATACTCTTTATTCAGCGAAATAAAATGCAAATAAAACGTGATGGAAAAATATTTAGAGAAGAAACTTATAGTAAATTTATTAGCAAAAAAACATGTGCATTAAAAAAGTCTGTGACAGAATAATTAATTAATAACTGGAATAATCTTCGGACTCATCGCACCAAAAAATGATGCTATGATCATTCTGAAATTCCAAAGCCAGAGTCGAATCGGTTGAATTCAAACGTAGACTGTATTGAAAAGCCGTTTTTCAAAATGATGGAGGAGCGCATATAGTAATGTAGTGCTGTTGTTGTTGTCATTCCTAGAAATGTTTTTTACCATTTTTGTCTGCATGTTAGTGATAATATCTTATTCATATTAAAGCCTTGGGACTCATTCGCATAAGACGCACATCCCGGGGCTGAATTGCTACGCCACTGCACTGACTGAATTTTACAGCTATACATATTTTCACGAAGCGGCAGCCTCCCCCAGTTTCTCTTGAAGCCAATACGGAAGTGACTTAAACTGCGATTCATCGACTGGCCGCTAGGGACAGGCTCCAAAAGAGAGCAGAATCTCATTGAGTCCCATGTTAAAATGGCCAACTTTACAGCAGAGAAAAAAAAAAAAAAAAAACATGTTTACAGCTGGTACAAATTGTGGTTTTGGTCTATATGGCTAATTTTGCCCTTCATGACAACTCTGAGGGGGGTGAATTTTTTTATAACTCATCCGTTTAAATTATATTAAGCCTTAAAGTTCTGCATAATTAAGGGGCGTGGTCACTTGAGTGACAGGTTTGCCACTGCTGTCTGTGAGCCATCACTTTATCTCAGCTAATTTCAGCCGTTGAATTTGGCATCTCTGCCACATTTGTGCTTTTTTTCGGGATTATTTTATGCAATTATAAAATAGTAATATATACAAGAGACTCAAGAGGTGCGTCTGTGTACATGTGCACGCATGCGGAAGATAAACAGAACACACTGTTGTTGGATCGTGGCATTAGCTAAAAGTTTTGTTCCTGAGATTTACTACAGTGACAATGGCGGGAGGACATAAAACTGCTGCATCATATACAGTTTTACAACATGAACGCTGCTCGGGTTGCATAATTTCTTAAAGAACGATGATAGAGAGCAGATCATTCAGAAGAAATGTGATGCAAACAATGGATTATATATCAATATTTCATGGATTTAACGCTTTTGTGGACAAAAAGTACTGTTTTTGTTTTTCAGTGGACACTCATGGACATTTTACCCAAGTGCAACAGATTTCATTATAAAGGTATGAAGTTTCGTTTAATTTTTCATGTTGTTATTTGCACACCCGACGCAAATTACAATATTACTGTTACTGGAGCATCTATATCGTAAAAAAGACACTGTAGATTGACAGTAAATCTTTAGAACTTTCTAATGATATAACTTGTTATCTTTATTAATATTTTAGATAGTATCTAAGATATAGATAGCTAACATGATCACGTCGAGCTAGGCAGTTCCAACCATGTCCTGCCCCATTTTCAAATATCTAGGAGTGACGCGCTGCTAAGATGGCAGCGGCCTCATTTTCTCTTCAAAAATGCTCTTCAGAAATCTACAGTGACGTCACAGACACTACGTCCATATTTTTTTTTTTTTACAGTCTATGGTTTTCACTGTTATACAGTAGGGGGCGCTGTTACGCTTCTTCTAGTACAGAATCTCTGATCAAAACACAGGTGAAGAAGAAGCAGAAACAAGTAATAGAAGATTGGTCATGCAAATGTAAAATAACACAATCATCAAACATTAAACAACATAAATCAAAACTAGTAGTAAACTTACTTACTAAAAAAAGTATACTTGAACATTACTTGTACACTTAATAAAATGAACTTGAAGTATACTTCTTTTTCGTAAGGGTATTATGAAAGTTGAAAGAATATCCCACATCTGACATATGATATTAGAGTTTTATTTTGAAGCAGTTAGCAAAATACTAATTTGAAACCATTTTGAAATAGGTATTTGAAACCATCCACTGCATGAGCTGAGTTGAGTTTTTTGTTTTAATTGTTTTTTAAAGACTGGCCCGTCGACCTTTATCTGCTTCATTGATTTTTTTTTTTTTTTTTTTTTATTACTTTATTTCGAGCCATGAAAAATAAAACTATTGTACACAGGACAATAAATATATTGTACAATATTATACATTATACCCACACTGGGTAGAAAAAACAAACAAAAGAAACAATCGGAATAACAGTATCTATAAATATATTTCAAACATGTTCACAGTTTGTATATTATTATAGCTCAAAAAGGAGTGGGAAGAAGACAAACTTATTTAACCCCACCCCCTATTCATTCTAATGAATGGTTACTAATATAAAGAACAATATACAATATCTGACATATATCATACAATATACCTTAATAATTACATCTAAGTATAGTACACACATATGCAATGTAGAGGTTTCTACTTTATTTAGTTAAACAGATTATAAAAGTTGTATAAAGGCTTCCAAGACTTTATCATTCATACCATATTTTGTTCTAAATATAGAGTGAATTCAGGTAAATTTTTTACCAGTCATCTCAAAGACAAAAGTGTCCCAATTTATACTTTACGGTTTTTGAGTGCAAAGTCAAAAAATATATTTGCTCACATCACAGTCTCAATCCATTTCATTACAAAAACTTATTTTACACTCCACATTGATTATGGAGTGGTTCATTTTCATATTTGCCATGGTAACACAATGCTATTTCTAGTTTTAACGGAGCACACTGTTTTTACTCTGTTCCCTCCCTTCACCTCGCTGTTCAAAAAGTTGCGATAAGATGTGACAGTGTTTCCGATCTCTCAGGGGCCTTTGAGCAGTGAACACGGCAGCACGGTTATCTCCACGGTATTTTGGTGGCGATATAACACAGAATCAATTATGAGTACACAGATATGGGAAAGGTTTAGTCTGCAAAAGATGCTACTTGACAGCTAGGATGATATGATGACAGTAAATAAGCCATGTACATTTCTTGGTCTATAAATACCAACCCCTTGAGGAAATGGCTGCGTGTTTAGATAAAGAGTGGAAAACAGTGACAAAAAAAGCATTGGAATTTCAAATCAGGCTTGAAGAAAAGAGAACTATAATGATGACAATAATACAAATGACAAGCAGAATTACAGTGATGGGGAGCATCCTTATTTTAACGTGCCAAATATGGATGAGCTGTGGGGGGCATTATAGGACAAGTTCTGCTTAGTTAGCTGAAAACTCAAGTGTATGAATACGAAATATGCAAGCAATAGATGTCGTCAAAGTATCTATCATCTGTTTTCTCTCTCTCTCTCTCTCTCGTGGTGTGTTGACAGAAAAATGGGTTTCCAGCCGTCAAAAATGAACATTGAGTCTTGCAAGAACATATGTCAGGTCAACGGATTCACACTTGACTGAGCAAAACTCTGAACAGTGTTACTTCAGCCATGCTTCTGTACTATCCAATTTTATGTCACTGATGGACACTTTTTCACCAGCACTGTGGATACAGACTGGTTACAATAAAAATGAATCACATTTTTGTACTTTTTACAGAGTGCCTATTTACACTAAGTTCAAAGAGCCCAGAAACCAATTAGCAACTGAGACAGTGGTCTAGAGGATAAAGACAGCGGATTTAGCTTTGGATTTGACAAACCCACGTTTGAATCTGCCTTTTTACAATCCTATGCATTCTTCTCCCCTTTTCCCACTGCATATCAGCTCAGAGAGGTGTTTATTTGTTTCCGATGCTGGGATCCTTTCTTAAGTCTATACAGAGACCCAAAGGAGCTGTTAAACTGGACGGGAATGTTCTTTCACTCTATAAAGTGTCAGCGATTTTAATGGCAATTTGCTTTTGACGTGATGCACACATCTGGTGTTGGCAGAAACAACATTTATGGACAGTTCATGTCAGATTTTCTTGCTGATTTGAAATTGTGAGCAAGTTTTTGAGATTTCAGGATTTCTCCATTCAAGTAGATAGGACTTGGTCTTGGATGCCCGAAATAGATGCCTGGAGGTGTTGCAAATATGGCCGCTGAGTGAAAAGACTTGCCTTGAAAGGGGCTTTGATATCAGCCATATGCCGTCAAAAATCCTGCAATATCAAAATGAGACGTTTTGGAGTTTGATTAAATAAATGCTTTGTTTATAATGAGGAAGTTTTAGGCTCTGAAACTTGCAGGATGTATTTGTGGTACAAGGGCCTCTTATACTGTATGTCAAAAGATCAAGGCAAATTTTGGCTCGTTTCCACTGAGCGGTACGGTTCGGTTTGGTACAGTACGGTACGCAATTTTTGCCGTTTCCATTGTCAAAAGTTCTGAATGGTACCCTAATTTCGAACCGTACCGTACCACTTTTTTGGGACCCTTCCGTTGGGGTACCAAGCACAATAGTACCGGTACCAAAAGGGTGGAGCTACACTCTGCAGAACGTTGATTGGTTGACAGAGAATCGTCACTTGCACGGGCTACAAGGGGAATGACAACACAAGAGGCGTCACATAAATGTGGTTCAGGCAACGTGTGCATTGATTATGTTCACTTCATGTAGGCTATATAACAAAACGAAACATAAAACACAACCCGGCCTCTTTTCGTTTTCATTTAAAAAAATATGAAACCTATTAATGTGTGGTTCAGGCAATATGTGCATATGTACTCTGATTATCTTCACTGTATATGTAACCTATAATAAAATGAAATAAGACAAAACAACCCTTTCTTTTTGTTAAAAGTCAGTTTTAATTATCAATAATAACCATTATAAAGGTATAAGTATAAAGTATGAGAAGCTATACAATAAGAAATAAAGATAAGCAAACAAATCAGTCAAACGTACAAAGTCAGTGCACTAGTACAACGGTAAAGTTAAATAAATATGTAAAGTTATGAAACTTCACTTTGCCCTCAGCCAAAACAATTAGCCCGGGAACAAATTATAAATTCATGAGACCAAAGATTGCCCGTTATACACAAGATGAATGATATCTCGTGTCTAACTACTACAGTGACATCAGAGCGTCAGAAGGATTAGCCAAGGTAAAACTGTTCTACGAAGAATGGCCCCAGGTCTGAGATCAATAGTGGAAAAATTTGTTTTGAATTTATATAATTTATATATATTTATATAATTTATTTATTTTATTTATGGGCTTTTCACATTTATTTTGATAGGAAACTAGATGGAAGTTTGTTATCTAAATTCATGTTTGTTGATCATTACTATTGTTGAGTTTATATATAGATTGCAGTCTGTACATCTCATACTAAAAAGAGCAACTCTGTATATTTTTGATTGTATTCTGTTCCATACACCAAGTTTTCCAAAGTAAACTGCAAAGTACACAAATCTTTACACTGCAAGACAAATGTCTGGCTATGCGTGACTAGTTCATGTTAGACAACAATGTGAAATGTGCAGTCTATATACAGTGACACCAATCAGTCATATTTAATGATATAAAGCAATACTGTGTATTTGTGCAAATTCATTGACACAAAAAAGCTGTAATTTTCAGATAAATTCAGAAATGCTGTGCCGATGCCCTGCTATGCAAATTTGTGTATTTGCTTATAATAAGATGTGCTGCATCAGTTTTTTAAGTATGCTCCCATTTGAAGTGTAGATGTGTGTGTGTGTGTGTGTGTGTGTGTGTGGTGCACAGTGTCTTTGTGTGGACATCTCTCGTGTCCTTTCAGCAGAACAGTTGAGACCCTCAGCTCAGGTGATTGCTCATACAGAAACATGTTTCCCTCAGCATGTTTTGCCCTTTGGCTTGCATTCAAGATTAATAGATAATTCCCCCTTGTTCCTGTCTCCAAAACACCCGGCTCCCCCTTCGTATAAGGTGGCTAACACTAGCACTGACAAATGGAAAAGGACACATATTAGCTTACTCTATAGGCTACACATCACCTTCTCAGTAATGGCTTCACCTCCCGGTGATCATAGTCCTCTATTAGGATGAGAATAAAATCGATAGTTTGTTTAAATGCAGTAATGGTTTTCATCCAGCAAGTTGATGCTCACCTGCTGCCTTTCTTTTTCCTATGCAAATTACTGGTTGATCCTGGCAGTCATAACTATGCCTGCAGGAAATATTTGACAGGATATATTTGAATTCATAGACTGTAGATTGTAAGTTACTCTTTGCACCCTGTGGGTGTTTGAGATAACTAGGCCACTACCTAAGTCTCAACATGTAAATATAAGTTTCACAGTTTTCTAATCTTAACTGAAACATTAATCTCCCCTTCATTGAATTAAAAACCTCACAAAACATCTAAAACAATATCCATAATGCCATGATAGGGATGCGCTGATCGATTGGTCAGAGATCTGTATCTGCTGACAATCACATACTATGACTTGATTGGGAGTTACTAAATTTGACCGACCGCAATAAGATGAGGTACAGTAAAACTGTAAAAAGTTGCCGATGCACATGTAAACAAAATAAAGATGAGGCTTTTGCACCACATACTGCTTTGTAATTTTGCAAGACATTCGTAAACCTCAGTAAAAAACACATCTTTATTTAGAGCAGTTTGTCTCGATTCAAACAAGCCCACACACACCATAACATGATGCAGAGATCTTGAGAAAATCCTCATGGAGTGAAATGACATGCTGCATGGCTCAAGCTTTAGACTTTAGACTGAGGTTGTTGATGATTGTCCTAAAAAAAAAAAAAAAAAACTTTGCACACAAAATAAATAAATAAATAAACACATGGGCCTGGTTTCATCTTGTGCATCTTGTGACAAAACAACAATGGCATTTTACTCCAAAATTCAAACAAGAAATTTGACTCACTTTAATGTGGTGTGACTGATGGCTCGTAAACCGATCATCTGTTCCTCCTCACTACTAGTTATAGCACCAAATAAACATGAATGAACACCAGAAGGTATGTTGAAAGATACAGAACAACTTACTGAAATGTATTATGTCCCGTGTAATCGCTCAATCAGTGTCAAACGTGGAATAAAACCACCTATAAACAATGTCAAGTAATGTAACATTTACCTCAGAAAAGCCATTCAATGACTACAGCTTGTTAGTTATCTAGAAAAACTCAGTGCTGAAATTAGGTTAGGTTTGCTTTTTCTTGGCAAATCGGCCGCTTGGAATTACAAGGTTCTGGCCATTATAGTTATAAGGTTCTGGCCTGATGTGTTGTTCCCCTTTTATCGATGATGCATCGAGAGGTGTGCAGACTTGAGACAGCCAGGTATCCCAGAATGCATGTCGCACTAACCAGCATGCATCGTTAGTAAAGGAGAAAAACTGCGTAATTTAAACATACTTCTGTTATTATTTAATGAAATGTAGTTTTAAGAGTTCTTCAGGCGAGAATGTAATTGTGGTTTATTGATAAAGATAGCGTCTATTTGAAAATCTCATGTTTTCGGAGTTGTGAGATCCAGGCGATCACCGGGCACTCAGCACTCATGTACCCAGTCGAGAACAGCCTTACCTTGGCTAATCCTTCTGACGCTCTGATGTCACTGTAGTGGTTAAACATGATATATAATAATTCGTCTTCTGTATATCTAGTGGGCGGTCTTTGGTCTCATGAATCTATCATTTGTTCCCTGGCAAATAACTTTGGCTGAGGGCAAAGTGACGTTTCATAACTTTAGCCTGTATATTTAGACTATTTATTAGCACTGACTTTGTACGTTCGACTGACTTGTTTGCTTTATTTCTTATTGTATAGCTTATACCTTCTACTTAGGCCTATACTTTTATAATGGCTATTATAAAATTTAACAAAAAGAGACGGGGTTGTGTTTTATGTTATATTGCATTTTATTACAGTGAAGATAATCAGAGTATGCACATAGGCTATTGCCTGAACCACATATTAATATGTTTAATATTTTTAAAATGTAAACGAAAAGAGGCAGGGTGTGTTTTTATATTTTGTTTTGTTATAAAAGATACATGCAGTGAAGATAATCCTCGGGAGTCTGTTCTCCTGAGTCGAACTTGCCAAGTCCGAACTACCGGGGTAGCAAGTCCAAACTTTGCATACTTGGTATTGAGAAACACCTTCCTTCTGCATTCTGAGCAGTTTTGAGATATTGACCTTCAAAGTTTTTGCATTCCATTCGACTCTGTAGATCAAAGCTTTTTGTTTTCTAAATTAAAAGTCCCTAAATGTACTCAACATTGCCAAAAACATCACATAATGTAAAGAAGTTGTCACAGAATGTGAATATGTGCACGACCGTCTCAAAAGTGTTTCAGAGGGCATTTACACCTTGTCTTTTCACGATCGGATAGAGAAAATACATGCAGTGACCAGGTGTAAACGGGCCCTTTATTTCAATAGTCCACTTTAGACATTCTAATAACTATAAGTAACTTTGCAACTACATGTCAACTTATCCTACTAACCTAAATCCTAACCTAACAGTCTACTAATACTCTGAGAGTTTTGTTGAGTCATGATGTACAGTATGGCCACGTACTGCAAGTTTCAGGAGTGACAACTGCATTTAAATGCGGGAGTGAATCCCCTAAATGATCGTTACATGTGTGTACAGACTCACTCTCAAACTCTGATTGACAGCTTGAAAACCATAGCGATGTTGTAAACACAGAGCTGTACACATGTTCTGGCGTCTCGCTTGTTTGGTATTCCTTATTGTAACATTACATTGGCAAAATACTCAGACAGAGTTTTGTTTATGCTTGTACTGTAGGCTGCAGCCTGTTTCACACTCTTTCTGTGTTGCCATTATCACTCATTATAAGCGTTTTTGTGCTTGTTGTTTAAGCTTGGCTTATAAAGCCACCAGAGTTTTTAAAGTGAGCAGACATGAGTCGTGATATTTTGTCCTTATTTTTAGCATAAAGTATTTGGATTCATTTAGGTTTATTATGGGCTTGTTCTTGTTTGCTGATTTTTCTAGCAAGATCTGGCAACACAAATGAGTCGTGGCTTGTGCTTTCCCTGTGATTCATCGCACATACAGAAGAGAGAAACATCTGAGATGAATGTTAAACAACTAGTTGTTCAGTTCGGTTCTGTACACACTGCTTATAATTTCTGTAAATGAGGTTGTCACTACCTGTATTTTTCGGTAGTTAATTTGGTTGTAGAATGCGGTTGTTACTCCCGTATTTTACTGAACTGTGTGTGTGCAGAGCGCAATTAAGCACTAAAAGGTGAACTGACAACCGAATTTAGCTGCAGTGTGTACGTGGCCATATATAAACTAAAGGCTCAGAACAAGCCGTTTCCAGATCCCTGGCAGTGTGACATCACATTAGCCACAGGCCCCGCCACGAATGTTGACAGACACTGCCGTTTTAACATAGAACCGCCTTGAGCGAGTTGTACACAGTCCGCCATTGCTGCACTGACGAGAACGCCTCCCAAGCGTTTTAGGTGTGTTGTAGCTGGATGGATTAATCCACATAGCCCTCTCCATTTACTCCCTAAAGCCGCTGAAGACAAGGTGGATTCATTGTTTTTGAAGAAAATGCTCCCTCAACCCTACCGAAATTCGTTTATGTCTGCGCGAATCATTTCACACCGGACTGCTTTGTGAACGAATGTCAATATAAATGGACAGTACAAAACAGAAGTTGTGCTAAAAAATTGTAACTCAAGGATAGATCAGTAAATTGTTCTGATCCAGCTTACAGTCTCCAGAGTGATACTGGATACGGCAGTAATGAAGGTGAGAGCACTTTATTACAGTTCATCGGAGTTGATTTACGGATATAAAGTTTACCAGTTTATTAAGCACCACCCGAAAAGGCATACGGTCTTTATATATTTGTTTACAGTTAGTTGTAACGTGTGTTTCTGTGTAATTCGCTGTGTATCTTGATGATAATGAAATGGAAGCTTTGTGTGAAGTACAATAAACGTTATAAAACTCATCTGTAAAGTTTTGGCCATCATTCGGATGGGGTCCAGTAGAAACTGACTTGTACTAATATATCTGAAGAAGACAATATAAGTTATAACCATAAACTATACCTATTCTATCTCCATGCAGCATATATTCGCAGTTTCTGACATTGTAGTGCGTCCTGACTGAATCCTGATACCGGAGAATCAGCTCTTGAAGCTCCGCCCTGTTAGGCCGAACGCAGCAGCTCATTTGCATTTAAAGGGCACACACTGAAATGGTGCGTTTTTGCTTAACCCCAAAAAGTGTCAATTTTAACATGCTATAAAAAATTATCTGTGGGGTATTTTGGAGCTAAAACTTCACATACACACTCAGGGGACATCAGATACTTTTTTTACATCTTGTAAAATGGGGCATATTAATGGTCCCCTTTAAAAAGTATTTTTAAACAATTTGAGACTGTATTTCCAAAAAAAACAAAAAAAACTAGTGGTAGTAAAAATGGTAGTTCTGAAGCTCATATTACTATTTCTGGTTGTACTTAAATTTTTGTGTGGATCAGAACGGTTTGCATCCAATTTTAGCATTTGTGGGCTTACAAAATAGGTCACAGGGTTTGGAAGAATATAGTGCTGATGTGGCTTTACGAGCAGTGGTCACTAACTGCAGCACTGTGATTAATTAAAGCAATGAAGTTCATTATGGTGATGTAGGGGGAGTTACAGGAAACTTATTGATCATTATCCCTTAAATAACCTTAAAGTTTCTGTTTGTGTGTGTCTGTTTAGAATGTAGGTACTGGAAAAAAAAGCAAATAGATGTTTAACAAGTAAATACCCCATTCATACACATTAGATGTCATAGACTAATATAATATAATATAATATAATATAATATAATATAATATAATATAATATAATATAATATAATATAATATAATATATAATTGTAGGTGAGTTCTTGCATCAAGGTCCCTCCCACACTCCTGCAGACTCAATCGCAAGCACAGCTATCAAACATGACGTCATACCACATTTTTATAGCATCAAATAACCAATAACTAATACAAAACTCATTGGGAAAACGAACACTTGAACATACGTCTGCGTAATGAGAACTACCTAAAATGACAGAAACCATCTTTGTAAAAAAAATATTTTTTTAGTTTGGCTCGCTTCCCATTTGATTACATGGAAAGGGCAGGGTTTATGACCTATACTGCAGGCAACCATTAGGGGGCGATCAAAATACTTTGGCTTCACTTTTCAGAATGTGTGCGGCACACTTAATCTCAACAAACAAAATACAACAAGCATATTTGTTTCAGTTAGAGACCAACCTATACCAAGTATTTGTATGAAAAAGCGCTGCCGACGCATGTGTAAACAGTACACACGATGCTTTTGCGCCTTTTTTTTGTTTGTAATTTCTAAACCATAGTAGATCACATATCTTTATTTAGAGCAGGTGGTCTCACATGAGCCCTAACACAACATAAGACAGTGTGTAAATCGCAGAGTGAAATTGATGTGCTGTTTGGCTAAAGCTATAGGACTTCCAGGATCTGATCCCGCCGCAAAGATCGGCTGCCGCCTGACAAAAGCAATGCATTCTGGTTAGAAAATTTGTCTGACTTTGATTGGCGTTGCAGCCGCCTTATGATCACATGTGGCATCAAAGTACCGCGAGAGCAAAACGAGACCAGCTGCCTAGGTCAGGCGCTGCAGTTGCTCAAAATCGGCTGCGAAAGCTTTGATGATGACATACTTTATTCTTATTGGTCAGATTCTGTGATGACAAGGACGACGTTTGTTGCGTGTTTTTTCTTAGATAAGTTCCTGTATTTGACCAATCTTGATATTAAATATCTGATATTCAAAACATGGGAATTTCAATCGCATCCACTTCTTCGGTTACAATCAACGCAAAAATCATGTGGTCTGCCATGAATGACGCTGGTTCAGCACACTACGGAAAGCATGAAGTGCCCGACCTGATGACCTTCTCTGTACTCCTCCCCCGACTGCAAGGCTAGTGTAATTCATCTCGAACAAGCCTATTTTTTTCCAATGTCATTTGAAAGCTTAACCAATGGAAACTGGATCTCGGGTATGATGGGTAGGAATAGTGGGTAGGGACAATGTTTAGAGACCAATCAGACACTGTTTTACAGCTGAAGCGCTCTTGGATTGGTTTGATCGCTTAGATTGACAGGTCTTGATTTGGAAGATCATCACTCATCCACCAGGATCTAATTACTTGTTGTTTATTCTGTGTACTTCTGGCATTTAGACAAGCAAGTAGTTCTTATGTTCAGTAAAATCACTTGTATGAAAGATTTTTTTGGACCCCTAGTTAATTATGTTTTTAAAAAAAAGCCTACATAACTTAACTTCAAGACATTAAAGGGTCATGAATTGAGAAATCACCTTGAGCTGTTGATATATAAGAGGTTATGGTACTATAAGAATATCCTGTAAGTTTCAGAACTAAAAACTTCCTTGTTAGTCCAATAAAAGCTTTTATTGACACCAGGCCCAGCGAATGACTGATCCTGGAATGTGCCTACCTATGATGTCATAGGTAGGTGAAACCTCTGCCTACTTCCTCATTGCAACATTAGCCCCGCCCACTGGCATATTAGTGAGATGAGGAGGAGAGAAGAGCGATACAGGACTAAAAATAACATTACCTTTCAAAGGATCCTAATGCTAGGAATTTGGTTGTTTATTTTCAACAATGTGAATGTCTTAGTTGAGCTTTATTTATTTGTATTCAGTACATTTCACTGTGGATTATTTGGTAAACCAGTCGCATTTTGGCGCAGGCTTTGCAAACAGACTTTTACAAAATGGTCTCCACAGTAACAACATGTAAGTAACTGTGTTAATTCTAATGCCTGATCTGAATATGTAATATTTCATGTAGTCAGATGTTCTTTGTCTATATGTCAGTAAATCAAACCAGTGACTAAACGCTCAACTTCACGTTGTTTCTCTTAGTAGGATGAAAATAATCTGTTACTATATTTAAATGTTGATTAAATTATATAAAGAAAGCGATCAAAGAACGCTGGAGCTGTCAATCAAACAGCGCGAGCGTCAGTTCTAGACTCGCGTCAAAACTCCCATTTTATTCAACAAATCTCTTAGTTATATCACGTTTACACTGTTAGTTATGATGAAAGCATTCGTTAGTGTGCAGAAATTAAGTTTCAATGACGAGATCACTGCTTTCATTAGCTTAACAACATGTCTGTGATCGGCTACATGTTCATCACTGCAACCTTTCATGCCACGATCTAAGAGCCATAGATCTAAATGTTAAATAGTACAAACGTGCTAAAAGAGAGAGTAATACTTGGATATTTCAAATAGAAAGATGTTAGCCAATCACAGCAGTGGGCGTTTACACTGAAGTCTCACAGCAGACACGGCCCTTTAGACAGAGCGTTCAAATCAGAGGACTAAAGTCAGGGTAGGAAAAATGCCATTTTATTTCTAAATTATGACCATTGTTGATGTAAAAAGCATACTAACATTATAAGAGCACCCCCAGAAACATTATAAAACAATGCAGTTCATGACTCCTTTAATACACTTAGAATACATAATTTAATTGCGCTCGCTTCATTCCTCGTGTGTCTGCTGCACGTGTTTTGCACACACCTCAAAACTACACACTCTAATGATGACCGTGCTTAATCGACCACTGATAAGTTTTATTGATTAAATTATTATAGACGAGTAATGGATCGTCGATTAATTGTTAGCATCCCTAGCATAAATCATAAGAAATAATATTGAGTGTTAGGTGTGTATTATCTTGGTCTTTAGTTGCCCAGATGCATGTATACAAATTTATTCCGTTTTCTCTAATCTCTGCTGGCTTCTGTTTATTTTTAAACCGTTCTCACCCCACAGAACTAGTCATTTGAAGACATAGTTATTTTATTTTACTATGTGGCTAATAATCATATAACACACTGGGCTAAATGGAATTCCCAATAGCTGCTTTGGGGGTAAAATATGCTCTATGATGCTCTAAAATGTTCTTCATAAATGTGTACTAAGTGACAGATTATTAAATGAGATGTCTGGTTGCTTAGATAGGGCATTAAGCACTGTGCTTTTACATGATTATGGGTTTACTGACAGGGTGACCCAAGAATCCACACTTCAGATCACTGGATATTCCCAGTCACTCCCATGCAATGTTGGACAGGACTGATTGAGCAGATCAGCACCTGTTTGTACAAGAGGTGAAGTGGTATTGTCCTCTAACCTTAGTTATTTCACAAAAGACTGTCAGCTATAGGTGAAAATCTAAAAACACCTACAGGAAAGAGTGGGAGTAGAAGAAATAGAGGCAGAAAAAAACATTAAAGCTGGGGCCCCCTGTGTCATGTTGTTACAAGGCATTCTCGTAGCATGCTAATAGCGTGTCTCCCTCCTGGTTGGCACGGGGGCGTTCTGGGCATGTCAGCATGATAACGAAATAGCAGCATGTTCACACAACTCCGTACAACTCATCAAGCAAGTGTTGCTCCTGCTTTTAACCTTACCATGATGAAAATAAACGCAGAGGAAAGGCGTTAAAGTTAAATGGGAAATTTATTCCAATAAATGTATTAATGATATTATGATGGTTAGTCTGAGTTGTATTTAAATGTCATGTGCATAATTGTGTTGATGTCAAAATACTTTCTTTCATTATAAGGAGTCAGCTGTAAGTTAGCTATTTTTTGGGGTGATTGTTAGTGGTCGACCGATATTGTTTTTTTTTTGTTTTGTTTTTTTTATGGCCGATGCCAATAGAGCAGGGTGCCCGATATTTATTTATTTATTTATTTATTTTAAATATGTATGTATATTATTTGTATATGTATAAATATGTATGTATATTATTATTCAGTAACACTGAACAAAATTTGCCGAGATAATCCATCCACCTCACAGGTGTGGCATATCAAGATGCTGATTAGAGCAGGCTGGAGCAGGTTAAGAAAGAAACCACTCACAGATTGTTCGATGAACGGTTCCTTTTTGGCCATAATCCTCCAGCCACCATAAGCTTTCCATTCCTTCTTGATAATTTGGCTTGATAAGTCTCTTTATATTTTTTAAACCTCGGTTTCCTGTTTAGGATGCGGTTTAAGGGCCCTGAAGTTCCATTAGGTTGGCTGGAATGATATATTATTTAGGGCAGTACTTTGTTAGTCCCCTTTATGGATGTGTTGGCTTCATTCTTTGCAGAATTCACTAAAGACACTGAAGCTACCATTCATATGTATTCAGATGTGGGCTTTAACCCTCTGAGGATTTTTAGGGCCTTGGAGAAGTTTTGACATGCCCTGACATTTGTGCTTTTTTCAGTTGTTCATAAACATATTAAATTTTAAAAAAGTGTCATTGCACTGTATTCAACACGAACTAGGCTACCATAATGTGTGAGCAACATGTATGTACATGTTTGTATTTTTGAAGGAATAAAGTTTATGTGTGGTTATTGAAAAAACAAAAACTAATATTAAATCTGTGTTCACAAGACTTCTGGGTATTGGAAGTTGTAGATTAGAATTTTTGATTCAAAATGATGTAAAAATTATCCTGCCTACTCGTTTACATAAAACAATATAGAGATTCAATTTTTGTAAGACTTTTTGTCAAGAAACACAGTATGCATGGAGGCGTGAATCTTCATGAATAATGCTGTGATTCACACTTGAGAAGACAAAGACCTGCATAATGACCCACATAATGAGCCCTTTCAGTCAGGTAGGCTATATGAAAAAAACCCTCTGATAACAGGATCATATCGGCTGTATTAACATAAATAATGTCCACTCTTGACAAAAAAAAACTAACAAAAAAAAACATGATTTTTCTGATCTCATGCATGCACGTATTATTGCACATGTGAAGAAAATTTTGTATAGGCCTATTATAGTTTAAATTACAGTTCAGAGGGAGACGAAAGATCATGCATTATGTTAGTTTTCTTTATTTTGCAAAGAGATTAGCTTTCACTAACTTCAGATAGATCTATGTTCAGTGTTGGCCTTACAGACCTCCTGACATTGTGTGCTTGGGTTGAGCTCTGCTCCTCTGAGCTTTATTGTAGAAATATAGTATTCTCAGAGTTTGCCTTGAGTTGTTGGTAGAGGCTGTTGTTTCTCAGCCCCAGGCAGATCTATGCTTCTGTGTTGGCCTTATAGGCCCACAGCTATAGCTGGCCTAGGCTAGAACTAGGGTTTACGCGGTCTGCTAGAAGTTTTTTACGCCCTTTTTATACTACCCCTGTTATGTGAGTGTAGTTTTTCCTAGTTCTGGCCTCCTCTTATCAGAGTTGTCAGGCCAAGGCCCATTGTCCCCTTGGTATAGGTGCAGAATAGATAGCAGCTAAGGTAGCAGACTATTGCTAAGTCTCCCTGGTGCCATTGTCTCAGGTGGTGTAGGCCCCTTTTTTCACTATGTGAATAGAGACTTTGTTGCTGTGGCCCCGCTCCCCCAGAACTATCTAGTGGTACTTTGACTTAAGTTTTTCCCCTGAACCCCTTGAACTATGTTCAAGCTTGAGTGATATGGTTGTAGCTTTTTATGAAAGCTCATGTTCCCTAGGGTTCAGTACAGATTGTATCTGTTTTTGGTGAGAATTTCTGTTGTGAAGTACCCACTCTGTATTTTTCAGGGTTGGATTAATAGTACTCCCTTGTTATTCAAGGTTGTTGTACTTTATTACTTTAGTTCTGATCCCTGCCCTACACTATGTGAGCTCAGTAAACTCTAATACTGCCACAGGAGTAGTAGTTCTGGAGTAGTAGGCCTGACTTTGGCCTCTTTAAGATTATGGTGACGTAGTTTGTACTCCCCTTGCTGAAAGGGTAAAATGTGTTTTTACTGAGTATATTGCCTGTTGGAATGTATAAGCTCAGGTTGAGTTTGATAAAGTTAACCTCACTACATAGTTTGATTTTCGTATATGGCTCCCTTAGAGCTTGAACACTGCCACAAGCTAACACTCGTGGTGTTTGAAGTAAAAGGCTCCGTTCGGGCCTTCTCTAGAGCACAATAGCTTGTTCTATTACAAGGCTTGTTGGTAGGTGTTTTAGTTAGAGTTTGCTCACTTGGAAACTAGTACTGTCACAGGTTTATGCCCGTGATCGTTTGATGTAGTAGGCCTGTTTTTTGGCCTCCTTCCAAACATGGTAGCGTAATATTCTTTGTACTCCCCTTACTTTAAGGGTTAATGGTGTTTTTACTGCGTACATTGCCTGTTGAAATGTGTGGATAAAATTAAGCTCAGTTTGAGTTAAACTAGTTAACCTCACTGGATAGTTTGGTTTGCAGATTTGGCTCCCTTATGGGGCGTTCACACCAGACGCCACACCAGATTAATCACGCTATTCGCGCATAGTTGGACACTTAAACATTTTGAGTTTACTTGCTTCATTTGCGCGTGAAATTTACTTCACAACAGACGCAAATTCCTGCCATAAGAGGGGCTTCTGTCAGGCGGCTCGTCTCGTTTCTGCACACTTCCTCTGATATAAACACATAAACACACCAACTCGTCAGCGGGAAAGTAGTTGTAAAATACGGCGAATAAGCTCAATTTGCCGGCTTTAGCTAGCTTTTAGTCTCAATATGTATGTGTATATATATATATATATATATATATATATATATATATTGTACGACCTCCTCACTCACTTTCTTCCAAGCAAGATCCTTTTTATTCCTGTTTCTATAAAAGTACAAAGATTGTACATCGACGATGATTTTGTCCTCCATTGTTTTTTCAGATTTCTGTCTCCGCTCACACATTGATGTCGTAAGACACGAAACGATTGGTTTGTGCGAAAAACTGAACAGTATTTATATTTTTTTACCTCTAATACACCACTATGTCCAACTGCCTTGTGCACAGCATCCGGTGCGTGAGGTGTGTACGCTCTCTGGCGTAGTTTAAAGGATTAGTCCACTTGCAAATAAAATTTTCCTGATAATTTACTCACCCCATGTCATCCAAGATGTTCATGTCTTTCTTTCTCCGGATAGAAAAGAAATTAAGGTTTTTGATGAAAACATTCCAGGATTATTCTCCTTATAGTGGACTTCAATGGTCTCTCCAAACGGTTGAAAGTCAAAATTACAGTTTCAGTGCAGCTTCAAAGGGCTTTAATCGATACCAGACGAGGAATAAGAGTCTTATTTTGCAAAACGATCGGTAATTTTCTAAAAAAATACAAATGTATATGCTTTATAAACACAAATGATCGCTTTGCACGTGCTTCCCCTTTCCGTATTCTTCAAAAAGCTTACGCTGCATGTCCTACGCCTTCCCTATTCTACTTACAGAAAAAACGGAACTGGCGCCGCGTTTGTTCTGTAAGTTGAATAAGGAAGGCATAGGACATACAGCGTAAGCTTTTTGGTCCTGTTTGGGCCTCCTTCAGAGCATGATGGCATAAGTTTGTACTCCTCTTGCTTAAAGAGTAAAGTTTTTTACTGAGTACACTGCTTGTTGGAATGTGTTGAGGTAGACTGTTATATGGGCACTCTACAGTCTTATCTGCTAGTTAAACTCTGTTTCAATCAGAACGAGTTCCCATGTTTTGTGGGCTCTTGCATTATCAGCAACTGAGCTGCTTTTAGGTGTGTGGCCTTCACAGACCACCCTGTAAGCGAATCCCCCATATCTGGGTGTCTTTTAGCAGGTTAAGCATGTAGTTTTCACATGGCTGGCCTCTGCAAGGCTGCTGTGATATATTCTACATTGTGTAGAACTACTTCATGTTGCAGGCTCTCTGGGAGCCTCCTTGATTTTGTGCCTACAGTATGGTCTACCTGTTAGGTTGAGCCCAGTACTCCCATTGTCTAGAGGGTTGTTCTGCATACTACTTAGCTCCTTAAGTCTGGTCAGTGGTTGAAGGCCTCTCTGAGGCCTCCCTGTTGAAGTCCGGCCCCTAGGCTGGTTGTACTCCCCTTTTTTGGGTCCCTTTAGAGTGTACAGCCTTCTCAGTGCAAATAATCAAGCACTGAGTAGATCCTAGGATTGAGCAGAGTTTTACTCCCCTCACTGGTAAGGGTAAAAAGCGCTAAGCTGAGTCCTGCTCTCCAGGATGCCATCAACATCAGCAGGTTAGTTAGTGAAAGCTAATCTCAAAACTCTAGCATTTACCAGAGGATAAAGCTAATTTACCATTAAGGTGTCTAACAGTGCGGTTTTAGTTAAAGCCCACATCTTAATACATATAAACGGTAGCTTCAGTGTCTTTAGTGGATTCTGCTGATGTGGATATCTTCTCTGAAGAATGTGAATTGAGACTGTGATCAGACAGGTTGTTGGCCAAGACTAGGTTTCTGTTAGACCAGGTCGGCCTCCCTGGTGGCAATCAGGGTCGAGTACGTTCCCCTGACAAGTGACTGGCTAGGGTTCCCTCGGGCCCCCTGGCTACATTCCCTTAAAGGTACCCTCTTTTCTTTGAAAAAGAAGCTTGGTTGCAGAAGCCTTTGAGCGGCCTTGGTAGGCCTTCTATGAAAGGCCTTCTGTGAAAGGCCTCTTTGAGGCTTATAGCTTGGGCTGTTGGCCATAGGGAGTGCTGTCACTGACAGCCTATGTAAGACACGTAGGGGGAGTGGTTCTGGCATTTCAGTTGAAACTGCTAGTTCTGACGTTTGCCTAGCCTTTTATTGGCATGCACTCCCCTCAAGCATGGCGACGTGGGTATATCGTTCCCTTTCGAAAGGGAACGTCTCAGGGAACAGGGAACGAGACACTGCGTTACCTGCCATACATCGGGGCTGCCTGCTGAACAGTAAAACTGCACATTTTAGAGTGGCCTTTTATTGTGGCCAGCCTAAGGCACACCTGTGCAATAATCATGCTGTCTAATCAGCATCTTGATATGCCACACCTGTGAAGTAGAAGGATTATCTCGGCAAAGGAGAAGTGCTCACTAACACAGATTTAGACAGATTTGTGAACAATATTTGAGAGAAATAGGCCTTTTGTGTACATAGAAAAAGTCTTAGATCTCATGAAAAATGGGGGCAAAAACAACAAGTGTTGCGTTTATAGTTTTGTTCAGTGTATGTGTGTGTATAATATATATATATATATATATATATATATATATATATATATATAATATAATTTTTTAAAATTGATATTTAATAAATTAGAAATAAATAATTTGAAAATTAATTCAGATAAATCTCTAAATTAAACAGACTTATTTTAGATGGCGACTTCTGAATTTTATAATAGTATTACAGTATTTTTCACAAATAAAGAAATAGTTTGAAAAAATACAAATAAAAAGGAAGTAAACACTGTAGACAAGACAAGGTAACACTTTTACATACAGCACACAGTGAAAATTACATGAATATGACAGTTGGCAATTGAATATAGCACAGCGTAGTTTGAAATCAAGGATTTAAAGTTTGTCGATCACGCGTTTCCAGTGAAGCTGAACTCTCCTGACCGCATTCAGTTCACATGGGCCGATTGTCACGCACAGAATAACACATTCATGCAGGCTACAAATGCTCACTTTCGACTCCGTTGAAGTGAAATTAAATGTTTACTAGATATTCAAAGATTTGTTTAAATGCATATTTGCTGAATGCTGATGGTAAATGAGAAAGTATTAGTGTTTGTCCTTTCTGTTACTAATAATATAAAAGCAAATGCTATAATAATTTTTCGTATACAGTTTACTTTCTTGGTTTTACAGTTCTATCTAGTAACGTATTAGACAAAACTGTTAAACAGACACCATAACTAATGAAGACGGAGAATGGGAGCGCTGTGTGCTCAGTCAAAATAAAAGTCCCGCTTCCAACACATTGGCCAAACAGAAAAACTTATCGGCCGATATTTAAAAAAAAAAAAAAAAAAAGCTAAATATTAGCTGATATATCAATATAACTTTTTGACCCACTTATGTAGGACTTAATTACTTTATATATAATTTCATAATTACTTCTATTGTCCTTAAATTATATTTTAGTTTACCATAAATGCTTGTCAGTACATTTAACAGTAAAATGTATCTATATTTCAATGTCATTTCTTTTGAAACTTGTATGTATTTAAATATGATATACGTTGCAATTTAGTACAATTTAAAATACCTTAACTTAAAATAACAGACTACAATTAAAATTATAATCAAGTACTTACACATAAAATAAGTGTACTTCAAAGCATGACAAAAGATTATTAAAACAATTATTTAAAATGGATTTTATTGTTCAAAGTGCACTTTTAAAATTCCACTACAAGTTCATTTAAGTGGCCTTTTATTATTAATATTATCTGCAAAGTACAGTGTTTTATTTAAAATGTACATTTAATATTTGAAATACAAGTGCACATTTAATACTATCAAGTGCACTTCTTCATGAGCGTGTGGTGCTATCAAAGGCTCAACCAGTATCACACATTTGGGATGGGACACCGTTTGGCTGAGCAGTGGCAAACCGGATACAATTATTATTTTTGCAACAAGCCGTTTTTTCTGGTTCTTGTAGTTTCAGTAATTGTCTGGGTGGACTTGGGAGAATAGTTAAGTCTGTTTCCTTTAAACTGTTGTATTTCAGCATCACAATGACCATGATATGCTCCTTTTAAAGACTATTAGCTTTAAACCAGTAACTGAAAAACACTAACTGAAAACAGATTACTTGTTTTGGGGCTCTAGATATTGTTCTGATTCTCAAGCACATTTTGCAGAAGAAAACACATACTCCTGATTCATCTTAAGCAATAGAGACTGTTTAATTATCTCCGCTGCACTCTCTCAAACATTTGCCCTATGCCCTCGTAGCTCTGGACGAGACTACTGATATCTGTGAATTCAGGGTCTGTAGCTCAGCTCCGGCTCCTTTGTTCGGAGCTCAACCAACAACACTTCGGTATCAAAGATCTACAGGTAAACGTAGCGCCGCTAGGTGGATGCTGATAAGCAGATTCATTGACACCTGCGACCTGCTCTCTCTTCATTCTCACAGCCCATTACGTCTTATTGATCTGCAAGCAGCTGAGGGAGTCTGGCATGTTTTTGCTCCTTATTTCAATCCCAAAGAAACTCCAAACAAAAATAAGCACATAAACACTAGCTACTTTAGCTGTTTGTCTCTGTCACCAGCCCTATAATTTATAGGGATTTTGGATCCATAATTAAACTTTCCCCACTGCTGAATCTGTATTAAATCAACTTTTAATCACACTGTGCGGTGGTACATCAAGTAGATGGTTACAGCAAATGTGGCAGTGTAAATTTTGTCTGTGGATAGGACTTTTTAAAAAAATCAAAACTACACTAGCTTTTTTTCCCTTCTTGTTTTAACTTATAGTGCATTACATTACATATCGATTACATGTGCTCCACTATATCTTTAAATATTTTATAAAATATTCAAATAAATAACTTACAATTTTAAAAGATGGAAATGATTGGCAGGGTTAACATAATAATAATAATAATAAAATATAAACGTTTATTATTAGAAATGTTTCCTTGGCAATAAACTGAAATAAGTTTAGGTTGAAATGCTAAAATTATTAGGTGGAAATGGCATAAATTTATCCTATATATATATATATATATATATATATATATATATATATATATATAAACCTAACAAGACAAAAGTACAATGAAATTACTAAGAAATTTAACTAAAATTAATGTGAAAACTGAAAATATAAAAATAAAAGCCATTTCAAAATATTAAAATAAGAAAGGTAAAATTAAAAACTAAACTTGCTTTATCACAATCACAATAAAAACTAAATCCATCCATCCAACTTATTACACAGCTACTTGCCCCATAAGTAAATAATTAGACACAAAATATTGATCCGAGTCGAAATATTTTATATGCGGAAAGAGCAGTTACAAGCGCGGCAAGTTCAAACTAGACGGATATTAAAGGGATGTGGTACACTCACACCACTTATTAAACGGCATTTCGCCACATAAATAATTATGAGGATAAGAGATATTGATCTCAGATTAAACTGATTTAAAATCGTACCTGTTTGTTATCTTATAATCCAACAGTGAACAAAACAACAGTCGCAAAATGGCAGCAGCTACATTTGTATGGAACGAATCCATGATACCGGATGACATATTTGCATAATTGTAATTTTTTTTATTTATTTTTTTTTTATATTTTATTAGCTCACCAAATGCAAGCTCCTAGCAAGCGCATAGCGCTTCTGACTTCAGTTACCCGGATGTTACCTGTTTTCAGCGGTTGTTATCTACAAATAACATACCTCTGGATGGCACGATTGACCAATCAGAATCAAGTATTCCACAGAGCTGTGTAATAAATAGATATAAATTAGTGTTCAAAAGGCACGGCAGAACAAGAATGACTCAAATTTTGCCAAGAATGGCAAAATGATTTGTGCATCCACGAGCGTAGCAGCTGCCAGTGAAATACAGCATTGCGTGTGTTGTGACACACATAGTGGGACTCATTTCTCATGTAGCAAGTCCCATCAAGCTTTATCATACTCAGACCGGCTTCTGTTTTTCAGACCGCTCAGGTTGTTGACAGCAGCGACCCTCTATGTTCAGACAGGTCATTGTCAAGCCATTACTCCAGTCACAGTGATAGGAAGCTGCTTTATCAGATGTTATAGTCAGAGACACAGGTGATTAATGGATCAGTGGTGATAGACAGACCGAGAGGAATTTGGCCATCTATCTGCTTACAGAAAGGACCATAGAGGAAAGATAAAATGGGCTATTATGATACAGAAAAAAAAAAAAAAAAATACATTTTCAGATTAAAAGGAATAGTGTAACCTAAAATTATTATTTTTTTTAGTTACTTTCATATCGTTTCAATCCTTCATTTTCATTTTCTTTTTTCTTTTTCTTTTTTAGAACAATACAAAATTATGTTTTTGTGTTCCGTTCAAAGAAAGGCAACTCAGGCTCGCTGGAAAAAATGAGCCCGTGGTGACATTTCTGCAAAATTATATTATGATATTCTTCTTACACTTTCGCCACACTTTCAAAATGAAGACAACGGTGCAAAAAGCACGTTCAGTTTTATCCAAGATAGATGAACGTGAATGTGGCAACTCTTTATTAAGTTTGAAAATGAAATTCCCTGTAGGAGGTGCTAAAAGGTTAATGCTCTTTTGCATTTGAAAATAACGTAGCACCAACACCAAATCCTATTTTAAAACTAACCGACAGTGTTAACAAAAGAAAACGTGAGATAAAAACACATTCCATGTCAACTTTGCTGCTTCTACATGTCTTTGAGCTCTCTTATCATGTTTCTCGAACCCAAATGCTCCTCATTATAAATGCAAGGCTGTACTAGAGATAAGCAAGTTTACTGCATCAGAAAAGCCATATATATGGATCTGGTTATGTGATGCAAATGTGAAAATGTATTCGTTTACAAATCAGACACTATGGTAAATGTGTTTGAAGTCATAACAGTATTATGCAAGGAATTGCACAAAAGTAAGTCTTTGATTTGTGTGAAAAGGAATAAAAGTTGTTGGTGTTTTACTGAAACTAGTGTTCATTTCAGCTGGAAAGTGAATTGTATGTTTAGGTATGTTTTTGAAGAAATGTAGATAGAGGAACGTGTTGCAGACAGGCCGTTTGACGTCAATGAAAAATACATTCGGCCAAACATCTCTTTAGGATCACGGAACAAAGAAACGATGAGAAAAATATTAGGCTGAACTATTCATTTAATCCCACACAGAGAAACATTTATAGATAATGGGCCTATAAAAGCAGGAAGAACAAAAATTGCACATTACTTTCCAAATGCAGTCAATTGATTTTTTTTTTTTTGGGGGGGGGACTGACATTTATCAAAATAGATTGCATCAATTTTATTTCTTGCTATTGTCTCTGAAAGTACCCTATACATCATTGTGGTTTGTTAAACATGTTGGTTTTGTGTTAGCACAGATGCTCAATTGGTTTGCTTTGCTCTTTTCCCCTTTAGCCAACTCCATAAACAATAAGCAATGTAAAACTAATTAGAATTTTTAAATTGGACTATCAGTTATTTGCAGTATTAGCCACCTCACTTTTTTTTCTTTCACGTTGTTAATTAGTGGTGTGAGTGACAACTTGGCCATTTCCCCTCGCAGCAGTCTCAGATGAAAGCAGACAATGAAATTATATTTAGAAACAGTTATCAGCCAAATCTCAGCAAGAGGAATTAAGAGATAACCTGGCTGTAGAAGCCTAATATGTTACTGCAAGCTCTTTTATAATAGGTTGTGTAGATGATGCCATAATGAAATGTCAGGGGTGTGTATTGCTAAAAGAGCTGAGAGGCATGAAATATACAGTACCAATTAATTTTGTCTTGCAATCAGTTAATTATATCAGCTAAAAAAGATAAAATACATTTTCTTTTTATCCCAAGGTATTTTACCGCATTACTGTATGTAGTTATATACAAATTTTACTATGCCTATATTACTATTATTTGGACTCTATTATATATATATATATATATATATATATATATATATATTGAGTCTACAAGCTAGCTAAAGCCAGCAAATTGAACTTATTCGACATATTTTACAACTACTTTCCCATTGACGAGTTGATGTGTTTATTCAGAGGAAGTGTGCAGAAAGAAGTGGAAGAGTCTGAGGGACACATATTTAAAGGAGAGGGAGAGCCCCTCTCATGACACGAATTCGCGCCTGTTGTTAAGTGAATTTCACGCGCGAATGAAGCGAGTAAACTCAAAATGTTTAAGCGTCCAACTACGCGCGAATAGCTCGATTTATTCACGCAAGTCGCGTCTGGTGTGAACGCCCCATGAGGCGACTTACACTGAATTAAGGTATACATTTTAAATGTTCATGTATTGGAATTTAACCCATGGCATTGGCGGTGCTAGCATTATGCTCACCTGCCACAATTATATGACTTATTTATCAAAGAGGAAGTTAAAAAAGTATTTCAAAGTTTTAAAATAATACAAAACTTCATCATCATCGCTTAAATAGAGTTCTCATCTCTGAGCTAGAGGGCCCTGGCGTTGTGTCCTTGAGAAAGGATCTGTCTCTCCTTCATGTACCTTTTTTCTCTTTCTTTGTCACTCAATCCCCTCCAATCACAGTGAGCAGATTTTCTAATATCCATTACTTCTATATCGAGGTCAGTGCAATCCTACTGGGTCTGCCAAAGAATTGGCAGGTGCCGATAAGAGCCTCACTCCAGACACTGTAATAAGTTAACAAATCCAACTATGACCCAGAATCCCCTGCACTGGTATTCCACACCTATTTCCATAAGCCATTGCAATACACCTGGTGTCATACAAGGAAACAGGAGCGCACACAAAACATGTTAAACCACAGATGTCAGAGAGCGGGATCCTGGATTAGTGATACACTACATTTAAGGAACCATTGATAGTGCTGTACCGAGGATTGAGGTAAAGCTAACCTGCTGTTATCTAATTTCATCTCTGTGTCGGAAAATAATTTGGACGTGACTTTTTAACACTTTTTATGACTTTGTTGCAAAAAAACCTGAAAATAATTAAATAGCAACAAATGTCCTTTTCATCATTACACTACTGGTCAAAAGTAAGATTTCTTTTTTTAAGAAGTCTTCAAGGCTGCATTTATTTGATCATGTATACAGTATAGACAGTAATATTGTGAGATATTATTAGTATTAACAATGTTTTCTATGTGAATATATAGTAAAATGTAATTTATTCTTGTGATAAAAAAAGCAGAATTTTCAGCATAATTAATCCAGTCTTAAGTGTCACATGATCCTTCAGAAATCATTCTGATATGCTGATTTGTTCACATCGAAAACAGCTCTTTTAAAGTCGTCATGAAACAGAAGTTGCGCTAGTCTTTTCTTCCCTATTTTGACGGACATCAGAGTGAAACAGCTTCTGGAACAAGAACAAATGTAGGGCGGGGCTTGATTTTGTCCGTGGGGAATTGGTTGGATGGTGGTGGTTTGCTATTGGTGGATCTCATGTGAGTGACAGGTTGCCCCGCCCTCATCATCAGAGAAGAGAATAGATGCTGCAAGAGGGAGCGGAAGATATTCTGAATCAAGATTACGAGGAACATGAATAAAAAAAAAAAAAGAAAAAGAAAAATGTGCACGGATAAATGATTTATATACTGCAATGAAATAAAATAAAATTAAGTATTGTCAATGTTGATTTCATGGTGTTGTAATCTTTTACAATTGTACTTTTACTGTATTTTTGATTAAACAAATTCAGCCTTGGTAAGCATAAAATGCTTTTCAAAAACATTAAGAAATCTTAATTATTCCAAACGTTTGATTGTTAGCATTTATAAATAATTTAGGATCAATCTAGAACTTATCTAGAAAGAAGAAAAGTGGAGACAGCGCCCTCTCTCTGTAACTACACTGAGAGCTGCTAATGATCCTCTTCCCTTGTAATGCCTGATCTGGCTGATAATGCATGATGGTGGCTGTTTGAAGATGTTTGTCATTGTTTGCAGAATTAATGTAAATCCAGACAATCCATACACTGTGCTGCTTAAAAGCCACAGACTGCAAGACCGCAAAATATAGTTAAGCAGCAGCATATAAATGTTGGGGGAAAAAAGCTTCGATTAGCAGTTTACAAGATTTATTAGACCAGAAGTGTAAAAATCAAGCTGCTGTGCACACAGTGTTACCTGTTATAGAAAGCATCAAGATGTGTGCTGCAATACATGTGATTTGTTTTGACAATGTGTGAAATATCTGGTAAAAGTACAATTGTGAGCCACTGGACTTGATGTTCATTTGTTTCAGAGATTTCATCATTCAATCAAGTGGCTTTGTCAGCTGACTAAAGGCTGGTGTTAGGTAAGGAGTAAGGTAAAAATCTTATGGCAGCATGATAAGTGGCTGATAAGTGGTGTTGCACACTACCCCTCGGTTAAGAGACTCTTCACATAGACACTTCTTCCTCTCCTGCGTCCTGCTCTTTAAAACCATCTTTACAAAAAAGGGTGAAGGTGGAAGAACAGTTCATCCCAAATACTGTATGACAGGAGTATCAGAAAACGTGCACCGCCAGATTTTTGTAACTGTGCGTAGATCACACATGCACATTTATTTATTTTTTTAAATAATTAGTAATTCGTTTAGACACAAGGTGGCAACTGTCAAGTCAAGTCACCTTTATTTATATAGCGCTTTTTACAATGCAGATTGTGTCAAAGCAGCTTTACATTGATAACTGGTACATTATTTTGGCTGCACAGCACCAGAAAATGGTGTCCATGCAGGCAGATCAATTGACACTGTTGAATATCGAATGTCAAGTGTCCCCAACTAAGCAAGCCAAAGGCGACAGAGTGTGTCTGCTTCCTGAACAATGCTAGGAAGATTGTTCCAGAGTTTAGGTGCCAAATAGGAGAAGGATCTACCATCTGCGGTTGATTTTGATATTCTAGGTATTATCAACTGGCCTGAATTCTGAGATCGCAATAGACGTGAAGGACTATAATGCATTAAGAGCTCGCTCAGGTACTGGGGAGCTAAACCATTTAGTGCTTTGTAAGTAATAAGCAAGATTTTAAAATCTATACGATGTTTAACAGGAAGCCAATGCAGTGTTGACAGAACTGGGCTAATATGGTCATACTTCCTAGTTCTAGTAAGAACTCTAGCTGCTGCATTTTGTACGAGCTGTAGTTTATTTATCAGGCGAGCAGAACAACCACCCAGTAGAGCGTTACAGTAATCTAGCCTTGAGGTCATGAACGCATGAACTAACTGTTCCGCATTTGTCACTGAGAGCATATGTCGTAGTTTAGATATATTTTTAAGATGGAAGAATGCGGTTTTACAGATGCTAGAAACATGGTCTTCAAATGAAAGATTGGTATCAAAGAGGTTCCTAACTGACGACGAAGACTTAACAGAGCAGCCATCAAGTGTTAGACAGTATTCTAGGTTATTATGTGAAGATGTGTAGTTTTTGGTCCAAAAATTTGAATCTCTGTTTTTTCTGAATTTAGTAGTAGGAGATTACTGGTCATCCAATTTTTTTATATCAGCTATGCATTCCGTTAATTTTGTGAATTGGTAAGTTTCGTCAGGGCGCGAAGAAATATAGAGCTGAGTATCATCAGCGTAACAGTGAAAACTAACGCCATGCTTCCTGATGATATCTCCCAAGGGTAGCATGTACAGAGTGAAAAGCAATGGTCCTAGTACCGAGCCTTGCGGTACTCCATATTCAACTTGTGATCGATATGACCTCTCTTCATTTACTTCTACAAACTAATAACGGTCAGATAAGTATGATTTGAACCATGACAATGCAATTCCACTAATGCAAACATAATTTTCGAATCTATTTAAAAGAATGTTGTGATCAATAGTGTCAAATGCAGCACTAAGATCCAGTAACACTAATAGAGAGATACAACCCCGATCTGATGATAAGAGCAAATCATTAGTAACTCTAATGAGAGCAGTCTCAGTACTATGGTACGGTCTAAATCCTGACTGGAAATCCTCACAGATACCATTTCTTTCTAAAAAGGAACATAGTTGTGATGATACTGCCTTTTCAAGTATTTCTGACAGAAAAGTGAGATTTGAGATCGGCCTGTGTCCTTGGGGGTGTCAATTCACAAGGTACTCGAAGAAAACCTGCACAAACAGAACACAATGGAACGCATGCAAGCTACAGCGACGATGGAGGCCTACATAGACGACAGATTGTGTGAAGAGGTTAGAAAGTACCCTCATTTATACAACTCTTCGAAAAGAAAAAAGAATATAAAGAATACAAATATATTTATAAGGGTTGTAACTTGTGGCGAGAGATTGCTCAAAACTGCATGCATCGAACGCCTGTGTACGCACACAAGACAGTACTTTGGAAGGCTGTGCGTTCAAGTGTGAAGTAAAAAAAAAAAAAACAACAGAGTATACCCAGGGCTTTATGTTCACAGAGGCTACATTTATTTGATCAAAATACAGTAAAACAGTAATGTTGTAAAGAATTATTACATTTGAATATATTTTAAAATGCAATTTATACATATATATGATGGCAAAGCTGATTTTTATCAGCCATTATAAAGGTCACATTAGCTGCAATTCTGTGAAATTTCACTAGCAAGAAAGGATAATCGTCTAAAGAGTGCTGCAGGGACAATGGGAAAACCCAGAAGACTAATTTGCCAGTGGTTCCCTCTAGATTTCCCTATGGTGTTTTATAATAGGGTTTTTACTTTATGAGTACAATATGGTCTGTGGTAAACATACAGTATATGCATGATACATGTACGTTTTGCTCTACAACACCCATATCGAAAACAGAATTCTAAAGTTATGTTTATTTAAAAAAAAAAAAAAAAAAAAAATCCCATTTAAGGGAACACGGACTGCGTCCCGAAGGAGGCGCTATGGGAACGCCCTCAGCGTGAATGCGTCTGATGCACGCATGTCAACTAGTCCAATGGCGAGAGTAAACGTCACCGGCGGGTGACGTCACAATAAATACACATCCGGAAAGACTGGCTTCAGCTTTTGTGCCTCAGCAAAGCGCTCTGTGTGAAAACTGTCTCTGTCTGTTTATTGTTGTTTGTCCTCAAGCATTATATATTCTAGACAGGAGTTTATTGGCGAGCAAATAGCAACTTGAGTCGTGTGTGCTTCCCTGCCCTCACTACTATACGAGTGGGGACACACATTGATTCATGTGTTGTTTGTTTGAAAGCAGAGCATGCACGTCTGCTCTTGTATTGGGATCAGACAAGCCAAGAAAAAAGCCAAGAGGAACAGAGCTAAAAGTCTCGATAGTGCATCACATCGGGAAATGTATGAATGTTCATAAATTTCCGGATGTGATGCACTATCGAGACTTTTAGCTCTGCTCCTCTTGGCTTTTTTCTCAAGGGGATAAAGTCTTAAGCAATAAAGAATCTGCCTCGGATCTTGCGTCTGCCGAGGCGACGCGTTGATTTCGGGTCTGCAAACTGCATTATATATTATATATAAATATTCAACCAAACGGAAACGTTTTTAGACATTTTTCACATACAGACGGCAACATTGTCAAAACGATCTCATTTACAAGGATCCGCGAAAATGATAAAAAATGATGTATTCTGCTGCCAGGCCTGTAGTTGATGTCACTTTGTAAAAAAAAAACACTACGCGCCTATAGACTGAACATGTATGCGTGCACAAAACATCACTGTTTTCACAAATTTTGTAGTTTACATGTAAACGATAAGGGTATCGTTTTTCAACAACTTGCACTTTTTTCAAAAGTTTGCATTTTCAGGTTCCTAAAATGCCGTTGTTGTGTAAATAAATGGCCAAAACACATATGTTTCCTGTTTTTAGATGAAAATGGTGTCACGTAAATGGCTCCTTAACACACTGATTTGGTGCTGAAGCAACATTTTGTGATACATTTTTTTTTTGTTTAGATTCTTTGATAAATAGAAAGTTAAAAAGAACAAAAATGTTTCTAAAAGGCAATATTTGTAGGAATGTAACAGAGTCTTTACGGTCACTTTTGATCAATTTAATGCATCCTTGCTCAAAAAAATAAAAAAAATAAATTATTTTTAAAAGAAAGTGTTGGATGATGATGATAATGATAACTCCTATTGTGCAAAAGACAACATCTTTAGACTGAAATAATTCCACCAAATGCTTATTGGGTAACACTTTAGTATAGGGAACATGTATTCACTATTAACTATGACTTTTCCCTAAATAAACTCCTAATTTACTGCTTATTAATAGTTAGTAAGGTAGTTGTTAAGTTTAGGTATTGGGTAGGATTAAGAATGTAGAATAAGGTCATGCAGAATAAGGCATTAATATGTGCTTAATAAGTACTAATAAACAGCTAATATTCTTGTAATACGCATGCTAATAAGCTACTAGTTAAAAAACCCTAAAATAAAGTGTTACCACTTATTGTATAACATTGAGAAGAACGGGCCAATGGCCTGTTTAATAGATAATTGTGTAGGACTGTTGATGAGCAGTTCATTTATAGTTATAGTTAATATATCTATTAACGTGAACTAGTAGATATTTTGCTGTATTCTTCAGGAGGCACAACAAAATTCAATATAGTTATTGTTATTGATAAGCTAACTGTTACTTGCCACAATCATCATATGTTATTACATGCTGATAAGGTAACACACCTTCCTTAGTAGTTAATAGTGACTTCACTGTTACTGCAGGACAACTAAGTAATGCTAAATTAATTCATACTTTGGTAATAAGAAACCGTATTCTAAAGTGTTACCCACAAATGTTATATGTAGTAACAAAGTGTGTCCAGTCATGTGACCCAACAAAGGACACAAAACAGTGATTAAACAATGAAGGTCATGTAATACGTGATTGTCATTCCAGTGCAATAAAGTTCCCCTAGACAAAAAGCAGTATGGACAGATTTTGTCCTTTTACTGAACAATATGGGTGACTTTTATAGGAAATTATCTTTTTTAATGAGCTTTGGTATTTTATTATCACATAAAACTGTAATTGGAGAGGCAATCTGGTTCTGTTATTATACATGTATAAATCTGGTTCTGTTAATATAAATGTTCTGTTGGAATAATAATAAAAAAAAATAAAAAAAAATAGAAACAGGAAGAAAATAAGGTTGCAGGATATTTTGACCTTTAATTGAGGTTCTGTCAGCTGAAATGACCTTGTTTGGTTAGAGTTTTAACATGCCATTCTTTAATTCAACAAGTAGTTTAGTTAAAAAAGCAATGTTTTGTTCTACACGTTTCAGGTCACATTGTACCTTCAGTGTAGCAGGAGCATTGGCTCTCTCATAAAGACATCAGGCCAAGTGGCGGTGGAGGTAATAACAATGTTCATGGAGCCATAAATCTGTTCCATCTAATGATGTGATTCACCTGCAGTAGCAGTTTGATATGTCATGGTCCCTGCTCTGTCATTTCAAGGGGATACAGCTGGAACAAACCTCTCTCTCAGCTATAAGAGAGTCTGATTTACTGTGGTCTTCTTATTCTCTTGCACTAAGTTAAGAACAGGAGCTACCGATGCCAGAAAATAATGGGAAGATATGTTACCATCCTTGTGAGGGGGACCTCTCTTAGCCAGGTGATTTCTACAATCAATATTCAAGTCTAGATCATATTAGCCTTCTAAAAAGTGCTGTCTAGGTGCAAATGTCAGTACATATATGGTCCAGATGAAGGTTTTAGTGAAGAGAGTGTGATCGATGGTGCCACGACTTGAAGACTTTTTTTTTTTTTTAAATAGCTGGAGCTATAAAAAGAGAGGAGTCTTCATGCACAAATGGTGCATACTCACCAAATTCACCAGTGTGAACTGTAATCATTGTAATGTTGACTCAAACAACAATTATTTACAATTAAACTCTCTAAAACATGAAACTGATACTTTTATATGATTATAAAAATGATACAATTATATATAAAAAAAAGAGGCAACTACCATGAAATTCATTTAAAGAGCATTTTTATCATTTTTTAATTCTAAAAAATATCATGGATTCTGATTTCAACTGGTTTTGTTCAGTTTGCAAATAACATTCCCCATCGAGAAATAAAATAAACAATTTTCTTTAAGAAGTATATTCACTTGAAACCAAAGTGTTGATGTGCAGAAACAATATGATGCGAAAAAAAAAAAAAAAAATGAATTTGGCAGTAACAAATTAGAGTATTTTGGTCCAAAGTATGTTTTTTTTTTTCTCTCTCAGTGTATTTACTAGGGCTGCCACTAAACGTTAGTCAACTAGAAGAGACTTAGTCGACTAAAATTGTATTAGTCGGTTAGTCGCAGAAAAACAAGCAAACCAAAAAACCTTGTGGCGAAGTCACACAGTTTGTGAGGGACAGATCGTTAACGGCGGGATCTTGTGGTAATTACAGTATGTCGGGAAGGAAATCCAATCCATCGACCTCAAATATGGCTTATCATTCGAAACATTTACATGGCCGCTCGCTCTAACTTTAACCTAGGTAAATGTGCTCTATTATTAGGCACATATCCAATGAGACATCTGCGCGATCACTTTCATTTTTCTTGATAACAGCGGAAACAACTTAAAATACTTTGTCATTTTTGGTCATACAGATAAGAGTAATGCATCATTCAAAACTGTTTACTTTATTTGCGTAAACTCACAATAACAAGAAAACATTGTGCTTTTGTAAAATAAAGAAAACAAACAGTGCTTTCTGTGAACTAGAGCGCATCACAAAAAAAAATGAACCAAAACTCAGCGTATAGGCTACTTGCCTTGTTGACATAAAAATATATATCTATAGAAAGCTTGAAATGTCTTTTACTTTTGTCTACCAAATCAAATCGAAAAACAGATACTCTCTGATTATGTAATCCATATGGATTAAAGGAGCGTCCACTATACTGCGGAGATGGCGATGCAGCGTCGTCAACTTCATCTTTGTAGCAGACACTGACTCAGAAAACACTAGTTTATTAATAAACAATTATAATGTCTCCTTGCTAGTTTTTTTCGGATACATTTATAATCATTACTTTTGCTGGTGCTTTGCGGCAAGTTTTATTCCGCCCCCCTTTTAAGTAGCCTAATTAATTAATATAAACGTGCGCTTAGTTGACTAATGGCTTAAATGAATGACTACTAGTTGACTAGAAAATCTTTAGTCAGGGGCAGCCCTAGTATTTACACGTCCCTGTCACGTCCCCAAGTTAACCAAACAGAAGCATGAGAAACAATGGTTTAACCCTGATAGTAAAATATAAATATAAATATCTACATTCTTTAATAGGACACAAGGATTTAAAGTGCATCAATACATTCCTTTGATTTGGCTAAATATGCACTTTTCCCTTTTAAATATCTAAATGATGTTCTAAGGCGTAAAGATTACATTTTTTGGAGTAAGTAACTTTCAATAGGAAATTACACATCACCCAAAATAATACAGTAGCCCTTAAGTGTTGCATTTCTATTTTTCATTAGGAGCTGGTAAACCAATAGTGGATCACTACATGAGATGCTATAGCATAAAGATACATTCAATCACACAATGCGAACAGACATACTTGTGAACAACATACAACATTAACATGCTTCCACAATTAAACTTCCAATAGTTGAGAAATGAACTCTCCCTGCCCCGTTTTGGAGGACGCATCCCTCATCGAGTCACCTGCATAACTGGCCTCTACACGCTGTGACTTTATAAATGCCTGTAATCACGGGTGCTTGCCAAACATACTGAAAGGCACCTTGGCTTCTTGCTGTTTGAAAGGACTGCAGATGCCCCTCATAAGTTTAATGAAACACAAAGTTTTCATGGTTTGTACATTAACTTGCATACAGTACCTATGATTGCTAAGTTAGAAAGGACGATCAATGTGTCATCATAAAAGAGTCATGACATGAGCAATCAAATTTTCTTTGATCTTTGAAATTTGTATTAACCTAGATTAATAGATTCATTGATGCATTAATTACTACCAAGGTACCTAAAATAAAGTGGATCCTACGTTGGTCACAAAAAGTAATTTATTTCAGTTAAACATTGTCGTCAGGACAGAGATATGATTTATTTTTCTTAGTTGCCACTACAACACTGAGATGCATTATAAATTTACTCTGTATTTTTTAAAAGACCAACTACTGTTACAGTGACCCTTAAAGAGAGAACAAAATAAGGTTCGGGTTTTAGTTGTGTCACCACAGCAAGCTTAAGGATTTTCTAAATCAGTGGCTAGCATGACCCACATGCAGCAGCAGGATGCCCGAGGGAAAGACCTTTTGCACTCAGCACAGACAGAAGCTCTGAAGATGTAGACGGGGCCTCTCTGGACACTCTTCCCTGAGAGCCTATTAGTCACATCAGTCTGTTACAGTCCTTAATGACTGTCCTTGAAAATAAAAGTGGCCACACAGATGTGCATTCTGTCATTGCTTACCATGTCCGAGCTGAATATCTGAGCAATTTGTACTAGACAAATTTACAAATTAAATTATGTCTAATACTACTTATTAAAATTACTAAACAATTTAAAAATAATTAAATAAACATAACTGGTCTGGAAGCTACCAATTCACCTAATATGAATTTGTTATTATTTTGGTAGCACTTTATTTTACAGTCCTGTTCCGTATGTACATACAGGTGCTGGTCATATAATTAGAATATCATCATAAAGTTTATTTATTTCACTAATTCCATTCAAAAAGTGAAACTTGTATATTATATTCATTCATTACACACAGACTGATATATTTCAAATGTTTATTTCTTTTAATTTTGATGATTATAACTGACAACTAAGGAAAATCCCAAATTCGGTATCTCAGAAAATTAGAATATTACTTAAGACCAATACAAAGAAAGGATTTTTAGAAATCTTGGCCAACTGAAAAGTATGAACATGAAAAGTATGAGCATGTACAGCACTCAATACTTAGTTGGGGCTCCTTTTGCCTGAATTACTGCAGCAATGCGGCGTGGCATGGAGTCGATCAGTCTGTGGCACTGCTCAGGTGTTATAGGAGCCCAGGTTGCACTGATAGTGGCCTTCAGCTCTTCTGCATTGTTGGGTCTGGCATATCGCATCTTCCTCTTCACAATACCCCATAGATTTTCTATGGGGTTAAGGTCAGGCGAGTTTGCTGGCCAATTAAGAACAGGGATACCATGGTCCTTAAACCAGGTACTGGTAGCTTTGGCACTGTGTGCAGGTGCCAAGTCCTGTTGGAAAATGAAATCTGCATCTCCATAAAGTTGGTCAGCAGCAAGAAGCATGAAGTGCTCTAAAACTTCCTGGTATACGGCTGCGTTGACCTTGGACCTCAGAAAACACAGTGGACCAACACCAGCAGATGACATGGCACCCCAAAGCATCACTGACTGTGGAAACTTTACACTGGACCTCAAGCAACGTGGACTGTGTGCCTCTCCTCTCTTCCTCCAGACTCTGGGACCCTGATTTCCAAAGGAAATGCAAAATTTACTTTCATCAGAGAACATAACTTTGGACCACTCAGCAGCAGTCCAGTCCTTTTTATCTTTAGCCCAGACGAGACGCTTCTGATGCTGTCTGTTGTTCAAGAGTGGCTTGACACGAGGAATGCAACAGCTGAAACCCATGTCTTGCATACGTCTGTGCGTAGTGGTTCTTGAAGCACTGACTCCAGCTGCAGTCCACTCTTTGTGAATCTCCCCCACATTTTTGAATGGGTTTTGTTTCACAATCCTCTCCAGGATGCGGTTATCCCTATTGCTTGTACACTTTTTTCTACCACATCTTTTCCTTCCCTTCGCCTCTCTATTAATGTGCTTGGACACAGAGCTCTGTAAACAGCCAGCCTCTTTTGCAATGACCTTTTGTGTCTTGCCCTCCTTGTGCAAGGTTTCAATGGTCGTCTTTTGGACAACTGTCAAGTCAGCAGTCTTCCCCATGATTGTGTAGCCTACAGAACTAGGCTGAGAGACCATTTAAAGGCCTTTGCAGGTGTTTTGAGTTAATTAGCTGATTAGAGAGTGGCACCAGGTGTCTTCAATATTGAACCTTTTCATAATATTCTAATTTTCTGAGATACTGAATTTGGGATTTTCCTTAGTTGTCTTGATATATATCAATCTGTGTGTAATGACTGAATATAATATACAAGTTTCACCTTTTGAATGGAATTAGTGAAATAAATCAACTTTTTGATGATATTCTAATTATATGACCAGCACCTGTACTATGTGCTTGTTAGTTATTACAATAACTAGGTACTAACCCTGAACCTAACCTTAACCCATGTAGTTACCTTATATTACCAGTACTTTCTTGGGTAAATACACTGTAAGTACACGTAAAATAAAGTGTAACCAATATTTTATTGGGTTTTCCCATTACAATACAAATTGTTCATTAATTAATTTCTCCATCACCTTTGTAACACAAGGAAAACCTGAGATTGAACGCTATGAATTTGGATGTGTTTTATCACCACCCTTATAGACGGGATACAATGGCTATTTTCCAGATTTAAGGTATTTCCGCTGTAGTTATAGATCGATTAAAAATATATGTTAAATGTTCAGATATAATTGATGCACCCACTTTAAAAAAGAAGGCATCTAGACTAGCAGGGTGGGGTTAAGTTTACGTAATTCATACTTGTAACTTATTAACTGGTTGTAAGGAAAAACTAAAAGGTGATGTAGTTTGAATGTTTATTTGAGCTTGATTCTCAAATAAAATACTTGCTCTAATAAAATGCTCATTTAAAAGATCTGCTATTTTTGCGTTGTCTGTAACAACGATATCTTCATTTGGATTTTGCTTTTCTTGAGTACATATAATCTGATGTTGTCTAAAAGAAATCCAATCAGTCTCAGATTTTTAATCTAATATAAAGTGGGACCAAACAAATTATAAACTAAACAGTATTGATAATAATTAGATTGTAACTGTAATTGTAATGATTGTTTCTTAATAAATGTCATATCTTATCTGATGTCCAATCTGGTTTTCGTTCATAATTTAGTTGTATTACAGCAGTTGTAAAAGTTATGAATGATATTTATAATGCGTTAGAAACACAACAGTTTTGTGCTTTATTGATCTTGATTTTCAGTTTACATTAATATATTTCTCAGGTGATCTGTAGTCAGAAAACATATATTCACTTATATGCGGATAATACTATTCTTTATTCTGTAAGATCGTCAGTTTTAAAATGGGTACAGGACTGTTTTAATAAAATTCAAGAGTCTTTTAATGATTTAAAATTGGTTCTAAATAGTACAAAAACAAGTGATATGGTTTAATGGTACAATTCATAATATTCACATTTACAGATTCAAAATGATCAAATACAAAGCATATTTTTTTACATATTTTCAATGTGAATATAATGCATTTAAAATTTCAACCCTGAAGAAGAACCCTGACGGAAACCTTGTATCTCCATTTAGTTATTTTTTTAAAATCATAAATCACTACTATTAGTCACCCTTTATGTTTACATGTATCTGTGGTTTTGGCAAGTATTTAACCAATAAAAAAGAGCTGGTGATTAAACTTTGTAATGCGATTCGAGCTTAATTTTCGTAAAATGTTAATAATGTCACATTTAAGTTATCTGAACATATACAAAGCCACAATATCAACTTTGACGACACAGTGTTTGATTATTTAAAAAAGACAGCGCTTTTTTTTTTTTTTTTTTCTCATTTCCTAAAAAGTAGCGGTTTTGGACATGTGAGGTTTTGGACATTTTGTTGTTACTTTAATAATGAAGAAATGTTGAGGGCAGTAAAATAAGGGAGAAAAGGAGAGATCTGGAAACATGGCAAGCCAGATTCAAACTCATATTCATAAGACCATGGCTCAGTGTGTCTAGCTGTGTATGTTGTAGCCGTTATAGGCTACGAATCTGATTTAAGTAGAAAAGAGGAATCTGCACACCAAACACACATTCAGGATAATGTTTGCATTTGTCCTGTGTATATTGCTGTGTACTTTAGTATATATGCAGGTCAAGGCGGTTGGTTTAGGTTTTTTTGTCCCGTAAACAAGCTCTCTGCTGCACATACTGTACACTGAATTATGAAACGTTTTTTTTTTTTTTTTTAATGGGTGCTGTGGTGTACATAAATGTATGAATTATATGAAATCATATCATTTGGTTATTCGGTGACCTTTTTTGGAAAGACATCTAAATTTATCTTTAAAAGCTGAAAAATACAGTTTTGTGAAAATCACACTTCAATCTGATGGTTTACTTTGCTGGATATAGGCAATGATGGCAAAATGGACGTGTTAAACAGGATAAATGGTGTATGCTTAATTTCACGATAAGTGCACGATTAATCGCGATTAAAAAAAAAAATCTATTGACAGCCCTAATATATATACATATAATTATTTTTTTTTAATTATTTGTTTGTATATACATTTTTATTATATGTTTCTTTCAGTAATAGCCACCTAAATTCTGTTGCAACATACTTTATTCAAACACTTTTACATTCAAATACTTTAAAGTGAACACAAAGCAACCACAAAGCCAAAATTCAAGGGCAAAACAGAACAGCATCTCTGAAGTTCACCACCAGCTGCTTGCTGCCGTCTCGCAGGCCTCCTGCACTCTGCCTTTCTGATGCTCACAAGCCGCTGTGCTAAATCCAGACCTGGCCACTGCTGATAAGGACTTTCCACGCTGCTCAGAGTCCATAGGCTTAGCATGTAATGGGAAGGAGCTCACTTTAAACTCCAGTTTGAGGACAGGACAGTCGGGTCCCCTACGTGCAGTTCCCATGAATTGCAGAATTGTGCAATCAGAAGCTGTACACATGACAGTTTGATTGAGCTCTCGATTACATAGATTTCATTTGGCAAAAAAAAATGGGTGATGTGATGGAGTGAAGGAGGTATTATAAATGACTAGAGGTAACACAATGAGAAGACATGCTTTGTATGATGCATCTTGTTTTTTTGGTGCTGTTTGTTAATGGTTTAAGGCATTTTTGTCATCGCAGTGGAAAGGGTTTAAATAATTGTGATATGACTGCTGTCCATGAGGCGGGGAATGGAGACTGTGAAATAAATGAGGCTGTATTCTTAAGCTGTCACCCCGCACACAGTTAATTTATTTTATCAGGCCCATCTTTGCAGGGGTTCTTGGGTAAGCCAAAAGCTGTTCTTAACAACACCTGTCACTCCTGCAAGCCATGATGTCATTGACTCTGAAATCTCCCAGACGCTGCCTCTGTTTAGCTTTGAGACTAAACCTCTCTGTTTGATATCAAAATTGGATGCTACTCACAAAATGTATGAGACATGTTTTTTTGTGTTTTTTTTTTGGCATTTTAACCACTTTCAGTGATGGACTCAGATCAGAACACCAAAAACAAACCAAACATATGCCATTGGTTAAGTCAAAATTTGGCATTTTAGTGCACTCAATGAAAGAAAGAAATGTCAATGCTGCCAAGTACACACTGTAGACATACCTTGCCTACTATGTTTTAAGAAATAGCATGTGAAGTGTCCACATTATGTATATCAAACAGCAATATTCAGATTTGTGTAAATAATCAAGTCAAGCAATGATCAAGCAAGGAAAATCATAGCAGTAATTACAGTGGAAAAGGAAGGTCAAGTCAAATTCACTGCAACTTGGTCTCATGAGAAACATAACTTTTACAGGGTGGTGATTTTCGTGATGTGATTCATATAGAATTATGTGATTTTTAGAGGTGGAGGGTAGGGGGGAAGTAAGCATGAAGGTCCACCCCTAAAATTTCCCCTAAATCAGTGGGATGAAAGCGGATTGCATGAAAATGTATGCTTTAAAAAAAAAAAAAAAGACAAGCAAGTATGAAGTACCCCTCAACCCTCAGTGGTGCTTAAAGTGGTACTTTATTGCTGGCCAAATGGGCTTTAATAAAAGTTGGTCGCCATGCAGCAAAGAGCTCTCTCTTTTTTTTAAAGGGGGGGGGGGGGGGTAATGCTATTTCATGCATTCTGACTTATTTACACTGTTGAAGAGTTGGATTCTCATGTTAAACATGGCCAAAGTTTCAAAACACGAGTTGGACGTATGACGGAGTATTTCTGTGCCAAATGACTACTTCCGGTTTCGGTACGGGGTTCAGAGTTTTTTTCTAGTATGGCCTTTATCACGTAACAAAGGGAGGAATTCCTTGTATAGGCACTTCTCCCTGATAAGCGTGCACACACATCACCCAGAACAAGAGCAAGAGCACGCCCATCAACGAGTTTCATTCGGGATACGGAAGCCGAGAGATTTTTCAACAATGGCTGTGTCCCAATTCAGGGGCTGCACCCTTTGAAGGCTGCATACATCATCGACACAGTCTCATTTAAGAAAAATAACCGTTAGACTGCAACGTAAGAAAGAAATTATAGTATTTTACACCTCACAATGAATATCAGTCAATTTTATTACGGTTACTTTTCTTAAATATGACATCCTTGATGAAGTATTCAGCCTTCAAATGCGACCTCCGGAGGACGCAGCCTCCAAAGTGAGACGCAGCTCCTGTCACCGAAGGAGTGTGTTTTTGGTTGTGAGGGAAAGATTACTCTTTTCAGCTTCCCAAAGAACCCAGCGTTAAGGGAACAGAGAATGAAGTTTGTTTTTTTCCGGGGCAGCAACGGAGTTGTGCATGTATGTTTGTTTGTTCCCTGGATTTTGGTGATGAATACTTTAGAAACAAGTCCCAGTTTGGCTCTGGATTTGCAGATCGCGGGTGGTGAGTAAAGCTGCATCAGTGGTCTGTGTTTTGTTGGCAATTGGTGCACAAGTGCATATGATATAAACAACACGAACGTTTTTGTTTCCTGTATTTTATTTATAATGATAGCAGACGATCTCTACGCAGAAGCTGCGTGCGCTATGGCTCTTTGGCTTCGCCCACAGCACTGACGGCAGGAACGCCTCCAGAATCTCGGCTTTTTCCGGAAAGACTTGGTTTAGCGTATCTATCTTTTATAAATATGACAAGCCTAAAGACTTTTCGGAGATATGAAGGATGCATTGTTACTCTAGATGTACTCAAGATTAACATGAGATTGGCAGAAACTGTGTGTGATACCCCCCCTTTAATTGGTGCTACCTGATCAGAGAAAAAAGGCTGTTGTCTTCCCTTTTATAGGTAGGGAAACTGCAATGGTCATGTTGTTGTCCAAGGCCAACACCAGTCTGCTACGGATAGGCTTGAACAAATATCACCTTGCTTTAGTAGGAAATACCTCTTAGCAAACTAGTAGCAATGGAGTCAACTAAAGGCTGCAAATAATTGTAAATATGGAGAGTTTTAGGCCAAGCATAGCGGAAACATAGCGTTCTGTTCCACCTGAAGCAAAATGCTGTCGCGTACAGGTATGAAAGCTGATGCCATAGTATTCCATTTTTACCAAAGTAAAATCTGTAAATCAAAGTAAATTTGTTCAAAAGTAAATAATAATAACAATGCAACTGAATTAGGAATTACCCCTTTCATGCATGAGTTTAAATGAAAATATTCTAGCTAAGTTTTTTATTTATTTATTTATTTTTTTTAACATGATTTATTTTAGAACGTTTCCCCTTATTTCCATGGAGACGCCTCATGTTTGTCACATCACACACAGCAGCCAAAATAACACTGTATGACAGATGTATCGCTTTTATTTTGTTTCTCCTTTTTTATTCAAAATATTCACAAACTTGCTTACCACGTCATCAACTATCTAATATTCCTATTCTCAAATGTGTGTGTTTTGTCGTTTAAAAACCTTTATAAATGGTCTTGATCTATATGAGTCCTGTCAGTCAGATTTACAGCATGTGAATTCATCAGTTTCTCCTGAAATCCATGTAAGTAAGTGGCCGGTGATCTGGGAGAAAAATGGAGTAAACTTCATAGTTACTTACACTATGTGTAGTCCTATCTGATGTCAGCAAATTATATTTGAATTGATTGTTACTGCTGCTTACCGTGGGACCGTAGGTTAATAGAGATGGGCAAAAAATGACCAAATTTTCTCCCGTTTGTTGCACCCCACTTGGCATGTCTCTATTCTACACCAGTGGGGTACGCCCCACACTTGGAGAAACGCTGCCATAGGCCAGTTTCCCACTTCTGGCCTTTTGGCTTCCGGATTGGCCCACACTTTACGCAAAGTACACAAGTTGCTCTCAAAAATGATTTAATGACTAGGGCTGCGCGATTATTAGAATTTTAGTTTCGTATTTGATTTTGGCTTCCAACGATCATATAAACACGATGCCGCAATCCGTTCCTTTCCATTTATGTGGTGCGCTGTCACCCTTCCTACATAACATCCAAATCAGTCAAATCATGAAACGTGACTGTTGTGATATAGTGTGAAAGAGATGCTGTTCCCCAGGCGGATTTCTGTGCATGCAATCCGAGATGGAGCGAAACACGGACAAGAATAAGAATAGTGTTTACAATATCAACATGAAACTTAATACAAAACTCTATTGTACATAAAATCATTATAATACATATAGTGGTAAAACATGCAACTCTTGTTTTTGTTAATAACCCTGTTGATACAATCTGTAGTTTTCACGAGTCCTGGGGTAGTCAAAAGTCTTCAGTATCAGTCACTCCAGTTCCATCATCTTGTTAGCCAATCCTGAGAAAAGAAGAGACGGAGACAAAACAAACACAAGCAAGAGAGCCAGACACAACCATTGGCACATTAATATATTATACGATGTAACACAAGTTACTCAACGTAACAGCCCAACCATTAAATGTCAATTCACTATGTTGACTTCATCAGAAATAGCAAACTGCCACAGAGACACAGTTTTTACACTCTTCAAGAAGCCAGCTGACAAATGGCTTACATATAGTTGTCTCTGCACATTAAATCTGGATAGGTGAAAGTATTTTAACATCGAAAAAATTACAAACATCAGCTTTGCTTGCCTTACTTACTATTTGTCAGTGATCCTGTAGCTGTGCTAAATGCCATGGTAATGGATTTTGCACTACGTTCAGCCAAAAAGTGGTTTGGGTGGGCTGAGATAGATTAATGGTTTGCCATTTATCTCTCTACGGTTGTGGAGTAAAATGTCATCTCATCCTTTGTTTAGGTCAACTATGCTCTGAAATAGAGGTTCAGGATTCATGTGGGACGCTAGAGTCAGCATTGCAGTGAGTTTGTATCTGTCTGGAGTACCAGATCATTAAGAGCAATGCAATTAAGGCTAGAACGGTTCCCGGCATCCCATTTTAATCTTTGTTGAGTCATTGATTTACTTAATAAACATTCATACATTTGATAAAGACTTGCTTATTATGTGTGAGGAATAGGTGGAAATTTAAGTTGCTAAAACTAAAATTCTTGATATCCAACCTAACTCTCATTGGCATGTTCATGTGAACAAATCTTTCCACACTGACTCAGTTCTTGACTTTAACTCACTGACTCAAAGATCTTGAAGTCAAGCGTAAGTGAAGATTGTCAGTGAATCACTTAAATTTGTTCCTGTTCATTTATCATTTGACTTTAGAAGACTTGGACTGCTTTTCACATGGACTACTTTTATGAAAAAGTTTATTGTGCTTTTGCATCTTTTTTTTTTTTTTTTTATTCTCAAAAGCATCAACCCCCATTTATTTAAGTCTATGGAAAAAAAACAAACAAACAAAAAAACTTACAAATTATTAAAAATGTCTCCTGTTCGGTTGTACAGGAGAAAGTCATAACATGAAATTTAACAACAAGGTGAGTAAATGTGTTTTTATTTTATTTTTATTTTTTTTTCCCTGTAGTGAATCAACAACAGGAAATGATATACAAAACCTCAAAGATTGAGATAGAAATTGAGCACAAAATCTCAAAAGTAAGAAAGAAGACTTTTGAGACACACAACAAAATGTCTTATTTTTCCTATACTTTTTCACTTCTGCTGATGGATGCATTATTTATAGGTGGATTTCGTAATAAAATCATCCTGAAATATGTAGGAACTTGATTCTCCAGAAGGGCCTGCCTGTAAACCAAAATCTGAAGCAACAAATGTTGCATCAGTTTGGAAAATGCACAAAATGTCAAGGTGTAATACACACATACAACCCTCTAGCTCATTGGGTGTCAGATAAGGCCCTTGTTATTTAGGTTTTTATTGAGTTTACACTAGTTCATACGCTCTTCCCTCACTAGTAATGCAATCTCTGTTGAATCTTTGTTGTGGTAATGTGCACAAGCAAAAAAAGAAATATTGCTCTTGCAGTATGTTCAAAGATAATTCCATGAACCCAAGTTAGACCTTTTAGAACGCTGGATCTCAGTGCAGTCTCTTGGGTCTTCTGCGATGTTTCTTACTTAATGCTGGCCACCCATCAGAGAACTGCATCAAACCAGATTTAACCATCAGCGAGAAATCAATAAATGTTGAACACTTAAGTCAAATTGAAAAAAAGCTACATTACTTTCTCATGCTTAATGTCCCTTCCTAGACCATTGGAACCAACTATTGCCTTTATGCAAAGAGTATTTCAGGACTATAGCCAAACATTAATGCTTCGTTCACCAATCTGATTCACAACCTGCATTTAGGGGTTGTAATATACCATGTAAATATACCGACATCTCCATCAGAGAAAAACCCAGCACAAGTGAACCAAAGCAAGCAATCAATCTGAAAGAGAATTATTTAACAGCATCAATCAATAGAGCATTAATCTTTAAAGATTTGAGGTTGATGTTTCAGGGACTGATCGTAAGTAAATTTGCTGCCTCTTGAGCATTCCACTAGCTCATTAGAAGTGGTTTTAGATGTATGGTGAGTCCATCTGGACGTTGCCTTGTGTTTTCTTTTAAACGTTGTGAACCACACATTCTGTATTAAAATGTATGAGTAAGAGATGATGAGAGAACTTAGAAGAAAAATACTTCAGGTCATGAATTACAGGACTATTTATTTGCTTTACAATGGTGGCCAGCTTTTTATGAATTGTAGTTGCTGTAAACACTGCTTTTTTTGACAGTGTCAGAAGTACATTTACATTTGGTTGATGCTTTTATCTAAAAGACACTTATATTGCATAGAAGGTATATATTTGATCAGTTCATGTATTCTCTAGGAATCAATCCCATGACCCTGTGGTTGCGAGTCCAGTGCCCTGCTGTTTGAGTTACTGGAACACAATAGAGTTATAACATCATATTTGCAAAAGAACAATTCACCCAGAATGGAAACTATTTTTTCATCATTTACTGACTTTCATGTCGTTCCAAAATTACTTTCCTTTCTACCAAGGAACACAGAAGGTGATTTTTAAAGTGCCCCTATTATGCTATTTTTTTTTTTAAAGGTTCCTAATTTTGTTTAGGAGGACTCCTATACCAAGTTTACATGCATCAAAGGTCAACAAATGCTTTAATTTTCTCATAATATACATTGCACATCACCACATTTTTCAATGATTCTCAAACGACTCGTCAGATGATTCAGTCTCTCTGAATCCCTCCTTTCCGCGATCCTACTCTACTCTGATTGGCCAGATGGCCCAGTCTGTTGTGACTGGTCTACCGCTTACAGCGCCTGACGGAAACAAAATGCCCATTACCATACATTAACTTCATGAACTTCAACCTGAACCTTCATTGCAAGGACGACTTGAGCGGGACGTTTCTCAGTGATACGCTACTCAGTTTGATGTCAATAACAGCGCGTGTTAGCCGAGCACTAGCGTGATTGACAAATGTGACATTAAACGAGGTGGTATTGCTGTCGCAACCGCTGACCCTTGAGATTTAAGCCCCCCGCGTTCACCTATTAATTGCAAAATTTTGTTAGCATAACCTGCAATTCTGAAATTTAACTTTACTGCTTATTGCCTGTGTTTGACCTTTGCCTGTTCACCCGTTTACCCTGCCTGCCTGTGTGTTTTTTTTAGTAGAATTCCGGTTATTTTCGACTACTCTTTCCTGCCTTGTGGTAGCAATGCACGGTATACCAGTATTGGGAAAATACCGGTATATATTTTATTTCAAATGGTACGATATCATGATTTTGCTCATTTCGGTATATGCTGCTGTTCCGAAGTTCACCGCTAGGTAGAAGTGTGCTACCCAAACTGACGAAACCAGCAAATGTGACAACATAGAGGAACAAAATGGATAAAGTAATCAAATGTAAAATAACACTGGATAGTCACTGTTAATGCATACTATTAAACTATTTAAATTCACGTAAGACATAACCAACTGTGTTTATGAATACTCACTAAGACAGACATTTTGACAATTTTGTGTGTATTTGACCGTTTAAGGTAAAACAACTCAATTTGGAATGTGCAAGCTCTATACAGGTGGCTTGTGTGTGCGTTGTTTGTTGGTATAAGTGCAAAGAAACCATTTCTCAAAAAGCTCCCAAGTACTGAATGATAAAATTGCTTAGATGTTAAAATTGTCTTCAGAAGCCAGAAGCAATTTGCTCATTTTGAGAGATAGAGATGGGAGAGAAAGTATTGCTGAAATTACTTCACAAGAAAGTTTAAAATTACTGATTTAATGTGATAATCTTTGTTGATTAATTTACTAATAAATATTTGCGGTAATTTCCCACTTTGTAAATGGAAAGCTGCCAGAATGAGTAAAATTATGCGCAATACCCGTGCCAAAATTTAGACCCTGTATGGTATCAATTTAATACTGATATTTCAGTATTCGATTGTGGTACCGTACTGAAGCCAAAATTGTGGTATCGACCCATCTCTAACTTTTTATTTGTTTGCCTGTCCGGACTGAACTTTGGGTACCAACCCTCACCTGTTTCCTGTACATTTTGCATCCTGTTTTAGCTATTGCTTATTAAAATTGCATAGGATCCTAACGACTCTGCCTTGGCCTCTTCGCAACAGTCACAGTCATGTTTCGTCATGTGATTCCCTGTTCCCTCGTGTGATCAGGTCATGTGGTTCCTTTGTTCCATGTGTTATGTTTTCATTGGTTTGTCTTTATCTGGTGTTTCTTAATTCTGTCTTGGTTTATTATGGTTTATAATTGTCATTGGTTTATATTTATGGTTCGATTTTGTGAACCAGCTGGACTGTTTACTTCCTGAAAACCGGCTCAAAAGAACAAATTTAAATTAAATTTTAAGTGCAAATAGTGATAAAATCTATTCATACAAAGTGTAAATAGAATTTTTAGTAATTTGTCTGAGCGACAGTGGATGGAGTTAATGAAAATAACCTTTGCCAACAAGAGCCTTAGAGTAAATAGACACTGCCTCTTCACTAACATTCATTTTCACAATGCATTATACTGTCCAGTTAGGCAGATCACTTGGTTATGAAACATTAATATTGCAACCTATTGTTCAGTTTCTATGTACACCAAGTACAACCAGACTTTTTGGCAAAAGCTATTTAGTCTAACTCTGCCCACTAATTAAATGAACGAATAAATGTATGAGGCATTTATATAGGGCTTTACGATGTACGACTGTAAACTGCTTTATAATCATATCTGGGGTCGATCCTCAATAATAATAATAGTAGTAGTAATAATAATAATAATAATAATACGTTTTATTTATATAGCTCCTTTCAAGGACCCAAGGACCCTCAACCACCACCAGTGTGCAGCACGGCATAACGGTTGCATAACAACAGTGCGCTCACTATGCTATAGGTGGAGAAGAGAGAGAGTGATTAGAGCCAGTTCAAAGGATGGGGATTATTAGGAGGCCATAATTGATAAAGGCCAATGGATGAAATTTGGCCAGGACACCAAGGTTTCACCCCTTCTCTTTACAAGAAGTGCCATGGGATTTTTTTTTTAATGACCACAGAGAGTCAGGACCTCGGTTTAATGTCTTGGTTTAACGGTTTAACTCCATTGTGTAGAGAGCAAGGACGATGAATTTAACCGAAGTTCCAGTCCGCTTTTTTTCCCCATCCATTCTTCTCTCTTTCCATGTTATATCAGCGCGGAGAGGAGGTTTTTTTTTTTTTTTTTTTTTAAAGAAGAATATATCTTTTTTTTTTTTTTTTTTTTTTTTTTTTTTAGGTCAGAATGAGGTTGCAAAATGTATATGGTTTGCAAATGATTCATGTAGCCTATTATGTTTTGCAAATACATGTTTTTGTGCAAACTAACATTAGAAGTGAATGACCCCCATTTCCATAAATGTATTGAAATGGCCATGATTACTCAAGTCCGGATATAAACACCGATGTAATGGCAACCAAAATGAGTAAATTACCTTTTACCGAGAACATTTTTGGGGAGTTCTCGGTATTGGGTAACAAATAAAATACTTGGAATATTTTAACACAAAGTGTATTACACTGTTCAGCCTGTAGGAGGAGACCAGTGACTGATGAAATTCTTTCATTCATTAATTTCGTTAAACGTGTTTTTTTTTTTTTGTTTTTTTTTTACATAATGAATTCCTTTCAAATTAATACATTTTTTAAATGGACTCATAACATTTAGACATTTATAAACAGACTAATTTATAACATTAAATAGAACATTTTGTCAGAACCTATTATTTTGTTTGGTTGTCTAATGTTTTCTTTTCAGAATCATGGAAGAAACATGATCTCTATATCTATCTCTCTCTAAAAAAAAAAAAAAAAAAAACAACAACAAAAAAACACATTATCCAGAGTCATAACATAAGCTTAAAAGAAAATATAATGTATCTGGCATCTAATTTATAGGCTACTATTAGCACTAATACTAAAATGTACAGTCTTAGAGACTAGGGTGAAGTCTTTGTGTCGCCTACATTAACAACGATTTGGGGCAGTTAAAACGCATTATAATTGAGGATTATGAAAAGTTTCCTTATTTAAAACGTGGCGCTTCCATCCAGTATGCCAAGTTCTGCAAACCATATCCCAAATGTGCAATGCTGGGAAGGTTCCAGGAAAGGTTTGAAAACCCCCACACATTATTAACATTATTGCACTTACATACTTTGAGAAGTTTTAGCAGACTAAATCTTCTGCGCTATTATCAGCATACGAGTTTCTATACCTTTAGTGTTTCTGCATCTAACTCCCTCCCCATCACAGTGTCAAAACTATCACAGCTCTGAATAACCAGTTTCATTTATCTGCACCATTTGATGTTGACACACCAGTTATGAGGGTTTTGGGCCATTAGATAAAGAGTGGATGGCTCGCCTGTCTTCAAAAGATGTTCTTTAGCAACTGCTGACTCATCTGAAAGTAAAACTACATTCATTCTCAGCTTATATGTTCTGCTCGGGGGTTCTATAGACTCTTGACACTATAGAGCCACAGGACACATTTACACACATGCACACACTTTCATTTTGCTGATGTTTTGGGACACAGTTTTACTCTGCAAGTTTAAGGAGGGGATTGAATTTGTCACAGTAATGATATAACTTTAGGTATTTTAATTGTAGTGCTATAAATAGGAACAGATACATAAAGTATTAGTTTGTGTATTAAGGGGTCATCCTTCTTGTTCATCGTCATGTTTCATACTCCCACAACATCATATAAGCCACTGAACACTTGTGGGCAGTATTTCCACTCACTATTTTTCAAAATGAAACAGCTGTAGTTTTCTTCTAGTGTACGTTTATTAAAAATCCTAAATAAACTAAAGCCTAATTCTGGCTTAGGCCAAGCCCTGTCTGTGAAACTGGACCTTTAATTTATTAAGTAGTCTCAAATCTCAACTCTCATTTGGAAACAGTTTTCTATATGTTGTCAAATTATAAACCTTGCAGGACAACAATGACTCGTAAAACTTTCTTATTTTTTTATCATGACAACTCTTGGAAAAAAGTAGCATTTATTGATAAGAATGGAATGTACATATAGGCTCAGTCCTGTAGGCTCAGTCTTGCCCGACAATATCTGCTACGCTGCTGCATGAGTGAATTTGGTGAATTGACTACGAGCTGCTGCAAGGAAAATAGGGAGAACCCCCTAGCAGATTTGGCAAGTGGTGCTTGGGATGGTGGAGGGCTAATTCCCATGGCGCGCTGCTCTGAGTTGACCAGGTTCAGAATGGAAATAAATAGATTACCTAGATAGAACAAACAGATCGATAGGCCAAAGCTGTTGGCTTTAAGAGAACAATTCAGCTGCTTGGAAGAGTTTCATGAACTGTGTGTGTTTGTGTATAAAGCTCTGCAACTTTTAGGTTTTGAACTGTCAAAATATCTCATCTGAGCATTGAGAACACTTTTTAACACATTTTAATAGAGGTGCAAGCTAAACCTTGAATTAGGAAATTAAAGGGAAGTTTAAAGTTTGAAATATATTGAATCAACGAAACCTTTCGTGCTCAAGCTATAACTGTGTTTTAGTGAACCGGTGCTATAGCACATTAAAAAAAAATAAATAAAGAAGAACTCTACAAAGCTATCACATTCTTTTGTGAAACAGAGCACATACTCACCTAACTCAAACTCCCCAAAGTAATTTAGATTTAGCATTGATATTCAACTGTACAAAGTGATGTGTATCTCTAAAGTTTTAACATGTTATCCAGTCACCAATAATCTTTCTTTGTGTTATTAATCCTTTTCAAATGGAATGGGGAATGTGGAAAGTTCTCAGTTTTGTCAATCCTCACTCTAATCCTCACCTGATCCTTCCAGCACATATATGAGAGAGATCTCCCTCACTGAGCCATGGAGGTGTGTTTATGTCCCCAACGCACACAAATCTGTGCTTCCCGAAATACCTCTATGACTAAGAACGATCTGTTGCTGATGGTGTGATCATATCTGAATTATTAATATTCTGTCTTGACAGTCTGGTTACTTGGAACCAGAATCCTCCCCCCCAATGGTCATTTTTTTTTTTTCTTCTTCTTCTTCAAAATAGTCAAGAATTAGCTTCAGTACTGCCACAAGAAATCATGTAGGACTCTTGGGTATATTCTGTTTGTCATAAACTGAATCAGCTTAGCCATTCTCATTACACTTTCATTGCTTTTCATATTAGTGATGGTTTATTTCCACATATTTGTGAGTGCAATTAATGCAAACACAATGATTTGTCTGCAGGCTTGTTCTGAGTGCTAGGTTGTAAAGGTTTTCCGCTTCCCAAAGAACCCAGCGTCAAGGGAACAGTGGATGGAATTGGTTTTTCCGGGGCAGCAATGTTTGTTTGTTCCCTGGATTTCGGTGATGAATACTTTGTAAACAAGTCGCAGTTCGTCGCTGGATTTGCAGATCGCTGGTGGTGAGTAAAGCTGCATCAGATGTGTGTGTTTTGTTGGCAATCATCTATAATATAAAGTCATCAGCTTCGCCTTAGTTCATGGATCCCTCAGCTCCACCTCAGCTCTCCAAGCCCTGGACTTCTGGTCTCGGCCATCCAACTCATTGGCTCTACCTTGGATCAATGCTCCCTCGGCTCCACCATGGTCTGCCATCTCTAAGGCACCACCTAAGGGCTCCCTCGTCCCTCTGGCTTCATCTTGATCCATCATTACTCTGACTTCCGAGTCAGCAGCTTCGCCTTGAACTTCCAGCCTTCTGACTTTTCCGGGCTTCTCCTTCACTCTGGTTCTGCCATGGTCCTCACTCCCACCATCTCTGCCCCAGTCTGCCAAGTCCATGCCTTCCCCTCGATCATGCCCACCTGCAGCCCAACCGTAGCCCTCGAGGCCTTCGGCGTCACCTTGGCTCTTTGGCTTCCCCTCTGTCTCCACCATCTCCACCTTAGTCAGTCATCTCCGTAGTTCCACCTGGCCCCGCTACCATGGCTCCACCATGGCTCCTCCCACCATCGCTTTCTCAGTGGACTTTCAACCTGTCATGGCTCTGCGTTATCCTATGTCACTGCCCTGGTTCCTCTTGCCTTCGTCTCTGCCCTGGTTCCTCTGGTCATCATTTCTTTGGTGACTTCTTCTGCCTGCTCCTCGTTCTCCTCCAGAGCCCCCACCCTCTCTCTTCCCCTCCCTCTTCCCCTCGCTCTTCAGTTCGGAGTGTTTTGTAGCACAAGGACGTGCTTTCCATGGAGAGGGTGTAATGTCACCGTCATGTTTAATTCTCTGTCTTGTTCATTTCCTGTCATAGCTTTCATTGTCATTGCCTGGGTTCTTTCATTTGTTGTCATTGTCCTTGAATAGTGTTACGCCTGTTCCCTGTTTATTTGATTACCTTCCTTGTCCTGGTTTATATCATATCTCTCTGGTCGCACTCAGTTCGTCCAACTTAAAAATTACCAATCAAGACCATCTACAGTTACTACTGGTGCTCCTCAGGGTTCTGTTTTGGGCCGACTTCTATGCATTTTCTACTTACTCCCTTCTTGGCCACATTTCCAGGAAATATAGTATCCGTTTTCACTGCTACGCTGATGACACCCAGCTCTGCCTGTCTTCCACACCCTCTGGCTCCTTTCCTCCACCTTATTTGTGCAGCTGTTTAGCTGAAATTAAAGTTTGGCTTTCAGCTAACTTTTTAAAACTCAATAGTGATAAAACGGAGGCCCTGATTGCAGGCACAAGATCTACTCCAACTAAATCTGATTGTTTTTTCTGTAAATATCGATCATAATGCAATTTATCTTTCCAAGCTGGTTTAGAGTCTGGGTGTCATCCTGGATAGCACACTTTCCGTTGAAGCTCATGTTAATATAGTTACGCGTACTGCATACTTTCACCTCCATAATATTAATTGTCTGCATCCTTCCCTCACAATGACCAACACTGCAATCCTTATCCATGCACTGGTTACTTCACGTATCAATTATTATAATGCTCTTCTTACTGGTCTTCCTTCCAAACTTCTCTATAAACTTCAGTTGGTTCAGAACTCTGCGGCTCGTGTTCTTTCTAGAACTCTTTCTGCTGAGCACATTTCACCAATTCTCCAGCGACTATACACTGGCTTCCAGTGAAGTATCGCAACGATTTCAAAATTGTGCTTCTCACATTCAAGACACTCGCTCCTCCGTACCTTACTGATCTTCTCCATATTTATACCCCTTCGCATGCTCTAAGATATTCACACTCATTTTCTCTTGTGTAACCACGTATACACCTAACTACCATACAACTGTTGTTGTACTCCGTTTACTTTATTTTTTAATTCCTTTTTTACATTTAATTATTACACATAATTATCATTTGACTTATTCAAACTGGACAATGAACCGTTCGACCACCGAATCCAGCAGTGTCTGTCGAAGTAAGTTTGCATCACTGATCGCGCTAAAACTATTGTCATAATAACGAGATCTGCAAAGAGGAATTATTGTGCGCCTGTCACTCCTCGCTGTCATTAAAATAGCGTGTCACAGGAAAAGTGATCAAAAGTAGCACATCCACTATATCTAAATTCATATCATTTTTGTTTAACTTCTGCTTAATGACTCTATGTAATTTCAGTGCTTATGGCCATGAATGAAAGTGGAATATTAATGGAAATGTGTATATCAAAATGAAAACAGAGTTTAAAATCATTCTGTTTACTTCATTACTTTTCTCACTCTAGTAAAAGAGTTTATATGCATGGTCTAGAATTCCCGTTTTACAGAAAGTTTATTTTTTATAAATCCTGATATGTGCGTGGGAAATTCCGTACGCATATTTCTATGCCCATTTTGTGCATACACAACTGTTATACATGAGGCCCCAGGTCCTTTATATGTGCTTTGTTAAATATAGTGCCGTTTTACTCAAGGTACCTTCAAAGGAGCGAGCAAAAATGTACCTATGTCCATCGCATATGCAGATTGATATCTAAAAGTTTTTTTTTATTTTATTTTTCTTCTTCTCACTAACATTTAGCTATTTAAATCGAATAAAATGCCAACAATAAAAAGAACTAGCTAGGTTAGCTGATTACCTTAAAGTCCATAGATATTGCCATCAGTTCGTACTGGCATATTTGTTAACATGTGACATTTGGTATAAAGCCTATAACTCTGACTTTTTGTGAATAAGGCACACTCTATTATACTCCTAAATTACATCAAAAGGAGGTATATTTGAGTAAAAAAAAAAAAAAGGATGACAGTGATTTATGCACAGTGCTTTTCTAGTGCATTTAGTAAACTAGATTGCGAGGATTTAAAAAAATAAAAAAAAATACCACACACTACAATACCACAACTGTTTAGTGAATTTGCCCCATAATCTTTTATGTGTGAGCACTTAAAACTGTTAGTAAAACCCTTGATTATAAGAAGGGGTTTTGCAGCCTGCAGTGAACATCACTAGAGAGAGAGAGAGAGAGAGAGAGAGAGAGAGAAAAACATGTTTGGCTTGTGTCCCCATCCTAAACTTGTCAGGATAAACTAATTACTGTTATTAAGTCCTCCACTGCAATTGTGATGATGACTGTGAACATGACAATGGGTCCACTGAATGAATTTTGTTCTCAATGTTTTTTTGTTTTGTTTTTTAGATTTGGCAATGAATGGCAATAGTGTAGGGCTGAGCGAACAGCCGTCCTAATATATCAGTAATCTATTTAAAAGTATACATATTAAATGTGGTGCTTCATCAATATCTGGTGAAAGGGATTCATCAATATGCTAATTGATGACTTTTGGGACACAGGATGGTTCCATCTGGGGAGACAAGAGTCATTGCACCTTTAATCCACATCTTTACCATGTGCTTCAAAGGACACGTGTGCTTCCCACAACATACAACTTGCATGTTCTAACATGTAACCGTGTCATGTTTGGTCTCATCTGTCAGCTTATAAACTTAATAGACATATTAAAGTATCCTAATGTATGTCAGGGTTATGTTTAACCCTTTGAGCGGTACGGAAATATTTTTATTTCTGTGCCCCTAGGCGTACGGTCCCACATATGGGATTTAAAACGTTCAGCGACGTCACATAACTGCCAGATTCAAACTGTGCTTTCGCGCTTTTTGATGTCAGACATCAGTGGAAGCAGCAATAACAATCCATTCAAATATAATTTGCCAACATTTATTCATAATGGGCCTAAGTAACTTTTAAGTTGACTCTATTATTCTTCCAGTTCACCAGCCACTTACTTGCATATGTTTTGGGAGAAACTGATAAATTCACCTGCTGTAAATCTGACTGACAGGACTCTGGGAACTGCGGGGCAAACTAACGCCGGTTTCACACTGCAAGCGTAAGCAGTGCATTTTTTTTTTTCCGGCGCGCATGTTAACCAACGGATGCATTCACACCGGCAGCAGGAGCAGCGCGTAAGCAGCAGTGAAGCGGGGGTTTCGGCGGCAAATCTATTTTTGCTGACGCTCAATTAAAGTGTACGCACACTTTTGGTGGACAAAATAAATATAATTTCACACAAAAAGTGTTCAAAATGCACAGAATAAGCACGTCTAATGTGTTTTAACAAGAATTTGAGTATGACAGAAAAGAAAATGAAGAATCAAAAATATTTATAGAATAAATTTACCCATTTAAACTAGTTTTTAATTATTCAGTTTGGGTTAAAGTATAGTGTATTATAAAAACTAAAGTAAACTAGCCAGAAAATATGAGATATAAACATTATTTTAGTTATTAGATATATAGGCTGCAGCATTCCCAAATCAAACCCGAGTTTGCTGACTTTTTTTCGCCGAGTTTGCTGTCTTGTAAACATGTGCACGCGACAGATGATGTAAAACACAAAGCTTACCTCATTCATGTGCAGCAATGGATGACACAAGGCTTTTATTTATTTATTTATTTATTTATTTACGTTTATATGCGAATGTTGTACACCTCCCCATGTTAACAAACTTTCAAGACTATCAAGTTTATAAATGACCAACTTATAAAAACAAATGTATAGCTGTCTTTGTAAAGAAATGCTCAGTTTATATTTAGCTTCGAGCCGCTGCTGTGACGCTGTACAAACACTTCCAGTGTGAATACTCGATGTAGTTACGCTCACGCGCCGCTTAAGCTTGCAGTGTGCAACCAGCGTAAGATGGCGCCGCCGATCTCGCGTTATAGATAAAGATCATTTATAAAGGTTTTTAAACTACAAAACACACTCACTTACACATATTTGAGAATCGGAATATCAGATAGTTGACATGGTAAGCAAGTTTGTGAATATCAGAACAAAATAATAGCGATCCATGTGTCATACAGTGTTATTGTGGCTGCGTTCAGCGTATGTGACGCGCATGATGCATCGCCATGTAAACAATAAGGGCAGAAGTTCTAAAAAAACTCACTCTGGGGGGTCAGCTAGAATATTTTAAACTCACGCTTGAAAGGGTTAAGTCTGTTTAGTTTCCATGGTTTTTGATTAAACGTGCACCTGTTTCTGTTCCACTTAATTACCTCACTTTGTGCACTTAAGCCCTTAGTTCCTCTCAGTTATTTGTTCAGTCTTGTCTATGTTTTAGCGTGGTTGTGTGCTCTTTGGATTTATGATTAAAGACTGTTTATTTATCTGAATCCCCAGTGTTGTGCACTTACTACATCCACACACCATGACATGTACAATCTAGGAACGATTGCTTAAAGGAATAGTTTCACTAAAGAAACTTTCTTTCTTTAGCTGAAGAGAATTTAAGGTTTTTAAAGGAAATTGTTACAGAATTTTTCTCCATTTAATGCATATGAATGGGAATTGGCGTAGTCCATTTTTGATGGTTCAAAATACATATGTAGGAAGCTTCAGAGGGCTCCACATGACCCCAACTGACAAATAAGGGTCTTCTCTAGTGAAACGATCAGTCATTTTCTGGGAAAAAAAAAAAAAAAAAATATATATATATATATATATATATATATATATATATATATATATATATATATATATATATATATATATATATATATATATATATATTTTTTTTTTTTTTTTTTTTTTTTTTAAACTACAAATGTTCCCCTAGGTCCAGCTCTGCAATGCGTGTCAAATAAATAATTGAATTATGCACATCATCCTTTAACTGTATCTTGTTCCGAATCCGATTGTTGGTTCAAAAAAGCAGCATAAGCTTCCCAGCCTTACAAAAGAGAGACTTAATGTTTACAAATAATATAAACTATGCATTACTTTACTTATAACATTTTTTACTACTGAAAAATAATAGTGTAAACCCAGGAATGAGCTAATAGAGGAAAAATATAAATGGATCCAGTTTTCGGGAAAATGTTACTCTGATGCTGCCAGAAACCGTGTCCCCCCACAGTATAGCCTATATAATTCTCATTTCATGGATTTACAGAAATGTGATGGCCCTTTTAATCATATTAATGGTCCTTGAATGGGCATTTTCTTTGTTGCTGAAAAAATTAAAATAAATAAATGTATTTCAATGAGCATTTATAACACTAATTCCCCTCTTTTCTATGAAGAACTCCCTTGAGATATTGCAGTACTTCTACAGGCATCCCCTGCAGGCCCGACCATTTTATTATACAAATGATTCGAATTAAACATGTGTTCTACCCAATAGCACATTTACCCTACTGAAAAGACCAGCATATGTTGTGTTCTTCAGGCTTCTTAAAGTAATAGTTTACCCAAAAAATTTCCCCCAAGGCCATCCGAGATGCGACTTTCTTTAGCCGAAGAGAAAATACATCCCAGGATTTTTCCACATCTAATACAAGTAAACAGGGCTCACTGTAGATCATTTTTACAGTTCAAAATCCTTTTTAATAATAATAATAATAATATATGCCAAGTGTCCCTGTACCGCAACACTGATGGTTAAAACTAGGGTGACCAGACGTCCTGTTTTTCCCAGGACAGTCCCGTATTTCAGTGTCCCGACTTACTAAGAAAAAAATCATGTTTTGTCCCGTATTTCATCTTTCCTAAAATTTCGTTACAACTGGGTGGTCAGTGTTCAGAGCCACTGAAAGCCATAGTGTTCTGTCACGCAAGAACAGCCCAATCAGTTCATTGTAGAACAAAATTATTTACCATCTAATCATAATTCGTTATCGATTAGTGAAGGCGGGATAGGGGGAATCGCGCTGAATGACACAGACCGGAAGCGCTCTCTCTCTCTCGCATGCGCGCGATTGTAATTCTCATCAGACAGCGTGCGAACAGTTCTCCTTGCGCCTGAATGGTCAAATGCACACATAGTTCGTGTGGGGTGTCTTACGTAAATACAGTCGTTATGACTTAAGTGGACGTAAACAGGTGGGTGAAAACAGGATATGTGTCAATATATAACATCCATAGATTCGGTCTTAAAGGGACAATAGACTAATTAAATATTTGTCTGTCATTTAATGTTAATAAAACAACAAAAGATGTTAAATAAATGTATACATGTTAAATAAACCTGCTGTATCTAAAAAAACAAGTTTATTTAATTTGTGTGTGTGTAACCATCCCACTTTCAAATGAAAAAGAAAACAATATACTCATCTAGCTGATGCAAGATGATTCACTTAATATGGTTTACTCAAGTAGGCCATTTGGCACCAAAAACTAACCATTTGTCATCTCCTTGTGGTATTTTAGTGATTTTTCTGGCAACCACATTTATGAACACCACCTGCTGGTCAAGCAGCAACCTTAGCATCCCTTATCCAGGTACGCCCTAGCTCAACCCTGCCTAGATTCATCAGTTAACCAGTTAAGAGCTACAGACTGATAGTTGCACATAATGCTCAGTGTTTCTAAAGTCAGTCTATTGCTTGCCCTTCAGTTCCTCATTTCAGCTATGTTGTGCACAAAGGGACACCCTGCATTGCATTTTTCAATTTGTGCATTTCACTCACCATTGACTGAACAAACATTTGCCAAGTGAAGCTGACACAACACTTTTTTCATTGAAACCACTGAGTTCACTTGATTGCATCATGCATTTTCTGAGTAACATGGACGAGAGAGCGTTCAGTAAAACTTACAACCGTGGAAGATTATTTTTTTTTTGGCACCCCCCCCCCCCCCCCCCCCAGCCTCTCTTCATTCATGATTTAACTTCTTCGCTGGCTGCTGCCTTGGTCTATTGTTAACAATTTCATATTATCGCATTAGTTCAGAGTAGTCTTATATTTCTTATACTGTTACTTTTGTTCAGTTCTGTCTAATAGTCAAGCAAACGTTTACACAATCATGTTGATGCATCTCTTTTTATTATAAACATAATAATATATAATGAAGCTTGTATTTAAAAGTAATAGCTTAAGAGAGACTGTTAAAAAACAATCAAGGGAAACAATAAAGGCTAACAGCTTCAGCCAAACGGCAGTAAAATAAGCGTCTCATTCTAAACAGACAGAAAGCTCATAAAGCGAGCATGATTCTCACTGCAGTGTCCTGTTTAAGAGAATATTGTCCTTCAGACATTGTAGACATCTTTGAATGCACAAGTATTGCACATCTTCAAGGTCAGAGTTTCCTATAAAGCTGCTCTTGAATACAAGCAGAATAAAATCATACTGCAGTCTATGAAATATCTTGATTCAAGACAAACTAAAATTAAATTTTAAAAGGAGTGAATCCAATGTAAAGCATCACTCTGGATGGATGCAGTCATTAAAGGTAACTGTAGAAGCTATTATAACTGCATTAGTGTCACGAACGTGGCCGCTGTGGCTCCCTCCGATCGCCACCAGAGGGCTCCCTCACCTGAGTACTAACTTCATCATGGACTACATTTCCCATAACCCCATACCTGGTCTGATTACACATACACCTGATCCCCATCACCTGGACTACTTAAGCTCACGCACACTTTCACCCATTGCAAAATCTTGTTTTGCTCTGGCTAACACTACTGGGTGGGTCTCCCTGTGATTTATATTCTTGTGTATGACCTTGGACTGTTTTTTGCCATTGTGTTTGTTTGCTGCCTGCCCTGTTGATTCTCTGCCTGTTTACTGGATTACTCTACCTTGTCTGCTGCCTGCCCTGACCCCTTGCCTGTCCCTGTTTATGATTCATCTCTGCCTTGGACATTTTCATTGCTGGTATTTGATCCTTGCCTGTACGACTACGATTGTTTTAATAAAGCTGTGCATGGATCCCATCGAGTCTGCCACCTCATTACAGAAGACTTCGCCAGACCAAGATCCAGCGGCCATCTATTGTCTGTCTACGGAGGTTTCTACTCAAGCCAGCTGTCTATCAACAGCAATCTGGCTGCTGTGACTAAGGAGCTAGTGAAGAAGCTACAAAGCATGAGACTCTCCAATGCTGACGTAAGGCCGCCATTACCCACGCCATCCACTGCCCCGGCACCTAGCACTCTCACCACTACAAACCCGCGTCTAGCCTTCCCTGAGAAATATGATGGCTCACCAGCAAAATGCAAGGGGTTTCTGCTGCAATGCTCATTGTTTGTATCTCAACCCACTCTTTAACCCACTGATGAGTCGCTACGGTGTGGAAAAACAGCTGTCCAACGTTTACCTTATTTGATGAATTCCTACAGCGTTTTTGTGAGATTTGAGCACTCTGAAGGGGGAAAGGATGCCGGTGAGCTACTGCTGGCTCTTCGCCAAGGTAAACTTTTCCCCTGTGTATTTTATTCCCGAAAACTCACTCCCACCGAGCAGAACTACGACGTGGGAGATTGTGAGTTTCTGGCCATGGAGGCGGCATTGGAACAGTGGCGGCATTGGTTGGAGGGAAGTAAGTATCCTTTCATTGTATTGACGGATCATAGAAATCTAGAATACCTACGTTCAGCCAAACGACTCAACCCCAGACAAGCAAGATGGGCCCTGTTCTTCACCAGATTTCAATACACCGTAACCTACAGACCCGGTTCTAAGAACATTAAGGCCGACGCTCTCTCCCGTCAGTACGAGTCTACCTTGTCACCACCAACCAATGAACCCGTACTACCTTCCTCTATCATCCTAGCACCAGTTCAGTGGGAAATAATGACAGATCACCGACGCTTACCATTCTAAACCATCTCCTCCGATTTGCCCTCCAGATCGCATGTATGTACCAGCATCCCTATGCAAGAAAGTCATTCAATGGATGCACACTTCACCCAGTTCAGGTCATCCGGGTATAGCAGCCACTACTCAACTTACCAATAACCCTTTCTGGTAACCTTTGCTATAATCTATCAAACCACTAAATCATCACACCAAGCACCTGCTGGTCTGTTACAGCCTTTACCCATTCCACAATGCCCCTGGTCTCATATCGGTGGTGAAGTCAATGTCGATCTTCCCAACTCCCAGGGTCAAACCACCATCCTCACAGTAGTCAATCGGTCTGTAACTATGTTTCATTTCTACGGCCTGCCATAGGACATTGTTTCTGATCGGGGTCCCAAGTTTACATCACGAGTCTGGTCAGCCTTCTTTCAAAAACTAAATGTCAACGTCAGCGTAACTTCCAGCTATCATCCCCAAGCTAACGGTCAAGTCGAATGTCTCAACCAAGAACTCACCTGTTATTTACGCTCTTACTGTCACCACAATCAAGCCGACTGGAGTCTGTTCTGGGCCGAGTATGCACAAAACTCACTCCAAAAGCCATCTACTGGACTTCCTTCCTTCAAGTGCATACTCTGCTATCAACCACCGCTGTTCCCCTGGTCAGGAGACTTCCCATCGATCAATAATGGGCTCTAATGGAGTGAAGATGTCTGGAACGAGACTCATGTTCATCTACAGAGGGCAGTACGGCGACAGAAGGAGCAGGTTGACTGCTACCATCGCCCGCATCCTGATTACTGCCCTGGACAATGGGTCTGGCTCTCAACTTGTGACCTTTGCTGTGGTTTCAAAGTGTGTACAACGTGTTTTTGCTGTTCTTGTTGCATTTACAGGCTTTAACCACCAGATGTCCTCAGCATGCTATGTTTTGAGTGAATAGCTAGTGTAATCGATCTAATCTAACAGTCTGGTATATATTGTTAATACTTCTCAGCATTTATTCTAAGGGTATGACCGATTGTTTTCCATGTATCTATTTTCTTTACAGTATCTTTGAAAACAGTGGTGGCTTTTTCTGGACCTCTGCGATTAACTTCTCCACAGTGTCTTCTGCCATTTTAAATGCGCGGGCCCTTAAATTAAAACAGATTCTGATTGGCTGTCGGTGTTTTCTCGTTGAAAAGCTGGAAAAAAATCTTTCTGAAAGTGATCCAAATGATACCATTTCATATGGAATGCTCAGTTTGCAAATGTTCGTTTGAATTATGGTTTCAGGAAAAACACGAAATGTTAGTAACGACAGAACTTGAGATGTTAATTGGCTAAAGGTGCTTTTGAGAAACGTACCCCAGAGCATTTCTGACAGACTGGGAAGAGAGGAGCTGCAACAATAACAAATATATAAAAAATGTGTTTTTGAACATTCAAGCATGAAAACAAAATTAAGACTTTGAAAAAGGGCATAATAGGTTCTCTTTAAAAAACAAAAAAAAAACATTTAAATACATATTTGAATCTAATACAACTTCATATTGATTCAAGGTGAATTATTCTGAATTTTTTGAAAAGCTTTTTAATTCAGTCGAAACCTTTGAATCTAGTCAAATCAATTGTAACCTTAAAGATAATGACCCTAATAATGCTGGCCCAAGTTCTGAAAGTTTTTTCCTGTGAAGTTTAGATTAAGAAAAGCCAAGTGCTTTCCAGAAGAACCTCTTGAATATATTCTCTGAAATGCAACCACTGAGCCACAGCAATTATTCACACATTCACTACTGGTTACTACATAACAGACATAATTAAATGTGGCACTGCTGTTCAATGCACTTGCAGTCTGAAATAAATGGGTAACTGCAGAATGGCAGAATCAGTGTCCAACGTGTTAACCTATACAACTAGGTTACAACCTTTCTACAGTGCTCTCTACAGTAGCAACAGTTTGCTCAAGGATGGAAAGGTTGCAAACTAATTTAAGCCAGTGACACGCAGTTTGTAACTTGTCAGAGACTATGTAAAAATGCCTGTAATATTGATCATTAAAAAGCATTACGACTAAATTGTAGAAGGGTTATCTAGTTTCACTTCTCACTTCTTGAATTACCGAATGAGCTTCAGGCTGACGGCCTCATGGGAGGAAGACTCATGAACCTTTTGTTGCATTTGAACATTTTTCAGGGTTTGTTGTCCCCGCACCCTCCAGGAAACCATCAGCGAGAAGCAGTAAATCAATAGAATCGCCACAAGGGCAAATGACAACCTGTTTAGTTTAGCTGCCTGCTTCATTTCACAACATGTGGTCTGCTCCTCTGAACTAAAACCTGATTCAGGGGGCAAAAATATTTCCCTGCAGTAAATCAGATTTGATAGTAGGGGGTCTAGGCTGGTTATGAGACCATTGCTGACCCTTCTATACAAGCAGTTAAAAAGCACAATGTCCACCACATGATAGGGCTTGCATAGACTAGTCGGGTAGTCTAATACTTTAACCACTAGTCGGCGCTGTTGGAATCCAAGTACTCAAGTGTAGCATTAACTATAATGACACAGTTGTTTTTCTTCATGCAAACCAGCAAGCCATGACTGCATTTTATAAATACATGTAGCTATGCACATATTGTTCAATGTCAAAGACGCGGATGTTAGGTTTTGTAATGTTGAGTGTCAATTTACAATTTGCTATTATGACTATGTTAAATACCAAGGCCAATAAGAGAATGTAAAGAAATAAGAACGTAAAGAAGTTCTTGGGTAACACTTTAGATTACAGCCTGCAAAGTACTACGTAAGTAAAACAAATTTACAGCCTACCTTTCAGTAATTATAAAGTACTTACGTGTAGGTATAAGGGATCAATATGTAGAGTTTGGGAATAAAAGGCTAACAACCCAGAAAATTAACCATTTTTTTTATTCTGGATGTATTTTATAACTAAGAGGTTATGATAGGCAACAATCTTACGTTTGGGAGCAATTTAGCAAGAACATACACTGCGAAGCTCTTGGTAATAATAGTGTACCAATACATATTGGCTTTTTTAAAATTAAAATTTATATATAATCTGTCAGGGGTTCAAAATTCGGCACAACACCGGTTTCACAGACAGGGTTTAGATTAAGCCAGGATTAGGCCTTAGTTCAATTAGGACATTTTTAGTATAGCTTTTATAAATGTGCCCTAGAAAAAAATATTACTAGTGTGCATCTTGAGGCAAAACAATGGTACTGACATATTTTAAGTTGCTTTCAATTAAGACAGCCCAAACATGCATTTTCGGGGTCATACAGACTATATTTTAATACAGGTTGTTACTGTGAAAAGAGCAGCAGATGTAACAATTTATCAAATGCATTTTGATCCTAAAGATAAATTAATTGATCGGCATTAACTTAGGTTATGAGAATTATTGTAATGGCTCTTGAAGAGAGAGAATAAGTGCTCTTCCTCTGAAATCTGCACACTAAACACCTCTGGGGTCCTTCAAACCAGAACATGATATTCTTTGTTGAGTTGCAGTTATGGACTGCATGCTAAGACATAAATGACTTTCAAACATATATCTAAATCTACAATGATTTTTTTTTTCTTCTTTTTTTTTTTTAATGTGCAGCAAAGCCAATCTGCAGGAAAAAAAAAAAAAAATTACAAGAAAGAACAAAATAAAAATCTAACTGCAAGATGAATTATGCATACACAGTGAAACTCAGTTATGCACGTTACTTATCTGATTTGCTGGTTCTGTGACAGAAAAGTTCAATTTCCTTTCCTTCACATATACTTCATAGTTTTTCCATTCTGTGATCTATAACATTTACAATTAAAAATTTGCTCTCCCAGGACACGTATGTCTCCAGCCATGCTCAGTTCAGTTCAATAACTGTGTATTATGGAATGAGTTCAATAACTGTGTATTATAAAAAGAGTTCAATTTAGCTATAAAGCAGCTCTGTAGAGAACATTGACGTCATCAGCCAGCTCAGCTTAGTTCTCATCCGATAGTGTCTGTGCAGTCAAGTCAATAATATTGTTGAATATTAAGTGTGACTGAATGTATTACATTTAGATAAGCACCACAATCCTCTGTGTGTGTGTGTGTGTGTGTGTGTGTGGTCCGAGGATGGTCCACATATGATCAACGGCACAGCTAAATGTAACATTTATTATAATAGGTTTATGTGAATATTGTTTTAAGTTCACTTAAATTAAAAGTTTTTATACGATTTTTTTTAACGTTATGTAATTGTTAATTATCTTGATCTTTTGCAGTTTAGGCCTATTATGTTAAAAATGATGACTTTCAATATATACTGTGTTCCAAATTATTATGCAAGTGACGTGTCAGTAAACATTTAAATTTTAGTTTTTCAAAGAAAGTGTTTGTTTATTTCTCATATCTTTTTTTTTTTAAATAACTGGCATAAATCTCAAGCAAATAGGTAAATGGAAACCCTACTTAAAGAGGAAAAAAATATTGCATAAAAAGGACCGCTATAAAGGTAGTAAAGACATTGTTAAAATAGTCATTGTGACTACAGTGGTTCAACCTTAATGTTGAACCTTAAGCGACGAGAATACTTTTTGAGTCGGCGTTCTGACGTTGAACCTGGAAGAGCTGAACGTAAATAGCATAGGAGAATGACAGGGGAGAGACGAATTCGTTGAATAAAGTTGTTATTTTTGTTTTGTTTTTGCGCACAAAAAGTATTATCGTCACTTCATAACATTGAGGTTGAACCGCTGCAGTCACATTGACTATTTTAACAATGTTTTTACTACCTTGAATGTGGTAATTACATTGCTTTATGTGGGGGATAAAAATACTCTAGGATTTCAAAATACTCTAGAATATCTTAAAATGTGTTTGGACTGATTTAAAAAAAAAAAAAAAAAAATTTGATTGGTTTGTCGATAGTGAGCGCAAATGCAGGTGATAAGCGGTTTTATTAAGCGAGTCACTGAGTCGTTCATTCACAATTTATTCAAACGGCCGATTCATCAAGAATGAGACAATGTTTGTGAATGGGTCATTGAATCTTTGACTCAAACGATTTGTTCAAAACACTGAATCATTCAAAACACGATTGAGTGTTGCTATGTTGTGATCTTTGTTTGGATTCATCGGATCTATTTTCGCTGCTAAAATAGACCAAAACAGTCATTATTTCGTCTAAAATGTAAGTGACTTGTTTGTTGAACTGTCATATCAGTGTCACATTTTCAGTCGCGAGGTGATGGTAAAATTAAGTGATGGTCAATTGTCAGCACTCTTGGTCGTCAGGTCGTGTGATGTATGTTGCTGAACTGTATTCAAATGTTATAAATATAAAAACACCACATTTTGAAATTTAACTGCAGTATGTCAATTTAGTTTATTTGTGTGTGCTGCGCTCATAGACTTTAGAAAACGGCACTCATTTGTTTGATTTCTCCTTGAGAAAGCTGCGCAAGCCTCAAAAGTTTAAGGTCCTTGCACCCTGACTGAGTCCGAAACTGTCATATTCATTTTTTCATATCCGTCATTTGGTGGCTTGTCAAAAACACCCCTCAAAATATTTGCTACGGATGCGAAAAATGGGGCCCCAACTGCAATGAACCAGCTTTGGGGGGGCCCAGCTTGCAAAAGGTTGAGAACCCCTGTAGTATGGTATTCGTCAGAGAATAAAACTATTAAAAAAATTAGTCTTCATGTATTTCTAAACCCACTGTAAATGTTTCTCTTTGTGAGCTTTGTTTAGGGGTGGCTGAAATGTAATTTAATGCACAACTGCCAGCCTGCATGAAGAGGATCTAGAGACTCCAGAGACACCAGTGGCTTCAAATACCTGATTGCTGCTCAATTTATTTTATAGCTGTCGTTTTAATACAATTAATTTTTTGACAGAACATTTCCTTTATCTGACGAGTTCTCTTGCACTGTAAATTACTCAAAAATCTTACGATAGTTCAATAATCTCCATTCAGTTTTCACAAAATATTAGCTGTTTTCATGTCTTTTGCAAGACATTGCACCATTTCATGCTTTTTATCTGCAGAAAGATCTTTCTTCCTCTCCATATTGGATGAGAACTGTGACTTGCTTAATAATGTGGAACAACGTCTTTAAGTAGGGTTTCCATTTACCTAAGTAGACCTGGCAAACCTGTCTGAAATTGATACCAGTTATCTAAAAAGATATGCAGAAATAAAACAAACCAACACTTTCTTTGAAAAACTAAAATCTGAATGTTCATTGTACTGTAGTCCCACTGATATGTAACTTGCATAATAATATATATATATATATATATATATATATATATATATATATATATATATATATATATATATATATACACTCAGCATTATCTTTTAAATAATTACACACATGTCTTTTTCTTCTTCTCATTCAACTTTGATATTCAATTGAGAACAATGAAAAAATGTATGGAAAATGATGACCACCAAAAGTCGTATGGCCTATTTTGATTATGGCTTTTGAGGTTTGGTCCCTGTGAAATACAGTATTTAACAGAGCACTGATTGGTTCTGCTAACACCAGACATTGTGCATTAGCCAACCAGACATTCTTCCTATTCCACTAAACCATATATTTTGTACCCTAGCTTGCAATTGCCAATTATGAAAACTTCTAGTTACCACTCCTCCTCCTTAGTACCACCTGTAGAGAACTACTGCGATGGCTCTTATATATTCTTGCAGCAGCATGTCCTTAATGTATGTTATTTTAACTAGGCTGAACAAATTCTTGCATTTGCTCAGCAGCAGCCACGGTGTACAAGATCTCATCCAAAATCAAGCATATGATTCCATGCCCCATGCCAGTAAATGCTGGCTAAATAATTCACCACGAGAGTTGTCGTGACTGAAGTGTTATTGTATGTAAAACAGATGCATGAAAATTTCACCTTTTGTTTTCTACAGAAAAATATGGGTTTGTATGACGATGAGTAAATAAGGACAGAACTGTCATTTTGGTTGAACTATTGCTTTAACCACTGTGGCAAGACAGAAGTGTCCAAATTCAGTGTGCTCTGGTAACCACTGGCAATTTACCGCTAGCCTTGCTTCAAGGGCCTTCATCTTATCCTGCCGATGTATTGACCTGGCACATAAATAGTGCCACCCACTCAGCCTTACCTTTAATGACCACATGCCAGTGAGTGCATAAAGTAGGGAAATAAGTCTGCAAATTGAACTTTGCATCTGATGTGGAGAGCAAGTCATTCCAGGTGTTTCTGTATTTCAACTCCTTATGAGGTTGTTACCACAAAAAGAAGTTTATTTTTCATCCATTAAAGCTGGAAATGTATAAGACCACATAATTGTATTGCTTCCTCTGAATGCCACTTGCAAATTAGCAAAATGTGTTGAGCTTAAAATAAGAGCTCCATTCGAAACACTCAATCTTTAGATAATTCAATGATAAAATGCAATGGGTTTTTGAAAAGATGGACTCTGGAAATAATACATAATTACGTAGTAAGAACTATGTCAGGAAATGTTTTATTGAAGGACGGTTGCATTGATAAAAACATTTTAAGCCTAAATTTGTTTACTTCGGTAGAGGATGCAATAGTGTTACCAAGGCTACGCTTATGAACTGTAAAAGAGTAGTACATTGTCAAATTACTTTTAAGAGCTCACCGATGGCTGAACTATTGCTCTCAAAAAACCTCCAGACTATTCAATCTCACAGACCCATTGCTGGCTTGAGATAAGATGAAGAATCCATGCGGCTGTGGCTAATCTCGAGTTTCCACCCGTTCTCCGGAGTATAGGATTTCAATGCTGCCATTTTCTCTGTGCGTCAGGTATGATGTGGAAGTTCCTTTGCTGAAAAGGTTATTTTTTCCCTCCTTATTTACGTCTACATATTAAGTCACATCACCATATGATTCAAAGATTAACTTTTTTTTCTCTTAAATGGGCAGACCATCCAAAAATGTACCTGCTTTCAACCGTATTTGCTTGACGCCCAAGAACAATCCTCAATGGTTCATGCGAAAGCTTGAATGTGCTCGTGTGACATGAGAGAGCAAATCTTATAGGTTATAGCATGTCAAGCAAGCACATTTGATTTTCTGTTTACCATATTTGTTGTGCTCTCTCTAACTATGTGTGTTGATCAATGCTTGAATGTGAATAAAAGCCTACATTAAATCTGTTCATCTTATAAAGTGATTGTGTCTCTTCAGAAGATTTAGATTAAACCGCTTGAATCATATGGGTTTATTTTATGACCTCTTTATTAACATTTTGAAGGGGACCTATTATGCAAAATTACACTGATGTGTCTACAGTGTGTGAGAACAACCAGCCTATAATGGTACAAATCTACTCACTCACTCAAATCAAAAGCAGTCTCTTCAAATGAGCTAATTCAGACTCCCCCCCCTATGATGATGTCATCGTAGGCAGAAGCCAAGCCCACAATCGGTGACAATCTGCCCTATTAGCATAGACACAGCCCTGAGTGAGAAGCACAAAGTCCGCCATTTCTGTGTCCTCTCTGTGGTAGCAGTAGTTGTACAATATCTGCCCCAAAGAAGCATTATGTACCAATGAACATAAGAGTCTTCATAGACTCCCACCATCCAAGTCACTGAGGACATTGTGGTTAAATTTCATTTTCGAAGGAAATGTCCCGAAGAAAAACAGTAAAGTCTTATACATTTGCGCCAATTATTTTGTGCCAGACTGCTTCACAAACAAGGGTCTTTTCAACAAGGCTGATTCAGAGACAAATAAGACTGAACACCTCTACTGACATTTTCTGACAATTTTAGTGTGTGAGATCGTCCTGTTTTCTTGTTGCCGGCATGCCAGAGCATGAGCTCTTGAGGCTCCGTCTTCTTCTTGAAAGGGGTCCGGGAACAGCAGCTCATTTGCATTTAAAGGGACACACAAAAACGGCGCATTTTTGCTTACCCCCAAAAGTGGCAATTTTACCACACGCTATAAAAATCTGTAATCTAAAAAATAATAATCTCAAATCATTTTGAGCTAAAGCTTCACATACACACTCTGGGGACATCAGAGACTTATTTTACATCTTGTAAAAAGAGGCATGATAGGTCACCTTTAAAAAATCAAAGTTTTGGGTTAATGATCTTTCATTTCAATGGAGGAACACAACTCTCAGGTTTAATTAAAAACTATCTTCATTTGTGTTCCGAAGATGAACACAAGTTCCCTTTCGAAAGGGAACTCAACACTGCGTTTGACACGCTATGGGGAACGCCTCCTCGTGAACCGGTGTCTGAAAACAATTATCAAATCACAACAATCCTATTGGCCGGTGACAGCCTATGACATCATCATTGCGCGACCCAGAAGTATATAAGGAGCGCCTAGAGAAGCAGTCAGTATCTTTTTCGTCTTCAGGGACTGTTTTGTTTGAAAGCAAGCGATATCAAACTGGTATTAAGGTAGAACAAATTATGTATGACAAATGTTTCAGGAAGTGTGTGCATCTGTGTCCCATAGTGTTGACATCTGATCACACACATAACTTATAACGTTGTCTTTTTTTGTGAACAACAGAGCATGTACAGGCAGTTCTTGTGGGATCTGTCTGTTTTTATTGTGAGTGTGTTTTACTTGTAAAAATGCTCCACTTTCTTCTGGCCTTTTCTTCAAGAGGAGAAGGACTGGCAGCTGCACCTAATGGTTCAGGTCTTACTCTTGATGAGGCAGAGTAGAGACTAGATCATGGGGTTCTCAGCTGAAGAGTTGAGAGGGATGAAATTCCCTGCAATCTTCGACGGCTGACGGGAGAGAGCTGCGGGATTATGATGAGGTGTTGTCTTTGACATCATTACATTCAGCAGCAATTGCTCTTCTTGTTCTAAGCCAAACAAGAGAGCAGGAGATGGCTCATGAGGATGAAGTTGGTGAGCCTCCTGAATCCTCAAAGCCACCCTGCCCCCACGTATATACAGCTGTTTGAGATTATGGAACGCACCTCTGGCAGACTGTAGCTGCCATTGGAGCAGGTTAAGAAAGAAACCGCTCGCGGATTGTTCGACAAACGGTTCCTTTTTTAGCTATAATCCTCCAGCCACCGTAAGCTTTCCATTCGTTCTTGATCTCAACACACAATGTCTGTTTGTAAGCATATCAGTTGGACCTGCTGAAATTGGCTTGGTAGGTCTCTTTATATTTTTTAAACCTCGGTTTCCTGTTTAGGATGCGGTTTAGGGCCCTGAAGTTCCATTAGGTTGGCTGGAACGATATATTATTAAGGGCAGTACTTTGTTAGTCCCCTTTAAGCCTGTTGGCTTCATTCTTTGCAGAATTCACTGAAGACACTGAAGCTACCATTCATATGTATTCAGATGTAGGCTTTAACTAAACTGTACTGTTAGCCACCTTATGGTAAATTAGCTTTCTCCTCTGGTAAATGCTAGAGTTTTGAGTTTAGCTTTCACTAACTTCAGATCGATCTATGTTTAGCGTTGGCCTTACAGGCCGCCTGACATTGTGTGCTTGGGTTGAGCTCTGCTCCTCTGAGCTTTATTGTAGAAATATAGTATTCTCAGAGTTTGCCTCCTCTCAATTGAGAGTCATTGGTAGAGGTTGTTGTTTCTTAGCCCCAGGCAGATCTATGCTTCTGTGTTGGCCTTATAGGCCCACAGCTATAGCTGGCCTAGGCTAGAACTAGGGTTTAGGCGGTCTGCTAGAAGCTTTTTACGCCCTTTTTACCCCTGTTATGTGAGTGTAGTTTTTCCTAGTTCTGGCCTCCTCTTATCAAAGTTGTCAGGCCAAGGCCCATTGTCCCCTTGGTATAGGTGCAGAATAGATAGCAGCTAAGGTAGCAGACTATTGTTAAGTCTCCCTGGTGCCATTGTCTCAGGTGGTGTAGGCCCCTTTTTTCACTATGTTAATAGAGACTTTGTTGCCTCCAGAACTATCTAGTGGTACTTTGACTTAAGTTTTTCCCCTGAACCCCTTGAACTATGTTCAAGCTTGAGTGATATGGTTGTAGCTTTTTATGTTGTGAAGCATCCTGTATTTTTCAGGGTTGGATTAATAGTACTCCCTTGTTATTTAAGGTTGTTGTACTTTATTACTTTAGTTCTCATTCCTGCCCTACACTATGTGAGCACCCATGTGTTCTGTAGTAGTAGGCCTGACTTTGGCCTCCTTAAGATTATGGTGACATAGTTTTTACTCCCCTTGCTAAAGGGTAAAATGTGTTTTTACTGAGTATATTGCCTGTTGGAATGTATAAGCTCAGGTTGAGTTTAATAATGTTAACCCCACTACATACGTTTGGTTTCATATATGGCTCCCTTAGAGCTTAGACACTGCCACTAGCTGACACCCTGTGTCTTTTTGGAGTCGCAGGTCCTGTTTGGACCTCCCTCAGAACATGATGGCGTACGTTTGTACTCCTCTTGCTTAAAGAGTAAAAAGTGTTTTTACTGAGTACATTGTCTGTTGGAATGTGTGGATAAAATTTAAGCTCAGGTTGAGTTAAATCATTAACCTCACTGGACAAACTATTGAATAAAACTATTGTTTTCATCCTTCTAAGAGGACAGATGGCCAATTGCATTCCACAAAGTTTACATATAAATGCTGGGTTCACACTGCACAGGACAGAAATATGGCATGTTAAAATAGTTAGGCAGATTAGGCAGACTAATAGATTAACAGAAAAAATATTTCTGAAATTCGTAGCAAAATATTTTTAAAATTCTATTCCAATTATTGGTAAAAGTGATGACTTGTAAATAATCTTAAATGCATACTGCTATGGTGGAGCTGTTGCTTAGCCTACATCTGCACTTACTAGAGTACCCCAGGCGTGCAGCTACTGCTTCATAAATTTTATATATATATATATATATATATATATATATATATATATATATATAAATGTATGAAGCAGTAAATGCACGCCTGATTCCAGAATGAAATTACACTATATATATAATCATATATATCTCATGTACACATTTGTATTACTTTACTGACATAAAACATGATAAAAATTGTTAAAAAAAATTTGCTGCTAACCAACGCTGTCAACAAAAACAGTGTCCTGTACAAAAAATGATTTCATACACTTTTAAGATCCCAACACATGTAATACATTTGTTTATCTAATCTCAAAAGATCAGGAAAAGTTATTACGTGATAAACCTGATAAATCAATATATTACTCTTTTACTCACTATTCGCAGATCTGCATTCTTGCACTAGTGAAAATTAAAGTAGAGTGGCTTTCTGAGAGAAAATGGTGTGAATGCTCCATGTAGATTCTGATTCATTAATTTAACCTGAAATTGAGCATTGATTTTTCATTAGCTACTCTTCATTGCAATGCTGCTCACATTGATAAGCAGTGCTTGAAAACGAACGGCAACAATGGTCTGTGTTTGTGTGCTGTGTATTTGTGTGAATAGCAATAAGAAAAGACATCTAAAAAGGAAAGCACTCAGTAAAAGGCAGCAAATAGTGATTCAAATGTTGCCATCTGTTTCCTGTTTGCTCCTTTAAAAAAAAAAAAAAGATTTCCAAAGCAACATGAAGACCACAAAATAGTCATCTTGTTTTAAATATCGTGAGCTTCCTGCTTGGTGACGGTACGTCCGAGTGGTCTCAAAAACAACACTGTCTCTGCTTCAAATCTGTGCAGCAAGAGCAACAGTACATTAGTTGTTCTGGAAAATAAGGAATAAATCATTTAAACAGCTCTTCATAAATAGCAATAATTGTTTAACTGACCTCAGTACCATTTTCTCTCATTACGGGTAAAAAGGGGGAAAATGAAACAGAGGGCTTTTAACACAGGCACTGCAATTGGTACAGTTGCAAATGAGTCTGGTTGCCAGGGCAACATAGTGCCAAAAATCAGGCTTGATTATGCTGCCATCATTGACCCAGCCCACACTGCACCCCCACCGCTCACATGCACATATACACACACAAACACACACACACACACACCCCCTCCATTTCCCCTTTGTCTCCCTTTATAATTAACAAGGTCAAAATTGTGTTGCTAGTGTTGTCACATCCCGTTTGCAGAAAAAGCCTCTCTTGTTTTATTCCTGTTTTCTTATTTCCTTTCTTATTGCAGAGACTAGCGCCAATAGAAGTGAGTATCTCTGGTTCAGCTGTGCCATTCTGAGCCCGTTTACACACTCAATCTGAGCTCAAAGACAGTGTGTGTTTGTGTGAGGTGCTGTGACTGAGGCATTTTTCCAACTAACTTCAAAGCCGCAGTGTGTAATTTCTGCAGTGCCGAGCCGAACCACAGCCTGATCGTTCGTGGCAAGGAGGTCTAATATACCTGGAGAGGGCTGCCTCTGTCCCAGTCATCTCAATGGTAGTTGCTTGGCTGGTGCATGCTGCCCTGAAGTTAGCAACCTGGATGCTGCCATTTTGCTTCATGGGTAATCAACAATTTTTGGGCTATAGAAACATCATCTATAATATAAACATACACTGAAGGGGAAAAATCTGTATATGTTCCCATGCAAGTTGCCATTTTTAATTTAATGTAACGAAAGTAGTGACAGATCTTTTGTTCTGTATTGTAATGTACATTCAAATTCTTTTTCGTTGTTTATTGCACTTAAACAGTCAAATACACACAAAATAATGTCAAAATGCCGGCCTTGGCAAGTATTCACGTAAACGCAGTCAGTTACGTAAACCGTTGAGAAAGAAAACGCATGTGTAACAGTATAATGGATCCATGTGTCAGGTCTTAAAGTGACAGCAGCCTAATATACCTGCTGCCAAATTATGAGATAATGTTAAAAACATCTATATGGCAGTTTTTCCCAGTAGTATCAATGTCACAATTGTGGCCAGTGAATATGCTGAGTGGCTAACTTTGGAAAACCAACAGTGGCTGGAGAGCAAAAAAAGTTCATGTCAAGCCCTGTTTAGTAGAATGTCTAAATTGGACTGTCAAAATAAAGTGTTACCAAATAGTCACTTCCAAGGAAACTTGCACAATTGGTGGCTGATGCCTCATTTATGGGAGCAACAATGTGACAGTAATTTCTAGAAGTAACAGACCAGAGCAACATTTGAGATTTATGTGCAAATAAATAAAAAAATAAAATAAATGCATCCACCAAGCAAATGTATTTTTTTTTGTTTATGCACAATTTAATTATATCTTGTTTTTTTTCACCCTGCATTTTTAATACTCAAAATACACCAAAAATATGTGGATGGAAACCAAATGAATGGAGAAAGAAACTTGACCTCTTGGTTTGAGTGGCTTGACATCTATGTTGGCTCATGATTTTCGGGTAGGAGTTCCTGTTTGCCTAATAATGGCAGGCACGGAGGGTGAACAAAACCCTATGGTCTTTATTTCTTTAATTCTGCTAGTAGTTCGCAAATCACAAGCTGCAGCTGTGGACTAAAACATAGTAGTACTAAATTCAGTGTGTGTGTGAATGTGCATGAGAAAAAATACTGGACCACATTTCAGTGGCCTGACATTGACCGTGCCACAGTGCCAGCCCCTTCTGGAAATTAAACTGCAGGGTTTCACACATGTAGAAATCCTTTCAAACAAACATGCAAACATCCACTGCCTAGCAGGATAATAAGGAACATTAGAGTGACAGAGAAAATTTGAGAGGACATAATTAATTATGCTACCCTCAGGCAGGCCGGGGAAAGCATTTCAAAGCTCTTCCATGCTAGAAAGTCTCGCTGGCTCCTTAATGTGATGTGGCATCCGGTTAGGACTTCCTCAGGGAGCCACATCAGCCGCAGGTTCTACCCAGGGCAGGATTACTTTGCACCCAGAATGAAGACTCCCTAACCTAGTCATGACTGGAGTCCATTCCTAGCAGCAAAGACATTAAAGAGGACTAAAGAAGTGAAAGGCCCAGTGTGAAATAAAGGTCTAATAGGCAACAGGGCATTTCTTCATAGGAATCACATCATTCACATCATCAAAAGTCATGACAGCACCCATGGGCTATCAGGAAGGGATAGGAAAGGACAAAAAGCTTTGCAATTGTTTGTCAGGCAGTGCTTAGTGCTCATATCTACATACATACTGTAGTGGTGAAAAGTGATGTCCGGAGGGGACTGGTTTGGGGAATTGTTTTTAATAAGTTTGCTTAAAATGTTTTAAATAAAATATTTCAAATATGAGTTAAGAACAAAAGACTAAACTTGTTTAAGGTATTTTTCTGACAAAATTATTTTTTAAAAAAAGGGGCACGCCCCAAACTCTCAGCCTGCTACAGTAACCACGCCCCAAACTCTGTCTGCTACAGTAGCCACGCCCCAAACTCTCATCCTGCTACGGTAGCCACTCCCCAAACTTTCAGCCTGCTACAGAAGCCACACCCCATACTCTCAGTTTGCTACAGTAACCACGCCCCAAACTCTCATTCTGTTATAGTAGCTACTCCCCAAACTTTCAGCCTGCTACAGAAGCCACACCCCATACTCTCAGTTTGCTACAGTAACCACGCCCCAAACTCTCATTCTGTTATAGTAGCCACTCCCCAAACTTTCAGCCTGCTACAGTAGCCACACCCCAAACTCTCAGACTGCTATAGTAGCCACACCCCAAACTCTCATCCTGCTACAGTAGCCACTCCCCAATCTTTCAGCCTGCTACGGTAGCCATGCCACAATAGGTGTGTTCGACTTAGGCTGTCATCAGCTCTTGAGAAACTGCGCTGACTGACTCAGGCGGCTGCTCTCGAACCGCTCTCGCGGAACTTTGATGCCATACGTCACAGTCACATGGTGTCGGCGCTATCTCAAGTCGGACGAAATTTCTTATCGGCATGCACTGCTTCAAGTCAGCTGCTGATCGGTCTGTGCATCAAGTCAAACAAGCCTTATCTCTCATCCTGCTACAGTAGCCACGCCCCAAACTTTCCACCTGCTACAGTAGCCACGCCCCAGACTCTCACCCTGTTACAGTAGCCACGCCCCAGACTCTCACCCTGTTACAGTAGCCACGCCCCAAACTCTCATCCTGTTACAGTAGCCACGCCCCAAACTTTCCACCTGCTACAGTAGCCACGCCCCAGACTCTCACCCTGTTACAGTAGCCACACCCCAAACTCTCACCCTGCTACAGTGGCCACACCCCAAACTCTCCACCTGCTACAGTAGCCACGCCCCAAACTATCTGCCGGCTACAGTAGCCACGTCCCAAACTCGCATCCTACTACAGTGGCCACACCCCAAACTCTCCACCTGCTACAGTAGCCACGCCCCAGACTCTCTGCCGGCTACAGTAGCCACGTCCCAAACTCACATCCTACTACAGTAGCCACACCCCAATCTCTCAGCTTGCTACAGTAGCCACGCCCCAATATCTCAGCTTGCTACAGTTGCCACGCCCCAAACTCTCCACCTGCTATAGTAGCCACGCCACAATCATCTGCTGTAATCATTTGTCTGCTATAGTAGGCATAGCCCAAACTTTCACTATAGGTTGAGCTGGAAAGAGATCTGGGTGGACTGATCTCAGTGTTTTGATGGTGTCTGGGAGGCTCAATGTTTACACTGTTGGGGAACATAAACCCATGAATGGCATATTAATAGTAGTCAATGAACAATAAACTGGATTAACCCCTTAAGCCCTGAAGGTATTTTTAGAGTTGTTTTTTTGTGACACACAATGGTAAAGACTCATAACTCCAAAACTATAGCAAGGAGAGTCAGAAGGGGTAGGTATCATTTGATAGAAAACTTAAAATAAAAAAAATAAAAAATATATATATTTTTTAATATATTTTTTTCATTGTAATTTTACATATCTTTCTTATATGACATGCAATAACTCAGGAAGGAAATAAGGAAATAGGAGGATAATTATTTTTGGGTGACGTTCTCCTATATGTGAGCTGCATTTGGATCAAATTTTGTGGTGATAGCATAAAGTAATCAAAAGTTACAGCATTTGGAACCAAGGTAGCCTTTTTGTTTAGCCCTTGACGCCCCCTAATGGGCAGTTTTAAAATCGTTCCTCCATGAGGAATATATTGTGATCGTCGCAAGGGATTATGTTGATTTTGGACTCTTTTCAATTGGGAGCATCCACTGTAAGTAATGATGTGCCATTTTCTATGATCTATGCATGTTTCATGAAGTTATAATCGAAAATGCCACGTGAAAGCTTCATCTGATTTTAGTTAGCGTCTGTGCGTCCTGTGTGGTTTTATGTGTCATAACACCGTGAGGAACATCTCGTGATCCACTTATTGGATTATGCTGATTCATTCGACTCATTTTAATCATGAGAATCTGCTGTAAATAATGATGTGCAATAAATTCACAATGAAGTGACTAACATTAAAAAAAAAAAAAAAAAAAAGCTTTAAGTTGAAAATTCACTAAAATGAAAGCTAAATAAAAATAAAAATGACAAAAGCACATAAAATTACTAAAATTAAAACAAAGATCAAAAATACAATAATAAAAGCTAATTTGAAATATTAATAAATGCTGCAAGTGACACAATGACGTGTTATTTATCAGAAAGACTGGCACTGTAAAAGGGACAAAAATATTTCGATTAAGAAATAAGGTCAATTTCTGTTTAGTTTTCTCTAAACACTTATTACCATTCATTTTTATGGCAGATGTGACAAAAGTTCATTTTGGATACTGCAAATAACCATAAGGAATGCACGGTTTCATGTAATTCATCCTTTTAAGAGTTGAATGGCACTAAATATTTTGAGAGCATTACAAGCGATAGAAATTTTGTTTACTTGTTTTCTGTCATTTTCACACATTTGATTTAGCTGCATAATCTTTGGTTTGCAGCTTCCTTTTTTAAAATTATTACATCTTTTAAGGAGTAAGATCAAAACCTGATAAACATCGTGGTGAATTTCCTATCAAGGGAAAGCATGCAGAACTAATCTTTGAACTATGATGTTGATCACTTAAGCAAGATATTGAGACTACATAAAACCATAAAAACCAATATCTCATATTTTATTCACAAAACACCCCACAGCTAAGGTACAATTCATATTCGCCATATCTGTATATTTTAACATCAAAGGCCTCCAGTATAAAGACGGACAGTGTTACTGTGTTTGAGCTTTTGTTTATGTGACACATCTTGTCAATGAGCAGTGGCCACCTGGAGGGCGGAGAGTACACATGACATGCCTAACTAGCAGCAGGTTGCAATTAATTGAGACTCTACCCTTATTATTTTGCTCATTTGCTGAAAATGGTTGTCAGCTTATTGCTAATGAGCTGCCAAGGTCACTGCTAAACAGCACTTGAAATGAAATGCACAGGGACAAGCAATCCAGCTGTCTTTTATTGGCTGAGAAAAGTAGTTTTTGTAATTGTCAATGATTTTATTATGTGTCATGGGTAGCACATATTTTATGTACAGTATGTTGAAAACTACACAGTCAATCATTACTTTGAAAAGGCACTTCTGAGGATTGCACATCAATGCATTTCAAACAAAATATTTAATTAGGCTGGTTTTAATTAGATGAATGTAAGCATTTGCACTACATGTGGAAATTGTATCTATGCTTACCTTCACATATTAGATTCCAAAATCTAGTAAACTGCATAAATTCACAGCATATGCTTCTGACATGAAGATTGTTCCAATCAATGACCGGCTTAACAATAATGCTGCCTTATAACATTAGATCTCTTTTTTGATCAAATTATAAAACAGCATTGAATATGTCCAACATGGATAAGGTAATCCCACAATGCATTTTAACAAGTTCAAGTTGGAGGACTGAGTTTAGGGACATGTCTATTATTAAACCATTAAACCCCAAGAAGCTGTGGTTTACAGTGATTTTAAACCACGGAAATAAAATACAGCATATAGCTGGTAAGGTTTCATAAAATAAACATACGGCAACAAAAATGTAATAATCTATTGACCAAAAAAAAAAAAAAAAAAAATTTCCGCCAAGCAATATAGTTCTTCAGCAATGTTTGCTAAGCAAGTGCGTTTCTGTATTTGCATGTGTGATGAACTTTTGCAGCGCATGTGTTGTCAAACTGATGGTGTTTGTTCTGTTTGCATGTGTTTTCTTCATTTGCAGCGCGTTGACCTCTCTCGGCCACCGCAATTAACACTGCTTTTGTCATTTTTTTGTCATTTGTCACCAAAAAAGTCATTCGGTTTAATCAAAATTTTGGTTTTATCGAATTACACTTTTGGTTATACCGAATGACAACATTTTCAAACAATGCTAACATGCTGATATTTAGCCTGTTAGCATTGTTTGATATTTTATAATTAGTACAAGTTTTTAAAATATTACAACATTTTCCACGTTTTATAGCGGTTGTACCGAATGACCTGATGTTTCGTGACATGCGTATGAGCAAGTGAATTTTTCAAATAGTTAAGAGAGAGTTAGTTACTTTGCTTCACGGCCATGTGGTCCTTTGCAGGTGTCTGAATGATGTCACATCCTGTCACATGATATTGACCGCATGAATTATATTGGTTACTCTGAATGACATCAGTGAAATTCATTTTTTCCAGACATTCTTTCTCATAATATATGTAACACTTTAGTATAGGGAACATGTTTTGACTATTAACTACGACTTTCCCCTCAATAAACTCCTAATTTACTGCTTATTAATAGTTAGTAAGCTAGTTGTTAAGTTTAGGTATTGGGTAGGATTAAGAATGTAGAATAAGGTCATGCAGAATAAGGCATTAATATGTGCTTAATAAGTACTAATAAACAGCTAATATTCTTGTAATACGCATGCTAATAAGCAACTAGTTAAAAAAAGTGTTACCTGTTGCACTATGTTGAGTTATGATGTTATAAAATCATGCCAGAATAAAATATATATATACATTTAGCTGTTTAAAAACTGCTGGTTTGAGTGCTTTTAAAGAAGTTAAAGCCTGTGAAGCTTTTTAAATCAGTCACTTGTGAGCACGGTCTGTACTTTTGTCTTCAGCATGAAGAACAGTGAAACCTTAAATCCCTTTTCTTATATCAGCTCCCAATAACGAGGAAACATTAATTTGAGTATAACTGGCTGCCTTTTTTTTTTTTTTAATTTTGATGTGAGAATCTTATGTAAGGCCACTGAAGAGGTTGAGGACATTAAGAAATAAAACTTCACGTCACAACACCACCACTGTTATTTCTGCAGTCCAACACCTTATCGTAAAGAACTGTTTCAAATGATGATCGTTAGGCTGGTGTGTGTAATGAAGTGAACACAGAACACCGTTCTGTCAAACACTTAGCTTTGAGCTGTCAAACAGAGAAAGAGTGGCTACACTCCTCCTCATTGTTAAACGAACTGTTCTCCTCTCAAAGCCCAGCCTCATTATGTCCAGCTAGTGCTTTAGCCACTCTACTGTCTGATAGAAACTGTGCAGAGACTGTGCCAACCCTCCAAGTCTTAAAGAACCGATGAATTTCACATTTACTGTGAAGGAACCGCTGAAAGATAATTCTTCAGGGCTCCCTATTATTTTTGATAAATGTGAACGAAATCATCATTCTGGACGAGTACACAGAGCTGTTTTATGAATGTTTGCCTCTTCTTTATGTTTAATTACCCAAACCCTGTGAACTTTCATTTTTATGTTACTCCCTAATGGATTCCCCATGCATTGGAAGGATATTTGTGGCTTCAACAACATTATAAGTGGGGCAGTATGTTATAAATATATAAGGGTCACTAATCTTTATTGTTTAAAATATAATATATTGCATTGGCTTGGCTCATTTTGTTGACTAAACCGTAAATGCGCTGCAAGATAAATAATAAACGATAACTAATGTTCCACACCGCACAATTACAATGAATACTAGAGCCAGGCCCACTACACTTAACTGCCCTCAATAGTCATGCATCACTTGAAAGCTCTGATATAGGAGAGTTGTTACTTTTCTTATGGAGGAAAGCAATAAGCATTTATTGAAACCTTACAAAGCCCATTAAACACTGTGCTGTTTCTCACTGCAGAGCTAATCCTTGCTTTAGTGCATGACCATTTAAATGCATTTACTTCATGGGTTTTAATGTAAATATATGGTATCTTTATGCTTTGTATTATGGAGATCTAGGTTAGTTGCATAGACTAAAAAGCATGGCAATTATTAATGCTTAAATGCATGAATGTTTTGCCAATCCTTATTAAATATTCAAGTCATTTAGTGATCTGGGTCTAACACAGATGGATCTCTACCTGTCACGACAATATAAAACTCTCCTGATATTAGCAATTATAGAAGAATAAAATAAAGCATATTTTGTTACCTTTTGGAGCTTGGAAGGGTTTGGTTGGAGCAGATGTTTTATACTTTCGTCCTTTACATTCAGCATCTGGCTCATATTCACGATCTCAAAAAATATTCTCAAAACTATCATTTTCAACATCTTCAAAATCAATATTTTGATCACTGACACCAGATCCACCATCAAGGGACAGTGACACTAATATGTGGTTGTGTTCTACTTGGTCTGCAGTAAATCGCTGAGCCATTACAAGTTTTACTGATATTACTTCCTATTCTTTTGTTTTCTGTCTGCGGTAACTATGAGTGAAACGTTACTTCGTCATTGTGTATCAGACAGTGCCACCTTGTGGAATAAAGGTGAATTGCACTTATTCAGGCATCAAATATCCAATTATTGTTGTGCAGAAAAAAATGTACTTACACTTTTACATATCTTGGGTCAGTTAAAAAAGTGAATGGGAAAACAGGCATTCATTTATAATTGTGTTATATTGTTTATAATGAACTGATTGAGGAATACTAAGAAGGCTGATAACTTTAAAAAAATGAATGAGGAGGAGGGTAGTGAATAATGGTCTGGGTCACTAAAGACCCGAGGTTTAATATATTTTATGTTTTGGCGAATTGGTGGCAAATTCATACAATCCCATTTTCATATTTTTTGTACAATCTGCTCACAACCCAGTGAGAGTTAGGGGTGGAACTTCATGCTTTTTTTTTTTTTTTTCTAAAAATTCATACAAATCAAACTGTACGAATGTATGCAAAATCGTCAACTCGTAAAATAGTTACTTCTTGTAAGATCAGGCTGAAAAAAGGACTTTCACAATACAATTAACCCTGGATGAACATCTCAGGTAAAGGCCACTTTTATGAAGCCTAGAACTGATTTTGTGGTTCTTCATGGAATTACAATACTAAAAACATTGTAAAATTGTGCTAGAATATAATGATGAGGCAACCATCATAAACCAAAAAGTGTTAACAATCATTCTATAAGAATAGGAAAGACCAAAACACAACTATTACAATAATGACACAGAAAAACAATATTGTACTTTCTGTATAATAACTTTCAGAATGATTGAAGAATAAGAAAATCGCAATCAAAATTAACACGATTTTTAGAGAATTTAAAGTGGTAGACGACAAAACTGCAACTCTTATAATAAACACAAAACATTATTGTGCGTTGGTGTGAACGTTAACATTATTATCATAATTATAGTTAACTAGGATTAACTGTGCTGGGATGATGAAGCTCCATTACGCAAAGTGATCTCCTCACAAAAAAAACAAAAAAAAAAAAAAAAAAAACGGATGAAGAGATCAGCTTAGAGCAGAATAAAGCAGCACAGGCTAGTTTATGATGGTTAGTCCCTGATGTTGGTGTAGCAGGTGGACCAAAACTCTGGACTTTTGGTAGTACCTAAAGTAAAGTCCACTTTCCTAGCTGTCCTGATAGCTTTCCTGATAATGTTCAGGGTTCAGACACAATTTTAAATCTAGATTGAAAACACATCTCTTAAGCCAATCATTCACATTATCCTTCTCATAACCAATTATATCAGATCAAATGAAGATGACTGTCTTTTGCTTGAAATGGTATGAACGGCAGCTAATTATTCTCCGTTTACTTTAGTATTACTAGTACGCCAGCTCCAGTTTGGATCCAGCCTTTTACAAAGATTTCAGATGATCCAACATTGAATCAACATACAAGTCTACCAAATTCTCCATATATTGTAATCATTATGATCACAACATGTAGTCATCGCTTTACTGTGCTCATTGTTTTTGCATACATACTGTAAATGCTAGCTAACTACACGATCTGTATTGTCTTAGAACTGTACATTTCTGAAATATGGACATTACTTGAACACAGTCACCTCTGATAACAGATCCCTCTAAATTGTAGTGTAGAAACATGCATTTAAATGTGAATTGAATTGAATTGAATTCTCCCATCTGGCAAAACTTAGCTATTTGACCAGCATGGTCTTTTTGGTGAAGTTGGTTTACTAAAGTTGGAAGTTGGTCTTGCTGGTTAGACGTCTGGTGGGGACAAACCAGAACACCAGCATCTAAAACAGAACATACGCTGGTGACCAGCTATGCTGCTCTTTTCAACGGGGTATGAAGGAAAGAAAATGAAGAAATTCACAAAGACTGAATTACAAAAACTGAAATCTTTTCATGGGCAATGAGAACTTCACAGGGACAAAAAGAGTGCCAAACACCCTCCCGTGCAGACTTTACCTACCACTGAGATGGACAGCTGTAGCGAGAGAAAAACACTATACGAGCAAAGACAAACACACTCGCAGCCTCCCACGTGTATTGTGAAATCAAGAAAAAGTGTCATTTTTAAAAACTTCTGCAAACAATTGAAACACAAATGCTATCTATTCTTTTGATATGTAGAAATCCTTCACAACTTTGCAAGATCCAGGACATCTTACCACACTATTGTTTTGCTTTTTCTCCCCCTCTTTAACACCAAAGAGTGAGGAAAACTTTTGTAATTAAAATAAAAATAATAGCATATACATATGTCCCCTGTCAGTCTTAATTCATTGATTTTCATAAGGGGAATCAAAACAGGACTATTTCAATAGCAATGGGGAAAATGGGGGTAAAAGGTTAATAGTTGCCATTTCTCTACAGTGTTTGTTCATTATCCAAATGCCAAACAGGGGAGGTTTAATCAATGCTCGCTGCCATGCATTGGAGTTATATGCCACAGCCTGAATATGTTCATTAGATCCTTCATGTTTTATTTAAGCAATCACACGGCAATCTATTCCCATTCAAGTCGGTGAGTGGCCGTTTTGATCCAAAAACAAGAGAGCAGAATGAAGTTTATTATCACGACACCCCGACGCCGCTCTGGGATGATGATGACTTATACAACTGGAGATGGGTTATTTGGTATGGGTGAATTATGTAGACAAGATGAATTACGCTTTTGTCAGACTTCATTAGCCATAAAAATGTGCATTCTTTCTATTCAGAATCTTGCGGTGTGAAACTGTGTGCAAGCCGCTGCAACTTTTTGCTTATTTTTCACGACATGCTCAGACTTCTAATGATTTCTGAGGAGGCTACCTATGAGAAATGTCAATCAACAGAGGAAAACAGCAATATTTTGATGAACTTTGAAAAGAAAGTCAAAACTGCTTCATTAATAACATACATAAATTTTTATATTATTTATTGGGCTTCCTGTAGTCTATTTGACTGACAAGACAAAAAGTGTCTGGCAAATGCATTTATATTTACTGTAAGATGGTGCATCATTTACATTTACTGTACGGATTTGGCAGACAATTTTATATAAAGTGACTTACAGTGCATTCACACATATAGCCTACATTTTATCAGTTCATACATTCCCTGCAAATAGTCTGTTTAGTGGCATTAAAGGGGACTATATGTATCTATATATAAACAAGACCTTTTCCGACTACCTGAGTTGTCTATTAAAGCCTGATTTTTTTGCCGTTTTTGCCAGGAACATAATGGTTACGCGCTGCCAACAGCCTCTCTTCCGTTCTAAGACACACAAAACTAATGCTTATACCATGTTCAAGATAGTGCCAAAAGAGCCATTCTGTACTGTAATGTCAATGTATCATGCAAAGAAAAGAGATTAATTCAAACTACAGTTTTAAATAGTCTATAGTCTCAAATGTACTATATAATAAAACTTTGGTAACACTTTAGTATAGGGAACACATATAAACTATTAACTAGGACTTTTCCCTCAATAAACTCCTAATTTACTGCTTATTAATAGTTAGTAAGGTAGTTGTTAGGTTTAGGTATTGGGTAGGATTAAGAATGTAGAATAAGGTCATGCAGAATAAGGCATTAATATGTGCTTAATAAGTACTAATAAATAGCCAGTATTCTAGTAATATGCATGCTAATAAGTAACTAGTTAAAAGACCTTAAAATAAAGAGTTGAGAGGAAAGTATCTAAACTTTGCTCTCCGCAGTGTGGATGGCATCAGGATGTTCGTTAACATTATATCACTGCAAAGATACTTCCGGTAACACTAGTTGCTTATTAGCATGCATATTACTAGAATATTAGCTGTTTATTAGTACTTATTAAGCACATATTAATGCCTTATTCTGCATGACCTTATTCTACATTCTTAATCCTACCCAATACGTAAACTTAACAACTAGCTTACTAACTATTAATAAGCAGTAAATTAGGAGTTTACTGAGGGAAAAGTCATAGTTAATAGTGAATACATGTTCCCTATACTAAAGTGTTACCATACTTCCGACTTATTTTTACTTCCAAGCAAAGAACGAAAAGGAACTTTACCGTGAGTTTATCAGGGCCTTGAATCACATTCAAGTCTCTTGTACATTACATGCGCAGGAGTGCGAGCATGAGCAATAAGTCGCTGGCTGCAGTTTGCTTAACAGCCACTGGTGGCGCTGAAGTGTTTCTGAATTCTACATATAGCCTCTTTAAAAGAACATAAAAACACTAATACAATACATTAAACGTGCTAGAAGTGTTAAAGTCTTGTGGCTATACTACTGGTGGCTAAAAAGAGTTTCTTTTCTGCATAGTAACTGCTGTAACTGCAAATTTTGTTAAAAAAATAAAAACTATGTTCTGTAGGTTTATGCCACAAATGCAGTCTATTAAACAGAGGGTTACAGTGACCATTATAACAAGCGACAACCATGATGATGATGGCAACTTCTGATTCATTGGTTCTCTTGTCACAGACTCAGCAACTCAAAAGGAATCAGCTTCTGATAGCAGGGGCCATTAGCTGGAGCCAAGGTCTTAAATAGTTCATTTAGAACACATTTAAAGTCCACAACATAATGTTCTGTATTTCATAAAGCACTTAGAAATGGATAAAGCACCTAGAAATGGAAAATACTTTTAATGATTTGCTGTCTTTGAAACATTGTAAGACACATTTGCGTTATGAAATCCTGAGTCACTTATCTTGATGAATAAAAAACCAACAAAAGACACATTTTCTTATATTAAGGCAAATAATCCCAAGGGTAAATCTACTCAACAGAAGATCAGTTATAGCATTGATGTATCACATAACGGATTTTCAAAATGATCTATGGTAATCATATTACATTATAGTAACCATTTAAAGCAAAGTTACTATTACGGCACAACACATGAATGGGCAAAATGTACCTAAGAGAGTGGCAAAATGTATTTAGTAATTAAGTACAATTCAAAAGAGTGCATCTGTAGAGGATAGCAAACTTAAATTGCCCCTTCAAGAGAGGGGATGCCATTACAATGGAATCTAAAGGATCTGGTCGGGAATAATAACTTCACCCAAGCGCATTATATTTCAACTCTTGTGAAGAGATGGCTGAGAAATAGCAGCTGTTGGAAATAATGCAATCCATTCTGTATTGCTTCGGGATACTACCGGGTCCTAAATGAAGCATGTCTTCTATTAGACCCCTAAAGAAACAAACTAATAGCCTGAAAAGCCTTGCCATTTGTAATATGACTATAACTTGCATGATTCGTTAAGCAGAAATGGAAAATGATAGTATAGTCTGATTAAAAAAGACCTTGGGGAAATTAGCACTAAATTTATTCCAAAAATCTTTAAGCTGACTAAAAAACGCAACTTTTCTCCATTTTGAATTGTTTGCCAATCGTATTTGATTTCATTGACTGTCACACTGTATAGGATTTATATGAATATTCTCTCCATAATTTAATCAATTAAAAATCCATTTCTCGTTTAAATTATTAGGAGTTTGACTGTTGTATCATTTTAATTAAACAACAGAGTTTGGAACACCCAGATATCGGGAAAAAGGAATGCAGCAACATGTTGCTAACGAAAGCTATTTTGTTAACCTTAACCCTCTGGGGGCTTCGGTGCCTATTATGTCTATGACATTTTATGTATTGCATTTGTATTATAGAGCCTATAAATGTTACTTTGCAATTTAATACATTGCTAAGACATTTCAGTATTTATTACATATTTCAGTCAATTTCACTCATCTCAGTATAGCAGCAATATAGTTTGGGAAAAGCCAATATGGCATGTTTACTAATGTAAGTTATGTGTAGTAAACGTAGTAAAATCTGTGCCATTCGTTCACACAGAGAGACACAGAACATGCAAGATTCATATTTAAATGGTCTTTTTGCAGTTTAATATTCACAAACACTAGTCTATATTGTGATTAGAATAAAGGATTTAGGAATACAGAACTTACCATTCACAATCCTCAGCTTGATCCTTGAAATGAAACTGAAACCAGTCACACTCTTCCTCTGAGGTACATTCTTCCAGCAATATTCCTCACCACGTCTCAAAATGATGAAAAGTACATGAATCTGCCTAAACTTGATGCGTTTTTTTTTTTTTTTTTTTTTTTGATGCGGACATTGACTGTTTAAATGGATTGCCTCAGAATTTGCCTTCGAATAGTGCGCGCTGTCTGCGCTCTCTATGCGCCGTGGCCGCATTAGCGGATAATGAGGTGACTCACGAACGAGTGACATCTCTCTCTTTTCAAACAGATTACATAAACAGAGACTATTTGTTTTCGATTGATTTAAAACCTGACATTTCACAAAACCTGATGTTTCTTTAGACATATGTCTCATGTTTGTGTGATTAGTATTCTCTAATTTACGGTTCATTTTCTAACGAGTATCAGAATGGACTTCATTTAGAGAGAGATGGTAGATCGCGCATCTTGTTAGTTTTCTATACTGCAAAAAGCATAACATTTTGTTTTTACTGTGAGTGTACACAAATAAAAGAATACATTTTACAGTTTTGAATGATATATAACTCTTATCTGTATGTCCAAAATTGATGGAGTATTTCGAGTCTCCTTCGCACTGGTAAGAAAAAAACCAAGGCGGTATCGCCGGCGTTGACCGCCAACCCCTGAGAGTTATTGAACCTTAACTTACTGTTAGTTAGCTGTCTTGTGGTTCAGAGATCATATTTTTTACTTAATATTTGTTGATCATTACCATGTTTGTTGAGTTATATGTAATAAAACGTTGCATCTTACATCTTACAGAGCACTTTCAAAGTTAAATGTCCGGCTAAAAGTGAGTTAAATTCCCCGCCAAAACAGATTCATGTGAATGTGGCAAAGTTTTATCGCGTTGGTTGTTGCACCTATTATGGTAGTTCATAAATTAAATGTTTAGTGAGTGAGAGGGTTAATGCTCTATTGCATTTGAAAACAACGTAGCACCTAACTGATCGTGTTAACAAAAGTAAACGAGAAATAAAAAACACATTTGCTGAAGCAACCACATAATTTAAGTCTTTGAGCTCTTTCATCATGATTTGTGTTTCACAGGATTCATACCCGAATGCTTTGCATCACAAAGTGTTGTACCAGAGGAGTTACTGAGCAAGTTTACTGCGTTAGAAAAATCATACATATGGAGCTGGTCATGTGATACAAACGTAAAAATGTATTAGTTTACAAATCATGCACTATGTTTTATGGTCTGTGTTTTCAAGTGAAGTAATTTATCCTCTCTGCTCAAATTTAATCAAGTGGGATTCCATACCATTAATTGAGGTTACGTTTTTAAATCACTGCTGTTTACCTTATGGCAACATGTATACTTTCTGATAAATGGATGCAGGTAATGTTCTAAAGCCCACTCAACGACTGAGTTCAGAAGAAATAGATGATTAAATAAAGAGGCATCACTTCTGCATATTCTTGAGTTAGTGAGCTGGACCTCTGTGGGACTAATTGTCAGGCCTTCTGGGTTATTTGTCTAGAGGATAATTGCCCTCTGCTTTGCCATCGTTCACCTTGCAGCTGTACAACTCCCTGTGCAGGATGAGAAACTACTTTGTGTGCGTGAGTGCGTGTGCGTGAGTGCGTGTGTGTGTGTGTGCATCCACCTGCGCAGTGCAGGAGTTAGTTCATTCATCACACCACATTAAAGCTGCTCCTCTGGTGGTCTTTGCTGTGGGGTCTTCTGAAAGCCATACATCGCCCGTCATGTGTACTCTTTGTTAGCTGGAACATAATTTGTTAATTACCCAGTGAGGCCTGTCAATGCAGGCCATATATCACTGGCCTCTGGTGTAAACACCATACGGTCTAATATAGTGAAAGATAACCTTTCACCTGTCTCCTCTTCAAGGGTAAATCAAACCCCAAACACTCTCTGATTTTTATGCATGCTTTAATAATAATAATAGTTCCTTGCAAAAATACTTTGAATGAATAAATACAATATATTTATACTATATTTTAAGTAATATTAATATTTAATAAATTATATATATATAGATATATATGAAATATTTTTGTAGCACTGCATTTTGCGTTGATCATACTAATCTTGCCCAAAAAGCTGTTTTGATAACAATATTCCATTAATGATACACATCTGCATTCTCACTTAAAGAAATATAAACCCCATCTTACTAACAGCTCTATGGCAGACAATATAATAATCATATATATTAATAATAATAATATACTTTAAAGAGTTAGTTCACCCTCATGTCGTTCCACACCCGTAAGACTTTAATTCATCTTCCGAACATAAATGAAGATCTCTTGATGACAGAATGCTGTCAGATTTTCTTCCATTAACTGCCTTTGTAACTACCACTTTGACGCTTCAAAAACTTCATAAAGAGATCGGAAAACTAATCCATATGAATCGAGTGATTTAGTCCATTGCTTGTTATGATGAGCGGATTTAATTTTAAATGCATGTAAACATTGATCAGCGAGCAGAAGCAGAAGCTCAGCTTAACCTGAATGACGCACAAGAACAAATCTCTTCTAGAAGCTCAAACGTGCTGCGTAAAACGTGGTTACACAGCACGTTCGAGCCCCGTATCAATTCAGATATTTCAGTATCGATATGTATTAGAAAATTCGGTAACACTTTATTTTAGGGTCTTTTAACTAGTTGCTTATTAGCATGCATATTACTAGAATATTAGCTGTTTATTAGTACTTATTAAGCACATATTAATGCCTTATTCTGCATGACCTTATTCTACATTCTTAATCCTACCCAATACCTAAACTTAACAACTACCTTACTAACTATTAATAAGCAGTAAATTAGGAGTTTATTGAGGGAAAAGTCGTGGTTAATAGTTTATATGTGTTCCCTATACTAAAGTGTTACCGAAAATTCATATTTTTGACAACACTACATTGCACTTAGTTTATTATTTCAGATGCCTTTTTAAAAGACTACAATTGAAAAATGTATATATTATATAAAATTCAGCCCTCCAAAGTGGCTAGAAGGAGTGAATGCGTTACACTCCACTGCTGAAATACACCCACATTTCACGGGTTGGCGGGTGTTAAAGGGTTACTTCAGCCATCCTAGGTGTATATGACTATCTTCTTTCAAACGAACACAATCAGAGATATATTTTAAAATATCCTTAGTCCTCCAAGGTTTATAATGGTTGTGAATGGTAGGCCAAATTCTGAAGACAGAAAAATGCATCCATCCATAAAAAAATGAATCCATACGACTTCCGAGGGTTAATAAAGCTCTTTTGAAGTGAAGGGATGTGTTTTTGTAAGGAAAATAACCATATTTAAAACTTTATGTATTCAAACAAGCTTCTGGCGAAAGGCCGCACGCAGAATGCGCAAGTCGACTTGCGCTAAATGAGTAATCCTCTGAGGTGATGTATGACGCAGGATGTAGGAGTATCATAAGCTTAGACGTCTCACGGTTCAAACAAATACAGCTGGGCAACAAACTCAAGCTCCTCTTCTCTTATATCGAAGTGTAATAGTGTTTTGTTTTGCTCTCTCCTCTGCGCCTCTGCGTGCATCATTTGCTTCAGGTCAAAGGTTGCTCTTCCGCCCAAATTGATGTGTGCCGTATGCGTACGGTCATCTGCCGGCGGCTCGTTATTTGAATTTATGAAGTTTTAAATATGGATATTTTTCTTACAAAAAACATCCCTTCGCTTCAAATGACCTTTTATTAACCCTCCTGAGTTGTATGGATTCATTTTTTTATGGATGGATGCATTTTTTTCGGTCTTCAGAATTTGGCCTACCATTCACAACCATTATAAACCTCAGAGGACTATGGATATTTTTAAATATATCTCGGATTGTGTTCGTCTGAAAGAAGATAGTCATATACACCTAGGATGGCTTAAGGGTGAGTAAATCATGGGATAATTTTAATTTTTGGGTGAACTATTCCTTTAATGTTATTATTATTATTACTATTATTATTTTAATATAGCAAACAAGGTAGTTATTGCAATGATTCATGGGTAGAGGCCATTTATAGGACAATAGCATTCTCATTAGGGCAATTGTTTATCATCTGTGTAAACTCTGACCTTCTGTAGCACAGGTGTGCTTAATCATAGGTCATAGGTCATGGTTAATCCAATTAGGCAGAAATCCAAAAACAATAATCCAAGGGCAAATAAGTGACAAACAAGTCAGAACCCCTGCTTGAGGTTGGATAGTGATGCACATCATGAAAAAATGGCTCATGGATATAGCCTCCCTCATGATCTGTTATGCTGGTATACCAGTCTAGACACTCTGTGTCATGTTGTTACATTTGGACTCTTAATTGCTTGTGGATTTGCAGAGAGGTTTCATAACCGGCAGTAGGCAATGCTGAAAAATTAAATACAGAAGACACCAGTAAGATGCAAGTTTTCAGTTTTGTGGTAGCAGGATATATCTTGAATCTTACTCACACCGATCACTAGTAAGACAGCAACCAAACTCCATCCTCCAATTATTCTTTCAGAATCTTGTTTGATTTCAGAATCTTGCTGGAATGAAGTTTGCACGTTGCATTTAAGATCTCATAATTGGCAAATGCTTTAAATCTCTCAGGGAACCTTTGGATAAATTGTTCAACAGCCTTGTAAAACTCTATTCATAACCTGTCTCCAATAGTGTTACACGCTTGCATGGCCACACTTGACACTGCTGCATTACAGACTGAAGTTTGCATACATGGAAGGATGGTATCTCCTTGATAATGCATGTGCAAGCACTTGCAACACCTGACCGAGTAGCATCATACTTCAAAAAACTGAAGAGATGTGAACAAGTTGTTCCAGGAGGTCTTAATAGAGTCTTAAAAAAAAAAAAAAAAAAAAAAAATATATATATATATATATATATATATATATATATATGCTGAATATATGCTGAACTCAAAGATCTAAGACTTTTTCTATGTACACAAAAGGCCTATTTCTCTCAAATATTGTTCATAAATCTGTCTAAATCTGTGTTAGTGAGCACTTCTCCTTTGCTGAGATAATCCATCCACCAGGTGTGGCATATCAAGATGCTGATTAGACAGCATGATTACTGCACAGGTGTGCCTTAGGCCGGCCACAATAAAAGGCCACTCTAAAATGTGCAGTTTTACTGTATTGGGGGGGTCCGAAAACCAGTCAGTATCTGGTGTGACCACCATTTGCCTCACGCAGTGCAACACATCTCCTTTGCATAGAGTTGATCAGGTTGTTGATTGTGGCCTGTGGTATGTTGGTCCACTCCTCTTCAATGGCTGTGCAAAGTTGCTGGATATTGGCAGGATCTGGAACACGCTGTCGTATACGCCGATCCAGAGCATCCGAAACATGCTCAATGGGTGACATGTCCGGTGAGTATGCTGGCCATGCAAGAACTGGGATGTTTTCAGCTTCCAGGAATTGTGTACAGATCCTTGCAACATGGGGCCGTGCATTATCATGCTGAAAAATTAACATTCAATTCACCGGCAACAGCTCTGTTGGACATTTCTGCAGTCAGCATGCCAATTGCATGCTCCCTAAAAACTGTGGCATTGTGCTGTGTGATAAAACTGCACATTTTAGAGTGGCCTTTTATTGTGGCCAGCCTAAGGCACACCTGTGCAGTAATCATGCTGTCTAATCAGTATCTTGATATGCCACACCTGTTAGGTGAATGGATTATCTCGGCAAAGGAGAAGTGCTCACTAACACAGATTTAGACAGATTTGTGAACAATATTTGAGAGAAACAGGCCTTTTGTGTACATAGAAAAAAAAAAAAAAAAAAAAAAAAAAAATATATATATATATATATATATATATATATGTATATGTGCATATATATGTGTGTGCCACGAGATAGCATTAATCCAGAGTTTTCAATGCTCCAGCCCTCTTTTCCCACTTGGACAGTTTAGCATGATGTTTTTATTGAATGCATCAGATGCCTGAGAGACAGAACCAGCTGTATGCTTTCAGACCAATAGATCATGGTGAATAATAATAACATGCTTCATGCCTCTGTAAAAACATAGGTTTATTTGTAAATTCACTATACAAGATGTGTTATTCAATATAAGAAGACATCCACTTGGCTATGCTTATTTAAAACTGTATAGTTATGTGATGTCTGACTTCTCCAGAACATAATCCACTAAGCTAAATGTTATTTGCATGCAACTTACCATATGTGAATTCATGATGCTGTCTGTCCTGATGGCTCTCTGCGTTGTTTTTTACAGGTTGAGGTGCCTCAATGGGGCCTTTCTCAACTATAGGCCTTTCAGGATATAACCATCAAAACATATCCAACTAAAAATATCACTCCATTGTGATGCTCATACAGGTGACACTGAGTCTGGGTTTGGCTTGCATGGTTTACTGATCCCTTTCCCCCATCTTTTCGGTCATTCCTGTCATCTCTTTATTGTCTTATCAAGACAAAAACACCAAAGAAAGACCTTGTTGCTCAGGGATCTGGGCTGCCATTCACTCCTATACTCTGTGACATATGGGTGGTGCAGGTACTTGAAAACACTTGTGCTCCCAGAAAGGCTACTTCACTGTACATCACTGATTTGTCTGGATGGCAGTACACTAACAGACACACATTGTCATTCTTGTATCACTCTGGCAACCTGAATTTTTGCTTGGTGCTGTTCATTTGTACATTGTGGACCCTATCATAGGTGTGACACAAGTGTTTTTTGCTGGTTTCAGCCCGGCACAGTTATCATTTTCACGTCCAGCACCACATTGTTTAAATAGCAAATGCACTCATGGGTGTGCTGGTCCTTTATTCAGGAGCATTGTTGGTGTGTTTCTTTTTTGACGCAACTGAAAAGACTGTGCCATTGACCAACAAAAACCTGGTCTAAAGTCAATGGTGCAGTATTTTTTTATTATTTTATTTTCATTTTACTTTTTGTTATTTAAAGAGCGCGTTAGTAATATGAGCCTATAGGCTAGTGCACAGCGTGCATGCACTCTGCTTGTTACATACACAGCAGGGCAGCAGCAAATAATTACCATTCCAACACTGCTTTTTTTTTCCTTTCTTACATGTAAAGCAAGGACCCAACTTTTTTGAGAAAAAGAAAAATTGATAAATCAAGTGTCCTATCACCCTGGTACAATTTCTCATATTCCAGCAACATGAGAACTGAGAGTTAAAACTGTTCATTTTTTCCACCTCCTTTGTTCTTTTGAAGGCCTCAGATGGCCTCAGGTCTTTGGACCCATTGTTTAGCTTTTTCGTGAAGAGCACTTCATCCCCGCTGTGAGGTTTAGCATCTTTAGCTGACAATGCTGTCAAAGAAGCCTGCCCTCTCACTCACACTCTCCACCTCTGAAGACACCCCAGACACCAATTTAAACAGCAGCCTTTAAGTGCCAATACCTACAGCTGCTGCAGATGACAGCCTTAGAGAGGAGCGATGGGGCTTACAAACACTGAATACCCATTCTGGCTCTGTTTGCTGGTTACTGAGCTAATCATAAATCAGTCTTTTGTCTGTTTGTACAAAGTGTGGATGCATTATTCGTATACCTTAGAAAGTAACAGCTTCTACCTATCTTACCATGCACCATTTCAGCTGAATCCCAGAAAGGTGCCTGAGCTTTCAGCTGTGTCATGTTCAGTGTTATTCTGCAGCTACTGGTGTCGAGAAATCACACCTCTTTATGACAGTTTTGTAAACAGAGTCAGGAGATTGGCTTCTCCTTTTTAGCCAATCAGGAGAAAAAAAAAAAAAAAAAAAAAAAAAACTTTCTTTCTGTGAATCATTTTGCACATTTGTGTTTACTGACATCAGGTTGTCTGATTTGTCTTTGAAGGGCAGGGTTTTGGAGAGAGGCTGTGCGGTTGAAGAAATAGAGGTGCTATAATTGGCTAAATCGTAGAGCAAACTGTGTGATGCCATTTTGAACAAAATCAGGCCAAAACAAAGCTTGTTTGGAGTTTGTTTCTGGAGTTTGGGAGTGCACACTTCTAATTCTAATTCTAATTGAAAGCAATACTGACACTGTTTTTTCTGTAAAGCGTTTTGCTTTAAAGCATTCTATTGTATGAAATGCAATATAAATATGAGTTGACTGGAGTGCTGAATTGCAGAGCTGGTCCAAACATATCTATGTCGCTATGATCAGATGCTTTCTTAACTGCTGTTTTTAAATGCTGCCATTTATGTTGTGTTTATTTTGTTATTGAGAGAAAAGTGTGCAGCACATTTTTACATACTCATCTCAAGTCACCTTTATTTTTTATATAGCTAAATACAGATTGATAAATACACCCCATGCTGGAACCCACATGCTTCAGCAGGGACGTTCTTGAAAATTAAGCACTGCTGTTAACCCCCCCTGCTGTTAAAAAAAGAAAAAAACACTGCATTTGACAGAGTCATGTTCAGTACATTGTGTTTTGGGGAGATAGTTGCTGGTACACCCTGTGCTACATTAGATGTTCTGTAGCCATTCTGTTTTTGGTGTTTATGTGAGGCTTTTTCAGATATTTATACCTTTACATGTACAATTTTGGCACATGGATGGCTCTGAGTCATAATTTTGCTCATTGCACTTTGTTTTTTGCCATTTTGAATGTTCTTTTCAGTGTCGTCCAAAATTAAGAAACATTTTTTTTTTTTTTTTTAAATTAATGCAATGACATTACCTTAATCAAGTCAAGGTAATTGTCAAACACAAATAGCCATTCTTCTAGCATACATAATAACCCTAAAGGACTGAGTTATTATGGCCATTCATGCAGTGGCTCACATAAATGGATGAACAAAACTTGATCATGACTAATAACTAATTTCAATGTGGATTTGCACAAAACACCACAGAATTAAATTCCACTTTAGACTGAGGCGAGTTAAATTGTTAAATTTGATGATTCCCTTGGAAAGTTCAGCTTGAATCACTCCTGGCTGATGTTGTCCATTATTGAGAAAAATAGCATTAGACATAGACAAATAGTCAACAATAATTATTTGTTGATTAAAGTCCATAAAACAGTCATTCCTAACCAATGTCCTATTCATTTGCACAGCTTCCTTGCTCCTTCATAATGCACTTACAGACTACAGTACACCTTTTCTCTTTGTTTCCATTCAGATTAATCTAAATCAAGCTGGCATAGGTTAATTAAGGGTGTTCATTTAACATTCAACCTCAATGCAGCCACTTATAATACTTCTTGTAATTTATGGTCATGAAAGGAAAATGTGCATTGCAATTTATTTGCATGTTTTGACAGGATGAGCAGAATGGTTCTGTGTGAAGCAAGCAAGCTTACTGCAGAGTTATATGGCAGGATTTAAAGAGCCTTGTTGTATCAGCACACTGATTTTAACAGCACAGTCGCCGGATAGGTGAGATCGACTTTGTAGCTCCCATTTTCTCCAGCATGTAGAATTGAAATTGCCTCTGCATATCATAAAATGTTATGACACCTGACAGAAAAATTGAAGCACTGGTTGGTAGGCTATCTGTGAATGCTTAGGAAAGAAATCTGTAAGTGTGGGAAAGAGAATTTTGCTGGTCTCAGCACTTCCAGGTCCGGTGGTCCCAAGTCCAGTGGTCTCAGTGCTTCCAGGTCTGGTGGTCCCAGCACTGTTAAGTCTGGTTGTCCCAAGTCCGATGGTATCAGCACTTCCAGGTCTGGTGGTCCCAGCACTGTTAAGTCTGGTTGTCCCAAGTCCGATGGTCTGAGCACTTCCAGGTCTGGTTGTCCCAAGTCCGATGGTATCAGCACTTCCAGTCCTTGTTGTCCCTAGTCCGATGGTATCAGCACTTCCAGGTCGGTGGTCCCAGCACTGTTAAGTCTGGTGGTCCCAAGTACGGTGGCCTCACCGCTTCCAGGTCTGGTGGTCCTAAGTCTGGTAGTTCCAGCGCTTCCAAGTTCAGTAGTCCAGAGTCCAGTGGTCTCAGAGGCCCTTTCACCGTCAGCTGCACTTCCTGCGAAGGCGATCTCGTGTGTTCAGGCTGCACACACTTCTCCTGCTCCTCATGAGGAGGCGGCATCTGCTCTGACATGACCATCCCTGAACTCTGTCATGATTGCTCTTGTGTTTAAGTAAGTTTGAGGTGAGTTCTGGTTCCTGTTGTTTCTGTGTTCACTTCCTGTGTTCCGTTCCTGTTTGTTTTGTGCCTTCTTAGTTTAACGTTACGGGGGATGCAGGTATATGGGCCCAGGACGCTAGGGGGCCCCAAATCACCACTTTGGGTGTTATTACGACATATACACATATTTACATACACAAACACGTTAACTACATGCACTGGCTGGTCGAGTAGTGGTAGTAGCACAAGGCACAAGGCAAATCATGCATCTGTCAACCGCAGCGGTAAAACAGATCGGGATCAGTCTCCCGTGCACAGCGCTGATGAACATGCACGGCGCTTCTGCCATTCTATCAAATTGCTTAATCCATTTAGATTTGATGCAGAATTTGCTGTTATACAGTTGTGTGGTGAACAGCTGAAATCACCCATAACCACGTAAACTGCATGTATAATAATTGACCTTGCATCTACGAACACTGTAGTATTTTTTATTATTTTATTTTTTGCGTAAATGTATAAAAAAATATTGCTGTAAGTACTAACATTAAATATCGGGCAATATAAATCACTTTCATAGTGGTTGTTTTTGTAGCTTTTATTTCAATTTCAGATTATTTTTTGGGGAGAAACAAATATGGGATAGGTCAAGAGTGTAATTATAGATGTAGCCTAATTACAGAAATTAATTACAGCTGTTATAACATGCAGGTTTTTCTAAAATATAAGTATAATGTAAAAACATGTATGTACACAATGAGTGTACTGTATTAAATAATTCATTTAAACATTAGTGCATATTAGTTAAAGACAATATAAAGTGGGACCAAATAATAAATAAATAAATAAACCTAAACTTACCTGATACTATTGATTTACTGCCTTGCAAGTCTATCAGTTTCCTTCAGGAAATACAAATCTAGTTTTGTTTTTAATCTGAAGTTTTGAATAACAGAGAATCAAGGTAGGCGATACAGCTTGTTGAGATCAATTTAAGAAATGACAATTAAAGCTCTTTTGCAAAATGGAAACATGCCTAGTGCACCAGGTTAGAATAATAATAATACACACACACACAGCTGAAATGAACATTGCTTCTTTATTGCAAGTTAATTACAGAAATTAGCATCAGTACAAAAAAAAAGTAATCTTGAGCCCAGCTGCTTCCGTCTTGATTGAATCTACTGCTTCCTTCCCTCTCAAGTACGTTTAGTCTAATTAGCCATTTGTAACTGAGTTTTGAGCTTCCATGCTAAACCAAACCACTACCAGTTACCATGGCAACTTTACATTTGTGAAACCCTAAGAATCCCTCTTCCCTTTTCAGAGTGTCAGTCATTCATGATCCTTCAAGTCAAGACCCTACAAGCTTTTCGATCAGGCATCAGCGTTTAATCACATCTGCTCAATCGCTGAATGGTCTAAGTCCTTCCTGCCTTCTGAATTAGCAGCCCTCCTGTATTAATGCAGATTCAGTCCCATCACAGCTTGAAGTTGCACATGGAAGTTTTGATGAACTGCAGGAGAAGGGCTTGAGAAGCCAGTACAGCTTGTTTGCTGCAAGGTTTTCACTTGGCCTTCGAGATCCTTTTCACCTTTGGAGTCACATTTAATGCACACCAGACTTTGGAACCTCGGGTGATGTGCGCTTGATATAACTTATCAAAAAGTGACCTCTACCTGCAGCAAAACAAATTCAATACCAATGAATCTTAAACTAGAACTAATACATTACCTAATTGAACAATGTATCTTCTCTTCTCTTCTTCAAAAACCTTTTCTATTCCAGCATTAAGTTTCTTTTTTCTTTTCTTTTTCTCTTTTTTGACATTGCTAAAACAAAACTCTAAGTTTCTTCAGTCAATGTGGAGCAAAACCCAAGATCAGTGTTTGTAGGTGAATGCTGTGGATGCATTTCTTGAAGCTGGCGTTTGTTCAAGTAGCTCCAAGAAATAAAATCCCACATGCACTCCATAAAGTTGAGCTAAATACACTGCTCAAAAAAAATTAAAGGAACACTTTGAAAACACATCAGATCTCAATGGGATTTTTATACTGATATGGAGTGGGTAATGTGTTCGGAATGAAAGGATGCCACATTGTTTGATGGAAATGAAAATTATCAACTTACAGAGGACTGAATTTATAGACACTCAAAGTGAAAAAACGATGCAGCAGGCTAGTCCATTTTGCTGAAATTTCATTGCAGCAACTCAAAATACTCAGTAGTTTGTATGGCCCCCACGTGCTTGTATGCATGCCTGACTACATCGGGGCATGTTCTTAATGAGACGACGGATGGTGTCCTGGGGTATTTCCTCCCAGATCTGGACCAGGGCATCACTGATCTCCTGGACAGTCTGGGATGCAACCTGGCGGCGTCGGATGGACTAAAACATAATGTCCCAGAGATGTTCTATTGGATTTAGGTCAGGCGAGCATGGGGGCCGTTCAATGGTATCAATTCCTTCATCCTCCATGAACTGCCTGCATACTCTCACCACATGAGGCCGGGCATTGTCGTGCACCAGGAGGAACCCAGGACCCACTGCACCAGCGTAGGGTCTGACGATGGGTCCAAGGATTTCATCCCAATACCTAATGGCAGTCAGGGTGCCATTGTCTAGCTTGTAGAGGTCTGTGCATCCCTCCATTGATATGCCTCCTCAGACCGTCACTGACCCACCACCAAACCGGTCATGCTGAACGATGGTACAGGCAGCATAATGTTCTCCACGGCTTCTCCAGACCCTTTCACGTCTGTCACGTGCTCAGAGTGAACCTGCTCTCATCTGTGAAAAGCACAGGGCACCAGTGGTGGACCTGCCAATTCTGGTGTTCAATGGCAAGTGCAAATCGAGCTCCATGTTGCCGGGCAGTAAGCACAGGGCCCGCTAGAGGACATTGGGCCCTTAGGCCACCCACATGAAGTCTGTTTCTGATTGTTTGGTCACCAGTGGCCTGCTGGAGGTCTTTTTTTTTTTTTTTTTTTCAGGGCTCTGGCAGTGCTCAACCTGTTCCTCCTTGCACAAAGGAGCAGACACCGGTCCTGCTGATGGGTTAAGGACCTTCTACAGCCTTATCCAGCTCCCTAGAGTAACTGCCTGTCTCCTGGAATCTCCTCCATGCTCCAAACACATATTGATGTGCCATCCTGGAGGAGTTGGACTGCCTGTGCAACCTCTGTAGGGTCCAGGTATCGCCTCATGCTACCAGTAGTGACACTGACCGTAGCCAAATGCAAAACTAGTGAAAAACAGTCAGAGATGAGTAGGGGAAAAAATGTCAGTGGCCTCCACCTGTAAAACCATTCCTGTTTTGGGGGTTGTCTCATTGTTGTCCATCTAGTGCACCTGATGTTAATTTCATTAACACCAAAGCAGCTGAAACTGATTAACAACCCCGTCTGCTACTGAACTGACCAGATCAATATCCCACAAGTTTAACTGACTTGATGCTATTCTCTGATTAAAAAGTGTTCCTTTAATTTTTTTAAGCAGTGTATTTTAGTGAATGTGTGAGGTGTATTAGTTCATGTTTGCACAAATTAAACAGTGCTTTGTTCGTATCTGACAACTATTCCAAATATATTTGGAAAAATGTTTTTTTTTTTTCCTGAAAATTATTATTTTGCATGTATGTCCAGTGTCAGCAGTTATAATTTAGGGTATGTTTACACAACAGCGATGTACTAAAAACAGAAAAGTACGTGCTACAGACTAAACATGTAATGCATGCACATGTCACCGTTTTCACAAATTTGCATTTCTGTAGTTTACACAGAATAGATAACAGTATCATTTTGAAAAACTTGCACTTTGAAACCTGTCTTCAAAAGTTAGTGTTTTCAGACCCCAAAACGTTGTCAAGTAAATGAACGGCCAAAACTCATAAAAAGTTAAGTTTTTAGTTGCAAATGCTATTGTGTAAATGTGCATTTCGATATCAACACGAAATGATTAACCATGATGCTTGCAGCAGTGAAAACCCTGTCCTCTGTCTTTGCTGAAACAGTCCTCTTTAGATTATTGATGCCTAGAATGCATTATGATTTATCAATCATCACACAGTATATAAAGAGAACAGAAGAAGGACTTTCATTAAATATTTACTTCATTAAATATAACTTCATGAAATATTTCTTCATTCTTAAACCAATGCCTTCTATAAACTCTAAGCTAAAAGTAAACAGTGAAAACAAAAATCCAGACCATATAATATAATATAATAAAATAATTAAAGTACAGAGAAAAATAATAATAATAATAATAATAAGAAAACACACATTTACACCTAAATATTTTTTTCTGCAATTGTATCTGTTGAGCAGTATTTTTCATTAAAATTTTGTGCAAAGAATGCATACAGACCATAATCATAATATAAATATGATATTATTGTGACGCTAATGTTTGATGAAGATGAAGATGAAGATAGGGTTTATTAATACAATCCACAACAATAGCCAACATACACAATACACAAACAATACTAGACACTGAACTGAGGAAAAGCAGGAATTTAAATACACAGATGATTAACTCAAATGACGAACAGCTGTGATGATTAGTTAGTCTCCATGGCGACTGATGGCAAATGAACAAAGAAGACGCGTGACAAATAAAAACAAACTGAAAGAACATGAAGACCGAAACTAACAGTGAATAACTGTGACAATTATAAAGGCAACATGCTGTTTCCAATACATTAAAATTTGAAATAATTCAATTTGTATTAAGTCGACAGTGTCTTATTTTCAACCCACACACCATTTATTAGTGTTTGCAACTTCACAAACTTTATGTAACTCTACAGTTAGTTATATGGGCTGCACAACAAACTGAACTGAAGACAAACTGAAATAGCTGGCATCGTATTAGGACTGAAATCAACAGTAATTCTTGTAAAAGAGCGTTTGATTTCTTCATGGGTAAATGCCCTTTGCATATTATTGAAAGTGTGCTTCTTTGGCATCCTCATTAGCCATGTTTGGCCAGTTTGATAGAGTGTGTTTCACTGTCAAAAACTGACTGTCAGAATCACACACCCACTGGTGCCAGGAAACGAAAATAATTGGCAAATAAAAGGTTTGCATATCAGTTACATATTGTTTTGGTAGTTGTTAAGATGGCAAATTATGAGGTGATTTGGGGAAAAGCCTTATGTTTTTGCTTTTTATGAACATCCCCTGCTTTATATATATATATATATATATATATATATATATATATATATATATATATATATATTACATACAACATTTATGAAGCGGTCTGTTTCATTATTTTTGTAAAATTTAACACATTCACTCACCAGATAGGAATGTTTTCCCATTAAAGATGCTATCAGAACAGAGTTGAACAGTGTAAAGTTGAGCTGGTCACGTGAACAGCTCTTTCTTGATCATCAAAGACAGCAAAAATTATGCATACCTCATCGCCTATCAAACACAAAGAAGGATCTGTGTCTTTTATGAGCCAGCCAAGTGGTTAAAACTGTTAGTGACTGAGATTTCACTTTCAGACAAGGCACACACACCAAAGAGACAAGAGAAGGGAGTCGTCTTTCATGTTCTTATTGATGTTTAAATTGGGCATTTTACACTCCGCATGTGTATCCATTACTAGCCTACCGAACTATCCTAATACAGCATACAGAAGGCATGTAAATATAGTGAGAGAGGAGGTAATGCTTACTAATGGTATCTTCATCTAAATGTTCATAAACAAGGCTTTGTGTACATATCACGGTAGTACTTGAATTTCTGAAAATGTACAGTACTGCGACACATGCCATTTTCTAAGCATTTAAAAAAAAAAAAAAATCTAACTATTGGAATATCATTCATTTTTTTTGTTCCATTGTCTACCTTGCAATCCTTTGTCAAATCAAACATATGAGGTGAGCAGATGGTCGAGTAATTTATAGCATTACAACATATGCAAATAAGCTCTGGCAAATATTGTGAGGGTCTGTTTCCTGTTCACTATCTTCTCTTTTGCCATCTGTTATATTTAACTTACGCTATAATTGTTTTAGCCTCACCTGAGTTATATTTTTCTGTTTAAATTTTGCTACACAGCAAGACACATAGCTACACAATATATATGGGTGAATTCAGGTTGATTTGGACACTTTTCCCCAGTCATCTCAATGGCAAAAAGTGTCCCAATCATGAATTCACCCCTATGTATCATTACAAACTGACTGGTTTGGTCAAACACAACAGGCTGGTGCAGTTTAAATATTTAACACACTAATGACTGTTGGATTAAATCAGAGTCTTGGTTTCAAAGGGGTGGTACACCGCAAGCCTCCACCCAACCACATCGATTGCCCAGGCATTGGAGTTTGGATTAGCTCAGGCTCGATGTAAGCATTAGCAGACGATTGACAAATAAAGCACTAACAAGATAGCGATCAGAGAGTCTCGGGCTTGATAATCTGCCATTCCCATTCCACACTGCTTCCTGTAATCTGACTTCACATAAGTGTTTCTTTTTTTATTGCTCCCCAAAGCCCTGATCAAGTAAAAGCTTAATTACGGCTAATGAATTCTCTCCAGAGCTCCACAGTAAGCACGATCAAAAACAATCACACCAATTTTGAGAAGTAAAGAGACGTCCAATGAGAAACACAAGCAGCACAGAGATGATAAATAAATATTTAAGGATGATTTCTGGCCATTGCATGCCTTTGATCAGCTCTGTACAGTTTGCTGAGCCTGAAGGAGTGAGGCCAAGATATGTGGCTTTTGACTTCATGAAACAGCACTAAGAAAAGATGCAAGTTTTTTGGGCAGAATAAACAGTCTGAAGCAGCACCCATAAACATCCCAACTAGATGAAACATTTACGGCTCACACTGAAAAAATATTTAATTATAAGTTTTGAGGTTAATCCCTGTCTAGATTGAAATGTTCTGTATGTTTAAATGTATGTTTGGAGCTCAAACAGCAATAGGCTTCATTCCCATTTCAGCTACTAGTTTTGTGAAGCTCATTGAGACTCATGAATATGGCAGTAATGATGCTATATGGATATAATCAGCAACTGGATGATTTATTCATGGTACAAAGCATACTATTGCAGCTCATGTTCTATACAACAAATTACTGTATTCAGTTCAGTTCTGTGCAGTGTAATTCCACTTACAGCACAATGTTACAACCTTATTAAGATCCCGCTCTTCACTGTGGTCACCCCTTGTGAAACATAAGTACACTTTAACATACTTTTAAAAAGAGTAGCCAACTTATTATGCAAATAATATACTTTAAAATATTATACTTAGGTGCAAACTGAGGTTAGGATTAGTTGCATGTAATTATGCATAATTTATAGTTATTACTACAGTAAGTACATGTGTAACAGGGAAACAGTAAAATAAAGTGTAACAATTTACATTAAATGCACTTAGTTAAGAGTATTTTTGACATATGTACATTTGAATATGTAAATTCATAATTAATCCTGTTGATTTTGAAATATGGTTAAAGCACTGAATGCACTGACAAGCATTTATGGTAAACTAAAATACTTAGTAACACTTTATTTTAGGGTATTTTAACTAGTTGCTTATTAGCATGCATATTACTAGAATACTGGCTGTTTATTAGTACTTATTAAGCACATATTAATGCCTTATTCTGCATGACCTTATTCTACATTCTTAATCCTACCCAATACCTAAACTTAACAACTATCTTACTATTAATAAGTACAAACCTGATTCCAAAAAAGTTGGAAACACTGTACAAATTGTGAATAAAAAAGGAATGCAATAATTTACAAGTCTCATAAACTTATATTTTATTCACAACAGAATATAGATAACATATGCAATGTTGAAAGTGAGACATTTTGAAATGTCATGCCAAATATTGGCTCATTTTGGATTTCATGAGAGCTACACATTCCAAAAAAGTTGGGACAGGTAACAATAAGAGGCCAGAAAAGTTAAATGTACATATAAGGAACAGCTGGAGGACCGATTTGCAACTTATTAGGTCAACTGGCAACATGATTGGGTATAAAAAGAGCCTCTCAGAGTGGCAGTGTCTCTCAGAAGTCAAGATGGGCAGAGGATCACCAATTCCCCCAATGCTGAGGCGAAAAATAGTGGAGCAATATCAGAAAGGAGTTTCTCAGAGAAAAATTGCAAAGAGTTTGAAGTTTTCATCTACAGTGCATAATATCATCCAAAGATTCAGAGAATCTGGAACAATCTCTGTGCGTAAGGGTCAAGGCCGGAAAACCATACTGGATGCCCGTGATCTTCGGGCCCTTAGACGGCACTGCATCACATACAGGAATGCTACTGTAATGGAAATCACAACATGGGCTCAGGAATACTTCCAGAAAACATTGTCGGTGAACACAATCCACCGTGCCATTCGCCGTTGCCGGCTAAAACTCCGTAGGTCAAAAAAGAAGCCATATCTAAACATGATCCAGAAGCGCAGGCGTTTTCTCATTTAAAATGGACTGTGGCAAAGTGGAGAACTGTTCTGTGGTCAGATGAATCAAAATTTGAAGTTCTTTTTGGAAAACTGGGACGCCATGTCATCCAAACTAAAGAGGACAAGGACAACCCAAGTTGTTATCAGCGCTCCGTTCAGAAGCCTGCGTCTCTGATGGTATGGGGTTGCATGAGTGCGTGTGGCACGGGCAGCTTACACATCTGGAAAGGCACCATCAATGCTGAAAGGTATATCCAAGTTCTAGAACAACATATGCTCCCATCCAGACGTCGTCTCTTTCAGGGAAGACCTTGCATTTTCCAACATGACAATGCCAGACCACATACTGCATCAATTACAACATCATGGCTGCGTAGAAGAAGGATCCGGGTACTGAAATGGCCAGCCTGCAGTCCACATCTTTCACCCATAGAAAACATTTGGCGCATCATAAAGAGGAAGAGGCGACAAAGAAGACCTAAGACAGTTGAGCAACTAGAAGCCTGTATTAGACAAGAATGGGACAACATTCCTATTCCTAAACTTGAGCAACTTGTCTCCTCAGTCCTAGATGTTTGCAGACTGCTATAAAAAGAAGAGGGGATGCCACACAGTGGTAAACATGGCCTTGTCCCAACTTTTTTGAGATGTTTTGATGCCATGGAATTTAAAATCAACTTACTTTCTCAGTTTAAACATTTGATATGTCATCTATGTTGTATTCTGAATAAAATATTGAAATTTGAAACTTCCACATCATTGCATTCCTTTTTTTATTCACAATCTGTACAGTGTCTTTTGGAATCAGGTTTGTAGTAAATTAGGTATTTATTAAGGGAAAAGTCGTAATTAATAGATTATATGTGTTACCTATACTAAAGTGGTACCAAATACTTATTTAAACGTGCATGTCATGTGTTTAAATCTGTAATTACACATTGATGAAGTTGCAATTTAGTACATTTAAGATATACTAACTTTAAATGTAATGTCAAATAATACACTACAGTTAAAATTATAATCAACTACTTTACACATGCTTATTTAAAATGTCCTTTCAAGTAAAACTTTTAATTTGACAAAGTGTACTTTTTTTAAAAAAAAGTGTAATTAAGTGAAAGAAAAACAGTCATGAAGAAGTCATGAACTGTTTAGTACACTTAATTGAGCTTTTATTTCATTAATATGATATTATCTGCAAGTATTATCTGCAAAAGGAGATTTTTTCAAAGAGAAATGTCAGAAGATTTTGATATAAAAGAAAAGGAGCTTGAGTTTATTGCCCAGCCCTATTTGTTTGAACCACAAGAGGCATCTAAGCTTACGACATCCTGTGCCACATCAGAGGTTACTGATATCCATATTTAAAAAAATATATCTTATGGATTACTTTTATGATGGATGGCTGCACTTTTCTCATGCCCTTTTCACTCCCATTATAAAGCTTGGAAGAGCCAGGATATTTTTAATATAACTCTGATTGTGTTCGTCTGAAAGAAGATAGTCATATACACCTAGGATGGTTTGAGGGTGAATAAATCATGATAATTTTCATTTTTGGGTGAACTATCCCTTTAATATTCGACAATATTATTGATCTGGGTGATGGCATCATTTTTTGCAGAACTGCTTTATAGATGAAATGAACTAATTTAATAATTTATGATCTTTACAATGGAACTGAATCAACACTGAACTGTCTTCAGCTGAACATCAGCCGAAATGTATCATTTTCCTGCTATCACTGTAAAGCTGCTTTGAAACCATGTGTATTGTATAGGGCTGCCCTCAACTAAAGATTTTTCTGGTCGACTAGTAGTCCTTCATTTTAAGCGACTAATCACTATAGAACTAATAATAAAGAGCCTTTAATGCCTACATGGCCTTATCGGCGCTCAAGCGCACATAAATCGGCAGAAGTAATGATTATTAATGTATCAGGGGAAAAAAGCAAGGAGACTGCTTTAGCATTTTAATAATTAATTGATAAACAAGTGTTTTCTGTTTTCGGCTGTAGTGATGAAGTTGACGAAGCTGACTCATCATCTCCGCAGTAGTGGAGGAACCTATATATGCACGTTTCATACGGATTACATAACCTGAGATTATTTGTTTTCCATTTTAATTGGTTCATTTAAAAGTAGATATTTCGCTTTCTACAGATATATTTTTTATGCCTGTGAGGAGTTTTGTTTCTTTGTTTGGCACGCTCAAGTTCGCAGAAATTGCACCGTTTGCTTTCATTATTTAACAAAAGCACAACGTTTTGTTGTTATTGTGAGTGCAAACAAATAAAAGTAGACACTTCACAGATTCAAAAGATGTATTACTCTTATCTGTATGATCAAAAATGATGGAGTATTTGAAGTGGAAGTGATCGCACCGGCGATCTTTTTTTTGGCAACAAAGCGAATAATAACATTTTGGTTGACTAAATCTCTTGTCGTCAACTAACGGTTAATTGATTATTAGGGGGCAGCCCTAGTATTGGATAAAGTGCTGTAAATAAAAGTGACTTGACTTGACTGGCCTGTTTCATCCACCATCTAAGAACTCCAACACTTCCTCGGGTTTGCAAACTTCTATAGATGTACAGTATGACAAAATTCGCATCATGGGTACTGTACGCTGACCCTTGTGTATGTGTAAAAAGTGAAGTATATTTTTGGCTTAAGGCCGATGCTCTGTCCCACCCGTATACTCCTGAGGAAGTTTCTGACCATCCAGGGTCTATCCTGCCGTCCAGCCTGGTGTTCAGTGCCATCCAGCGGACTCTGGACAGTAGGATTGCCGAGACTGCCGTCACTGATTCAGCAGCCCCAGGCTGAACCTCCTAAAAAAACGTACGTACCAACATCTCCAGTGGATTCCTCTCATGGAATCACTCCACTCCTGTGTTGGTACTGGTCACTTTGGGACCAATTGTATCCTCTCACTCATCCAGGAACGGTTCTGGTGGCCTAGGATGAGAAACAACAACAAAAGATTCATCCAAGGCTGTGATGAATGTGCCATAGTAAAGACACCCATTCCATGAACACCATACTCACATCTGGGAGTGGATTTTATGACCAATCTGCCAGCCTCCAATGATTGCACTTGCATTCTAGTCATTATCGACAGATTCTCCAAGGCTAATCTGATCCCTTTGAATGGCATGCCCACAGCCATGGAAACACCTGAATTACTCTTCAACCACATCTTCAGAAACTTTGGCTTGCCAGAAGATATTGTCTTGGATAGAGGACCACAGTTTATCTCCTGAGTCTGGAAGGCCTTCTTTTCACTCCTGAGTGTGTCTGTCAGTCTGTTGTCTGGATACCACCCTCAGACAAATGGGCAAATGGAGATGAAGATCCAGGAAATAGGGTGCTTTCTGCCACAGCCACCAGAACTCCTGGCACTGGTTCCTGGCATGGGCCAAGTATGCCCAAATCTACGACAACCTGAGACTGGATTAACACCTTTCCAGTGCATACTCAGAAACCATCCACCTCTGTTCTCCTGGGATGGAGAACAATCGGATGTCGCCGCAGTGAATCACTGGTTCTGTGAAAGTTCTGGTCATTGTGTTTTTACAGTAATAATCTGAATACAGTATTTTTAATGTAATGAATTACTGTTAAATCCTGGAAGGATTATAGTGTAACAGATAATGTGACAAAAGAATTATTGTGCAGATAAAGAGTGGTTATAACACACATTTATACATATACCAAATGTGTACACTTTATGTATGAAATGCCTACCCATGGGGCGTCACTAGGCCCATTTTAGGAGGGCTTTAGCCCCCCTAAATCTCCACCCAGTACACTAATGTGTACGTCTAATGTGTACTTGATCGCCTCAATCCCCTTTAAAACTCATATGAAACCATCGACAGACTAATGAATATTAGCTGTTTATTTAAAATGATTAGAAATTAATTCAATATTCATGGATTGACTTGATATGTATTTTAGAACCTACTGTATTGTTCATGCCTACCCTAGTATACAAACAAGTGAGCAAAAACACATTGTTTTGTGTGCTCCTGGCCCCCTTTTGAAGAAGAGGGACCAGAGTCAGACAATGATTACTAGAGAGCCAGATAATATATGCTGTATGGAGACAGAACAGGTATAGTTTAGTTTAATTACGGTTATAAATGATGTTGTCAACTTGCTTTTATCCACTATTAGTACAAGCCTATTGTAGCGGATCCTGTCCAAATGATTGCCAAAACTTTACTGATGAGTTTTAATGTTTATTGTACTTCATACAAAATATAAAGCGTCCGTTTACACTTCAGAAAATCACAGTAAGCGCATAAACTTTATATCTTTAAAAGAAGAAGATGAACCTTCATTGTTGCTCCGGAGACTATACGATGGATCACGAACAGTTGGTAGTGATCCATCCTTGAGTAACAACTTTTTTGCGAAACCTGTTTTTTATTGTCCCTTTGTATTGCCCCTCGTTCACAAAGTAGTCTGGAGTGAAATGATTTGCGCAGACATAAACAAATTTAGGTATATTTTGGTGCGCATTCCCTTATAAAAATAAAACCAATCCACTTCGTCCTCATGGCTCAGATTATTGGGAGAAAAGGAAGATTCTTATGTTGGCTTAGGGTGGAAACTATGGTAACGCAGGACTGTCAGTCAGTGGCTGTGGGCGGGGCCTGAGCAGTGAGACTGCTCAGGCTCTAATGAGACTGCTTTGGTTTAATGGGGATTAAAAAAAGGAGTGGGTGGATTTTTATTATTGTAGGGTGGTTATGTTCACACACTGCCAACACATTTATGTAAAACACCATGTAAACTCAATGCAAAAGTGGATTTTGCATAATAGGTGCCTTTTAATGCACAGGGTACCTCTTTAGCATAATTGCTTTCAGTTGTTAGCCTTATGCATCAGATCAAAATGCATTTAATTTTTTTTGCATTCGTAAAAGTAGAATATTTTATAAATATTTATACTTTTATTTGGAGCATCTAACCCCACCCCTACCCTAAACCTACCCACTTCTCAACAATATAAAACACATGCAACCCAATAGAATAATATTCTACAGGTAATGAGTTTTTCATTCTATTTAATTTTGTTTTTATTTGGTTCTTCCTCAGAGCTAAAATATGAATGAGTATACCGCTATATGTATTGCTGTATAAAATGTGTCTATGTATGCCTTTAAGAACGCGATCATATATCAAGTTTGATTGTTAAATACATGTGGAAAACGTGGTTTTAACCTACAAGTCAGGTCTTTTTTTGTTTTATTGGTTTATGAAAATTAAGTCCCGTCCTCACCTACGTGTTGTGTAATGTGAGTGGTTGTTTCTAGGGGGAACGAGAGGGAAGACTGCAGTAAAGATTTGATTGTTTAAGAGATTATTCATCGTATTAATACCTTAAATTGTGTATATTAACTTGATTAAGACACACAAGTTTGGAGTTTGTTTTATTTGTTGGTAACTGAGTTCTCCGTGTCTGTTCGCTCGACATTGCGGACTTTCGTTATTCGTTAGCTGGACCCATCATTAATACAGACCGTGTTTCAAGTTATTCTACAGACACATAGACTATATACACGCACTTTATTGGTGGTTTGTTGATCTGTGCGAGGACAACATAGTTCCCAGTTAACGTGAGAGTTCGCTGACTGCAAGTGAGGAGTCTGTGGTTCGTCTTCAGACAGCGTGCAGCCGCACAGCGGAGGATTTCCCGGAGGCCTACTACAGTGCAGAGGAGTCAGTGGCCCGTCTTCAGAGAGCGCGCAGCCGCGCACAGGAGGAAGATTTCCCGGAGATTTGTGGTTAATCCACAACGGAATTCGGGTACCTTTGTGTGAGTTTTGTTTTTCCCGCTCAGGAGAGTGAAGAGGCCAGTTTGCTGTTTCTAAGGCCACCACGTACTCCAGCAACGTCTCAGGCCTGCAACGGAGTGTGTAGTAAATGACTGGTGTGTGTGTGGGCCCACAGCATTTCCTATTCATTTATATGGTTATTCAGTGCACTTAAATGAACTCATGATTATTAATCACGATTATTCTATCAAAAAGGGTAATGTAGTTATGGCCATTTTGCACGTTCTTTACCAACCTACACTTCACCCAAAAGGCCTGTAGGTGGCACACCGACTTCATTTAACCAACTATAATAACTTCGTTAGATGGTAAATCAATACAAAACACATGGTTCAAAAGGGAACTCAACTCTGCGTTTGGAAACGCTTTGGGGAACACAAGGATGCGCCTTTGCAGGAGGGAGTCTACTGTCAGGGTTATATCTGTTTCGAGTTGGTTTTTGATCTTTTTCCTGTACTGTTCATGTATCAGTTTGACATAATCACTCCTGGTGATTATAAAGTATATAAATCTCTTCATCACAGCACCTGTTAGTGGGTGGGATATATTAGGCAGCAAGTGAACATTTTGTCCTAAAAGTTGATGTGTTAGAAGCAGGAAAAATGTGCAAGCGAAGGATTTTGCGAGTTTGACAAGGGCCAAATTGTGATGCTAGATGACTGGGTCAGAGCATCTCCAAAACTGCAGCTCGTGTGGGGTGTTCCCGGTCTGCAGTGGTCAGTATCTATCAAAAGTGCTCCAAGGAAGGAACACGGCGACAGAGTCATGGGCGGCCGAGGCTCAGTGATGCACGTGGAGAGCGATCCAACAGACGAGCTACTGAAGCTCAAATTGCTCAAGAAGTTAATGCTGGTTCTGATAGAAAGCTGTCAGAATACACACTGCTTTAACAGTTTGTTGCGTATGGAGCTGCATAGACCAGTCAGGGTGCCCATGCTGACCCCTGTCCACCGCCAAAAGTGGCAACAGTGAGCATCATAACTGGACCACGGAGCAATGGAAGAAGGTGGCCTGGTCTGATGAATCATGTTTTCTTTTACATCACGTGGATGGCCAGGTGCGTGTGTGTCACTTACATGGGGAACACATGACACCAGGATGCACTATGGGAAGAAGGCAAGCCGGCGGAGGCAGTGTGCATTGCTTTGGGCAATGTTCTGGAGCCCATGCTTTGATGGGTCAGGGCTGTTCTGGCAGCAAAAGGGAGACCAATACAATATTAGGAAGGTGGTCATAATGTTATGCCTGATCATGTGTGTGTGTGTGTGTGTGTGTGTGTGTGTGTCTGTGTCTGTGTGTGTATATATATATATATATATATATATATATATATACATATATGTATATGTATGTGTGTGTATATATATATACATATACACACACATATATATATATATATATATATATATATATGTATATATGTGTGTGTGTGTTAAGAAATGTACTGTATTATGCTAATTACTACCTACAGGCACAAGCTCCCTGAGAATACTTTTATCAACATTAGAAAGAGAGTAAGAACAAATGTATGCGCCTACACATGACATTGTGCATGAGAAAGTTAAGAACATACCAGTGACTAAAATTAAAAATTAAAAATAATTAATAAATAAATATAAAATCTAAAGTGCATTCCTTACTATCAGTAAAACATAGAATGAAAAGTCTTTGTTTTGCAGAACACGTTTATTTATAATGCTAAAATTAGCGTTTGACTCTTCTACTCTCCCTCGACATTATTTCACTTTTTTCATTGTGCATATACATACTTAAAGTTTGTGATATTCCATATAATTGTCATATTTGGTATGTTTCTGCTTTAAATGAGGTAGAGGACATCAACAGGAATATTACAGGACTGAAGGAGAGTGTAAAGAGAGTACACTTGTCACCTGAGGCACTTGTGAATAATAAGAAAATGCTTTTCCATGCAAGTGAGGGGGCTGAATCTCCTAAACACACTTTCCCATGAATAATCCTCTCACTTCACTAGTATCTACCTAGAAACGTTCCGTTCTATACCACCTTGAGGATGTAGAGCGAGCAAACGTATATATTTTACTTTATCTTAAGGTGGCCTTGTTACAGTTTAAATACTGAGTAATATTAATTAACAACATTTACTGACTATAGTTGGTTAAGGGTTATGTGCATGTATGTATTTGCATGGTTTAGCGTTATTTGCATATACAGTAATTACATAATTTACTATTATAACTACAGTAAGTAACATATGCAACAAGGACACTAAGAATAATTAGTTGAATTATGCTACAGAAATAACCCAATTTGAATTCATGTCATATTATTATTATTATTATTATTATTTATATTTAATGACGTGGAAATGATGAACATGCACAAAGTGGGTTAAATAAAATGTCATTAGACATGCTTAATTAATGTCATTTATTATAAATACAATAAAACCAACCTATATCAATTCAGTATTTTTTGAATCTCACAAGATTTGTAACCATTTGTACATCTTCAAAGGCTTTAGAAGCTGTCAAAATGTAGATTTTGTAGTAATAAAGAATCACTTTACCCTATAGGGTTTTATACGTTGTATACTTAGTGATCTTGTATTGTCTGTCTGATAATAAAATTTGTTTGATCATTTCTTGATTTTAATAGCACATCCTGCTATTTCCTGTTTGCACAGCACCAAAGCAACAAACCTTTTTTTTTTTTTTTTTTGATTTGTCAAAAGTGATTTAAAGGCAGCGAGGCAATCTATCCGGATTAACACACCTGGCTTTGTGTGACAAACAAAGACATTCTTAGGAGGTCTGGTGCTCTGAGAATAGCTTGTCTCCAGGTCATGGTTGTGGATTAAGTTCCCATTGAATGACATGGCAATCTATATTTATATAGCATTTTATCTGCAGGAGGTCTATCTGATTCAATAGTGGCCACCTCACGGTTCGCTGAAGTCAAGGTTTGCACAAAACAACCACATACAAATCCCCTGAAATATAGCGAGCAATAACAGCAGCACACCGGTTTGACCTTAAAACCCCGTGCGATTCTAATGACCAGGGCCAGGTGCCCTCAGATGGAATGGCCTATGAACTCCAGTAACCAGAACATTTCAGATGGTATTTTCTATTGAGCTTTTCTGGCAGGTAACTAGGGAACAGGCTTCGGTTCAAAGCAGGGTCAGGAAATGGAAGTAAAGAGGAGATTAAAAACATGAAAAGATTAAATGAACACGTGAAGAGAAGAAATGACAGCATCTTTCAGACTCTCAACATCTTTCCAGTTTGTTTGCTTTATGCTGGTTGAAAGGATAACTGTATGTACATATACTATTAAGATATGCCTACATATTGAGACGATGACGGCGTCGGAATACATGTATGTACTGAATTTGATGTAGAACTTGTTACTTTCTCCAGCCAGTTTACAAAAACCCTCAGACTAGTACAGTTTACTGAGATAAATTGTAGTAACAGTTTTAATACCATGAGTTTAACGAATCAGAAATAAATCACAGGGGTGAAATTACATTAAAGGTTACCACCATCCAATTTTTTAGTCTCTCTTGAGGTTTAAAATCGGTTTATATATTCGGGTTTGTATGTAAAATCGGGTTTATATATATATAAACGGTTAGTTCCTGTCCTTGATTCTGATTGGTCAATAGGTGTGTTTTATTCATGATAAAACACGGCTATGATCTCTTCACACAACAGTTCTTTGTATCACTACACAACACCCTTAGCAACCACTCTTAGCAACGTAAACTGTTTTATTGTTTATTGAAGCTTACTGTATTATGTAGAAGATCATTGTGAGAAAAAGATCGAGTGAGCGAGTTTATTACCTGCATTCAGATTTAGCATTTTCCTTCAGGTCAGTCCTATGTTCATAATAAATCATCTGTTTAAATGTCCGATGTGTTATCTTGTCCTTTTAACAGTTAAGGGGTTTTCCCATGACTGACAGCGCTAGTCAAAGCATTTTTCAGTTGCGTCTTCCGTGTTCACAACAATTCAGTCTTTTCAATGTAAAAGTCTTCGCTACTGACTGACACACTCATAAAGATGGTCTTTGCTGCCATCTAATGGCGTAATAATGTAACTTCTGTTGCTGTTCACGGTCAGGGACTATTTTTTTTCCGGCAGAAGGAAAGCTTTTAGTGATTTTATTTTATGAAAATTGCATTGATACTTATTTTTTGGCTTTAATATTTGTATTGTGTGGTAACCGTTTTATAAAAGCAATAAGGTACTTGAGGCTAGTGCTGTATCGTGAATAAGTCACGGCTGAAGGGGTTACGCGTTGTGTTTTCACACCTCAATTTTCTTTTCTTCTTTAATTTGATGTATAATACATATAAAAATATATTTTACATACAAATGTAACATAATAAAAATTGTGTAATGTAATCTGTAGCCAATATATATGGTAAAACTAAATCAAAATTTGAGTTAAAAAAACAAACTTAAGCAAAGCAAAAATGTACAAAACTTCTATAACCACAGTAACCGTCTTATAATATAACCATTATTAGAAGTGTTTTGGTAACTTTTATAGCACACAGTCTGAAGGAAAATGATTTGATTCACTTTTTATATCAGTAAGATGGACAAATTAATTGTAAGAGGAAAAAATTAAGTCATGATGGAAAGTGAAATATGTTCCCAATGTAGTACAGTATATCTAGAGTAAAAATACAAACATTTAGGTTTAACAGCACTCACCTAAATAACAAATTCTCCAAAATAATAATTATTGCAACAAAGCACAATTAGTCAGGTTCTTTACATCTCTGTTGGAGATCAAACAGTACACGACTAGCCTATCAAACTCAAAGCAGTGCAAATTCTCAGTTGTGTTCCAAAACCAGTGGCACATCAGTCAATGAGAACGTATGGCTAATAAGATCTGAAAAAAAAGGGTAACACTTTAGTATAAGGAACATGTATTCACTATTAACTACGACTTTTCCTTCAATAAACTCCTAATTTACTGCTTATTAATAGTTAGTAAGGTAGTTGTTAGGTTTAGGTATTGGGTAGGATTAAGAATGTAGAATAAGGTCATGCAGAATAAGGCATTAATATGTGCTTAATAAGTACTAATAAACAGCTGATATTCTTGTAATACGCATGCTAATAAGCAACTAGTTAAAAGACCTTAAAATAAAGTGTTACCAAAAAAAGCTATCAGTTCAAGCATTTACAATAGCTTGTTTCCGCCACGGAATAAAAATGGAATAAAAAGGCAACCAGGAAAAAAAAAAAAGAAAAAAAAAAGAAACCAATTCTGATATTTTTCTTGCAATTGCGAGTTTGATTTTTTTTTTTTTTTTCTTCTCAGAATTGTAAGATATAAACTCGCAATTGCGAGTTATAAAGTCAGAATTGTGAGCTGACTGGTTTCACAGACAGGGATAAGATTAAGCCAGGATTATCTTTAGATAAAACAATGGCACTGACATATTTTGAGATATCATCAGTGAAAGTTGAAACCGCTCAAACATGCATTTTAGTCTAGGACTAGACTTAAACCTTGTCTATGAAACCGGGGGTAAAACTCACGATTCTAAGCGAAAAGTCAGAATTGTGAGATAAAAAGTCACAATTACCTTTTTAATTTTTTATTCTATGGCCGAAACAAACTCCTATTTGCTAGAGGCGTACACTGCTCATCTGTCACAGTTCTCAGCTCAGCACAATATTCAGTCACATGCAGTGATTCCACTCAAGGTCAGCATGTCAGAGTTCTTCAGCTGCAATGTTTCCCTGGACAGCAACTGAGAGGCTCCTTTAGAAGTCCTTCGGGGCGCACTGAGATTTCCTGACATCTGTTGCTGACAATGATGAAAAATGTGTTTAACAGGAGGTGACAAGCTCCATATGTACGATCATTGCAAACTAAACCGCCATGTATGCAATCATGGCGTTCATTGATGGGAGACTTGGAAAAACTCAAATCTCTAAAGATTAATGAGAAAAAGACTTGTTTTACATCAAGAACATGGATAGCAGTCAAGGCTGAATTTTGTGGTCAAGGCTTAGGGATCGCAGATTGTAAGTTTGGCGTAACATCTAAGAGAATATATGAGATAAAATGATTTTAATTAATAATATAGCTCTGCAGCCTCTGCGAGAATTGTTCATATTAATTTATCTGATACCCCTGTTCTCAATGTGAATTGTGTTTTGTAAAATAAATAATTAGATAGGTTGGGCTTTATAACTTTTGCCCAGGGCATAAATCAAACATATTGATTCCCTATTTCTGTTGATTGCATCCCAGCTTAATCCAGGTCATGGCCAGACATCCACATTACAACTTTTGAATATCTGTAGATAAAACAAGCAGATCTCTGTTGAGCTTCATTATTGATGTCCATCTGAAATGCAGATTTTCTATAGCCACATGTAAATTCTTTGTCTCAAATGATAAAAAAAAAACATATAGCACATAGTTATGTTTTCTTTCTTTCTTTCTAGATTTCACATCTGAAAGAAAGGCGTATGCTCGTTTTCTGTGTGTACGTTCATTCTGTGAATCACACGTACGCACATCTGAGAAATGATCGTAAGATCAAATTTAGGACGGATTCTACGCAACATTTTATAAATGAGGCCCCTTTACATTTGAATTTAGACACTTGCATGTTTGTTGTTTATTTACTGTAGTTTTTAGACTCTTGTTTAAAAGTGTGTCATATGTCATATATAACCAGTGTTGGGTAAGTTACTTCAAAAAAGTAATTCATTACTAATTACATCATCAATGTTGTATTTAAAATACTTTTCTAATTACTCTGTCTGAAAAGTATTTAATTACTCAATAAGTAACTTACTAATTACTTCTTAAAATCACTATAAACCTTGATCGGATAGACAATAGTAAGGAAACTTTGAATAATTTAGTCAAACATGGAATAGTTATACCACGGTAAAAATATATAAAAATACAAATAAAACAATGCTATATATTTTTTTTTTTCCCCCAGGTAGGTCTAATAGTAGGCTAGTAAGTAAAAATACCACAGAAATTGAATAATCAAATATAAAATAACTCTGCATAGTCATAACTGTATAAATTAAATACAGATTAATCCTTATTAAAGCTTTTCTTTTGTTGTTTGATTATCATTTATAATACCGACAGCCAATAGCAGACAGTAGCGTGTTTTAAAGGCTGCTGTCACTAAGACCTAATGGACGGAGACAATATGCTGTTCACATTCACATAATCAATGCGAATATACGCCAAGACGGGCATTTTGACATAACCGTGTGTGTATTTAAACGTTTATGTGTAATAAACCGCGGAAATCTGACACTCGCGAGAGGCGGCTATGTGTGTGCGCTTTGGTCGAGAGCGCACCGACTGAAGACTGTCTCTCAGAGAGCGCGCTCAGTTTTTTCTCTCTAGGATATAGCTTACATTTTACCGTAATGTTCTTGCTGGGTCTAAAAAGTGAAGTAATTGGAATATTTCCGTTCTGCAAAACAGCCACTCGCTTCTGCCGACATCTTCAGACAGCGACTACACAGCCAACTGGCGCGAAGTTGCGAACTCGCGCGCAACTTACTACAGCTAACCAATTTAATGAGGCAGCGTTCACTTTTACCTTTAGACGACAAATTTACATTTTAAATTCAATATTGAAACTGTTGAACTAATTTACAGTATGTAACGCAATTACATTATAAGTAACTGTAATTAAATTACCTAAAAATGAACAGTAGTCCCTTACTTGACTTTTTCAGTGGATAAGTAATTTAATTACAGTTACCAACACTGTATATAACTACATTTTAATCCTACTTTTTATTTGTTTCTCTCTCTCTTTTTATTGTTTATGAATATATTTTTTAAAATTGTTATTATTGTTCAACTCAGTTACGCATTCCCCTGTCAAGAAAAGTACCTTCTGTGGAAGTCTCAGGACCAAAAAAACATTCATTCAGGCATTGCATTCATTGCATAGGGTGTCCTGTCTGTCAACATATGTTTTTCCATACCTCCACACAGACATCACACGTCAGTTGTAGACAGACAGTCACAGAGCACCACAAACAAACAGCAGCTGCATTTTACAGTTGCTCCTGAACCAAAATGACAAGCATATGCTGTGTTCACGCCATGTCGTAACCGTAATTACGAGACGGCAACCCATGACATTCTACTCAGAGCTGTTCACGTCGTCAGACATGGATTTATGCGTTTCTCTGGAAACACTATCAACCAAAAAAAAATCAGTTCCCAATGCTTCCAGTAGGAGGCATTATTGATAGTTCGCTGCCTGCTGAGTCGTTGTATAATGCTGAGAGAAGGTCAGCTGTGTGCCTAGAAGGTTCTTCCTGCCTGTTATTCGGAGGTCAGTTGGCATTTTGGTGTTTAAAGTGTTAGTACATGACCATAAAATTATCTATTTATGTTTTAACCGTGTGTATAATTGAACTTTTTTGCACTTAATTAAAATGTGTAATGTGATTTGTGCTAAATAGGCCCTACTGAGTTAAATGTTACAGTTTACGTTTTAATCGGTCTGTAATCTGTTAACTAATGATACTGCAGAATGATTAACCAGTATTATTTCCTTTTGATTATGTTATTGTGGATAATTGGTATGTTTGTAAATGCACCTGCATTTATTAATATATTAATTAGTCTTTTCCTGTGACCAAACCAATAGTTTTAGCATCCTCAATTGAATATTTTCTTGTATTTAAAGCTTTGACTGTTATTTAAATGTGATACTGAATATGTTAGCATTCTGGATTGAGAAGTGACATTCATTTGTGAATATGTACACATTTATGTTTATTCTAATGTAATATATTTCCGTGTTATTTTTACCATTCAATGCACTTTGGAAAGAAGCTGCAGTCTCCTCATTCTTTGTGTCCTAACAGACATCCAGGAGTGTGTACTGCTTATTAGTAGAACCAGAGCCTGGGAGTCTCTTTCCTTTTTCCAACACTAGGCTCTCTCTGAAATTGTCTACCCTACCTTTAAGATGTGCAACCAAAGCTATACTTATGTTGAGGTTAGGAGTTAATATTTGTTTTAACATTGTGAAAGCAATCAACTCTGTGATTTGACATGGCCATTGAATATTGTATACTATCAAATCTGATCATATTTGAGATGTGCAGTAGAGGGGGAGATTTTCACTAGCCCTACACTCAAAAAAATTAATTGTTGGATTTGGTAACACTTTAGTATAGGGAACAAATATAACTACAACTTTTCCCTCAATAAACTCCTAATTTACTGCTTATTAATAGTTAGTAAGTTAGTTGTTAAGTTTAGGTATTGGGTAGGATTAAGAATGTAGAATAAGGTCATGCAGAATAAGGCATTAATATATGCTTAATAAGTACTATTAAACAGCTAATATTCTAGTAATATGCATGCTAATAAGCTACTAGTTAAAAAACCCTAAAATAAAGTGTTACCATGGATTTACTTAAAAAAGAAGTGTCAAGTGGTTCCATGCAACTATATTGAGTAATTGGTAACACTTTAGTATAGGGAACACATATTCACTATTAACTATGACTTTTCCCTCAATAAACTCCTAATTTACTGCTTATTAATAGTTAGTAAGCTAGTTGTTAAGTTTAGGTATTGGGTAGGATTAAGAATGTAAAATAAGGTCATGCAGAATAAGGCATTAATATATGCTTAATAAGTACTAATAAACAGCTAATATTCTAGTAATATGCATGCTAATAAGCTACTAGTTAAAAAACCCTAAAATAAAGTGTTACCTTGGATTTACTTAAAAAAGAAGTGTCAAGTGGTTCCATGCAACTATTTTGAGTAATTGGGAACACTTTAGTATAGGGAACATGTATTCACTATTAACTACGACTTTCCCTTCAATAAACTCCTTATTTACTGCTTATTAATAGTTAGTAAGGTAGTTGTTAAGTTCAGGTATTGGGTAGGATTAAGAATGTAGAATAAGGTCATGCAGAATAAGGCATTAATATGTGCTTAATAAGTACTAATAAACAGCTAATATTCTTGTAATACGCATGCTAATAAGCAACTAGTTAAAAAAAAACCTAAAATAAAGTGTTACCGAGTAATTTGTACAAATAACAATTTAGTTGTACGAACAAAAGAAATTCAAGTAAAGCTGACAAAATTTCTTTGAGTCATTTGAATGTCAGTGTTACATAATATTTATATGTGCAGTTTACTTAATAATGTTATGTTTATTACGTAAGGTGAACACATTTATTGACTTAATTTACCTTATTAAATGAACTATTTTCTCTACAAAATGCACTCAAAAGATAACTCATTGAACAAACTCAATTGAATTTAGATCAGGAATTTTATCCTAAACATGCGTATATGAGGCTCGCAGCCTAAACACAGGCAACACTCCTGCATAATGGTAACCGCAAAATTTAAAAACATTACAGAAACTACTCTAAACATAACTGAACATTAAACACTAACATCAACTTTACTGAAAAACACATAAAAAAACACTTTAATCCCTAAATTTACTCTCCTAACGCTATGGGAACTACAGATCCACTGCCCAGTTAGTTATGTCAACATTGATTTGTGCGTTTCACTCAGCAATGTTAAGTTGACTGAACAAACACTTATTAAGTAAAGCTGACAATACTCATTTTTAGTAGAAACAACGCAGTTAAATTACGTTCATGTAGTTACATGAGTTAAGTGATGTGAACAAGGGTGGTTTGAGTGAAACTAACAACAGTGAAAGATCATTTTTTTGAGTGTAACCCATATTTCAGTCTGTTGATCACACAAAGATACTGGATGACTTTTAGGGTCCTTTATGTATGTACTGTATGTATGATGTATTCAATATATTTATTAATGAATGAATAAATGAAGCATGATAGACACTATGATAGGTCACTATATATTTAAATAAATAAATAAAGAAAGAAAGATTCTTTAAAAATAAATAAATAAATAAATAAATAAATAATAATAATAATAATAATAATAAAATCGCCCTTTGTGTTCCAAGGTAAAAACAGCAGCATACTGGGAGTAAATAATAGAACTTTAATTTTTGGAATCCTAATACTTTAAATGCATATTTATTGTTAGTAAATTAGATATGCATTAATGAAACAGTGGTATTCAGTGATAGTGGTGTATAATTAACTGTACCAGTGGAGATCTGCCCATGAGAACGGTATGAACTCAAAGTCTTTACCTCTTCTCATCATGTTGCCCTTCCATCCTTGAGTTTCAGTGCTTCAGTCAGGCTTTCTGCTAACTTAATTAGAGATATTACTGGGGTTAATTTGAAAAACATTGTATTTTTTGAGATAAATTCTGGGTTTATTATACAGCAGAAGGATGTCAGAAGTGGCAGTCCAGAATCTTAGATTAGACCTGAGAGGAAATGTCACAGAATTTGATGCATTTGAGTTATACAACATTTGTAATAGCGTTCAAAGTGTCTACATATCCATTGTACACAGCTAGTATTTAGTGCTCTGATAAATGTAGGGTTTTTGCTTTGAAATGGGTGACAAGACTATATTTATTCTCGGGACTGGACTCTTATTTTTGCATATACGTGCATGTCTACGACTTGATTTAGTGGGTGTTTGTGTTGGTATGAAAAAAGTTCTTTTGCATACTGGTTAAAGTTGTGTCTGCTTTTGAGTTTGAGATCAATACAGAAATCTGATAGATTCAGTGGCGCTGTCTGTTTGGCATCCTGAGCTCTGCCTTTGTTTGACTGATAAACAGCAGAGAAGTGCAACTTCAGAGTATGAGAACACAAGATCCATTTCAGCCTCTGAACAGACTCCAGGCTTAAAGGAATGTTCTGGTTTAAAGACCACAGAGAATCATTTCAGCTTGTTCCAAAAAAGATGTTTTAAACACAACTTTTTACATTTTACATGTTAAAGTTACAGTATATCTGACATTACAACTCCTGTCATGACCATCTAATGCTTATAAATCTGATACGCATGATTTAAAGTGCACCAATATTTTGGATATTATGTAGTGTGTAATAGACCTGTTTGTGAATGTGAAAGTTCTGCAATGTTTTACAGATTAAAGTGCAGATAAATGGAGTTTTTGTCTCCTAAAAGAAAAAAAGCAATTCTGAACAGCCTGAAACGAGTCGTCAGTTATTCTAGTCTCACTTCCTGCTGAACCTATGTAGGTGTGTAATTAATTTGCATAATTCCAGCCTGTGCTCTTCATTGGCTAAACAGAATCTGCTTTGCCCCGCCCTCAAACACTGTAGATGTATCTGAGATTGGAAGAGTTTAGTTCATGGTGTCGACAAGAAGACACTGTTTTCTGAGCTGAGAAAGCAAATCTACTTTGATGCACTTCTTCTCATGCTGGAATTGATACGGTAAAACCAATGCCATTGTTACTGTTCGTATCACTAGCTACGTTTACATGGACACCTTTTGATGTGAACGTGTCTACATACGCACAAGCTATGTCACAAGCTTCAAATCTGAGTTGATTTTTTTTGACATTGCACAAATATGGTTTCCCACTGTTTGCTCATGCTATTCTCCTACACTGCTTCTTTGCTTTGTTTTAAAGAGGAAACTTAATAATTATCTATTTCGGGTCCTAATTAGGAGGATTTGGCCAATCGGATTTGGCCAATTCATTTCAATTTGACTTTTTATTCTGACTGTGCCACTAGTCCGATTATAATTGGATTATTAGGGTCCATGTAAACGCAGCTAGATATAGTAATAGGCGTTTTGTTTCCGACATGCACTGTAAGTGGTTGACCAATCACAACAGACTGGGCCATCTGACCACTCAGAGCAGAGTAGACCGGTTTAGAGAGACTGAATTCTTTATCGAACTGTTTCACACACTGAGAGAAAAGAGCTGATGCTGCAATGGATATTATGAGAATTAAAGTGTTTTTTGACTCCAAAACAAAATTAGGAGCCCTTAAATAGCATGATAGGGGCACTTTATCATACATATGATTTTTGCACAGAAAAATGTATATATGTTTTATATACATTTTTCAAAAATACAAATTGAGAAATAACTCACAATTACAGTATGTGCGGTAAACGTTATCTCCTCTAATATATAATTTCCAAAAACTGATATGCACATTTTTCCCACACAGTTCAGGTCATATAGCTGTATAATGAGACTGTTTCATATGTACTGGCAAAGTTTTTAATATGTTTTCATGCTAGGTGGTAAATGCATGCATTTTAATTTGGACATTTATGTCCCCAACTGTGAGCTCACATAATAGGGCCTTTGTTTCTCATTGTCTCAAACCTTAATGAAGCTCATCTACATTTCCTTGACTGATACAAATGCATTGATTTGACTGTCATTTCTTTTGTCACTTATTTGGCAGCAGTGAGAAATATGTAACAAAGACAGCTCATTTGGAAAAGAATATTAAATGCACACCAAATATTCACAACATGCATACATAGTAAAGCCAAATCTCGGGTACATCTATCAGTGTTAATCACTGTTAATCAGCTTTGACTGAAGAATTGCATATGGAAAATACACAGATGTCTCGAACAAGATCCAGCTGATTAGAATAATGACTTATCTACAAGAAGAGGAAAGATGACATGGCAGCTCAGTTGAGTAAGTGGGCAGAACACTAAAATTAAGTTTCTCTGATTTTTTAGAAAGCAAGTTTGAATTAAATCCACTATATGCTACTCAACTAAAAAAAAGAAAAAAGACTTGATTCAGTAGTTAAAACTAGAAAGCATAGCTGCCTTTAATGCATATTTGAAACAATGTCACAAGATGCAAAAAAAAAAAAAAAAAAAAATGCAGGTGCATTTTGAAATGTTTTAACTAATCTAGGGCTGTCAGTAACGATTGTTTTGGTAATTGTTAATCAGCTAATTATTTTGACGATTAATCGAGTAATCAGATCCTTTTTCTTTTCTTTTTTTTTTTTTTGTATTAATAAAAATAGACCTAAGTGAACAGTAGCCTTTAATATTTCTTTAACATAACAATGAGGCAATAATAATTGGTTCAAATAAATTATCAAAAGCAAGTAATCATTTGGTTTTACTGAACAATGTTAAAATACATAATATACAGGTGCTGGTCATATAATTAGAATATCATCAAAAAGTTGATTTATTTCACTAATTCCATTCAAAAAGTGAAACTTGTATATTATATTCATTCATTACACACAGACTGATATATTTCAAATGTTTATTTCTTTTAATTTTGATGATTATAACTGACAACTAAGGAAAATCCCAAATTCAGTATCTCAGAAAATTAGAATATTACTTAAGACCAATACAAAGAAAGGATTTTTAGAAATCTTGGCCAACTGAAAAGTATGAACATGAAAAGTATGAGCATGTACAGCACTCAATACTTAGTTGGGGCTCCTTTTGCCTGAATTACTGCAGCAATGCGGCGTGGCATGGAGTCGATCAGTCTGTGGCACTGCTCAGGTGTTATAAGAGCCCAGGTTGCTCTGATAGTGGCCTTCAGCTCTTCTGTATTGTTGGGTCTGGCATATCGCATCTTCCTCTTCACAATACCCCATAGATTTTCTATGGGGTTAAGGTCAGGCAAACTTCCTGGTATACGGCTGCGTTGACCTTGGACCTCAGAAAACACAGTGGACCAACACCAGCAGATGACATGGGACCCCAAACCATCACTGACTGTGGAAACTTTACACTGGACCTCAAGCAACGTGGATTGTGTGCCTCTCCTCTCTTCCTCCAGACTCTGGGAAGAACATAACTTTGGACCACTCAGCAGCAGTCTAGTCCTTTTTGTCTTTAGCCCAGGCGAGACGCTTCTGACGCTGTCTGTTGTTCAAGAGTGGCTTGACAGATGAAACCCATGTCTTGCATACGTCTGTGCGTAGTGGTTCTTGAAGCACTGACTCCAGCTGCAGTCCACTCTTTGTGAATCTCCCCCACATTTTTTAATGGGTTTTGTTTCACAATCCTCTCCAGGATGCGGTTATCCCTATTGCTTGTACACTTTTTTCTACCACATCTTTTCCTTCCCTTCACCTCTCTATTAATGTGCTTGGACACAGAGCTCTGTAAACAGCCAGCCTCTTTTGCAATGACCTTTTGTGTCTTGCCCTCCTTGTGCAAGGTGTCAATGGTCGTCTTTTGGACAACTGTCAAGTCAGCAGTCTTCCCCATGATTGTGTAGCCTACAGAACTAGGCTGAGAGACCATTTAAAGGCCTTTGCAGGTGTTTTGAGTTAATTAGCTGATTAGAGAGTGGCACCAGGTGTCTTCAATATTGAACCTTTTCACAATATTTTAATTTTCTGAGATACTGAATTTGGGATTTTCCTTAGTTGTCAGATATAATCATCAAAATTAAAAGAAATAAACATTTGTAATATATCTGTCTGTGTGTAATGAATGAATATAATATACAAGTTTCACTTTTTGAATGGAATTAGTGAAATAAATCAACTTGTTGATGATATTCTAATTATATGACCAGCACCTGTAATCAATCAACTTATGTACGTGTATTATATCAAATACCTGCCGAGGGCGCCAGCGGCCTGGTGATTGTTGTTGTTACACTTTACAGCAGATCAAATACTTGTTTAATATTGGCCAAACAACATTTAATTCAAATGTCCATATTATCTTTAATATTTGGCTACTTCTTTATGATAGAGATGTTACAGCCAATGTAATTTCTTGAACATGAACATGTGGACATCAAAACATGAAAATTTAGAACGAGGGTTTAAACTTTATTTTAAAATTGCGATGAACAGTTTGCATATTTATAAACATATTGATGTATTCTCCTGTGTTGGTGTCACAATCCCAGTTCTGTCTTTTGTTTTGTATGGACTCTTGCACCACAATAACTGTTGCACTACATTTCCCATCATCCATTGCACTGATTACACACACTGCTGTAGCCAATCACACACCCTACATAAGACATGGACTTCCTCTCTCTCACAGCTGAGTATTGCTAGCATTTATGCTGTTTAGCGTAGCTACGTTACGGAGCCAGTTCCTGGTCCTAGTTGGAGTTCAGTTCTAGTCTTAGTCTAGTCACGTCTTGTTTTTTGATTGTTTGTTTCCTGATTATCTGCCTGTCTTGGACTTCTCTCTCGCCTTGCCATTTGGACTGTGTTTGCACCTACTTCCTGTTTTCCCTGGATTATTCTTTAGCCTAGCCCTCCTGGATATTGTTTGCCACTGATCGACCATGCTTGTCCCTGGAATACTCTTTGTCTCACCTGCTCTATACCTGTTTGCAGTTGCCAACCCATGCCTGTAATCGACCATGTCTTTGATTAATAAAAGCCTGCATATGGATCCGCACGTATCGTTTGTTCACTCCATGACAGTTGGCGTAGGTTTATAAATTGTTTGCATTAAAAATCTGGTGAAATGGTGCAGATTGTGTTCCCAGATAATCGTTATAAACAATCCAAACTCAAAGTACTTGACCCACTTTTTACCCACATTTTATGGTTAAAGATCTGGTGTAGTAACTGAAATGCTATATAGGTTAAATTGCCACCAAGGGTTGATCCATAAATTACCACCAGTGTGTCCTTGATCAAGGTATTCAACCTTAGGTTACTCCAGGAGGACTGGGCCTGTTATTGTAAGTGTATGTAAGTGGATCAGACAGTGTCCGCTAAATTACTACTTCATCTCTGAAACTTGAGCACCTCACCCACTATGACTTTACAACACCATCAACCCCCCGAACACATGCAGTCACCCTTCTGCATCTATTCAGTTAGTTACAGTAAGTGCCATACAGTCTCTTCTCAGTGCATAATCCTATTGTGTACACAGAGACAACTGCATTGTACAAATCAATTCACTCCTGAAAAATTGTGACAACCAGAGTAACACATGGTGGACAGAACTGAACAAGTAGTTGTAAATGCAGTGTTGATACCTTTTTGTCTCTCCGTACATCCTTGCATCTGTTGACAGCCATTTACTACAATTGCACAGTGGTCTATTATTGTGTTTTCAGAGACCAGATTTACCTACCTATAGATAATAATTTTCTATACATTATTATCTTCATCTTCTTCTTATTTATAGGCAGTAAGCCAAATCTGTTTACCTACAGTATATCCCAGCAAACTATTATATGAACTAGGCTCATTTGATGTTAATAATAACTTTCTGTATGTTCACTTTCAAAGTGAAATGTCCAGTAAGTGGTGCTAAAAGGTTAATGCTCGATCGCATTACCACCTACCCTAAATCCTACACTAAACCTAACTGTTGGTGTTAACAAAAGCAAAAAGCAAAGTCGTTTTAACAAAAACATTAAGCTTTCTTCTATTGGTCTTTCAGCTCTTTTATTGTAACTGAAAGTGCAATGCTGTATCAGATGAGCAAGTTTACTGTATGTCAACACATATGCAGCATGTTACGTGATGCAAACGTGAAAATGCATTAGTTTACAAAATCATGCGTTATGGTAAACGTGCTATTGTGTAAGGATAATAAGTGTTTGTTAATCAATTATATGCCCCTGTAATCAGTAATAGGAGGAGGAGTCAGCAGAGGGGAACACCATGGCGGATCTGACGGTGGGAGGACCGACCGGACCGGAAGAGACAGAGCTGGAATACCCACGCGGAGCAGAGAGGCCGATGGACCAGGACGACGTCCACGGTATTGGGATTATGCAATGACTCTTTGTAAGGTTGACTTTTTAAAAGAAATTTACACAGCTTATATTCAGGGAGAGATTTTTCAAGATTTCACAGCTTTCAGAACAGATTTCAGGGCAGTATGTAAAAGTTTGTCTCATTCAATGCAAGTTGTCATTTGGCAATAAAAGCACAGTTAGCCAGACGTCAAGTTTAAAGTTACACTAATCAAAACACTAAAGTGTGTTTGTGATACATGATGGTATGCAAATGTATAATATAATAAAGTGATAAATAATGACCGTTCTTGTCATGTTTGCCAAGGCACAGCACTCGAGCAGCTTACAGTTGCCATGGTTACTTCCTCGGAAGAATGCGGCCTCTGTTTGTTATATCAGGTAAAAATTTAACTTATAGTCAGGTATCAGGTAATAACTTTTATGGTTACTGAAACAATTGGAATGATTTATCTTGTTTTTAGTCCAAAATAATGTAAGCAAGTTTTATTGATCATGTTGAAATATTATTTTAAAAAATAAAAAAAATATATAATATTAATATAATGGGATCACAGAAGGTTAAGGTGATTGTTAGAAATTAACAATTTTGAATTGCAGCTGTAGCTTTCAGGTATAACCTTAACAAATGCCCTCAAAATCTAACAATGCTGTAGTTTACCTCTGTGGTCAATCTGTGCATTTTAAACAGTTGTTTTCTGGAATCCAAGTGGCCAGACAATGAAATTAGTCCTGCAAAGATTGAGAATTCAATCTATTCAGAAAAAGTATAAGAATGAAGAATAGTGATAGATAAACATATGGTGTTCTAAATCCAGTTGAACCATTCTGAAAAATACTGCGGAATGGAGAAGCCATTACAGACTTACAGGTTTGAATTGCTTCTGATAATTACTGATTAGATTTTCTCTACCGCACTTTTGGTCGTATCGGGGAGCTTCACAAAACGCTTCCACATTCCAGTATATTTTCAGAAAGAATTCATATGCTCATTTTTTTTGGCAAATCTTATATATCATCTTGGTTTGGAAGACACAACTAGTCTTGCGGAACGATTGAATTGTTCTCAGAGAATCATGCCGTCTGCTCACTTGGCTTAATAAGAAAGTGTTTTAGTGAGATTTTCAATAAACAATATTTTCAATAACTTCAAAATATTGTTTTGGTACAAGAAAAAGACAAACTCAGTACAGTTCCTGAATTCTCCAGTCTTGTTTTTCTTTGATTCAGTGTACATATTCCTTCTCTACTTACGGAGCCATCTTGTGATTATGCTCAACATTAGAATAAGCTATACTGCTTTCCCCCAATTATGCCCAGGTTTGAAATCATAGTGGAACAGTTTACTAATCTGAATAATTCTGGTAAATTATTCCAACAGTCCACTTCATACATTCTACTAACTACAAGTAACTTTGCAACTACATGTCAAGTAACTCTGTGTTAGATTGTTAGGTTCGAGTTAGCAGAATAAGTTGACGTAATTCCCTAGTGAAAAAATAGTATACTTAAGCACAATTTATTCATATGTACTTTAGTATAACTAAATGTATTTGTGGCATGCTATAAATTGGTATACTTAAAGTCTGCTAAAAAAAAAAAAAAAAAAAAAAAAAAAATAATAATTTTGTACTAAATGCATTTTAGTTGTCCAAAAGCAGTGCTGAAGTTCAACTAAAGTTGTATTAAATATACTTGTTTGTGCTGAAGTGGAACTATATACTGGTATACTTAAGTACACTTTAAATATACTCTTGTATTTAAGTTTTGAAATGCAGAATTCACTCAGCATAAACTTTAAATGTATTTTGGTGACATTAGAATTGCAATTCAATTACATTGTAAGAGTGTTGAACATACATTAATATTATACTGATAACAAACTTTTAGTGATTTTAAAACACATTGACATTCCAAGTTAACTTGAAGTGTGCTTTAAATAGGCTACAATAAAGTAATCTTTATAAATAAAGTCACAGCTTTAGAATATGCCTTTTACAGACACCCACAGTATACCAGAAACGTACTTATCCAGTGAACATCAGTGAGACAATGGGAACAGATGTATATGTATATTGAATGCAGGAACCAGTACAGGCTGGAATCGAACCCGGGTCGCTGTTACCTGTTGCGCCCCCACTCAGACATGGACCATGCAAAACTGGGGTTACTTTGTGTTCTCTCTATACTGTTACAAGTACAGCTATAAGCGAACAGACATTATTAATGACAACTATTAATGAAATCATATGGATTAAAAGACTGTGAATCGCAGAGAAAAGTCTCAATATAGGCACAGTAAGTGGTGCGTGAAAATAAAGGTGAAAGGCCTGTAGCTATATAACACGAACGTGCATTAAATTTTAAGCTGTTGAAGAAATAAAACCAGCAGACGCAACATTAAATATCAAGAATGTTTAGCTTCCATTTTACTTGACATGGTCTGTCATTAACGCAACATGAAGCAATTGCATAAACTGGCATAGCATTTGTTTTATTCTTGTGCACGCACTAAAACACAGACAGTTCGGTTCGTTGGTGGAATTTGAAGATCAAGGTAAATTGTATTTAATTTGTCTTCTGGGAAACATGAAAGTATCTTCTGTTGCTTCCGAAGGGCAGTACTAAATAATAATAATAAAAAAAAAAAAGTATATTTAAACAAAATAAGAAAAATTTGGACATCTTCATCTTGTTCAAAAGTTTTCACCCCCCAACTCTCAATGCAATGTTTCCTTCTGGAGCATCAGTGAATGTTTGAACCTTTTTTAATAGTTGTGTTTGAGTCCCTCAGTTGTCCTCAGTGTGAGAAGACGGATCTCAAAATCATTCAGTCACTGCTGTAAAGGGTTCAAATATGCTGGAAAACTGGAGAATCTGCAGGACCTGGAGAATTTTTCTGAAGAACAGAGTTCAGTTTAACTGCTCAGGACAAACAAGAGACTCATGAAGAACCATCACATAACAAAAAAAAAAAAAAAAAACAGTTGTAGATCATCCAGGTAACCACACAGTATTAAGAATCAATGGTTCACATGCTTAAGAATGGGGTTATTTTATTAAAATTAAGCTATTTTTTTGTCTTGTGGATTATATTTATGTAAAATATCTTACTCAGGAGAGTACTAACTAAAAAATAACATGCATTTTGTATTATCTCCTTTATTTTGTTAAAATTATTCACATTTTCACAGATTCTGCAAGTGGTTCACATACTTTTTCTTACAACTGTAGTTAGTAGAATGTTAGTAGGTTTTACTTTTTAGCCATAAACCACATGATCTCCATTTGTCTACCTTTTCACTTTTCCTGTATAAAAATAACTGTACTGCCAGCCATCCTATCCACCAAGAGTGCAGACAACACCATGGTTTCATCAGCAACCATTGATGGGTCCAGAGGAGCGATGCAGTCATCTTGATGCACAGTCTGATGCTCAACGTTCCAGTGAATGTTAAGATGATAATAGCCTGCAAGAGGCAGCCATCCCACTTTCCCTAATAAACAGTACAGTTGAGAAACTATTCAAGCCACTTAGGTTCTAGGGGACTACCATATTAATATCCCTTACATGTTAATATAATGTTCCAGAGAAACTGACTAAAGTGCTTTATCATTACATGATTTTGATCTGCAGATGGCAAACATGCGACTTGGAACACTTGCTAGAACAGAAGTGTTACACACAAATCAGTGGTACACGTATAATCAACCTAATGCAGTTACTGTTCATCCTACATGCAGAGAAAATTAATATGTCTTTTCTCAATCAATTTGACACATTTCTCCAAAGTAATGTAACTGCTCTCAAAACAGTTAACACAGTGATCTAGACACACTGCTTTTTTTTTCTAGTAATGCATTTATTAAAAGTAAATAATCACTACAAGTGTATTCTCTATTGATTTTAGAACACTTACAGCTGTAGATGTACAAATACACTAACAAACATACACGTTTTTTGTAATGTTTTTCCAATATATATATTTTCAAAACTGATGTAATGCATATTTTTGAGTCATAAGCAATGCATTTAAACACGTTTCAGTTGTTACATATTTCAAAGTGTTTAAATTCTTCTTCTTTTTTTTTTTTTTTTTTTTTTTTGTTTTTGTAAGGTGGTACAACCAAATATTAGTTATCTGTTTTTATCAGTATTTGAGAGATATCTTCAATCCTTTTCACTCTGCTGCAGTGATCTGTTGATTTCCTCTGGATGTTGCATTATATCAGGCCTAACATTATTACCCTGTCAGTTGATAATAAAATATTTGCAGTTGTGCCACACTGACATTTGAGAATATACAAATCATTGGGCAAAAGTCTTTCAATCATCTCAACACCTTTAAAACTACAGATATTTATAAAATTTGTTTATATGTATATTCAAACATAACATAATGCCAGTAAGTATTTTATCTTGAATTTCTTATAAATAAGACCTCCCTCCCCTTCCACCCTGCTGTCCACTTTCACTATGTCCATGTCTTCTTCCAATTTCTCCTCTTGCTCTTTCCACTACACCAGTTTCCTCCAATATACTCGGCTCTTCTCCTGTCCTCCTTTCTTACTTCCTCCTCTGTCCTCATATATGATCTCTTTTTATATGTTCCACTTTTCCTTTCCTTCTCATCACACCCCTTGCTCTACCCACACCACCTTTACACTTACACCTCTTTACCCTTCTTTTGCATATTTTCTTGCTACTTTACCTTTTATATTTCCCTATTACCTAATGCAACTGTGATAAATGCGTAAACATTTGAGAAAACCGCATTTCCTGTGTTGTGTGTGTTATTAAATCAAGCAGATATCAGTTTGGGGCATTACATTATAGTATTATAAGACTGTAGAGGACTGTTAGGTTAGGGTTTGGGTTAGTAGAATAAGTAAATAAGTTGACATGTATTAAAGTTACTTATAGTTAGTAGAATGTTTAAATGTGGAATGTCTAAAGTGGACCATCGTTTTACCAGGGATTCTGCTGTTCTCACAGATAAGTTGATTTCACCATCTGTGTGTAACGGTCACAAAGGTCATAGGCCAGTTGAAAGGTTTATGTAGTGAGGGTGTAACTAGTTGTGAAGGTCAGTCAGAATGGCACGTCAAAGTTTCAATAAGTAATTTCCAAAACTGGTATATTCCAATATTACTGGGAAATTCTCAGCCAAAATTGAAAAAAAAACAAAAAAAAAAAACACACACATATATATATATGAAAAGGTGTGTTACAGCTCGAGCAGATTCGCGGATGTACGGCCGGCTGTTTATTGTGTTTGAACATGTTTTTTGAGGAAGGCACACTTGACAATGTTTGATGATCTCTTAGACGAGAGCGTTTCTTTTTTTCGAGAGCATCATGTTTGCTGAGAGCGGCAAAAGGAAAAGGGGTGCAGAAAGCCCTTTACGTGGACATGGTTTAGGCTTGTTTTATGCAATTACTAACCGGGCATGCGGTCACTCATTTAGAATACTCCAACGTCATTAACGTCTGAACGAGGGGTAAGAACAAATCCATGTGCGTACTCGCGTGTTGTGAATTAGGCAGAATTTTTTCGTGAGAAGATCTCCTGCGCGTATAAATATGAATTATTATATATTAATATTAGTGAACGAGACCCAATCTTTTTTTCCTCCATTTCTTTCAGGGGCAGTTCATTTATTCGCCCCTATTAACTTTATGATTTTGAAATAAATGAAAAAGAACATGACAAACAATGAAAGTCAATGGGGCCTAATTTTGTTTAGATATTAACATCTCTCAAAACATCTTCTTTTGTGATCTGCAAAAGAAAGAAATTCTGGTCCTCTTCGTTTAGGGGTCACGCTTGGCTCCTTCGCGGTCAAAAGTCTTGAAATGTAACTTTTTGTTTTTCAGGAAAACCAATGTAATATATTTTTGTTCAATAATATTAGTATTTAAAATGTTAAGAGTAATTGTATGACACTATGCAATATTTATACAATTTTTATTAGCTATTTTTCCCCACTGAAAAAAATAGAAGCAGTAATCCATGTTAAAATAGAGACTAGGCATTTAAAATCCATTTTTTTTGACAGTAGGTTAGTGCCACGGCAGTAAAAAAAATGTATGCAATGCCATTGTGTAACCACTAGATTCCTATATACAGTAGTTCAAAAGTAAGTGGCTTATAAATTCTCTAGTGGTTTTAGACACAAATACTTATTCTTTTATTAAGTTTTGGATTTATATTTAGACATTCTCAAAGACTACTTTTTGTCAAGGTTTAGATTTTTGTTGTTTGAAATGTTGATTTGAAGTGTCGGTTTTTGCATCAATTTTACTACAGTGGAGGGCATTTTGTTACACATAACATCAAAATTCAATAAATGAACAGGTACATTTTATTACATCTTATAATAATTACATCTTTATTACATTAATAAATCTGGGTCTGATCTAATTTCAACCTCTTATTTGAGTCTTTTGGATGAGTTTTACCTGTTGTTACAGCCAGACCAGTTCATTTGTGTGTATAATATTGTGTTGTGTGTGTGTGTGCGCGCACTGTCCCACATATCAGGACACAAATTTGTATAATGACATGGGTATGACATAAGTATTACAAGGAGTGGGTGACTTATGAGGACATTACCCCGTGTCCACATTTTCCAAAAGGCTTATAAATCATACAGAATTTGTTTTTTTGAGAAAGTAAAAATGTGCACAGTTTCCGGTTTAGGGGTAGGGTTGGTGTAGGGCAATAGAAAATAGGGTTTGTACAATATAAAAACCCTTACGCCTATGGAATGCTCCCATAATTCACAAAAACAAACCTGTGTTTGATTGGGTGTGTCTATTTTGCACTCTTGACATTTTAGAGTGTAACCTCTTCGTTGCTATATATATATATATTTTTTTTTTTATATTTGTCTGCACAGTGGCTGAACTGTTTGTACCACCAAAAGACCGTGAAGAAGCTTTTTTTTTTTTTTTTTTGACCCTTTAACATTTTTGACCCGAATCATGTCCATGATTGTGTGTGTTCACATAGCTAATGTGACAAAAGTCACCAAGTGTCATCCAAAATCTTTTGGTCATTTGTGACTGAAGAGGACCAGAGAGTGAGATAGATGGGACACTTGTGGCATTTCCTAAACGCTGCCTTCTTAGTTCATGTATTTAATCATTTGGTGAACCAAATCAGAATTTAAAGTCTACACGCCCCTGTTAAAACAGCTGGGTTTTGTGATGCAAAAAATTGAAATAAAGATAATTCGGTAACACTTTATTTTAGGGTTTTTTAACTAGTTGCTTATTAGCATGTGTATTACAAGAATATTAGCTGTTTATTAGTACTTATTAAGCACATATTAATGCCTTATTCTGCATGACCTTATTCTACATTCTTAATCCTACCCAATACCTAAACTTAACAACTACCTTACTAACTATTAATAAGCAGTAAATTAGGAGTTTATTGAAGGGAAAGTCGTAGTTAATAGTGAATACATGTTCCCTATACTAAAGTGTTACCGATAATTCATATCAGAACTTCAAAAAATTCAACCTATACAATGCCACTGAAAACCAATGTCAGACATTTCAGAGAAAAAAATACAAATAAAATACAAAAAAAAAAAATGAACTGCATAAGTCTTCAACTAATAATTAATTAAATGATTTCATTACAACACTCAGTCTTTTTGGACTGGAGTCTGTCAGCTTGACACATCTTGACTTGGAAGTATTTTCCCACTCTCTTTTGCAAAAATCTTCCAAATCTGTTAAGTTATGAGGGCGACTCCTGTTCCCTCTTCTATAGGATTCAGGTCTGGACTCTGGCTGGTTCATTCCAAAACATTCATCTTTCTTTGCTGAGTCATTCTTTTTTTTTTTTTTTGATTTACATGTGCGTTTTGGATCATTGTCATACTGAAAGGTGAAAGTTCTCTTCATTTTCAGCTTTCTAGCAGAGGCCAGAAGGTTCTGTGCTAAAGTCGACTGATACTCATGATTCACTGAAGCCCCAGTTCAGCTGAAGAAAAGCAGCCGGAAGCTGTGATGCTGTTCTTCTGCTGATGTGCCAAACATACCTTTTACAATTTTGGCCAAAAATTTCAATCTTGGTCTCATCAGACCATAATACTTTTTTTCCACATGGTTTTTGGAGACTGGATATGTGTTTTTGTAAAGTTAAGCCGAGTTTAGATGTTTTGTTTAGTCAGAAAAGGCTTGTGTCCCACAGCCCAGACAGACGGAGAATATGGGAGATCGTCGTCACAAGTAGAATCAACCAGTCCAGAAAGAGCTGCAGCTCTGTTAATGTTGCTGTCGGCCTCCCTGATCAATTTTCTCTTTGTCTTCTCATCAGTTTTGTTCTTGATTAATGTCACGGTGTGCCATACTTTCTCCACTTGTTGATGACTGTCTTCACTGTGTTCCACGTTATATCCAATGCCTAGGAAATGTTTTTGTAGCTCTTAACTTTCAACATTGAGATGGCTTTTGTAGTAGCAAAACAAATCTTACAAGAACAGCTGAGATTTATTTTGTGTTAATCAGAGTCACTTCAGGTGTCTATTATTTCACATGAGCTTGATGATTACCAGTTATAAAAGGGTGTGCAGACTTATGCAGTTTGGTTTTGGTTTTCAGTGGCATTGCATATGTTGTCATTTTTCCATTAAAAATTCAAAAGTTCTTATATGATTAATCTTATTTTATCATGTTTTACATCGCAAAATCTAACTGTATATATTTTTATTTCCACTGTATTGTTTTGACTATTTTATGTTATTATTTCGACTATTGATCACAGATGGATGAGCCCAAGAGGAATTTGTCTAGTACTCCAGATGGCCAGTCCAATACTGGCTAACTTAATAGGCATATCATTAAATCACAGGTTGACTCAACAGAGATATCTAATCTAAGAACAGAAGCATGCAAAGCTTTGTTAGGCAATAATAGAGCTACTGTTGTTTACAGCAAAGAGCGCCGCATGCACAAGTCACTCATAACAAGCGCTAGCCATCTGTCATGTCTAACTCCATACAAACACCCCTCCTTCTCCCTAAAAGCTGCTGGGACAATAAATGTTCATTCCCTTCACTAATGATCTGAGTGTACATGTGTAAGTCCCTTCTATTCTCCATAAGCAACCTGGAGTTGAGATATATACAGTAGTTGTCAAACGTGGGTCTCTTAAATCTGTAGTGAAGTTAAAAGCGAGCCGGCAGCCGGAGTCGTTCTCCCAGTGGGAAGAGGGACATATGGCATGAAGATGGAATAACTTGTTTTCCTGTGTAAGTAATCCCACGGGAACAGTTAAACAGTAATGGCGGTATCAAATAAATTGGTGATGTCACAGCCCTGCAGTAATGAAAAAAAAAAAGTTATCAGAAATTATAAAAGGATATATGACATGATGTAAATATATAGGGTCTGAGGGTCAAACTCCCCCCAAAAGAAAGTCATAAAAGTATGAAATGTATACATTCCATCACTCTCAGAAGAAATGGTGCAAAAACTGTCCCTTTCAAAAGGTTCTAATATGTACCATTTAGATACTAATATGTACACTTTTGGTACCAATATGTACCTTTGAGGCATAATATGTACTCTTTTGGTAAAGGTGTAACTTTTGTCCCAGTGACTGCTTTTGTACCTTTTTTTTTCTGAGAGTGAATAGTGTTTCATGAACTTTAAAAGTCACATTACAAGTACATCAGTTTGCGCTAAATAGAGTTGAACAGCACAACAGTCGTGATCGCCTGAGGAGGTCCTATAGTGACAGTACATCAGTGTTCTCTGTGAGGATCAGTATTGGACAGTATGTCACTGGAGAATAAGTACCGTAATTAACTTTTTATTATAGATTTACATACAACAAATCTAATAACAAAAACATAATGTCATGTTTCAAAAGTTTTAGGATAGCTAATTGTGCTAGGGGCGCCAGAAGACTTGTGCGAAGATGAACCTAACAGACTGTGGCCCAATTATTACTGACAAAAAGTATTTTTTTTTTTAAAAATCAGCCCCCCTAAAGTCATTATATAATTCTCACACTGAAATCGATGATACAATAATAGGTCTGTGTTGAAAAAACCTCATTAAAATAATAACACGACATTTCCTTTGCAAACAGTGTTATGAAAACATTTTCTGAAACATTTTTTGTAACAATGATGTAACTATCATATAGGCACCAGTGCAATAAAAACAAAAAAAACAAAACAGCAACCTTGAAGGCACATATTCCTCCACACATGTTCACTCATACACTGCCACAGTATGAACATACTCTGCCATAGTGTTGTCAAAAATATTGATATTTCGATATGTATCGATACTGAAATATCTGAATGGTTCCAATATCTGAAACATTTCCAATACTCTTTTTCTGCAGTATCGATACACTGATACCAGCTGCGCGCTCTCACTCTCTCTTCTCTCCAACAGAGAAACTGACACACACCCGCCTCCTGTCACTCACTCGTCTCATTCGCTACAGATGAATAGTACTTGTATTGCATATCATTTTAGTAATTCCCGCAGGTTTCACACTTACACCAAAAGCGCGCAACACTGATCTATATAAGTGGCTATACAATATATTATATAATATAATCTATATAAGTGGCACACATAAAGCCGCCTCTCAAACAACTTGTGAGTACCAAATTGACTTCTTTTCGTTGCTTATTGCACTTAACACACTTATACACAACATTATGTCAAAATGCCCATCTTGTGAAGTATTCAGGTAAATACAGTCAGTTTTGGAACATAAATAGAGAAAATGCATGTTGTGTAACATATTGCATATTGTGTAACACACATATATGCATAAGCTCTTAAAGTGACAGCAGCCTAATAAACCTGCTGCTGTCTCTCCTGTTAATCAAAGAACAAAAGTGAAAAAAGAAAATCAAATTTCATTTGTACTTCTTACTTGAATACTACTGTTAGACCCACCTGAAAAAAACTTAAAGCCATGTTTATTTCATTTGTGTCACAGTTCCCTCCTGTCCTGGACTCCATTTCCCATCATCCTCCTTGTTTCCTCACCTGCACTCATATCCTCGTCATCTCCCCATCATTACTGATCACCTGCACCTTCATCATCAGCACTCCCTTTATAATGGATTCACTCCTAGCACTCCTGGTCTGTTCTTATTGTTAGATTATGTGTGTTTGGTTGTGTTATTCTCCTTCGTTGATTAAATACACTATTTTGTGGAAGTCCGTGTCTCTACCGCAACCATCACCCGTAACAATTTGTCTCTTAATTTTATTTTATTTTATTTTTTTTATTTGTGCTGTCATTTGCAATTTGTTTATTTGTTCTTATTTTATTACTGACTGTTTACTTTTTGTAAATGTAGTTCAATGATTCAAATAAAACTTTCCAGTGCTGTGTGTATGGTGAGCTATTACAACAAAATTACCCAAATGATCAAAAAAACAAACAAAGAGATAATAACAAATAATCTGTATGGTGGTATAAATGGCAGTTTTCCCTGTGGTATCAAATATCGTTCTTTTTGGTAACACTTTATTTTAGGGTCTTTTAATTAGTAGCTTATTAGCATGCATATTACTAGAATATTGGTTGTTTATTAGTACATATTATTAAGCACATAATAATGCCTTATTCTGCATGACCTTATTCTACATTCTTAATCCTACCCAATACCTAAACTTAACAACTAGCTTACTTACTATTATAAAACGGTTAGTTTTTGTCCTTGATTCTGATTGGTCAATAGTTGTGTTTTATTCACGATAAAACATGGCTATGACCGATTCACCCAATGGTTCTGTGTATCACTATACAACACCCTTAGCAACCACTCTTAACATAAACAGTTTGTTCTCAATTGATATTGTTCATTGAAGCTTACTGTATTATATAGAAGATCATTGTGAGAAAGAGATTGACCGAGCGAGTTTATTACCTGCATTCAGATTTAGCATTTTCCTTCAGGTCAGTCCTATGTTCATAATAAATCATCTGTTTAAATGTCCGATGTGTTATCTTGTCCTTTTAACAGTTAAGGGGTTTTCCCGTGACTGACAGCGCTAGTCAAAGCATTTGTCACTTGCGTCTTGTTCCGTGTTCACAACAGTTCAGTCTTTTCAATATAAAATTCTTCGCTACTGACTGACACACTCATAAAGATGGTCTTTGCTGCCATCTAATGGCGTAATAATGTAACTTCTGTTGCTGTTCACGGTCAGGGACAATTTTTTCCGGTGGAAGGAAAGCTTTTAGAAAAAGTTTACTTTATGAAAGTTGCATTGATACATATTTCTTGCTTTAATATTTGTATTGTGTGGCAACCATTTTATAAAAGCAATAAGGTACTCGAGGCTAGTGCTGTATCGTGAATAAGTCACGGCTGAAGGGGTTGCAGGCACTCCGCTTCGTGTCGTGCCTAACAACGCCCTTCAGCCGTGGCTTATTCACGATACAGCACAGCCTCTCCTACCTTATTGCTTACTTAATAAGCAGTGATTAGGAGTTTATTGAGGGAAAAGTCGTAGTTAATAGTTTATATGTGTTCCCTATACTAAAGTGTTACCTTATTTTTCAATGTATTGTATCGAAGTTAGAAATTCCAGTATCGTGACAACACTACTCTGCCCAAACTGTGTTCACTGCGAAATATGTGAAGGAAGCTCTTTGAATTAAAAGCTATTTAATATTTGGTGAATCTGGATATCCTTAGTAAAACAGAAGGTCAGAGTGTCAGTTCAGATGCCATGAAGTACAGTCATTGCTGTCATGTTACTGTTTTTCTAGAAGTATGTTAATAACCACCTGAGCTAACAGGTGATGCCCTTCAAATGTCAAATCCATGATGCCAAAGACCATGACACACTTCTGGATAGATGAACAATAAAACAGCTGAATATTTTCAACAACTTCTGATAAGCAAACGTCATATCCGAAACCACAAAAACATTTTTGAACCATATTCAAAAAGCATTGAAAAGTCACTTTTTATGTATTCAACTTGGTTCTGCGCCATCCATTAATTTAACACTTTAGACATTCTACTAACTATAAGTAACTTGGCATTTTTAATACTTCAATGACAGTTAGTTGGCATGTAGTTGCAAAGCTACTTATAGTTAGTAGAATGTCTAAAGTGGACTATTGAAAAAAGTGTAACGCGGTCAAAATTATGGCGTTATTAAATTATGCATGACAGTTTTTACTATATTTTAATCAAATTAATGTAGCCTTGGTGAGCAGAAGAGACTTCTTTCAATAACATTTTAAAATTCTTCCCTTTTTTGGACATGAAATCTATGAAATGATTTTTACTGATAGCCTTCAACAATGCTTTATATTCCAAGTCTTTTGAAAACATATGATAGCTTTATGTGATATCTTTATTCCCTGAAACATTTAATCTTTGCTGTAGCTCTACAATAACTATAGTGTTTATTATATAAAAACAATATAACAGAGAAAAAATTACTTTGCCATTACTGTGTTTTGCGTCATTCGAACACATGATGAACGAGTAACTGAGGTGACCAGAGCAGTGTCGATGCAGAACGTTTCCCTTTTGAGACCACCCTGACAGATCATATTACACTTCTGGATAGATGGACAACAAAACAGCTGAAGTAATATTTTATATCATCAGGGCCGGATAGTATCTTCTGTCAAGGGCACGCTCACTAAAATTTGGCGGGAACATTGTCCGCCCAAAACTGCAATGATTAAAATTGATATTAACCATCAAAAATCATGACCTTAGAATGAAATGAGATTTATTTTCTCACTTTTTTATCCTTAAGAATGAAGCCATTGCGTTGAGCAGCAGTGAAGCGCGTCTGAGTGTGCACATTATCAGCAACCAACATCAGGCAGTTCCCTACAGATATCAGCACATTATCACAGCTTCCACACACACTCTTAATCACAACAGACGCAGAAATCCATTACTTTCTGTCAGTCTCCTCGCAAACACACACACATACCCTCGCGCCGATGAAGCCCGATCTCTATCACGCATTTGAATTTTGTGCTCCCTCTCGCTTCTCTTTCTCCTTTTTTATACCGTTATAACCTTTTTAGAGATACAGCTAAGACCATTGTATCTGGTGTAAACCATTCACTGCTTATATCCATTTCAGCTGTGTGGGTGAAAAAATCCCCACACATCACATGCTTATCTGTCAAAGCCTTTAAATACGTGTTGGGCTTCCTGTTAGTAACTGCTCTGAAAAATGCAGTATTTCAGTCTGACGGCTGACATTTACTCAAGTAGCGTTTCCACGGCCGTGTTAAACTGTGCTTGTGTATTATAGACTAAATTATGGTGCGGTGCTGCTACGTCATTGAGCGTACTTTTGGGTTTTTAACTGAAATGTAAAAATATAAATGGAATGAGTTCCTTTTGCATTTCAAATAGGTAATTTCTACATTCAGTGTGTCTCAGAGGAGTAATCAAGAAATACTTACAACTGAAAAAATATTCTAGAAAAACTGCAGTGAAATAAAGATTCTTGCACTTTATTTCATCAATCAATCAATCAACCAGTTATCTGTCTACGAAAATGAATCTTGGTGAGTGAATACTAATGAAGAACTAATGCCAGTATATCAGGGGTTCTAAACTCGAGGTCCTCGAGATCCACTTTGCTGCAGAGTTTAGCTCCAACCCTCACACATACCTGGACAAGCTAATGAAGGTCTTCAGGATTAATAGAACAGTACAGGCAGGAGAGTTTGATCAAGGTTAGAGCTAAACTCTGCAGCAAAGTGGACATTGAGGGTCAGAGTTGAGAACCCCAATATAGTGTCTAAACCAGGGGTGTCCAATCCTGCTCCTGGAGGGCCAACTTGTCTCAACACACCTGCCTGGAAGTTTCTAGTATGCAACCTTGATTACCTGGTTCAGGTGTGTTTAATTGGGGTTGGAGCTGAACAGTGACCCTTCAGGAGCAGGATTGGACACCCCTGGTCTAATCCATATCTGTGCCACTCAATGAACTTAATTCATTTTTAAAGAAAATATTCCTAAGTTAGTCTTCATACAGTCTATAAGTGTGACAAATGTCTGTTTCCAGTGTTGCTGTTACATTCTTGTCTTGTTTCATTATCAATTTATTTTTTTCAAATCCGTTAAAGGATTATTAGGCTGCATAAATTAGGTCAGCCGGAACCGGGAACACTTCCAATAACACCAGATGTACTCGTTACATCAGAAGAAGAATGGCATCTACGCTAATATTAGTCTTTCTGTTTATCCCGAGGTTTACCGTAGTCAACCGGATCCGGGCCGCATCCAGGTGAGATCAATGACCTGCGCCTTGACACGACCACAATGCAGCCCTGAAGTATCAGCAGAGATTGAGTCAACTAGATCATCCACTATGAAGGCCTCATCAACATGACAACCAGTGGCGCATCTCCTCAACAACCGTCCATACCGGTGTGATGAAAACGATCCTCAACTGGATGGAACTGAATTAAATACTTTGAATGTTGCGATCCTATCTGACTTATGATAGCAACCTGAGTCGTAACAAAGCACTGTTTGCCAGAGGAGAACTGGCCCCCCGACTAAGCCTGGTTTCTCCCAAGGTTTTTTTCTCCATTTTAACACCTGTTTGCCACCTGATGTCACCTGTTGGAGTTTGGGTTCCTTGCCGCTGTCGCCTTTGGCTTGCTTAGTCGGGGACACTTGACAATTGATATTTGATATTCAACAGTGCTTTGATCTACCTGCATTGACACTATTCCTTAAGAGCTGCTGTGCAGCCAAAATAATGTACCAGTTATCACTGTAAAGCTGCTTTGACATAATCTACATTGTAAAAAGCGCTATATAAATAAAGGTGACTTGACTTGACTTGTTTCACCGGTCTTGTGTTGTGGACTCTTATTCTGAAGTATAGTTCTGTTCCCATTGTTCCTGTGTTCTTACTTCATGTGTTTAGATCCTGTTTCCTTTCTTTCATCGCTTGCCTTATGGGTGTGTCTCAATCAGCTCCCTTGCTTCTGAGTTCGTGAATCAGTATATCGTGTACATGAATTCGGGCACTGGTAAGGACAGTAAAGGACGCTGGTTCACTACACATTAGGACACTTATGACTCTATTTCCGGCGACATGACAACGTCCTCATTGTACAACATCACTACTGGTATTTATGAACAAAAGCAGAGCCGATGCTCCCTGGATTTCTCGGTACATTGTGGGATTTTTTTTTAGGGAGCGAACATTTCAGTGCCCTGGAAGGAGTCTGCGATTGAGACAGTCCTTAAAATTGCAGACTCCCTGATCCGTGCCCTGACTACTGAATTAGTGAGCTGATTGAGACGCACCCTTAGTTTCTATAGTTACCCTTGTTTGTTGCCATAGCAACTAATCACCTTCACCTGTCCCTTGTTAGCCATCATTAGCCTGTATATTTAAACCCAAGTGTTTCCCCATGTTCTTGGTCAGGTCTTGTCCTTTATGGTTGTTTGTTGGTGGATGTCTCAGTTCTGTTCCCTGTGGATTTACTCTGTTTTGGGTTTTGTGCTCGGCTGTGTGCATTTTTGTCACTTTGGTAATAAACAGCACAACTACATTTGGATCCAGCTCTCCCTCTTTTCTGAGTTCTATAGTTCTGTTGACGAAACAATGCAAAAATGTCGTTCCAAGAAATTTCAGTAGAAAACTCCATACAACATAACTTGGGGGGAAAATGATAAGTGATCTAGGAGATTTATACAGCTTTTTACAGCGGATGCCGTTGAAAACATGGTAAGTCTGTCCCTCACAGCCTTGCTTTCATACGTGTTATTACGCTGCACTGAATAAGGACTGTATATACACACAAGAGCTGCTTCTGAAATCACATACTCTCTTGAGTAGGTTCTCATTTTGAATAAGTACTTACTTTGTGACCACTAAAAAAGTATGTTCTTTCTAAATGTAATCTGGACGTAATACATTTGCCATGTTGTAATTGTTATCATGTGACCTACCAGCGTCAGTTTCATTGCTTCATTGCCATTTACAAATCTTCTCCAGTGGCCTCATGGGATAGTAAAACGTCCATCAAATGCACACTTCAGAATCTCGCCAGAAGTAGTAGGTCATCTGGGCACTTTTTGCCTACTCTTTTATGAGTACTGTGAATTCAGACATAATTCTTCTGTCACATATAGTAAGGAAGTATATGATTTTCAGATTCTGTTAAGAAGTGTTGTCTTAGATGTGTAGCCGCCGCGCTGGAACATAGGAGGCTGGTATGTGTGGCTTTCAGTGGCTTTGCTCATATTATATGACCCTTTTCTCTGGTAAAGGTCAACAATAGAGGGAAAAAAGGGTTAAAACGTGTAAGATAAAAAAGAAAAAAGAAACAAACAAACTTTGGGAGGTTGTCCCCACAGCTGTTGCCCATGCCTGCCCTAAGAAAGACTATTTTTGCTTATAGAGAAATCAATAGCACTTGAGTTATCAAATCCAGTGTGCTTGAAGAAGGGGTTGAGGGTGAGCAGCTGTAAAAATCGATCTGAAGATATTGCCTTATTGAGTAGACGCTGTAAATAGCAGCATTATGATGTTGAGTACTGCTGAAGCTTTCGGGAGGACAAGAGGAGGGCAGGCAGCACCCGATCTCTCAAACACAGACAAACTTTTCACATGACCATCTCTATCCAATTTGCACTTTTGCTCACCAGTGGGCCAGGAAGCATACATAGTGTCTACAGATATAAACAAGTTAAATTTAAGACTTTTTAAGATCTTTTTAATAGGTCATCTTAGAGCTGCACAATTCTGGATAAATTAGGATTTGCAATTTTTTGGTTTCAAACAGAGATCATGATAATCATGAAAATAACATGTTACAAGAGGTTCTGACAGATGTTAATTGCTGCGGTTTATTTAAAATGTTAAATGATTCTGAATGATTTATTTTAAAAATGATTTGAATGAATGATTACATCATTTATTAAATCAAGTCACTTATAAGTACTTCATTGTTTCATTACTGGATGAATCTGCATTTTTTGAATGAATGATTCAATAGCCAGGTTTCCAGCCAAGGATTTTTTTTTTTGGTAACACTTTAGTATAGGGAACACATATAAACTATTAACTACAACTTTTCCCTCAATGAACTCCTAATTTACTGCTTATTAATAGTTAGTAAGCTAGTTGTTAGGTTTAGGTATTGGGTAGGATTAAGAATGTAGAATAAGGTCATGCAGAATAAGGCATTAATATGTGCTTAATAAGTACTAATAAACAGCTAATATTCTAGTAATATGCATGCTAATAAGCAACTAGTTAAAAGACCCTAAAATAAAGTGTTACCTTTTTTTGTGTGTGTGTGTGAAAAAAGGTTTAGCGCTTCAAAATGTTTAGCGATTATAGTTGATGGAAATCTTTAGTGCATAAATTCTAGGTCAGTACTTTTTTAAATGCCACAAAAAAACGGTTCGGAAACACTTTTTGTCAAGAAAAGCGGCTTTAACGCAAATAAATGTGGTGTCACATGACAGAATTAGCCCATAGCCTACATGCAGTGTCCACAAGTGCATGTGTTGCTCCTGTTAAAGCACCGTTTTTCCATAGCTCAAAGGTGCATCAAGGATGAGGAAAATACTGTCTTGAAAATCTCTGCAGCTCGACAAAAATAAGTGGGGTGTCTAACAAATTAAGGAAGAATTTTGGAATTTTCATGTAACTTCTGTTAAATAAACGTACGGTCATAAAACTGTGAGTCTGTTTCGATTTCATGATCAGAAGCGGTTCTAGGCTACATAACAAATGAAAATTACAAATTTTAAAAGTGCAATTTATTAATATAGAATTTTATTTCAAATAAATTAGGAAAATAAAGTAGTTGACTCCAAAAAGCTCTTATAAAATTTTAAAAATGTTATGTGACAAATAATGCAGACCACTTAAAAGAAGGTTAATACTCAAATAAAATGTTTTGGTACACAGCTCCATCTGTCTCTGGGGAAAAAAAAAAAAAAAAAAAAAATCAGCGATTTGATGGGTTTGATGTTGCTGAACTCAGAAACCAGAACAATATAACAAAACATATGCGACAATGCAGTTTTTTTTTAGAGATGACGTCATCACGCACACCATTTTATCGATAAAAAGGCCAACTGGATGGAAACAGCCTGGAGACAGCAAATTTCGCAAACTTTTATTTCGCAAAACGTGATGGAAACTTGGTTAATAACAAATACATTTTTAACAGTCTCTTGTCACCACCTAGTGGCATAACTATGTAATTGATGGAATCGTTATTTGAAGCACCATGTTACAATAGGCGATTCACTCTATTTTGATCGCTAACATTGGCATCAGTGTTTATATCTGAACTATACACATATACATATCTGTAACAGAAATAACGATACTGTGTGGTTGTAAAGCTGTTATACCTATACATGAGCGCCAACACAGATTTGAATTGACAGGCGAATCGTTGTCATTTAAAAATGAGATCACGTGGATCACTCATCGTTCTCAAGCCATTTTGCAATGAACATAAATTTACCAATTTTAAACTAGTTAGGAGGCTGGTCAGCTAGCTGTAGTTTGACCTGTATTCTGCTACCCTCTCTCTGATTACGCAGTAACTATTATAAAATCTTCGGTCTGTCCAATGATTGTAAACAGTCATTGGGTTTGTCAGACTGGATATGTGACTAAAAATGTTTAAGACCCATTGAATCTGAATTTAAGACAATTTAATATTTTCATTTCAAGACCTTTTAAGGACGCACGGCCACCCTGAGCATGTGCAAAATGACCAACCATAGTATATTTGTTTGCATGACATTGGGACAATGCTCCAAACTGACTGCTCATGCTGAAAAGCAAAAATCTTGAATGCAGCTTGCATCGTATTTGGAAATATATGTGTGTGTGTGTGTGTGTATATATATATATATATATATATATATATATGTATATATGAAGGTACACAAACTGTCCAAGATCGTGTCATCTGAGGTTGAGACTATGAAGTGGTTGATAATTTATAAAAAATCAACCCTGGCTCACTGAAAAAACAAGCCTTTAAAATATTAAATGCTTCTTACACGCTATGGAAGACTTTCAAAGTGAAATATCCAGCGAGCTTGTACAGTTTCATCTGAAACCAATGAAAGTGAATCTGGCAATGTTTGGTTGTTGTATATTTCGCAGTTCAGAAATTAGATGTCTTGTGAGTTTCGTTAAAGGGGTCATAAACTGCGTTGTTTTATAATGTTTCCTGGATTGCACTTTTAATGTTAGTATGCTTTTTACATCAAACATTGTCATAATTTAGAAATAAAAGGCATTTTTCCTGCCCTGATTTTAGCCCTCTGATTTGAACGCTCTGTTTAAGGGGTGTGTCTGCTGTGAGACTTCAGTGTAAACGCCCACTGCTGTGATTGGCTGACATCTTTCCATTTGAAATTACTCTCTCTTTTAGCGCGTTTTTACTATTACAGCTCTCAAGGTTAATTAATCATGAAAAGTGTTGCATTACATTTAAATCTATGGCATTATATTTAGATCGTGGCATGAAAGGTTGCAGTGATGAACATGTAGCTGATCACAAACATGTTGTTAAGCTCATGAAAGCAGTGATCTCGTCATTGAAACTCAATTTATGCACACTAACAAATGCTTTCATCATAACTAATGTGATTAGTGCAAATGTGATGTAACTAAGAGATTCGTTGAATAAACGGGAGTTTTGCACGTGTCACTCACTGATAAACTCACGCTGTTTAATTGACAGCTCCAGCGATTGTAAAAGGAGCGTTCTTTGATCGCTTACTTTATATAATTTAATCACCGTTTAAATAACAGATTATTTTCATCCTACTAAGAGAAACAACGTGAAGTTGAGCGTTTAGTCACTGGTTTGATTTACTGACACTTAGACAAAGAACTTCTGACTACATGAAACATTACATATCAGATCAGGCATTAGAATTAACAGTTACGAGTCACTGACATGTTGTCGCATTACTGTTGAGTCCAGGCGATGCACAGTATTTTGTAATCCTCAATTACAGGCCTATGTTACTTAGGCTACCTATTCTATTGCATGTCATGCACGAATCGGTGGGCGGGGCTAAACAGGCCGTAATGAAGTAGGCGTTGATCTTCTTCTGCGGAGGCGGTGCTTGCTGCCCTTTGACGTCACAGATCCCCACTTTGAAAAACCTGTCGTTCGCTGGGCCTGGTGTCAATAAAAGCTTTTATTGGACTAACAAGGACGTTTTCAGTTCCGAAACTTACAGGATATTCTTATAGTACGATGTCCTCTTATATATCAAAAGCTCAAGGAAGATGTGATTTCTCAGTTCATCACCCCTTAAAAAGGTTAATTCTCTATAATGTAGCCCTAAACCTAACCGAAAGAGTTAATAAAAAGAAAATGTGAGAAGATAAAAACATTTGCTGAAGCAACCATGACATTTTAGCTTGCCTCTTCAAGTCCTTGATTTCTTTAATCATAACTCATGTTTCACAAGACTCGTACTCGCTTCACATCACAAGTGCACTGCTCTACCAGGTGAGCAACACACATATGGAGCTGATTATGTGATGAAAACATCAAAACATATTAGTTTATAAATCGTGCACTATGGTAAGAGTGTTTTAAGGTAATAACAACGTTTATAACATACTTTATTTTAAGGTGTAAAGAACAGCGCAAAAATAAGTCTTTATTAATTGATAATCTGCCCCTGTAATCAAAATTAGTTTGAAATGGAATAAAAGTTGTTGGTGTTTTACTGTCAACAGTGTTCATTTCAGCTGGAAACTGCAGTGATTTGTATGTATGTTTTTGGAGTTTTGCCAAATCGTAGAGGCACGTTTTGCCAATGAGCCTGTGCTGCAAAATATACTAATTGTACAACTCTAATGTCTGTCAGTAAAGGACTTGGATGGCTTACTACATTATCTTTATGTAAGTGTGGTATTCTCAGGTGACAATTTTTGAAGCGCAGCACGAGGAGCTGAAACCTCATTTGAAATACTGTTTTATGAATGTCCTCCATCTGTTGTACAGCTTTGAATAATGAGTCCACAAAACATCTGTCCAAGTTGGGAGCGCCACAGATGGTTCTCAAGCAGAGGGGTCAGTCTCACAACAGGAACAGGACACAATGTCCCGAGGCCTGCGTGGAGGGAAGCTATTTGGCAGGGAGAATTCATCCAAAGCCACAGTCAGGCAATGATTAGATCCTATAAGTAGATATAACAATATACGGATCACACTGACCCTTACACAGAGAGTGGCGACACAGACAATGAACAATAGGCAGTTCTTAAGGTTTTCCAATCGAATGACGAATGGACAGAGTGAGAGAAGTTGGCGGAGACATAAACGGGTAATGACAAGCACTCTGGGGTTATTTTCTATCTCCGCTCATTCACAAGTAAAACGACCGTTGGGACCTGGCAAGAGCAACTGCACCTGTGTCTCATGTACGCCGTCTCCAACTAGAAACTGGACATGGACCTGAAGAGTAAAGGATGAAAGAACAATGAGAGAGAAAGAGAGAGAGAGTGCATGAGAGAAAGAAAGACAGGCAGGGGTTAATATTGGGCCAGAATTACCCTGAATGGTTCCAGTATCTTGGAATCAAATGAGATTATTTTTTTGCCAGTTTGTTTGTTAATGTATTCTATTTCTTGTATGCTCCAGTGCAATACATTTCATTTAGCAGTGTACGTGCACAAAAAAAATAACATAACCATGATGTTTCTCTCTACTGAGTGGCGGACCTTGGAAGAGACAATAAATTGGTAACACTTTCTATGAAGATCATGCTTATAATGATTTATAAGTAAGTATTACTATTCTATAAATATATTTATAAAGACTCATTAAGATCTATACTGCATTATAAGAACAGTTATAAATACATTCATATTATTTTACTTATAAGCCATGCATTTGCTTTTTCAATGTGTATGCTCATAAGCCATTATACACTGATTTATAAATGATCAAATATAAAATAGTTCCAGACTGTATATAGTTTGCTGTATCAACTAGTTATTATGTCTTTAATGGCTAAAGTTTGCATTAGAGGTAATGAATGATAATTTTGATTTGTTAAACTCTGTATCTCCTCAGTCATTTGCATGGTATTGCTTATAGCAGTTTGGAATTATACTTTAAAAATATTGTTGCAGTGTTTTGCTAGTATGTAACATTGAAAAATGTCAGTTTTTTTCAACTGTTTGTATTAATGATTTCTGTTTTTTTTTTTTTTTTTTCATTAGTTATATTTACAAGTAAGCAACTCAAAATGTAAAATGAGCACATATTCGTGATTTCTTAACATTTGATTTATGTTTTCACTTTACTTAAAGCCAACAATGATGCATTTATAGAGATTAGTAACTATTATTACTCACAATAAGTATTTATAAGAACACAACACGGCTATTAATAACAATATATTCACTAATTTGACAGAAATAAATTGAATAAAGTCAGTGTAACTATAATATAACATTATAGCAATGCAAGCTGCATCTTTATAAAAACATTGATGGAACTGTACGATGGACTAATTAATCCTTATAAATCAGTGTATAATAAATTATGAACATGCATTGAAAAGGAAAATGCATGACTTATAATTATAAAAATAATATAAATGTAACTTGTTCTTATAATGTGGTGTAGGTTTTAATAAGTCTTTAAAAATATGTTTATAATATAGTAATACTTGCTTATAAATAAGTATAAATGGAGCTATAATTCATTATAAGCATGGTCTTCATAGAAAGTGTTACCAATAAATTTGCCCCCATTTCTGATATACATCAAAAGCAAAAACATACTCACAAAAACATGCATGACACTAAAATAATGCAATAAACATTAACAGAAAATGTCAAACAAAACATCCTAATGTACATTACTGATAACTTATATAATATAAAAAATATAGGCTTACACTTCTCACTATTAACTAGTTGCTTATTATCATGCATATTTCTATGATATTGACTGTTTAATAGTACTTATAAAGCACATATTAATGCCTTATTCTGCATGACCTTATTTTATCTTCTTAATCCTACCCAATACCTAAACTTAACAACTAGCTTACTAACTATTAATAAGCAGTAATTATGAGTTTATTGAGGCAAAACTAGTAATAAATAGTGAGAATTGGACCCTGATCTAAAGTGTGACCAGAATTAACTACATGTGCTTACTACAGGGTTAGGATTAAGATTAGCGTGTGGTTTAGGGTTAGTTGCATGTACTTACGCACAATTTATAGTAATTACTATAATAACTACATGTAAAGTGTAAAAAGGATACTGTAAAAATAAAGTGTTACCAAATATAATCATCATGATGTGTCACACAGGGCCTTTCTGGAAATGTTTTCAAGTTTTTCAAAACGATACCGTTATCATCTCTGTGTAAACGGCAAAAACGTGGATCTGTGAAAATGGAGACGGCATGCACATGCGTATTTCGTGTTCAGTCTATAGGCATGTGCGTTTGCTGACAGTTCTCTGTGTATGTGCGCAGCTGTGTCAATCTAAGGAGCTACACTAACGCTGGAGGGGTCCAGAAGAACAACAACAGGGTAAAGATGGAGGTAAAGACACACATCTAAAGGAAAGGAAACACTTTCATCAATAAGCCAGACTGTGTTCATACAAGTCCAGTGAGGAACACCATATGGTCATGGCTGATAAAAGCTGAAATTGCAGGTAAACTAGCAAAACTCTTTCAAGATATATCAAACACCCCCATACATGGATGGCTGCATCACAGTAACGATGACTACACACGGGAGTGTTTGATGGATAGGATTGAATCAGATGTGTTTAAATGATGTGGAAAGAGTCAGGTCCGTTTGAAATGAAGCACAACTGGACTTCATAAAGCACAACTGAACCTGTCTGTCTGAAATTCTCACTTGTCAATCCATGCTGTTCATGCAAAACTTTTTTAACTTCTGTGTGTGTGTGTAATGTTTGGTGTTGTACTGCTAATCTCAAAATCCAGTGCAATTTCCAGCTGAAATGAACACTATATGGCAGTACAACACCAACAACCTTTATTCCTTTTCATGCAAATTATGATTACAGGGGCACAGGGCTTGACATTAAAGTGGGTCCTTGATTATGATTTCACTTTTTTAACTTTAGTTAGTGTGTAATGTTGCTGGACAGTACAAGCTGTATAAGAAACGACTGGTAAGTACTACAATGAGCTTCTTCCTGGGTTGGTGACATCACAAACCCCAAAATTTACATAAACCCCGCCCCCGAGAACACACAACAAAGGGGGCGAGGCCATGTTGGGCTGCTTTAGAGAAGAGGAAGAGTTGTTCAACGCTGGATTTGCACAAAAGATTAACATGACGGCACATGCTAGTCGATGAGTTGAATCAACTCCACAGCAACTACATACATTTATCCACTAACCGTTCAGAAATGTCTAAAAGTTGTAACTTCTTCCTGAGTCTCTCCATCAGTGTCGACTCCGGTTTGAACAATGTAAGGCTGAACACCGTTACTGACAATCCTCATTTTGGCTGCGTGAGATTCTCCAGCTTTGTTGTTGTCGAGCAACCGAAGCGTGAGCTGTTAAAGCTCCGCCCTCTTCTGGAAAGGGGGCCGGGAGCAGCAGCTCATTTGCATTTAAAGGGACACACACAAAAACGGTGTGTTTTTGCTCACACCCAAATAGGGGCAAATTTGACAAGCTATAATAAATGATCTGTGGCGTATTTTGAGCTGAAACTTCACAGACACATTCTGGGGACACCAGAGACTTATATTACATCTTGTAAAAGGGGCATAATAGGTCCTCTTTTAATGCCCATCAACCCGACAAATGCGTGTGTATTTCAGCAGCCATTTTGTCAGGTAGAATTTTATACATAATATACACATTTTTCAATTGTGGTCTTTAAAAAATGCATCTGAAATAAACTAATTACAATGTAGGGTTGCCAAAAAATATCAATTTTTCAATACATATTGACACTGAAACACTTCTAATACTCATTTTCCACCGAATAGACACATAATACCAACTGCTCTTTCTCTCTCTCTCATCTCTCCGACAGCGAATTACACACAAACCCTCTTCCCATCACTCACTTGTTTCATTTGCTCCGAAAGAATATTGCTGATGTTTTTACAGCTTGAATTTTGGTGTGGGATTGCGTGTATTACGCATAATTTTACTCATTCCCACAGATTTTGTGCTCACACCCCAAGTGTGCACCCATAAAGCCGCCTTTCAGTACTAAATTGAGTTATTTTTTGCTGCTTATTGTGCTTAAACACAAGTCAAATGCACTCAAAAAAATGTCAAAATGCTGGTCTTTGTGAGTATTCATGTAAACACAGTCAGTTGTGTTTTAAGTGAATGTAAACAGTTGAGAAAGAAAACGTGTAACAGTATAATGAATCAGGTCTTAAAGTGACAGCAGCCTAATATACCTGCTGCCAAATTATGAGGTTATATCTATATCTATATCTATATCTATATCTATGTAGCAGTTTTTCCCTATGGTTACATGGTCTCGATGTGAAAATTGTGGCCAGTGAATCTGCTGAGTGTCTAGTAACTTTGGAAAACCCAACCCAGTCTCATTAGAAAAACGTACCTGTGGGAACATTTTTGCAAAACGAAATTACGTAGCGCCATGTACGTTTCGTGACAGTTTCAATGTGAAATGTCCACTGAGTGGCGCTAAAAGCGTGTTCAGTTTTTTTCCGAAACAGTTTAACGTGAATATGGTATGTTTATATTACGTTGGTTTTAAACGTTTCACTGCAGTTCTATTTGAAATGCCTGGTGAGTGGCGCTAATGCTCCATTACGTTTTAAAATAACGTACCACCAACACTACACCTAAACCTACCCAAGTGTTGACAAAAGCAAATGTAACATAAAAAGCATTGGTAATCATGCCATTTTAGCTTGTTTTTGATCTCTTTTTCCGTGACTCGTTCCCCGGATTTGTACCCAAGGCTTGTCTCGTCCCAAGTACAACGCCGTATCAGCTGAGCTACCGAGCAAGCTTGTTACATTAGAAAAGTGAAACATATGGAGCTGGTTAAGTGATGCAAAGTCCAAAATGTATTTGTTTACAAATCGTGCACTTTGGTAAAACAAGTCTTTATTAATCCATAATCTGACCCTGTAATCGTAACTGTGTATGAAAACGATTAAAAGCGCTTGCTGTTTTACTGCCTCTAGTGTTCATTTCTGTTGGAAACTGCAGTGATATGTATATCATACCTGTCAACATGTGGATACCGAAATCCGGGTGACTCCAGGGGGGCGGGGCGGTTGGGGGTGGGATAGGGTTGGATTTTGTGGGTGCGGGACTCGACAGATGGGGGTTGGGTTTGGGGCGGGTCAGAGACAAGTTAAATACACATAAGTAAATACATAATTATTAATAAGAATTATCGTGATAATAATGAGACTTATTCATGTTTCTTTTTTTATTTATCTTTATTATAAAAGGAAACACTGTGGTGCTTTTCGTCGTTTTTCCCACCGTGTCCGATACTGAAATCAGTGCGACATACTTTGCAAAAAGCGTGGGAATTGTCGATGCTGCTTCGTGATAAGAAATTAAATTCCTCCGTCCAGCTGTTGTTATATTTGCAGCTATATTTAGTTTTTTTTTTTTTTTTTTCGCCGTAGCACCACCTGAGCTTTCTAATGCCATTTTTAATAGTGATGCTTGATTCAAATTCCCCCCCGTCTACCTGCGCAGATATCAACAGCGCAACCGAGTTGTAGGTTGCCAGGTTGAGGTCTATTGTTTGAGTAGGATGCATTTCATACAAGATCTGGCAACTGAACAACCTTGGAATAATGTGTTGATGTGATTATTCATATAACGAGGTAGGGCCATACAAATTACGGGAGTTTCCCGGGAGAAATAACAAAACGGGAGGGGGGCGGGAGATGGGTGTGAAATACGGGAGACTCCCGGGAAAAACTTGTGTTGACAGGTATGATGTACATACTGTTACGTATTTTGCGACTTGCAAAAATGTTCCCACAGGTTTCCATGAGACTAGGTTGGGAAAACCACTAGCTACAGTGGCTGGTGAGCAAAAAAAGTTAATGTCAAGAATTAGAATCAGATTATCGACATATAAAGACTTATTTATGCACAGGTTCCTTGCACAATATTATGTTATGACCTTAAACATTTTTACCATACCGCATGATGGTAACACTTCAGTATAGGGAATGTATTCACTATTAACTAAGACTTTTCCCTCAATAAACTCCTTATTTACTGCTTATTAATAGTTAGTAAGGTAGTTGTTAAGTTTAGGTATTGGGTAGGATTAAGAATGTAGAATAAGGTCATGCAGAATAAGGCATTAATATGTGCTTAATAAGTACTAATAAACAGCTAATAATAATACACATGCTAATAAGCAACAAGTAAAAAACCCTAAAATAAAGTGTTACCCGCATGATTTATATACTAATACGTTTTGATGTTTGCATCACATAACCAGCTCCATGTGTTTGGCTTTTTTAATGTAGTAAACTTGCTCAGTAGCTCACCTGATACAGCATTGCTCTTGTAATGTGAAGCGCTCGGGTGTCTGTTAAAGCTCAAAGAGTTGTAGAGGAAACTAAAGTGGCACGGTTGCTTCAGCAAATGCATTTTATCTCAAGTTTGCTTTTGTTAACACTATCGGTTAGGTTTAGTGTAGGGTTTTTTCAAATGCGATTGAAAGCATTAACCTTTTAGTGCCACTCACTGGACATTTCATTTCTGAACTAAACTATTTTAAGTCGTTCTTAACTGTCCCGCAGACTAGTTGACTACTTTTTTTTAGATGTCAAACTGAAAACTGACACAGCATGAACTCTAGCATAAATGCAGTTTAAATTAATCCAAAAGAACTGGCAATGAATAAATGTTGGATTTACCAATTTAGCCTTTTTTTTTTTTTTTTTTCTCAGGAAGTGCTCCATCACGGCATTCACTCACATGAGTGTTTCTTTCTGAGCAGCTGTTTGGGGTTATTGATGACCACATTAGAATTCTGCCTGCAGCACACACTGTGCAACGGCAAAACTTGCCCATATGCAACCGCACTAGGCGTCACCCCGGCCCAGTCAACCTCCTCTCTTGTGAGCTAGAATTTCAGCTGCAAACTGATTCTACAGGGAAAGGGATGGAGGAGGAGTTACTGAGGGTCAGCTGTCCCACAATCCCCAAACAGAGGCTTTCCAGTGCTTGTGCACACAACGTTTAATTACCTTTCCCAGCCACTCATCTGACATTTTCACATTGCAGCCTTTCGCTCATGCTTACAAATAAATTGTAATAATGAGGACCTCCTGACAGCGGTTTTAACTGAGGATGTTAACTCTCACATCACAGAAAACTTGATTTACTGTATAAACCTATTCCCACAGTTTCTTTTCATCTCCAAGGCATGGAATTTAAAGAATCAAAAGTGATTTAAGTTCTGGTCTTATTTTGCACGACTGTAAAGAAAAATAAATCTTTGTCAAGCTTTTATTCCCCTTTTTTTCCTATTTATATTTTTGTGATGTACTTGTGAATTGTATATAGTGCTAAAAAAACAGCATAGTTATGTTTTGTCATTGTGTCTTCTGATACTGATCACAACAGAACAAGTTTAACGAAGCTAAGTGAACAAAATGGAAGATACTAAATGAAGATGTTTTTTAAAAAAAAGCTAGTTACAAACATGCCAGATTTCATTGTCTCATTGTAATATACGCCTTATATAGTTGTGCATATATAATGAACTCAAATAAATGTGGTGTCTATCGTGTTTATGGTGTCATCTGTTTTTTGATGGATTCCCACATTAGGATGCCATATGGAGAATATAAATTATACAGCTAGCTATTTCTTACAGAAGACAAGGTATATGGGTTGATCATTACATTTTAATTGGCAACAGTAAAACAGTTCGGCGGTGATAATGACAGCAGTGCACTTTTCATTGGACATTTATAGGCCTTGACATAAAACACTGAAATTTGAATACCACTGACACATTCATAATATGAGTTGACGTCTATATTACCCGAATTGCAACCAGTACTATAATCAAGACAGCCATTTTAACAGTATATAACTGCATCTTTTTGTTTCAGTGTGAGTGTGTGTGTCTGATAAAACTGCTTGCAAAATTGGATTGTTTACCAGTCGTTTAGTGGACGCTTTTATCTAAAGTGACTTCCAGTAGACTTAAGGGTCAGTCAGCCTGGAGTAACCCAGGGTTAAGTGTCTTTCTCAAATTAAAGGGCACATGGATAATAGCTTATGGCTCACTTCTTGCAGAGAACAAACCTGCAAGCTTCTGGGTTTCAAGTCATGAGCTTTATGCACGACACCACAACATTCCTAGTTTTTGTCACTTTTTTGACATCATTTGACAAAGATAAATATGACTGTTCTGTAGGTGTTCAAAGATGTATCCTTAGTGAGCTTTCTATGATAGACAGTATTTTAAGACATACTGTAGGTGTGCTTACTATTAGGCAACAAAATTATACCTCTTTGTAGGATACATCATTTTAGAGTTTTTAAGTCAGCAATGCATATATTTATGGAAGCTTGTTTCCGCCACTGAATAAAAAATATAAAAGGTAATTGCTATCTCGGGTAACACTTTAGTATAGGGAACATGTATTCACTATTAACTACGACTTTCCCCTCAATAAACTCCTAATTTACTGCTTATTAATAGTTAGTAAGCTAGTTGTTAAGTTTAGGTATTGGGTAGGATTTAGAATAAGGTCATGCAGAATAAGGCATTAATATATGCTTAATAAGTACTAATAAACAGCTAATATTCTTGTAATATGCATGCTAATAAGCAACTAGTTAAAAAACCCTAAAATAAAGTGTTACCCTATCTCACAATTCTGACTCTTTTTTTTTCGGAGAATTGCGTGATATAAACTTACAATTCTCGTTCATATCTTGGAATTCTGACTTCATAACATGCAATTGCGAGTTATAAAGTCAGTTTTGTGAGATATGAACTCACAATTGCGAGAAATAAAGTCAGAACTGCGAGTTACAGTATGAAGTCAGAATTGCATATTGACTTGCAATTGCGTGTTATAAAGTCAGAATTGCTTTATACTTTTTTTCTCAGAATTGTGTTTATATCTCACAATTCTTACTTTATAACATGCAATTGTGAGTGGTGCAAAAGTCGTCTTTTTTTCCTTCATAATTGGACTTTTTAGTAATTGTTATAAAGTCCAATTCTGAGGAAAAAAGACTTATAAAGTCAGAACTGCGAGACAAACTCACAATCATGAGAAAAAAAAAAAAGTCAGAATTGTTAGTTATAATGTCAGAATCGCAAGATATAAACTCGCAATTGCAAGAAAAAAGTCTGAATTTATATCTGTGAATCTTCGCAATTACCCTTTTTAATTTTTATTTTGTAGCAGAAACAAGCTTCCATGATATATCCTTCAAAGGCAATCTCAAAATGCATTGCATTTGCAAATGTATTATGCATTTATTACTCATTTATTACAAGCACACTAAAAAAAAAAAAAAAAAAAAAAAAAAAAATCCATTCAAGATGACAGACAAAAGGTTGATTGTAAATTAATTCTAGATTATTTTACCCAGTATTTGTGTGACTCTTTTGGAACTCTTTTGGAATCAACTGTATGTCTCTCATGCACTTCTCAGAGGATCGCTGTCTGTGGGGTTCCTGTGTATCATGAATGTTTCAAATAATGTCACTAAAGAGGTAGTGACATTAAGGTTTAGGTTTAGGTTTGGGTTAGTATGCTGCCTTAGAAGGCGGCTTTTTAAGACTTTTTTAACAGACCTATTCTGTTCTTCTATTCTATTCACAGTATAATTATTGGGATCTCTATCTGTAAAGAGGATAAAACTAAAGCTTTTCATAAAGCAAATTGGTTACATATACAAAAAAGGGGAAAGAAAAGGAAGAATCACATACCTTTTTGCTTCATAATAAATCTCTACTGAAAGAAAATCACTCTTACAACATGACCACCTTAAAATCAATTTAATTTTAGTACTTTTTAAAGTGAACTTTTACTTTTTTGGGACATTTAAGTGAAATGTCATTATGACATATTCAACAACATGCACCGGCAGAGAACACTGCTGCCAAACAGTGGTTTGAAGGCAGAATTAATTGATCTAAACTACTACAGTCTTCGTGAGATAGCAGCCATCGCTGCCAGCACCATCCAACTGTCACTTCCTGATTGAATATTTATGAGGGCTTCACACGACAAAACATTTGCCTTGTTGTATTTCCCAATTCAGAATGCTTTGCACTGTGTCACACTCTTTCCGGTTTGTAAGTGTGACATTTTTGATATTCAAGGAGCTTGTAGGAAGTGATGGAAAACTTGAGTCAGCAGACAAGAGCTGTGTATTGTACAGCTCAAATTGGCCTTCACACCGCATAAAGTCTCTGCGTATACTGCAACTCCTTCTGAAAAGTAGTGAGGACTGTAACATCCTTATTTATTTATTTTTTTTTGTGATGGAAGGGATACAGTTCTTGGTGCTGTTTTAGCTGGTTGAACAGTATGGTTAAGTGGTGAAGTTCGGTGGACAAGCAATGCCCCGTGAAGTGGAAAAGTAGTGAAGTTGGTGGACAAATCCTGCTCCTGGAGGGCCAACCATCCTGCAAAATGTAGTCCCAACCCTAATTAAACACACCTGAACCAGCGAATACTGGAAGACATTGGCCTTCCAGGAGCAGGATTGGACACCACTGACATAGGACATTTGTAAAGTCAACGTGAAATAGTTTTCGCAACCCATTTTATTTTCGTAATTGGATGTATTAAAGAACAGGATATTCAAGGGGCCAAAATGTAGGCTGGGACTTGAGTTTATCCATCTGGAACTGACTGGAAAAGTTTGGTTTGTTGAGGTCTAAACAAATTAGGTTTGTTCTCATGCGTCTTTATAAACTTTTTGAAGCTTGACATTTTGGTGGACTTTCAATAGAGGGATACAAATGGGTTTCTCTCTTGTTGAAATATCTTAAGTTGTGTTTAGAATATGAACAAAAGTCTTATGGGTTTGGAATGAAATGAGGGTAAGTACTGCAATTGATGACGGGCTCCAGGAACGTGGTTGAGAAGCACTGTTTTAAAGTGAAACCACTGATCAAAAATTCAAGCTCTTGTATGAAGTGAAATCTCTTTCATTGTCACAGCTACCATTACCATGCAAAAAACAGTTGTTCAAGATTGAACAAGCACTTACACTAGTACCAAAACAAAGATCCACGGACATAACCATGATAAAGAGCAGGACCTGCACTCGTTCTAAAAGAACACTGATTATATAATAACCCTTAGAATGAGTGCGTTTTAAGAATCCATTTGGATTGTCAATTATAGGTTGCTGGTTGCTAGGTCCATTGCTGGAGTATTTATACAGTGGCCATTTGCATATTTCATCACATTAGATATGGACATGTCTCAGAAATGTCAGACACATTGTCAACCTAACACTTCTTATTCTTTTAGCATTTAAAACCCAACAAATGTCTATTTTTGTACAAAATTATGATGGAAGAGTGTGCATATGACTTGAGTGTCCAACAAGTCCATATTAGAGTGTATTACAAAAGTCATATTGGTTTTCTTACCTAAAATGACTTCTGGTTTCGGCACAATCCATAACTGTACATTACCCCCATAAAGTTCCTTTCTCACACTGAAAATAAATGGCTGGTCTTTCAGGTTTCTTGGACATCAAAAGACTAGCTGTAGGCATTCAGAAACCTTGGAAAAGACACACAAGCACTTTTTCTCCTTAGGAAAGAAGGAAGGGAGGGAGATATCAGTTTGCATTTGATGAGGAGCATCTTCATAAATCAGCAGAAATCCCATGGGAAACAGACACTGAACACAAAGCTTGTCATCTGACATTAACCCCTAGATGCCTTTGTCCATATAAAGGTTTTTCTGGAACATCATAAGTTTGATGACTTTATGAGTCTCACTTGTGGACTTTTTTACACGAGAGCGCCCTCCGGCTTTCAGTATGAATGAAACAGATGTTACATGAAAGTGTTTTGTGCTCCATAATGCTCACATCTCCTCATTTTGGGTAAAAATGGAATAAATATTACTTCTCTTTATAGACTATATCTATATTTGAAGTAAATGAATGAGAATCAATATTTATTTCTCCAAATGTGCATGCTTTTAAACTAAAAGCCCCGAGGGATGTTGTTTAGTCAAGCGCTTTCATGACGACTGTAAAGAAGTTTTGTTGAGGCTGAGTCTCATATTTCATATTAAAGGTGGTGACTCTGTTTTTCATTTTCATAACTCCTGTCACAAATTAAGAAATTACTGTCAATATAAGAATTTTAGAGTAAAACAGCTTTCAAAAAATAAAGCTTGTGTCTTAGACCTTTTTAATGATGTATAGTTTGTCAAGTTAATTACACTCTTTTACGTTAAAACTAACAGTAACTTTGAACTCGTGTAAAGAAAAAAATGCGTCAGTGTGAGGCTTCCTCCTGCGGGTTAAGAAAATTAAAGCAAACAAAATGAAACCATACACATTTTAATGCTATAAAAGTGTGAACATTAAGAGAAATAAACAGCAGATGCTGCCTATTTCAGATTGTTCATGTTAGGAGTAATAATAAACACCACTTTAACTGATTTCTAACTTCTTTAACTTTAGCAAATGTGCATGTTTTAATGCTGGTGAATGAAAGTCATGGTGCCTTGATCTGTTGTGGTCTTCATCTTGAGCTGATGATGTAACACTGAGAGAGGAGTGGTCAGGCCCGTTGTTCACGCCCCAGTTCCTCGACTCCACCCCCATTTCAAAACAATGCCATAAAGTGAAATGCACTTCACTTGTCTGTGCAAAGTGAAAACAGCATCACTAGCTCTCGCTTGACTAAAACAAAGAATAAAAAGGAGCGTTGCAAACGAATTAGTAGGTATGGCCGTGGAAAATATGTGTTGCAAAATCATTGCTGCTAAAAATTGGTTGAAGAGATAAAATAGGACCAAAGTTCTGAAGTTTCTTTTACAGCTGTCATTGATTTTTTGCAATTAAATCTATCTTTCTTTTTGCTCTATTTTATTTATATTTTGCAATTCTTTGCAATATATATACATATATATCAAATATAAAGAATGGGTTGCTCTCAGGAGCTCAGTTAATTCAAGCGTGGCACCGTGATAGGCTGCCACCTGTGCAATAAGTCCATTCGAAATTTCTTCACTACTAAATATTCCACGGTCAACTGTTAGTGGTATTAACAAAGTGGAAGAACAACAGCAACTCAGCCACAAAGTGGTAGGCCACGTAAAATCACAGAGTGGGGTCAGCGCATGCTGAGGCGCACAGTGCGCAGAAGTCACCAACTTTCTGCAGAGTCAATAGCTACAGACCTCCAAACTTCATGTGGCCTTCAGATTAGCTCAAGAACAGTGCGTAGAGAGCTTCATGAAATGGGTTTCCATGGCTGAGGTGCATCCAAAAGCGTTGGATGCAGTGGTGTAAAGCACGCCACCACTGGACTCTAGCGCAGTGGAGACGTGTTCTCTGGAGTGACGAATCACACTTCTTTGTCTGGCAATCCGATGGACGAGTCTGGGTTTGGTGGTTGTCAGGAGAACGGTCTTTGCCCGACTGCATTGTGCTAAGTGTAAAGTTTGGTGGAGGGGCAATTATGGTGTGGGGTTGTTTTTCAGGGCTTGGGCTTGGCCCCTTAGTTCCAGTGAAAGGAACTTTTAATGCTTCAGCATAAATTGTGGACAATTTCATGCTCCCAACTTTGTGGGAACAGTTTGGGGATGGCCCCTTCCTGTTCCAACATGACTGCACACCAGTGTACAAAGCAAGGTCCATAAAGACATGGATGAGCGAGTTTGGTGTGGAGGAACTTTACTGGCCTGCACAGAGTCCTGACCTCAACCTGATAGAGCATCTTTGGGATGAATTAGAGCGGAGACTGCGAGCCAGGCCTTCTCGTCCAACATCAGTGCCTGACCTCACAAATAGATATATATCTGGACCCCCATTAACTCTCTGTATAGACAAAAGCAGTTGAAGCATTCTTCACATTATCTTTTGTGTTCTGCACAAAAATGACATAAAATGAAAATCATCTGCTGCCATGGCTGGTTCTTTAATTACTGATTGCAGCTATGTATAGAACTTTACTATTGCAACATTTTTTTTTTTTTTTTTTACTACACCATCAAATTGACAAGAAATGATAGGGATCTGAACTGATTCAATGACTCAAGCTGTATTCAAACTCAAAAGGTGTTGAAGTGTCAAGCCATGTGACACTAACAAACATCTTACAGTGAGGAAAAACTGCTGCTCTACACTATATTGGGTACAAAAGTGTTATTGTTGGCTTTGAGAAAACTTGCAGTGAGGATAGCATCTGCAGCCCTGCTGGGAACAATATCTCCAGTTCAGTCACCTCCTGCGCCAAGGTGAACACCTCTATCAGAGCAAGCCTCCTGCTCCGCTTCAGTGCAGCGGTACCTTTCACCCATGATTCCACAGAGATGCAGAGAGTGGTGGCTTAACTCATAACAGGTCAGTGATGCATGGCTGCTCAGCTGCAGCAACGCTCCGCAGAGACACCGACCAGACCAAGGTCACACGGATGTTAAGGTCATATGGAGAAACTGCTGGTCTTTCTTGAATATGACACGCTTCCTAGAAAATTTCCTGTTTGCATAGATGTAGATTAAATTATTTAAAAGCCCCGAGTTATATCAAATTATATCTATCTATCTATCGTTTCTCTGTCTGTCTTTCTATCTCTCTTTTCTGCTCTTCTCGTGGTCTTTTCTCGCCCTCAGGGATTAATTGGTGGTGAGAGTTCATAAATCTTACCATTATGAGGGAGTATCTCTTCACTCATTATTCACTCACAGACCCGGGACTGCAAGTCCCACAGCTCCTTGAAATGTTTGGAGAGACGTCTGAAACCTCCTCACCGTCAAGGTTAAATTCACTCCAACTGTCTATCTGCTGCCCCATTTTATTACTGGCAAGTTGAAGGTAATTTAACATGGGTAAATTTTCATTCATGCATGCTCATGTAAGACAGAACAGCCGACATGCCTGGATTACTGATGCATGCAGAACAGCAAACAACATAGGCTAAAGTATATAAGAGGATTAAAGGAATACTTTAATTCTGTTCAACCTCATGTTGTTCCAAACCTGTATGATATTTTCTACCATGGAACACAAAACTTGCTTTGTAAAATATTTATGCTGCTCATTTGCTTACAATGAAAGTAAATGAAGACAGATGTTAGTGATGTCTAAAAAAATCTTTAGGCTGTGTTCACACTTGTTTGGTTTAATTGAAGGGCACCTATTATACCCCCTTTCACAAGATGTAATATAAGTCTCTGGTGTCCCCAGAATGTGTCTGTGAAGTTTCAGCTCAAAATACCCCACAGATCATTTATTATAGCTTGTCAAAAACACACCGTTTTTGTGTGTGTCCCTTTAAATGCAAATGAGCTGCTGCTCCCGGCCCCCCTTTCCAGAAGAGGGCGGAGCTTTAACAGCTCGTGCTTCGGTTGCTCAACAACAACAAAGCTGGAGAATCTCACGCAGCTGAAATGAGGATTGTCAGTAACGGTGTTCAGCCTTACAATGTTCAAACCGGAGTCTGACACTGATGGAGAGACTCAGGAAGAAGTTTTAGAATGAAACTGGACGTTTCTGAATGGTTAGTAGACAAATGTGCTGGCCTTTGCAAGTAAACATAGCATTTTTAATGTCTTTCTTTAAAAACATGTGGTTATACAGTATATAAACAAGGTTTAAAACAGACGACAGACATCTCAGGCCTCATTTACAAAGCGTGCGTACGCACAGACTTGATCTTAAGAGTGTGCGTACGCTTAAATCCACGGCAATGCTCATATTTATAAAAACGGTCTTTGACGTGGAAAAGTGCTTGAAGCCACGTCAGGGTCTGAGCAGACGTACACACTTTTCTTTGTCAGATTACTGCAGGTTTTTGGAAATCTAAGCTATTCTTGCAACTCGCTAAGGATTTGGTCGATGACTGTTGATCTTTTATATGTAAATTACATTAATTAGGTGTCGTTTACAACATGGGGAACTGAAACCATTCAGCTGCACGCAAGTTCAAGGTAATTTGCGATTTATAGATTTCACATCTCAATGAATGACGCGTACGCACATCTGAGAATGATCGTAAGATCAAATTTAGGACGGTTTCTGCGCAACATTTTATAAACGAGGCCCTTCCTCTCTAAAACAACAATAGCTTTAGCCGTATTTGTTGTGGAACTGGCTAACAGGCACATCGACTAAAATGGCTGGATCACGAAGAGTTGGCACTGATCCATCCTTGAGAAGCAACTTTTTAGCAAAAGCCTGACTTGTTTTGCCCCTCGTTCACAAATCAGTCTGGAGTGAAATGATTTGCACAGATATAAACGTATAAAAGAATGTAGGTAGATTTTGGGGCTCATTACCTTCAAAATAAATAAATAAATAAAACGAATCCACTGCGTCCTCGGTGGCTCAGGTGTTGGGAGAAAATGAAGACTTTTATGTTCACTCTTACATCCAACAACAGAACACCGGGATTGCTTACGAGACGTTGTCAGTAAAGCTGCTTGAGCGCGGAGAAAATGGTGGACAGTGTACAACTATATATATATATATATATATATATTTTGTTATATCATGAAATACCCACCACCACCACCACCCCCCACACACACTTTGGATAAAAGCATGTGCTGATGAATAAATGTAAAATAGAAACCAGTGTATTTCAAAACTTTTCGCTGAGGGAAAAGTCATACCGATTTGGAACATTCGGATGGGTAAATAATGATAAACACTACATTTTTTTTTTACATTTTTGACAGAAGTATAACTTCATAAACATACGCATTAGATCTTCCTTTTGCACATCTTCATTCGAAGCCCCAGAACATTCCAAGAACAGTGTGTCTTTCCTCGAACACTATATAAACGTGGGCTTTAGCAATTCACTCTGCTGCTCTGTTGTTCTTTGAAGTGAGAGTGAAATGCTCTCCTCGCATGAGTCTCTTTATCTGAGAGCTGCTGAGCTCAGGTGGACGCTCACTTCAAAGAGCACTTCTGCTACAGGCAAATTAAAACACGCCGCACAAGCCAAAGTTCTCCAAAACACTCCGCTCTGTGTTCTGCGCGCCCGGTGAAAGACCACAAACTGACCTTCTCACAGTGTTCGACTGTCAGCAGAAAATAGACAAAGAGAGGAAAACATGGACGGATATGAAAAAACATGATGCACCAAAGGCAAAATATCAACAAAACATAAGATTTGTAAAAGTTTATTTAATTTTATTTTCTTTTTGTTTCATACAATTTTGTAAAACAGCAATGTTCACATTGTTTCTTCATTCTTTTTATAAAATAGATGTTTATGCTCCGTAAATAGGATTGATTGATCCAAAACCCAAAGTAAGTGATCAATGTAATGCATTTCATACAGATAGAAATGAGAACTTCATGGTTTTTCATGAGTTAGATATGAAGGCATGTGTGATAAACATGGTCTTCACTCTGTGTTGCTGCAAATGATACTAAGTCATTAGTTACAATTAATGTGTCACAGTGTAAATATATGATTAATCCGATTCAATAATAATTTTGCTATTATGTATTTTCCAACAACATCCTCAAAGTGCTACACACAAGATGAAATCACCTAGTTGAAAGTACAAGTGTAGTTCACCCAAAAATGAATATTTTGTCATTATTTAATAACCTTATAATGGTTTGAAAATGTCAGCTCTTTTCCATATGTCTGTCAAAATCCAAAAAGAAAAAAAAAAAGTAAATGTTTCAAAGGTAGTCCAGAGGCCAGTTGCACAAAGCTACTTGAACAAATTGAGTTTCAGAGTAGGTTTAAAGTTGACAAAACCAAACAAATCTAATGTTTGCTATAAATGTTCTGTCAACTCCAGAGTTTGTGAAATTTAAGTGACTCTTCAGTGAACATTCAATCACATGAAACATGGAGAGAGTCGGTTTGATTCACTTCTCACGAGAGTCACTTCTGTGTGGAAAATCAAAATTTAAACACAAGCAGGAAGAAACGCTGCTGCTGTTAAGAAAACAGCTGTATCAATGCTATACAAATATATTAAAGTGAATCAACTGACTTTATTTAGTTAATTTATATAGGTTCACAGCAAACTTAAAAGAAAACATGTAAGCATAGTTGTTTTATATTAATTCTAAAGCTTTTACTTATATGTAAATATTTTAAATATATCATTAATAATTAATTAAATATTTTTAATTAAAAGCTTCATATTCATTGTCAATTACTCATTTGTATGGAAGCTTGTTTCCATCATGGGATAAAAAAAAAATTAAAAAGGTAAAATGCATATTTTTATCTCGCAATTCTTACTTTTTTCTCAGAATTGCGTGATATAAAGTCACAATTGCATCTTATAAAGTCCGAATTGTGAAATATAAAGTCGCAATTGTGTGTTATAAAGTCAGAATTGCGAGATATAAAGTCACTATTCTGAGAAAAAGTCTTTTTTTTCCCCAATTTCCCAATTATCTAAGAATATATCTCACAATTCTGAAAAATAAATTCTGAATTGCGAGATATAAATTCGCAATTGCGAGACAAACTCGAAATTCTGACTTTTTTGTCGCAATTGTGAGTTTATATCTCAAAATTCTGACTTTTTTCTCCAAATTGCATGATATAAAGTCGCAATTCTGAGAAAAAGAGTCAGTATTTTTTTCCTCAGAATTAGACTTATTTCACAATTATCTGAGTATCTCACAATTTAGAGAAAAAAAGTCAGAATTGCGAGATATAAAGTCACAATTCAGACTTTTTTCTCTCAACCGCGAGTCTTCATAACTCACAATTACGACTTTATATATATATTATTTATATTATAGATGTAAACTCTGAAGTCATTTGAGTTGTTGTGTGTCGTTATTGTGCAAGAACTTTTCTTTGCGTTGTATGGGAAGAAAAACATTCTCCTTTTGTGCACCAAAAACAAGGGGTTCTGAACAAAAAGTGAATGAGTAAATAATGACAAGTTTCATTTTTGGGGAAATAAGTCTTAACATTTGATTTGACTCCTTATTCCTAATGATGTACTTTCCTTTAGGGGTCTGTTTTGTAACACTGTATTTAGTCAACTTGTTAAAAGAAACATGATATATTTGCACTGAAGAATAAGCAAGTGATTAGACGTAGATTTGACAATGTAGAAATCTCTACACAACCTATCAAGCCATTTGAACATTCTGGGAGGAATAAAGGAAAAATAAATAAGCTAAATATCCATGATGAGTGTTCATGGAAAGCGATAGAAATGACACGGAATCGGTCATCATGTTCTTCTCTGAATATTCTGTTATACGTCTTATTTATATACATCTGATATGAGTACATTATGTTGCAGAATATCTGGAGGTCTCACACACATCACTCAGTTTTACTATCAACTCCTTCCAACAATGGAACTGAATGTGCTGGAATTTGGGCCCGGGGCTTTAAATTATTGTTCTTTAGATCCATTTTAATTGTTTCTTGAGAGTATATTACAATATGCATGTATCACACTCGATACAGCATTGCACAAATTATCAAGAAGAGAAGAGCTGAGGAAAAAAATACAGGTAAAAATCATCGGTATTTAGCAAAATACAGTAATTTTCTGTTCATCTAATATATACCCTACTTTGCAAGAGAGTGTTAAAATTACACAGAATTTGAATAACACATATACAATGAGCTTTCACCAAAGAAACATCGAGTCACATGAAGTTATTCTGGTCGATACATAATTCACCATAAAAACACAAAAATGCTTTTTTTTTTTCCTCTTGTTTTTGCTTTTGTTTTCGACACTGTCCGTTAGGTTGACCTCACGGAGGCCTGTGATTGGTCGAGCTGCCGTGGGTGGGCAGCGGGTGAAGACTCTTAGCACCTACACCTCATCATGAGAACGCTTAGTAGCTTAGTAGGGTTTCCCACATGTAGACGACACATGGAAAACCGTCACGGATGTATTTCAACTACCTATGAACTGTCACTAAATGCTCGTCTGAAAATTTGCCACGTTCTGAGATGAGAGGGTCCAGTACCGTACATCTGTATTGCAGTTTTGATGTTTAACATGCTTGTATTGCAATTGACTGTAGCCATCTTTGTTGACTCTCTTTATTGGATTAAGACTCAAATATGCAAATGTGAAAGTCTTTTACCCTCTTTCCCCTGACGTCCTGATCATCTGAGATCTTAACGTCAAGTTCAGATACATAAAGAGAACAGTCCTGCAGAATGAATATGAGAAATGTTGAAATATCACCCATATTATCAATGGAATCACCTTCAGCTTCTGACGATCACATGGCCAAGATTTAGGCATGATATTATGGGGAAAAAAATTACAAATGATTATACAAAATAATAAGCAGAGTACAAGCATTACTTCAAATTAACTTTCCATTCGGCCGATTCGTAGTTCCATTAAGGCGATTCACCCACAAATGAACATTTTGTCAGCGCCCGCTAACCCTCAGGTATAATTATAATTTTCTTTCTTCTGTGAAAACCAAAATGACATTTTAGCCAGAATGTCTGAGCTACTCCTTTCTGTGCAACAAAAGCAGGTGGTGATTTATATTGACAAACACCAAAAATAACAATAAAGGCACCATAAAAGTAGTCCGTATGACTAGTACATTATATACACACACTGAGTTTTGCTGAATCTTCATGATAACTACAGTCTTTCTCTCCATCAGGGCAGAGCCAGGTTTTGACATCTAATTTTGGACTACTTTTATGATGCTTTTTATCCTTGTTTAAAGCTTGTCAGTTTAAATCACCATCAACTTTTATTGTATGAAAAAGTGCAGCTTGGACATTCTGCCTAACATCTAATTTTGTGTCTCAGGGTTTTTGGAACTATATGTGAGTGAATAGGTGAGTGGGTGATTTTCATTTTCATTTCGGATAAAGCATTTCTTTAAAGGGGACCTACAATGCCCCTTTTCACAAGATGTAAAATAAGTCTCTGGTGTCTCCAGAGTGTGTATGTGAAGTTTCAGCTCAAAATACCCCACAGATAATTTATTATAGCATGTTAAAATTGCCACTTTTTCGGTGTGACCCAAACGCACTGTTTTTTTAGTGGGTCCTTTTAAATGCAAATGAGCTGCTGCTCCCAGCCCCCTTTCCAGAAGAAGAAACTCATGCTCCGGCATACTGGCAACAACAAAACAGGACAATCTCACGCACCAAAAATGTCAGAAAGGGCGTTCATGTGCAATTTTTAACTAGGAAACTCTTGTTTACAATAATTCTGATAGCACGTGAGCAGCATCAGTTCTGGATCTGAAGTTTGAGCACAAAGTGTTGGTACTGACCCATTTTTCAGAAACAACCTTTGTGAAAATCCAGCGTTGAACGTTTGTGAAGCAGTCCGGCGTAAAATGATTGCCCCAAAAGACTTTACCTAGTTTCTTTGAGACATTTCTTTCAAAAATTAAATTTAACCACGATGTCCTCAGTGACTCAGATGGCAGGAGTCTATGGAGACTCTTATGTTCATTGGTACATCCCAAAATACAACACTTGTAATGCCTCTATGTACATTGTACAACTCCAGCTGCTATAGAGAGGATACAGAAATGGTAGACTCTGTGCTTCTCACTCAGGGGTGTGTCTATGCTAATAGGGCAGATCGTCACCGGTTGTGGGCGGGGCTTCTCCCTATGAAGACGTCATTGTAGGGGAGAAACTGAATCAGCTCATTTGAAGAGACTGCTTCTGATTTATGGGAATTATAAAAAAAAAAAAGGAGTTGCACACTGCACACTGCAGACACACATCGGTGTTTAAACACTTTATAGAAGTGAAATTTGCATAATAGGTCCCCTTTAAGCAAATATATTGAGTTTGTTTTTAGTGATGTACGCTTTTTGCTATAAACCTGACAACAACAAGAGGGGAAGATGGAATGACAGTAATAATAATAAAACACCCAGATGTTTTTTGATTTAATGTTTTGACGTAGGCCACACCATCTATGAACTCTGAACTTCAAACAAGTTGACATAGCAGATGCAGATGGCAAAAGCCAATATAATCGTAGCTGAACAGATACATGGCGAGAGATGTTCTCGCTCATGTATGTCTTAAAACGGTTTTGTTTCCTTTGTATTAGCTCTTCACCATATGGCAAGCTCTGTGTTTTGTGTTGATTCCTCTGTACGTACCGTGTGAAGTGAGTATTCTTCTGTGATTCTCAGGAATAACTCATTTAACAAACACAGCGGAGGCAAAGTGTCACTCGCTCTCTTGTCTGTAGGGGAAGCTGCGTTTCAAGTGTCTAAATCCATTTGGACGACAGATCTTTGGCAACTCTTGTGTTTATCTGTCATTACCATTAGATCTCGCTGTGTAAAAAAAAAAAAAAAAAACATCTGCTGGCAATGTGTAAAGCACAAAATAAATCAAAATGGCTGCAAGTCTTGCTCAAAACTGCCGTACAGAATTGTTACTCATTTTTCAATTTGTTTAGGTGGCTCGAATGAAATCAACCCTGTTTATTTGTGCATTTCCGTGAGCAAAGGATGCCGCTACACTCTCTGTAGCCTTTGGGAACTTGCAGTCTAAGGGTTTTCTACTATTCTAGCAGGTCACAGCGTATTAAACTAAACTGTTCCTACGGTCCGACGCATACCTGTAATGTACATCGCATTCACAGAGACGTTTGTTTTGCCACCCCCACCAAAACGCCACAGCATTTTGACGAATTCAAAGGATAAATCGTCAGAACTCTTCGAAATTAATTTGATGTGCTATAAATGATACTCTAAGAAAACTACTCCCATTCACGTCTGTTCATTTATTGCCATGCTCCAAAAAAGCCTCTTTTCCGCATTTCCACTTTGTTCCAGTGAGAAACATATATTTTCATTTGATCGGGGGGCTCCTTTGAGTCTTTTGAGTGCTGCTTGTAAACATCAGACTCGGGCGCGGATAGTTTCGCAGACGTGGTTGGCTCTCACAGGAAGGATACCGATCGGCCTCCCTCTCGCAATGGCATGGTGGGATACATTGGTTTGAGGATGTGGTCACTACCTGGTTTGCTGCTACTGCCACCGTTCTGACTGGCCATTTGGTGTCGGATGTCTCTGCGGTTGATGGTGAATGCCGTAATCATCTCGGAGCCGTAGTCCCTGCTCTCCGGCACAGCGCCGGGGACGTGCCTCAGCTGGCCGTCGCCCAGGCAAGTCATGGAAACACGGGCGTCATTGCGGTGTTGCAGCTCATGTTGTCCTTTCCTGGCAGGCGACGGTCGTTGAAGGAGTGTATGTTGATCACTGCGTCCGTCTTCACCATGGCTGGCGGCGGGCGGTGGGGCTTGTGTTTCACCCGTCTCTCGCACGTGAACGACTGTCTGATCTCTTCCATCACCGCACTGCAGAAAGACCTCTTGATGGAAAAAAAGGGACATGGTGGGGGGAGGAGAAAGAGAAAAGAGGAAGTAAGTACGTTCACGTCCGTTTTGGTGCTAACTGAGTGTTGTTTCAGCAAATTAAATATCTGCTTTTTTAGCCCTGATTTTAAAGTCTCTTCTCATCAAGCCTGCATTTTTATAAGAAATACAGTCAAAACTGGAATATTGTTTAAAATGTAATTTATTACAATTTAAAATAACTGATTTCTATGTGAATATATTTTAAAATGTAATTTATTCATGTTATGCAAAGCATCATTACTCCAGTCTTCAGTGTCACATGAACTATCAAAAATGCTGCTTAATATTTTTGTGGAAACCATTATAGATATTTTTTCCAAGATTCTTTGATAAATATAACGTTAAAATAAACAGCATTTATTTGAAATGGACATTTTAACAATGTAAAGGTCTTTATCATCTCTCTCTCTCTCTCTCTCTCTCTCTTTTTATCAGTTTGATGCATCTTTGCTGAATAAAAATATTGGTAACACTTTAGTTTAGCATCCAAAATTCGCACTATTAACTAGTTGCATGCATATTAGGATATTGGCTGTTTTTTTAGTACTTATAAAGCACATATTAATGCCTTAATGCATGACCTTATTCTACATTCTTAATCCTACCCAATACCTGAACTTATCAACTACCTTACTAACTATTAATAAGTTGTAATTAGGAGTTTATTGAGGCAAAAGTCATAGTTAATAGTTAGTTAATAGTTAGTTAATAGTGAGAACTGGACCCTGATCTACAGTCTAAAAAAGGCTGGGTTAAAAAAAAAATGGACAAACCCAGTGATTGGGTTGGGTTAAATGTTTGCCCAACCTGCTGGGTAGTTTTACTATTGTTTAAAAATGACTGTATTGCTCGCTTAAAATGAATTCAAAATAGGCTGAAAATTATCATTTATTATAATGTTTAATAAATGATAATAAATAATAAACATTTCTTAAATTACTTATTAATAAATGTTCACATTTTGATTATTACTGTTGCCTCTAGTAATTATGTGTCTGATTTTTAATTTCCAACCTGTTTTGGGTTCATTTTAAGCGAGCAATAAAGTCATTTTTAAGCAATAGTTTGGTTAAATAAAACTACCCAGCAGATTGGGCAAACATTTAACCCAGCTGCTGGGACAAAACAACCCAACCTGGGTTGTTTGTAACTCAGCATTTTTAGATTGAAAGTGTGACCAAAATATTTATTTCTTTTAGTGTTCAGTGTGTTTTCTTTTTCTTCCTTTTTGACAAGCAAAATGATGTTATAGCTTCTAAATCAATGAGACCAAAACAACCCTTAAAATAACTTCTATGTGTGGAAAAATAACACAATGTTCCAGTTCAGTAGGGAATAATTCATTTTGAGGTGGGATGTGTGATAAAAATATTCTCATTTTTTAACATGCTTTTACACTCAAATACATGATCAAAGTGGTTTAAATGTCAACCTCCAGCACTGGCATCTTATCTGTGAGATGTGTCTACATAAAAAGGAAGTGATTTGCAATTTGCTTGCTATGCTTTTTGATGTTTGATCGGTTATTCATCTCTTCACTCATTCTGTGATGTTATCAGGTGTGAATGAATACTCAGCTTTAGTCATCGTGCTGAGCGTCTTCATTTTAGCATGTCTAAAATCGTTGACTACAAGTGTAACGGTACAAGGCCGTTGCTAGGCATGCGCTAGGGCCTTCTGGGTGATTGCTAGGGCGTTTTAGCAGTTGCTGGGCTAATGTGGGAGGTTGCTAGGGTGGTGTTCTGGGAGATTTGGAAGGACAATGTGTGATGTTCAGTTTCAAGTCTGATGTCTTAACCCTGTTATCGCATTTGGGTCTGTTTTGACCCGGAGGAGGTACATACAAATTCATATGGCTGATTCTCACATCATATGTTCTTATAAATTTCAGATAAGAATATATTCAAATAAAATTTCTCATAAATACTGATAAAAATCTTTTCTTGCATCACACTTGTTTTTGCTGTAGTTATTGTAAAATTTGAATTATTTTTAATTAATAAAAGGGGGGTGAATGTAGTAATAGCATGGTAAAAACACAGTAACATTTACAAAAAAAAAAAAAAAAAAAGCACATTAAATCATTAATGAGAAGTTACTGATCAGATACAATATGGTTTTAGTTGAAAAATACTAAATTATGACTGTTTTATAAGTTTATGTTCCACCGTGTCCAAACAGACCCAGGAATGCAAAAAGTGTATACAGTACATTACAAGGGATAATTCTCACTGTTAGTGTTCAACGAACACCACTAATAGTTGTTTTTTCTCTATTAGTCAATCGCATTATAGTTTCTACATCCAGTCAGCCTCACCTGTTCACGCTCTACAGTTTTTCGCAGTTTGTAGATGAACTCTCCTATAGCCACAAACACCGACAGCACCAGACCAGATGCCAACACAATGAAGATGCCACCCAGGTTCTGGATGCCCATGGGACCCGTCTCATACCGCTCATCCTCCAGACAGCTGCTGCTGCTCCACCACTTCTCCTTGAGCATGTGAAGACGGCCATCTTCCAGGATGCCGAGGATAGCAATTGTAATTTTATCCCTGTACGGCGAGCCTGGAATAAATTCATTAATAGATGAGAATCTTCATTGCAATATCAAGTACTGGAAAAAAAACAAACAAAACAAACAAACAAAAAAAACATATATATATATATATATATATATATATTTATATATATTGCCTAAAGTTTTGGGACGCCTGCCTTTACGTGCACATGAACTTTAATGACATCCCATTCTTAATCTGTAGGGTTTAATATGGAGTTGGCCCACCCTTTGCAGCTATAACAGCTTCAACTCTTCTGGGAAGGCTTTCCACAAGGTTTAGGAGTGTGTTTATGGTAATTTTTGACCATTCTTCTAGAAGCGCATTTGTGAGGTCAGGCACTGATGTTGGACGAGAAGGCCTGGCTCGCAGTCTCCGCTCTAATTCATCCCAAAGGTGTTCTATTGGGTTGAGGTCAGGACTCTGTGCAGGCCAGTCAAGTTCCTCCACACCAAACTCGCTCATCCATGTCTTTATGGACCTTGCTTTGTACACTGGTGTGCAGTCATGTTGGAACAGGAAGGGGCCATCCCTAAACTGTTCCCACAAAGTTGGAAGCATGAAATTGTCCACAATTTATGCTGAAGCATTAAAAGTTCCTTTCACTGGAACTAAGGGGCCAAGCCCAACCCCTGAAAAACAACCCCACACCCTAATCCCCCCTCCACCAAACTTTACACTTGGCACAATGCAGTCAGGCAAGTACCATTCAACCGCCAAACCCCGACTCGTCCATCGGATTGCCAGACAGAGAAGTGTGATTCGTCACTCCAGAGAACACGTCTCCACTGCTCTAGAGTCCAGTGGCGGCGAGCTGTACACCACTGCATCCAACGCTTTGCACTGTACTTGATGTAAGGCTTGGATGCAGCTGCTTGGCCATGGAAACCCATTCAATAAAGCTCTCTACGCACTGTTCTTGAGCTAACCTGAAGGCCACATGAAGTTTGGAGGTCTGTAGCTATTGACTCTGCAGAAAGTTGGCGACTTCTGCGCTGACCCCGCTCTGTGATTTTAAGTGGCCTACCACTTCGTGGCTGAGTTGCTGTTGTTCCTAATTGCTTCCACTTTGTTAATACCACTAACAGTTGACCATGGAATATTCAGTAGTGAGGAAATTTCATGAATGGACTTATTGCACAGGTGGCAACCTATCACGGTACCACACTTCAGTTCACTGAGCTCCTGAGAGCGACCCATTCATTCACAAATGTTTGTAGAAGCAGTCTGCATGCCTAGGTGCTTAATTTTATACACCTGTGGCCATGGAAGAGATTGGAACACCAGAATTCAATGATTTGGAGGGGTGTCCCAATACTTTTGGCAATATATATATATATATATATATATATATATATATATATATATGGTTTCTGAGCAGAACATTGCCCAAAGCATCACACTGCCTACACCGGCTTGCCTTCTTCCCATAGTGCATCCTGGTGCCATGTGTTCCCCAGGTAAGTGACACACACACTCGGCCATCCACATTATGTAAAAGAAAACATGATTCATCAGACCAGGCCACCTTCTTCCATTGCTCCGTGGTCCAGTTCTGATGCTCACGTGTCCACTGTGCCCCCATACGCAACAAACTGTGATGCACTGTGTATTCTGACACCTTTCTATCAGAACCAGCATTAACTTCTAAACCTAAAAATTGTCACAATCAAAACTTCACCACAAGTTTCGGTCGTGACTGTTTCGGTAGTGACATCATTGTTTTGGTTGTGACAAAAGGGAATACATAATCATCTGTTTGGGGGAAAAACAAAATTTGGTAACACTTTAGTATAGGGAACATGTATTCACCATAAACTATGACTTATCCCTTTAATAAACTCCTAATTTATTGCTTATTAATAGTTAGTAAGATAGTTGTTAAGTTCAGGTATTGGGTAGGATTAAGAATGTAGAATAAGGTCATGCAGAATAAGGCATTAATATGATCTTTATAAGCACTAATAAATAGCCAATATTCTAGTAATATGCATGCTAATAAGCAACTAGTTAAAAGACCCTAAAATAAAGTGTTACCAAAAATGTAAGTACAGTTTTGCAAATCATTATAATTTTTGTATGTTTTATTATGCAAATCATTAGAGTTTTAGTATGCAAGTTAAAGTTCTGTAATGTGATTTGGTCACTACCAACACATTCCTGTCACTACCGAAAATGTGCAGTCATGAATAAAGTATATTGAATTATCAACTAAGATGTTATTATAGGTGTTAGGTTCAATGTATATTCAAACTAATGAATCCTTAATTTTGAAATCAGTATGATAAACGTTATGCCTTCAAAATACAACAAATCTCATAAGTTACACTTGAAATATTGTTAAAATTGTAATTATTTTTGATTTACCTATATATAAAAAAATATATATTTACAAGGTAGATGTAAACAAAATATGAATAGGTCAATGAAACCCTTCTTATTAAATTATTTATTGTATTTCTGTAGTGACAAATTTGGGGAGAGGAAAAAAATATTCCAAAACTTTCTAAAAATACAATATGAGAATTAACAGTACAATTACTAAAAATGAATACCTTTGATATTATAAAATTTGCATACATACAAAATTTGTGAAAAAAATACACATTTTTTTTAAGATGTTTCCAACAAGATTTGTGGACCATATCTTTTACGGACACCCTTTTTGAATTTGAAAATCGAATATACACCAAGAAAAAACAAAACAAACAAAAAAAACAAAAACAAAACAACAACAACAACAACTAAATAGATTGCTTTAACATTCTGACACCAACTCCACACTTCAAAGGAGAGGCATTTAAACAAAGCATCGTATACACACACGCACACACACACACACACGGTGTAACTCACTCCATTTCACGCTCAGTTTTTTAATGAATACTGTGTAAAGTTTCAGTCACACTAGGCTTTTAAATGTTACACTAGGCATGTAAAATTACTTCAGAGCCCTCAACACTGCAACCTAGGCAGCTTTTAAGTCTTATGAATTCAGCTAAGAGGTCAGTATGTGATTATTACAACCGCTTATATTGTGGCTTATCTGAATTCAGAATCAAAACAAATCCATGTTATAATGGTGGTTTTACCTTTCGGGGTGCCGATGCCGTAACCTTTACTGTCGATGATGCCGCCGACCTGCGTGAGATTGCAGTTTCTGCGGGTCACATACTCAATGGTCGTTGATTCCATAAGCAGGGCGTAGTCTGACTTTAACACTCTCTGAATCCCATCTTCAATGGACTTGACGAACGACGTGCTCTGTCTGCTGCTCATGAAAGCCCACATCTTCTCAAATGTAGACACTCTTGATTTCTGAAAGAGAGAAGCATAATTTTTTCAGTAATCTAAAGGAGCGTGTGTTTGTATTTTTTGGAAGTCATTCTGGTTTGCTGGTCAGTACAATATATACACAGTGGAGGATTATGTTGCTTCTTGCACGTTTTGCAACACTTTCAAAGTGAAATGTCCAATGAGTGGCACTAAAAAGTGTGTTCAGTTTTATCCGAAACAGATGAATGTGAATCTGGTACTTGAATCTTACGCTGGTTGTGGTATGTATTGCGGTAGTTAAGAAATAAAATGTCTGGTGTATGGCGCTAAAAGGTTCATGCTCGTTTGAATAACGACACTGTTGTCTTCTATACAGATGCTTATAGCTGAATTGAACTCATTTCATAATTGGATGAACTTTACACAGTTATTGAATTGAACTGAAATTGTCATTTTTAGAGCTGTCTCATATGTGATTGTTTGCATTCTGTTATCTTCTGCCAGTTTATATCTGTAAAGCTCTTTGAAACAATCTGTATTGTATAACATAAATAAAGGTGACTTGACTTGAAAATAACATACCACGTACACTAAACCCAACCTAAACCTAACCGATAACATTAACAACATCAAACATGAGATAAAAATACATTTGCTGAAGCAGCCATATCATTTTAGCTTTTAGTCATTTTAGTCTTTTAACAGTTTCATCGAGTGTTGTGACTCATGTTTCACGCGACTCCTCCCTTCACATCACAAGTGCACTGCTGTACCAGGTGAGCTTTCGAGCAAGTTTACTCCATTACTCCATTTGGAGCTGATTATGTGATGCAAAGGTTAAAATGTGTTGGGTTACAAATCATGCAGTCGTTATTAATCGATAATCTGCCCCGTGATCAAAATTTCTGTAAAAAGGAATACAATTTGTTGCCGTTTTACTGTCACAAGTGTTCATTTTAGCACTTTCACCTTAGTGCCCTTGATTAAGACACTCCAGGGGGACTGAATTTTTAATAAATTTACTGTGTTGCTTTGGATAAAAGTGTCTGTTAAATGCTCGCTGATCGAGCAGAAACTATTTGCCCTGTGCTTATTTTGTGCAAAACTTGCAAAACTGAAGCTGCATGCTAATTTGAATCCACAATGTAAGCAACTGCATACTGTTGTCATTTCATAAGAACCTCTGAATATCTGTTTAAACTGAAATGTTTTAATTCAAACTCCCTAAGTAACACTTCTTTTGAATACAATGACAAATTTGCCCAATTGCCATGTGACTGTGTTTTGCTATCTTCCAACTGTAACTCATACCATTAAAAGTCAAACATGCAGAAAGTATACTTTGTCCAGTCCATAGCAACATACTATACATGCACAACATCCTCAGAAAAGGACATTTTCTTCCTCCTGAGTCTTGGCTCCATTACAGCGACACTTTCCAGCTTCACACTACGGCGTGCTGGTGTTGGCGCTGTTCTCTTAACCTTGAGCACCTGTTATTGTTCCCCCCCCTTCAAACGCTATTTTCCCTGGTGTCTCTCAATATAATTGAAAGTGGCTGGGAATTGGCTTCAGCGTTGGACTGCACAAGAATGAATAAGCAACTGGAGTGATACAGCTGACACTTCCTAGATTAAACAGTCACTGTGTACACTGGATTATGGCAGTTATAATGCTGCTTGCACCACAGCTGTGCTCGTTTTACTGTACGTAACCTTGGCAAACTGAATGCTAGCCTACTACTTTTTAATACTACCAATTATATTTTTGAAAATAATATGCGAAGTTTAATGCAAATGTAAATTTGCTAAACAACAGTATGCTGCATGGTTATAAGCATGGTTATTACACGGTTATAAATGTTCCTATTTTTTTTTTTTTTTTTTTTTACAACCCAAGTTTGTGTAATGTACACTTTGGTGGTTGGTTAAATAAGAAGTGTGACAAAATGTGTCTGGTTAATTTCTTTACACAGGAAATGGACGGTCAAGTTGAGTACATTGCATTGTGGGAAATGAGGTTGCAAAAGAGGCTCTTTGGGAATAAGTCACTCTGACTCTGAAAAAAATGCATTGGTCCTGGTACATTTCACTGCACTTTTCATGTGTCGTATTCATGAGATGTTATAAGTGATATAATTTTTTTTTTCCTCCATTGCAGATGCATGTTTCATGCCCGGCGCCTTTAGAAATAGATAGTGGGTACATTTTTTCAAACTGATATTGCATTTATTGTAACAAGTTTTGCAGAAATTTCAGAGTGAAATGTCCAGTGAGTGGCCCTAAATTACGTGTTCAGTTTTATCTGAAACAGATGAACGTGAATATGGCAGTGTTTTATTATGGTTGTTGTACGTATCGGTTAATGCTCTGTTGTGTGAAAATAGGCAGCGGCTATTTACACTAAATGCAAATAGCAATAGATCCTATTTACACTGAGTATAAATTGCAACAAAAAGTATTTTTACTTTTAAAAAGTAGTAGTAAATAGTAGTTACATACATTAGTGCAAATTGTGGCAGATACTATTTGCACCTCAGTGTATTGTAATATATTATACAACAGTATGCAATAATAACATATTCAGTGTATATGATTATATTTATTGAAATCATGAATGGATGCTGCCTTATTGGGGCATTACTTGTCCCTCCCCTACACTGACCCCTAACCCTACCCAATAAACACTTTATTCACACCTAATACCCATTAGGCACTTCATTTTATTCTTAATTTCTATTTAAAATAAACGCCTCTCCGAGCAGATATGCAATGGGAAAAGAGAGAAGATCAGAAAAAGTTCTAATGCTACCCGTCTTACTCTCCACACCACTGATCCTGTTATCAGACAGGTTTCTTTTGTAATTTTGTCTGGCTTAATCAGACATTGGTGGGCAGAGTTAGTGTAAATAGCCTCTGCCAACAATTGGCGGGGTATTTGCACTTGGTGTAAATAGATACTCTGTTGAAAATAACATATCACCTACACTAAATCCTACCCTAAACCTAAATGACAGAGTGAACAAAAATCAAACGTAAAGAGATAACACATTTGCTAGCTTACTTCTACACGGGACTCGTACATCACAAACGTGCAACACTGTACCAGGTGTGCTACTGAGCAAGTTTACTACATCAGAAAAGCCATACATTTAGATGGAAAGGTCAAAATGTATTAGTTTACAAATCATGGAGTGTTTTGGGGTAATACCATAGTATAAAGTCTTTTTTGGCCATAGAAAGTATTTTATAATTGATAATTTGGCCCTGTAATCAAAGTTGTAGTGAAAAGGAATAAAGGTTTGTTGGTGTCTAGTGTTCATTTCAGCTTAAAAATCTAGTGAAATGTGTGTATAGGTATATTTTTGCAGTTTTGCAGAAATGTAGGCAAAGACATGTATACTTTCTGCAGAAATTAGAGTAGTATGCTATCCTGAACATTGGGTCTCCTTATAAAGAAATTCTGAATTAGAAGTGGAACCAATTGTGTGTGTGTGTGTGTGTGTGTAATGAAACTCAGGATAATGAAACTTTAACATCACGATTAGCACTCAGTTTAAATGGCATTTCATGGTTTTTATAAAGGAGGTCACGTAAGAAACCATAGCTAATCACGGATAATTGTTGGCTCAATTCCATGAAACATTTAAAGTGACCCAAGAAAATGAACAAGCGTGAGTGCTCTTTGATTACTCTTGATAAAATGTTAAATTAACATTTGACGTTCCAGGTCTGCTCGCTGAAATACTACAGCTGAAGTTTGAGAAAACAAGCAGAACTGAAGGTGTTCAGGCAGTGACAGATTGATATTTTAATTGCAAACACCTGTTTTTGTGATCTTCATTCTAATGCTGAAATCATAAATTCAGGAGACAAAAAATCAAAGGAACTACGTGCACTAAATGTCAAAGCAAGCATAATTCATTAGATTCATACATTGAAGTGTAAAAATAGGGTTTATAGAAATTTAAGATACCGATTTTGAACTCAAACATAAATCAAAACAAAAATGCAAATGTATGTTTTTGGAACAAGGTTACTTATAGAAATCGCTTTTGAAAATATGACAATATCAGCAGAAAACATGAAAGCAGCCTATAGTTTGAAAGAATGTATGAATATGCAATCACTGGTTTAAAGACACCTCGATTTTGTGTCACTCGGAAACCTGGTACATTTTTCTCTGCTCGGCACAGCAGCATCAGAGAGCGAAAACTCAAAGCCGTGAAAAAGTAAAACCCTGCAGGCAAAAGCTGAAACTTTGGAATAATAATAAAAAAAATCATTATGAAGGAACACTTCAAACATGGAAGAGAAGTGAGAGCACGGGAGAATTTGCTTTTACAGTGGGAATTAAGATCTAACTGGAAAAGCTTAAAAAATTCTTTTGTGAAATTGTATTGATTTTTTTCTCTCTCTCTCTCTCTCTGTGCACCACTCAAGAATAGAGAAGTTCCTCCTTTTTTGAAAAGTTAGTTGAAGCTGTCTTTCAAAAAAAATCTTCTGTTAACATTCTGCAGTCGTTCTCAACACTGGTGACAAAAGGCCATGCGTCAAGCTTCATGGAATAAACAGCGTCAAATTGATCACAAATAGTCATGATAAACTGCCATTGTGATACATCCAAATGATAGACTTGATCATTTTAGAGGGTTGTACCTTAAAGAAGGACATTGTAGCTCCATCTTTGACTACGCCGTACTCTATTTTGGTCTGTTTGGCCAGATCATCAGCTGAGTCCACGGGCGAATCCATCCTCTCGACGGTGAGGAAGGCCGCCAGGTTGGCTGTGTAGGAGGAGATGATGATGAGGGTGAAGAACCACCAGATTCCTCCGATGATTCGAGTGGAGAGAGCTTTAGGCATCAGTTCTGAACCTGAACAGAAATTAAATGAATCAGCAACTGATTACATAAAAACACATCAAGAATTTTTAGTTAACTTTATGTTGATATATGTTTAAAAGAAGGGAATATATCAGATTTTTGCTTTCACTATCTCAATGATTCTGTAGTTTGACACTTTTTAAATACATACTGTACATCTCAATTAATGAAGTTATAAAAGCTGCATATGTTTTAAAACTAAATTTTAAAACTTTAGGATCAGTAAGAACTTAAAGTTTTGGGGGGTTTTGTTCCTCAGAGAAATGATGCAATGATGCATTAAATTGATCAAAAGTAAAAATAAAATAAAGACTTTTACGTACGAATACATTTCAAATAAATGCTCTTCTTTTGAGATCTCTATTCATCCTAAAAATATATATATATCATGGTTTCCACAAAAATATGAAGCAGCACAACCGTTTTCAACATTGATAAAAATCAGAAATGTTTCTTGAGCAGCAAATCAGCATAACAGATTGATGATTAGAAACATAACGATACTTCTACAGTGTTTATTAATCTTAGTTAACGTTATCAACATTTACACAAATACAAAAGTTGTATTTGATAACATTAGTTAATGAACTAACTTGAACAATAAATAGTTATATTTGTATTAACTAATGTTATCAAAGATTAATAAATACTATAACAAATGTATTGCTCATTGTTAGTTACTTTTAGTTAATACATTAACTGCTGTAGAAGTGCAATTCATTATTAGTTCATGTTAATTAATGAGACCTTATTGTAAAATGTTACTGGATCATGTGACACTGAAGACTGGAGTAATGATGCCGAAAATTCAGCTTTGATCACATGAATAAATTACATTTTACAATATACTCACATGTAAAACAGATAGTTTAAATTGTAATAATACTTCACAATACTGCTGTTTTTCGGTGAGCAGAAGAGACTTCTTTCAAAAAAACATTTTAAAAATCTTACTGACCCCAAACTTTAGAACAGTAGTAGGTAATTATGAAATAATTGTTAGTTTCACTCAAACATCTTTGTTCACATTACTTAAAAACTCATGTAACTACTTAAACTTAATTTAACTGAGTTGTTCCTGCTAAAAATGAGTATTGTCAGCTTTACTTAGTAAGTGTTTGTTCGGTCAACTTAACATTGCTGAGTGAAACGCACAAATCAATGTTGACATAACTAACTGGGCAGTGGATCTGTAGTTCCCATAGCGTTAGGAGAGTAAATTTAGGGATTAAAGTGTTATTTTATGTGTTTTTCAGTAAAGGGAAAGATGTTATTAGTTTATGTTAGTGTTTAATGTTCAGTTATGTTGGACATTTAGAGAAGTTTCTGTAATGTTTTTGAATTTTTATGTTACCATTACGCAGAGCTGCGCACGCTTGTTTATAGGATGTAATTCCTGCTCTCAATTAAATTTTGTTCAACGAGTTATTTTTTGAGTGCATTTTTAGAGCAAATAGTTAATTTAATAAGGTAAATTAAGTCAATAAATGTGTTCCCCTTACGAAATAAACTTTTGTAAGTTTAACATAACATTATTAAGTAAACTGCACATATAAATATTATGTAACGGTGACAAATTCAAATGATTTGTATTTACTCAAAGAAATTTTGTCAGCTTTACTTGAGTGTTTTTTGTTCATACAACTAAATTGACATTTGTACAAATTACTCAGTATAGTTGCGTGGGACCACTTTTTGATATATAAACATTTTTCTATTTAAAAAATTGCTAACACTACAATAAGGTTAAACATTAGTTAATGTATTAACTAACATGAACTAACCATGAGCAACTAATCTTCGTTAACGTTAGTTAATGATAATACATTGTTTGTTCATGTTAGTTCACAGTGCATTAACTAATGTTAACAAGATTTTAATAATGTATTAGTAAATGTTGAAATTAACCTTAACAAAGATTAATAAATGCTGTATAAGTGCAGTTCGTTATTAGTTCATGTTAACTAATGTAGTTAACTAATGTTAACTAATGAACCTTATTGTAAAGTGTTACCAAAAAATCTATATACATAGGTAAAAGTTTTTATCAAAATACTGTTTAAAATGATACTACAATATACTTTTTTTTTCCCTTGGACAAACCTTATCTCTCTAAAGTATCAGTTCATTCAGCAGCTCATCTCAAATAGATAGAGACTCAGAGAGACCAACCAAACAAACACAGAGATGATGGACAAACAGAGACTTTCTTCAGGATGGGAGCCAGTCAACAGTGCAAAGCGAAGCTAGAAAACTGCAAACCCCTGAGTGTCACACACACACACACACACACACACATTGGCTAAAATACAAATACTTTTTTTGAATAAAATAATTTTGCCACAACGTACAGAATCAATTCAGCTCTTGTGGGAGAGGGTCTTTGCTTTGTTGCCTTGCTTTTTTGTGTTCCTTTATCACGTTTTAGTGTGCAGGCTATTAAAGAAATGCTGATGTCACGGCAAACAACCAGCTGACAGATTTTCCAGCATAACGCTGAAGCTAAACATCTGCTTATCGCTGTGTAAAAGTAGGGAAGGCAAAGTTGCTAAACTGTGGCCGTCTGTGGGTTATTCTCTGTGGGTTTGTTTCAGAGTGATATTAATTATGATGACCTGCTTTTCCCTGTCCTGCTATTTCTTTCAGAAGCACTGAAACACATCCACCCGGCCGAAGTTAAAGCATTTCCCAATGAGAATAATTACCTGCACTTAACATTCCCACCTTCCTCTCAAAAAGAAGAAAGTCACAGTGCGGCTCAGCGCCGGAGGCTAGTGTTCAGTATTCAGCCTGATACGTCCTTAGCCTTTTCGCTATCAGTGTGTGCGAAAGCAATAATGTTTTAAACAATAGCATGGAGAAGAAATAGAGATATGTTCAAGATTAGGCAAACTGAGCAAATTGATAAAGCACAGCAGTCATCAAATTAACATTTTTGCAGGCAGTCAGTGGTAAACAGAAACCAGATAAAATGGTCGGCTGGTTAAAGCTCGTTTAGCTGGTCAGTCGTAACACCTCTAAAACCATCCGACCAGCTTAGAAAGCTTTAACAAGGGTTTAGGACTTGCAAAAACAGACCATTTTTCATGTAATAATCTGCATTTTGCACAATGAAACATCCGGGTTTTTTAAACGGGCCATGTCTAACCTGAATAATTTTTGGACAGACATGAAAAATGTGCTTTTATGCTTTTATCAGTTCAGCTGAACCGCTGCGCGTGAGTGTGAAAGAGCTTCCTGTCTGACAGGAACTGATGTTTGAAAAATGACAACGAAGAAAAAAATTAAAACAACAACTGTCTGCTATTTTCTGACATGTGGAAACATGTATTTGTATTCATGCCAGTTGTTTAGCGTCTGGTTTTATTTGATCTCATTTTCTTTTATCAGTTGTTCCTGCTGTCTTACTTTAGATACAGTAATATAGGATTCTGTCTTTGGATTATTCTTCCCAGAGGATCATTTTATTGATCTTACTCCGTGTTTCATTAAGGTATCAACTTTGTCTCAAATGTTTCTCCTTAGAAGAATATAAAATAGACCATTGAGAGACCAGATAAACAAAAAAAAACAACAAAAAAAAACACCTTAGGCTGGTTTAAGATGTGTTAATATGGTCTTGAGTTTAATTTCATTTTCTTTTCATTTATCCCTCTAGACGGTTTAGAGCCGTACCCGCCCGCTCCCGCTGAATATCCAACGTGATCTCGTGAGAGTACGTGTGTATTTTTACATAAAGTGTGGGTGCATTTTCATACACACAAAAACGTACAACACTGACGTATTTATAGCACTAAAACGTAAAAATACTTAGGTATTAACAGCAATAAAAAACGTAAATCATGTAGGCTAACGTAAAGTGTGAATGTATATGAATTCCCATGTATTAATATTAAAATCGTGGCATTAAAAATCTGTTGTATTCAACTGTCATATCAATACATTTTTAGTCAAATTTATTGAAAGCAGTTTACTCATCTACTTAATATGAAAATAACATTTCTGTTCATGACTTGTGCTGCAAACTCGTTTCGGAGACAAGACTACAATTTGAAACCTTATGCATAAAATGTCTGTAATTGTTTAACTATTTTGTAATATTTAGGCTAGTTTGTTTGCTGTGCGACACAGAAGGCGTTTTCTCCTATGCAGCGACTGACAACCATAAGATACACCAAAGCACAGCATAAATTCACAAATCACATCCAATTTCATTTGTTTGCTGTACTCCATATCTTTAGAATCCATATGTTTGTAAGGATCAGGTCCGAATTCAGCCCTTTATCCATCAATCTTCATCTTCATTCTCAGCAGCGGCCGTCACAGTCGTTATGATTCAAACTTAAAAGTAGCGCCAACCTCGAGAAGCGTTACGACATGTTTTACGGCACTGATATCGAACGCTCATTGGTTCTCACCTGCTTCGTCACAGATTGCGACATGCCGTGTTTCAGTGGTTTGACATTTGAAATAAGTGCGCGCCTTCACGGAGAGAAACTGGATTCATATTTTCATGGATTAATAAGTTAAATTATACATTATTGTGATTACGCTTGTTTGTCTGTTATTCTTTTATTTATGACAGTACAAAGTTTTAGGAAATGGTTATGTGTAGGTTTATGGGGTAGGTGTAGGATTAGCGGCTCAAAATATCATTTTAATGTTATATTTTTACTAAAATTGTCATTTTCCTACACATTTCTGTCCATTATGTTTCATTCTTTTAACATTCTGTATGAAATGGGTATGTTTAGGTTCGGGATGGGTTTAGAATTCTTACGTTTATTTACAAAACGATAAAATGGAAATTATACATATATCTTTATGACATGAAAGATTCGTAAATATTTTACGTTTTTTCGCTGTAAAAACGTAAGTATTTTTATGTTTTAGTGCCATAATTACGTCAATATTGTACGTTTTAGCACCTTTCTAAACGTACAAAAATGTACGTTTTGTGTCTTTGAAAGTTACGTATTAATATCTACGTATCTACGTATCTACAGACTAAATTCGTTTAAGTTAACATCCAGAATAACCGACTTTAAACATGATTGCGTTTAAATAAGATGAAGTAGCCGCTAAACCAAAGCACCACATGTGATAAAAACATTGGGTATTTTTATATTAGCGTTATAAAACATTAACCGTTAAAACAAAACCACCTCAGTTTTTAAATGCAGGCTACTGCATACACACAAACGATTAACTAAAACAGTTTAACTGTTATAAGAAATAACTTAGACTTAGAAAATAGGCTAGATATACTTTAAACAAACGAAATAAATAGAATGCCTCAAAAATAATAATAATAATAAAATAAAGTAGTTAACAAACAAATGAATTTGATCACTGGGCCTTGCATTGCTTACTCCATATTACTATGAAGGAAAAGTATATTGCTGACTGACTGCGGTCCCAGACTGCGTCTTTCTTCCCAGATCCGCCCTCACACACTGAATGCCCACTCTGACGGCGCATTAGATGCGAGAATGCTCAAAATAAAACGCGAATTTTGAGAATTGTTTCCAGATGTCTGACTTGTCTTGCTTTGCTTTTGTCAAGTAAACAGCCGCTTTAATTTTCTTCTCAACTTCATGTGTTGACTCCATTTCTATTACACATCAAATCCCACCATTCCCCGCGGGTCTCCCGCAAAATTTTCTGACCGCCCACTCCCGCAGCAAAGGTAAAAGCGCCCGTTCCCGCGAGATTTGTGTTTGGGTCCCGTTGGAGCCCAAACCCAATGCAGCCCTCTACTCTGGTTCTCTTTGTGTGTCAGTCAAAAATGACAGATTTCAATATAATGAATGTACTATATTTTGGTTCGAACATGTTTTTTATTTAATATGATGTAATTTTAGGGGATTTTATGGTACTAAATTATATTTACACTGTAATTATAATCCATGTATTCACTTCCAATTTAGAGCACAGGCTTAATTTTGATCTCTTTTCAAAGAAGACACTTGGCAAATTATTGCTGAAGTGAAAATAAATAAAAAATAACTCGAAAAAGAATACAGAAATTTACATTTACGGTTATGAAAAATGCACAAAAATACTATTTTCAATTTTTAAACTTTCAATTATTTTTTCAATTATATTTCTAAAAACGTACTCAAAAAATGAGCTTTAAAGCTTTTTTTCCTCTTTGTCGCCATCTCTGTTTGAAACCTGCAATTGCAGTCATATGCAGAATTATCGTTACGTGCGTTGTGCATCGGCACGACTCCTCAGCGGATGAATCTAATGTTTGCTGTCAATCACTACACCGGTGTGGATACTGTACTTCAGAATCACATATTCTACATCTTACTTGTTCAGCTGATATTTTCCAGTGAAAATATCAGTCATACTTTCAAGTAACATTTCTGCTACTTTTGTTCTGACCAACTGAGGAAAAAAGCATTAGGCCTACAATAAATCGTGCTGCCAATGGTGATTAAATCTAACGATCACTTAGCTCAAAAAACGTGCTAATTATTATTATTGTCATAGTTTGTTCTCAAATTGTTAATGTTAACATCAGCATTGCGTGACTGTGTATTAGCGTTACCTGTAGATTTCAATATCTGTAGTCACTCCACAGTCCGAAGGCTTTCGCTTTTGACTACTAGTGAATCTCCAGTTGTTACTGATGATTGTCATTTGAACCTTTCTGGATTACAATCCGCCATCAAAATGATAAGTTTAGCTATTTCAGCTGCTGTGAGAAAAGGCTATAAATGATCCGCTACAAGCAGCATCCTCACATGATATAGCTACTTGCTGGAACTCCTTCCTTTCTGTTTACAGACGTGACGTAATGACGCAAAGACGAACTGCTGCATGCTCGAATTTCCCGCGGAAATCCACCAGGTCGCTCTTATTATAAAACATTATTACAAGCTTACCGTTGTGAATTGGGCAAAGATAATGAGATAGTTTTGAATGTATATATATATAAAAGATTTTATACCAATTTTTACTGATTAGTTTTACATTGTAACTGCTGTCTTACATTGGCTGCAATAACATTTTACTTTTTTCATCTTATTTTTAACACCATTTAACACTAGTTGAAGCTTTCAGAGTTTTTAAACTCTGCTAAAGTGTAAATCATTATCAATCATTCATGCAACTGGTTAGTAATCTGACACTCAAAGCACATCACATAGCTTTGAGAGTCAAGAGAGAACTTCTATTGGCTCCAGTCAACCAATACACGAATTGCATGGCTGCTAGTTTCAAACTGACAGGTATCGCATGCATATCAGTGGAGATTTAATGCGTAATGAAATGTGCGGCAGATTTACACTCCCCATGAACAAGGAATCACCGTGGGCACAGGAAGTGTCTTTTCTATTTGTCTCCTTACATGAGGTAAAACATTTCATTACTCCCTGGCATGCTTTATTATGCCGTTTGGTTTTAAGGGTATCATTTGCTAATGTGTGCCTGTGAGGGGTGTGAAAACAGCTTCAACCCCTGCGTGTCTTTAATAGCTTCCTCCATCTAATTCTGTGAGGTTGCGCCTCAGCACAGAGCCAAAGATAATATTTAAAATGGCATTAAGGGAAATAATATTTGAGAGAGAGAGTGCCATTCACTTTTGTGTTGTGTTCAGATAAAAACTCGGATTAGGACTTCTTATTCAAAAGTGGTTCCATTAAATGACTAAAATACTGGAACCAAATGATGTTGGTTTCTTTAACCAATCTTGAAAGTTTGCTTTCTCAATGCCTATCGAACAGCGTAAGTTCACTGCACCACTGAATCTATAGAGCCGCTGCAAGAGAATGCAAGAGTTTTAGAAACGTTGTGAACTTTCAGTCTTAATTGAACGTGATGAGAGAGAAAAACTGTATGACACAAAGTAATACAATAAAGACAATAAATAGATGCAGTCGGATTATGTTTGTTTCGAAGAAATAGTACATTTCCACTTTAAATAGAATAAACAAGTTTCCCAGTATCCAGTTTCTCAGTATTATGTTCCCCAGTATTATGTTATCCTGGTTATTTACTCTCTTAAGTACAGAAAGACATTATTTTATGTATGTGATTGCAATTAAAAATTTAGCCGTGAGCAGCAATTATCAGGGTTCAAGCACTTTAAGTCCTTTAAGCACATGCATGTTTTACATGTTTTAGCTAGCAAACCTGTAACCATCTTGATCATAGATGGAAAAGACCATTTACAGCAAATACAGGTAATTTACCATAGGAAATATATAGTTTTTAAAGCTTTTTAACAATTATCAAGGTTGAACCAAAGACTTAGGACTAGTTTGCCAAAGTTGTTTTTTAAAATAATCTCTAATTTTTAACGAAAGATTCGATGGACAGCGGTGGTCCTAGAGGCAAAGTTGCTCAGAATAAGAAGTTCTACTATGTGGCACGAATGTTGTCGGCGTGTCGACAACACACAATCCTTTATGCACGTGAAAAACACGAAGGCGCCCCTCGGTGGCCGATTTCTTTTGAAATACTCACAGGCCTCTAGGGCCATGACTCAAACAGGCCCAGCGAGTTTTGTTCCAATCGGCCTCCGTTAATCTTGTCCGACAGCTGCTCAAAATTCATTGGCCAATGGCGGCCATGTTTTTCGAGATACGTCAATGTCCTCATAGACAATCATGTGACCTCAAACAAAGACACTGCATGCCAATTTTCAAGTTGATCGGACTAACAGTGAAGTAGTTATAACCATTTTCATGTTTTTTTCCTGTTATAGCACCCCTAAGTGGCCAGTCGCCGCATCCTTTTTCACGTGACCACAGAATGAGCTCTTACATATGTGTGCTGAGTTCGGTGAAAATATCTCATTTAGTTCACAAGTTATAGCCATTTTAGAAAAAGTGGCTCCACCCACTTCAAATGATTTGGCAGTTCTTGGGGACCGTGAATCAAAATTTCAACTTTTTTTTTATAATTATTGACAATTAGACTCTGGAGAATCTTGCTGCACTGGTTTGGTTTCAATCAGGCCAAAAATCTAGGACTAGTTCGCAAAAGTAGGTTTTTCAAAAAATCCAAAATACCCGAAGGCATGCCTTTTGTCCATCTTGAGCCAGCGATTCCAACGATATAAGACACTTAAGTCTACGCCTAACAGTTTAGTAGTTATGAGCCATTTCATACTTTTGAACCTTGTAGCGCCCCCGTCAGGCCGATCAGGGCGAGCATTGGTGACGTTGTAGGCGGTGTGGGTACTACCAGCCCTCAAAGTTTTAAGTCTCTACAACATATGGTTTGATCTGCCTGATCCTTGGAAAATTTAACAATTAAAATAAGGTTTCAGAGCTACACGCTTGAACCCCTAATAAGCCTATTTGTCATCTTCTTTTTTGGTCTCAAAGCATAGATGCTATTGAACTACATGAAGCCCCAAGTCCTGGAAAATTAAAACCTGGATAATAATGTGGTTGTTGAAAAGATAAGACCAGAAAGATGATGGTAAAATACGCCTGTTATCGCACACTTACTGGCTCATGAGAGCTGAAGTTTTCGTTTGTAGTTCTGCTGGTTGCAACCAACAACAAACATACGAATGACTCCTGAGACTCGGTTGGTTCTGTTTATGAATCGGTCAACATGATTTAAAAAACTCATAATCTATTGGTTTTGACCAGTCTAAAGACTCACTCACTGAATCTGTCAAAGTGGTACTTTACTAATTTTCTGATTAATATTTTATTGATGTCCAACAGAAAATGATCTGAGAACTGTTACTGTCTTCAGTATTATCATTAGGCTCATAAACATCTGCTTTTGCTGGAGTAGATCGCTGGTCCACAACAAAAAGTGGATGTTGTCTGATTTAACTGCTCTTTTCTCCCCTGACAGGAACGGCCTACTCTCGTCTACATTCAAGGCAAAGTCATTGTGATCTCGAACAAACCTGTTAATTTTTCTTATGATTGCTATCCATAACTCTTGTTTCCAATCTGAAGCTGCATGTCAGCTATGGTGAATGAAAGAAACACTGTATTGAGACATGCAATAAAGAAGAACAACGTATAGAGAGGGGACATCCGGCCAAACGTAGATGAGATGAACCACAGAGACGCCCCACTGTGCATGTGCTACGATTGAGACACTCTTCTGTCGACTGTCATTCCAACCTCAAACTCACAATCGTGAAGGTCTCTGAAGGCAGCTGAGTGTCAGGAAACAAACGCTGCTGTTATCCCTCTAACTTGCCAGTGTGTCTGACAGATGTTTGACACCCCTCATCCCCGCCTCACTGACAAGCAAGATGACTACTTCCTCCTCCTGTCAGAAAAGTCTGAACTCTATGGTTTTGACAGGTAAAGGGTGGAAGACAGTCATATCACGCTGTTGTCAGTTTTTTGGTTTGTTTGACGTCTTAGGAAAGTGGGTTGAGTTTGCAGTAGAAGCGCCGTACCTTGCTGCATGAGGGAGCCCACGCCAAACCAAAAGCTGTTGAGAAGGGTGAAGTTGTTTTCTACCACATCGGAGCCTGGGTTACACGGATGGGCGTCATACCACTCGTACGGGCTGAACCTGTAGCAAGAACCAGAGAGAGTCACAAACATGACCTCTGAAACAGATTTAAAAGTGAAGAGTTCTGCACCACCAACAACACTAAATTGATCTGCAATAATAATGACTTCCCAAACTGCTATATTTGGGGACCATAATATCCTACACTCTAAAAAATGTTGGGTTAAATATAGACAAACCCAGCGGTTGGGTTAAATGTTTGACTAAACCTGCTGGGTAGTTTTATTTAACTCAACTATTGTTTAAAATTGACTATTTTGCTCGCTTAAAATAAACCCAAAATAGGTTGGAAATTAACACGTATTAATATGTTTGGTAACACTTCAGTATAGGGAATGTGTATTCACTATTAACTTTTCCCTCAGTTAACTCCTAATTTACTGCTTATTAATAGTTAGTAAGGTAGTTGTTAAGTTTAGGTATTGAGTAGGATTAAGAATGTAGAATAAGGTCATGCAGAATAAGGCATTAATATGTGCTTTATAAGTACTAATAAATAGCCAATATTCTAGTAATATGCATGCTAATAAGCATCTAGTTAAAAATGAGAATTGAACCCTAAAATAAAGTGTTACCGTATTCTTAATAAATGAACATTTATTAATACGTTTAATAAATAATAAACATTTATTTGATCGCTTATTAATAAATGTTCACCTTTGGATTATTACTGTTATTTCTAGACTTTAAAAATGCTGGGTTGTTTCAACCCAAATTTGGGTAAAAAAAAATGTTGAGTTATTTTTTTTAAATTCAATTTGTAACCCAGCAGTTGGGTTTGTCCATATTTAACCCAGCATTCTTATTAACCCAGCCATATAGTAATTTTAATCAATAGTTGAGTTAAATAAAACTACCCAACATTTAACCCAACTGCTGGGTTCGTCCATATTTAACCCAACTTGGATTGTTTTTAACCCAGCACTTTTCAGAGTGGAGTTTTAACCTGTTTGGCACAGACTACCCAACATTGGGTTACACTGACCCAGCGCAGAGTAGTATGTGAGGGGGTTCATCATTTGTATTGACAGTAAAAAAATGACCCAGTAGCTGAGTTACAGAAAAACTACCCAGCAATGGGATAAAATATTAAAAATAACCCAAAAATGACCTAGCAAAAACAAAACAAAAACAAAAAATACCCAGAATATACTGAAATATAAGTAACCTTGCAAGAAGCAGTACAGTACATTACAGTACAGTAGTTGCAAAGTTACTTATAGTTAGCAGAGTGTCTAAAGTGGACCATTGAAATCAAGTGTAACTGTATTTTCCTGTAAAACACTCCAATCGTCTTTTGTTTTATTTTCAACTTTCAATTTTTTTAGTGTAGAAACCTTTGAGCAAAACCCCATCGGTAACACTTTAGTATAGGGAACATGTATTCACTATTAACTATGACTTTTCCCTAAATAAACTCCTAATTTACTGCTTATTAATAGTTAGTAAGGTAGTTGTTAAGTTTAGGTATTGGGTAGGATTAAGAATGTAGAATAAGGTCATGCAGAATAAGGCATTAATATGTGCTTAATAAGTACTAATAAACAGCCAATATTCTAGTAATATGCATGCTAATAAGCAACTAGTTAAAAGACCCTAAAATAAAGTGTTACCAACCCATCTTGAAAGCCAGATTTGCATGAACAAACACCGCTTAATAAATGTAGAAATGTAGTCATTAATGTTTCATTTTGTGAGATTTGCTAATATACACTCTTATGTTACTAGCACAAAGTGTTCTTTAAAGCAGTAGGTTTAAAGAACTTTTTAAAGCAACTTTTTAAAGCAAAAGTCACTGTATAAATGACTTTTGACATCTAATTATGAACTCTTAGTATTAGAGTAGCACTTTACTTTAAACTAGACTTTACAATCGTGCCAAAGGCGTTTGTAACCCAAGGGAAATGTATTACAGATTGGCCACTTCAGGGCATTTTGTTCAAATCAAGACAAGTGTCTTACTAACTGTGACAAGAGTGAACCATCTCAGCTCTTTTCAACAGCTTGTTAAACTATAACATAATTAACTCTGGACACTCCCAGCAACTGCAGATGTCTGTAATTTCCCTTTTAGCACCTGTCCTTTAACATCTACTGTACAAGGAACGTCTCGAAGCAGATGCTTCAAAAGATGAGAGACGCAGGTATTGTCAAGGGACTTGTTAAGCAGAGCACAAGCACCGTAGCTGGAAACTCACAGAAGTACACGTTTCAGGATTACATTTGTCTGTGTGCATGTTTTCACTCATTGCCTCAGAAAAAAAGTCTGCATGTCTGCTAATACATCCATGTGTATTACTTTTTTACTGTCTTTATGTTAAAGGGTAATGTGTTGTACGTGTTTTAAAACACTCTCATATTTTTATTATACAGAGACATCAATAAAAATGCCTTTCTCAGGCTGATTTCCCTGAAGAGTGCAAAAACCGGCACTTTGAAAACATTGCTCTGTTTGTTTAAACATCCCGACCAGCTGACATAGCAACACTGGCTCGACCAATGGCGTGAGTTTGGGGTTGGGCCATCTGTTTATTTAACCAATGGCAGACAGGAAGAGTGTTTTTGGAAGCATGTTTGACATTATTTATTTATAATTCAGTCAGGATATGCTTGTGTCACAGAAAATGCACATTTCACTGAATAGAAGAAATAAGCAAGTAAATAAATAAATAAATCACATTTAAAAAACCCTTGGAAAATTAACCCTGGGAAATTGAAACCTGGATTATGTTCTGGTCACTGAAAAGATAAGACCAGAAAGATGGTAGCCTGTTATTACACACTTACTGGTGCACGAGAGCTGTTTACGTTTTCGTTTTTACATCTTGCCCATTCTTTTGAAAATTTAAACAGGGCAAGAGCAGTGTTGATATGAATGATTCCTGATTCAACTTATTTTACTCTAAAAATGCTGGGTTAAAAACAACCCAAGTTGGGTTGAATATGAACAAACCCAGTGGTTGGGTTAAATGTTTGCCCAACATGCTGGGCAGTCTTATTTAAGTCAAGTCAAGTCACCTTTACCTATATAGCGCTTTTTACAATGCAGATTGTGTCAAAGCAGCTTTACATTGATAACTGGTACATTATTTTGGCTGCACAGCAGCTCTTAAAGAAAATGGTGTCAATGCAGGTAGATCAAAGCACTGTTGAATATCAATTGTCAATTGTCAAGTGTCCCCGACTAAGCAACAGGTGACATCAGGTGGCAAACAGGTGTTAAAAAGGAGAAAAAAAAAAAAAAAAACAACTAAACTATCGTTTAAAAATTACTATATGGCTGGCTTAAAACAAACCCAAAATAGATTGGAAATTAAAAATCAGACACATAATTACTAGAGGCAACAATAATAATTAAAAGGTGAACATTTATTAATAAGCAATTTAATAAATGTTTATTGTTTAATTATTATTCACTAAACTTACTTTGGTGCTTACTACAGGTTTAGGGTTAGGGTGAGGGTTTGGTTTAGGGTTAATTGCATGTAATTATGCATAATTTCTAGTTATTACTACAGTAACTACATGGAACATGTAACAATGACACTGTAAAATAAAGTGTTACTATATTAATAACCATTATATATATATATATATATATATATATATATATATATATATATATATATATATATATATATATATATAGGCATTTTTAGTCATTATAGCAGTATACACTTTGTAAAAGTATAATTTTCATTGAAACTTTCTATAAATAACATTTCTGAGATCTCTTTTGATGCATTTTCGTCTGATGTCTTAAGTCTGAGGCTGTTCACCTGATGCCTACTTGTACGAGACCTAAGGTTCACACCGCACACGTCAGCATAGCGTAAGCAGCGCATATTTTTTTCGGCACCCATGTTAACAGATGAGAGCATTCACACCGCACACAGAGGCTGCAATCGTTTCGGCGCTGGGTCTATTTTTCCTGCGCTGCTAACGCTCAATTAAAGTGAAAGTACAACTTTGATGGACAAAAAAAATGATTTTGCACAAAAAGTGCTCTAAATGCACAAAATAAGCACATCTAGTGTGTTTTAACAAGAACTGGAGTATGTTAGGAAAGAAAATTAATATTAAAAAATATTTATAGAAGATAAAGTGACAATGCTAAATGATCATGGCCAAAATACACATGTACTGACACAAAAAGTAATTTTCCCCAAAATTTGCATTAATGATATCTACCGTGTTTTGAGCAAATTACATTAAAAATGCATGATATTTAAAATTTACAATTTATTCTATTTTTTTTTTTTTTTTTTTTACAAAATCTGTCAAAGTATTTACAGTTCTAGGAAATACAAAAACAACTTTAGATAATTTATACTGCTAGTTTAGCCTTAGAGATTTATTTATTTATTATTATTATTATTAGTAGTCGTATTCTTATAACTAGGCCTATATATTGGCAGAAGAACATCATGCTGACAGTCATAAACAACAGCACGTGGTGTCATCCTGAAGTACTTTAGATGCCGGTTATGGTCAAGACGCAGTTCAGCGACAAGATGGTGATATGCACCATATTCTCTCCTGCGTCGGTTCATGGAATGAACACAAACTCTGCGTCTTTTTTGTAGTCTTCGTAATAACAAATATAGCATGATGGCCTTCCTTTTATCATCAACACGTACTGCACGGAAAACAAAGACAGCAAAACAAAGATGCAACAAAAGTTACAATGAAATTATTATTTAAAAAAAAAACCTCTTGCTAAGTCTTTTTTATTTAAATGTATTTGAAATGGAAATAAAGCAATGCGAACTTACCCATATAGAGCACTCTGTCCAAAATCCGCTGTTCAGTTGCGCGCTGCTTACGCTTTGCTGACGCGTGTGAACCCGGGCTAAGACCTGTAACCTGGTGTGTTTTTCATGGGACCTGAAGCCTTTTAGTCTGAGGCTTGAAGCAGTTTCAACATGTACACTAAGTCTGACTTCTGTAAAGTCTCTAGTGTCTATACTCTTCAGTAATGGTCATTCTGAAAGGCCCTTCAGTGAGAGCTGCTGAAAACACTTCTGATGCTCCTACAAATAATGGCATTGCCACTCAAAAGAACCCTCCGAGAAAAAAAAAAAAAAAAAAAAAAAGACTTTCCTGTTTGGAAAGCAGTCTTTATATGACTGAGTGGATTGCAAATTGTGTGATATGAACTTTTAATAGCAGTTTGATCTGTGGCAGCTTTTATGGCAACCCGTCTTAACTCTCACAACGTTCAACTCTGCTGCTTGTCCAAGATCAAAAATAAATGTACATATAAATGTGTCTGATAAGCCAACTGCTTCCAATGAGAAACCTGTGTACACAGACTGACGTGAAGGTGATGAAATTATATATGCAAGTATATAAGTATTTCAGGGTACCTGTTACCACAACTTAAATAAATGTATGCTAAAAATTCTAATTTATTGTTTTAATTAAAACCTTTAAATTGCAAACATTATTTTGTAGAGTTCTGTTGACATAATAATGTTGATCATTACATCAACCTAATATCGTCTGTAAAATGTCTGCATTAAATGGCTTTTTTAAAACTTTTTATTAGGATGTAGTAAATTAATGAAACTGTCTCGATAACTTCGGAAATTAGGCAGTGGATTTCTAGTTTCTAGCATGTTTTGCATAGGACTGGATAAGTGTATAAATGTTAAAATTAAGCATTAATTTATTTGTTTTTAGTGAAGGGAAAGACCTGTTAGCTGTTATATTTGACATTTAAAAGACTATCTGAAAAAAGCTGAAGTTTCAGAGTAGATACATGAACGTAAACACTACATTGACTCTATAGCTACATGTAAACTTATTCTAGTAACTCGAACCCTAACCAGTCTATTAATACTCTAAAGAGAGTTAGCTGACATGTAGTTGCAAAGTTACTTATAGTTAGAATGTCTAAAGTGGACTATCAAAATAAAGTGTTACCACATTTCACTCTGTCTCACAGAAAGCTTGAGTCGCAGGAATACTTCTATAGAGCTTAGTGATAAGTAATATCTTACTTGTTCATTAAATATACATGTTAAATAAGTTGTGTTAGCATGTGCTGTGATAGCTGTTGATTTGAACTGAAATAGATTAGATTAATTGGTTCCAGTGCTACAAGTCTGGTAGTTGGAGTGACTTGATTTTTTTTTTTTTTTTTTTTGAGTAATCAACTTAAAAAAAATGTGTTATACAGTGCCTTTGGTGTCGTTATGGTGACACAGAGCGCTTGGACAAGCGACAGTATCCAAGTTGGAACGAGTTGTGTATGAATACACACACACACACAGTATCCTTGTATCTCTAACAGTAGAGCATGGCACTAGCAATGTCAAGGTCATGGGTTTGATTCATACATTGATTAAAAACTATGTATACCTTAAATCAGGGGTGCCCAATCCTGGTCCTGGAGATCTACCTACCTGCAGAGTTCAGCTCCAACCCTGATCCAACACACCTGTCTGTAATTATCAAGTTGTCCTGAAGATCTTCATTAACTGCTTAAGTTGTGTTTGATCAGAGTTGGAGCTGAACTTTGCAGGAAGGCAGATCTCTAGGAACAACATTGGGCATTAGTATCTGCAAAATGAATAAATGTAAATTTATGAATATCTATATGTAAAATGTCAACATTTTAATATCCTGCATAGTTTCCCTTAAAAGCATTTGGACGAGCTACACTTAAAGACACATGGATGTCAATAGCAGCATATCAAACCAAGAGTCATCTGCAAACAATTGATGCTACAGCTTTTGTCAGGTTCAAATAAATTTATCTAAGGCATTTTTTGCAAGATGACAAAATCGAACACGGACTATGATTTTTAAATTTTTTTAATTTCTGATGAAAAACTCATGTTGCTATGCAGTTGCATCCAACTGCACTGAGCACTTAAAGTGCATATATGCAGTTGTTAATGGCCACAAGAACCCACAAGCAAATCTCTTTGATATTCTAGTCCCTAGGAGAGGTTTGGTATCTTAGCCTTAGCAAACACCACTAATAACGCATTACTATTTGCCCTTTGATGCTTTACTAAGTGAATTCAAAGCAAACATCTCAAGGTACGATGAAGGTTATTGGTCACAGGTGCACAGGTCCACAGGAACAATGGGTTGTCGCTCACCTGGCGATGACGAAGAGCACACAGCTCACTCCCAGGTAGGCCAACAGGATGTAGACCCAGATATCAGGGGTCATGGGGTTCAGGAAAGAGAAGAAGCCAGAGTTGGTGCTGTTGGGTCTACGGTACAGGATACTGATGCCGGTGTTCAAGAAAGGTTTGGAGAAGTCAATAGCTTTCTCCCGCATAAAGGTGATTGTGAGAGGAGCCACAGCAAGGTCAGCCCTCTAGGAGACAGGGGGGGAAAAATGGATCGAATAAGTCAGTCTAGTCAATATTATTCTTTAAAATTCAACATGAAACCACACTGACAACCCGTTTTACTTCCCTAACGCGACATATTCTGTTCATTCATGTCTGGCAGAACTTGAATATCCAACATGAATTAACTGTATCATAAACAGTATCATTTTTTTTTTTTCCGTTGTTCATTTTTAACGGACGTATCTAGGCTCTGTACTGATGTTGGAGCAATTACAGGCTGTATAACTGTGTGACAAAACAGAGCAATTGTTACACATATATCATTATAATATAACTGTCTTTCTTGTGAGAAAGATAGATATGACAGCATACAAACCATCCTATCACACTCCGTAACAAGGGTGAATTCACAACCCAGAGGCTCAAAGTCAGTATTGCCAAGGTGACTCAACTGTTGAAACAAGTGGCCTAGTTTCCTTGCTGTCTGCTATTACATTCCCTCCCTCTCTATGAATGGCAAGAGCAGGGAGGCGTTCACTCGCTGATATCTGGCTGCATATTTAGAAGGTCACCATTTACATCGCCTTACCCTGCTTCCTTCTCTCCAGGGTTGGACAGGAGGTTAATGAAACCAGCTGCTTGGTGCACGCTTCGCTGCGTCCTTCCCCCTAACATGATGAAACTCGCAAAGGGGTTCAGACTCTGGTTTTACAAAATACTGCAATCCAACCACCATGAACTGAAGCATTTTCATCACAACGTGATGTCCTTTCTTTCTTCTACCACAAGACCGCTGTTACACTTTCTAGGCTTTCTGTGACATTTCATTGCTGTGACCCGTCCTGATGTTTGGACGGCGAATTGAATTGCCTTTCTTTGTGTTGTCCTGTCTTTCATGCAGCCTGGGCTTTGGTCTCTTTCTTTTGGACAGTGGTTATGAAAAGAGCCACAGTCCTGATTGACAGACCTGAATGCCTAAAAATATAGCACTGCGTGTGGCGAACCAGGAGAAAAGAAGAAAACCAAGAGAAAGCGAAACTCCAGTGTGTCTGGAGGTAGGGTACCTGCAATCTCATTAAATATTTAGATTAACAATCCACAGTTTTTTTTTGTCCTCTTGCAGTGACCATTCAAGACACGGACTCTCCTGCAGGGCAAGGAAATCCCCGCTGAAAACACTAGCATGCTGGTCACCATGATGTGTTTTGGACGATGGTGCCTAAGCCAAGCTTCTTAACTAGTTTAATCAGCAAAACATTCCTTGTCGCCAGATTCTCCAGCTAATTTGGTGGTAAAGCCTGACATATAAAATAATAGTCTGAAAATTGTAACCTTGAGACAAAATAAATGAAAAAAAAAAAAAAAAAAAGGTTTACATATGTTTTTTTTTTATATATATCATATTTGATACATCAGGCTTTTATGGCTCATATAGTATGATATAGCAGAATATTTATCTTACATGTTTTTGAGGAAAACATTCCAGGATGTTTCTCCATATAGTGGACTTCACTGGGGTTCAACGGGTTGAAGGTCCAAATGTCAGTTTCAGTGCAGCTTCAAAGAGCTCTACACGATCCCAGACGAGGAATAAGAGTCTTATCTAGAGAAACAATTGGTCATTTTCTAAAAACAATAATAATTATAAACTTTTTAACCACAAATGCTTGTCTTGCACTGCTCTGCGATGTGCCACACATTACGTAATCACGTTAGTGAGGTCACGCATGACGTAGGCGGAAGTACCGCGGTAGGTCTCATTTTCTCCTCCAACTTCAAAATTGTACGACATCGTTGTTTTACCTTTTTTTTTTTTTATGTAAAGGAATATTTTATTTTTGACTGAAGAAAGAAAGACATAAACATCTGAGTAAATTATCTGGACATTTTAATTCTGAAGTGAACTAATCCCTTAATGATCAAAGCTCTGTCCAGTAAGTGTTCATCCAGAAATATTAAAAAGTTATTCTTTATAAAAATCAGTACAGATTTTACAGCAAAAAGACGAACCATTTATTGTTATTATCGTTATCTATTTCTATTTTTCTGAATCTTTTTTTTTTTTCCTACATTTTTTTCACCTTCACAGTGTGTGAGCTTCTGGTTTTATTTTAACTTAGAAGTTTCCTAGAAGTTTTTAGGGGTTTCAATATAAGACATTCTGTATTATTTTTTTCAGTCTCTTTTTGATTTAATAAATGTACAGCTATGTTTTGTCTTGCTAAATATCAATAAAACGATTGGGACAAGACAACGGCATGAAGTAGACTGTGGGAAACAGGTTTATCAGCAGTTTTAGCCTTTTTGCCTCTAAATTATCAACATGATCAAAACTTTACTAATTTGCTATCAAATCTGATACAGTAGGCTTTATAGGGTTATAATCCAGGTTATATATGGATATAATCCAGCAGCATGGTAATTCATGCTGTTTTAGGGTAGATAAACAGTTAATATCATACAACAATGGTCTCCTTTAACAAGGAGGTTACCAAATTGTATAGCAGGACTACCGTTTTATAAAAACAAATACATTTGCCTGAGCGAGAGGGATTTTACACCGAAGCCACAGCCAGGTTTGAGACATCAGTTTTCGTTCATAGGCAATAGACACATCAATATCTTCTGTGATTATCCTTTAAGGACTTTGTCTTTGCTTGTCAGGTCGTAACGAGAATGATTTAGCTTGGCAAAGTGCTCAGGACTGTGAAATGTATTAAAAGGTCCTACATAGTCCAAGTCAAAGTTAGTACAGCGAGACAATGAGCCAGCACTGGTACATAACCTTCCGGCTTATCCAGCGGAGCAAAGATTAATTACTATAACAGGAAGAAATGACGTGCTAAGGCAGCCATTAATACTGGCATGGCTGGATGATTAATGAGATCATCAATTATAACTAAATCAAGTATAATAAGCCTGTTGCATCATTTAGCGCCTTCCCCACCCTGACCTTTAGCTCTGGAGTGGGATTTGTGGCCACTTTTAGAAAAAAGGAGAAAAATAAACTGATGTCCTACTTGACACAGCGGTCCTTATGACTTTAATTAATATCCAGTTGAGCATTTAAGAAGCGCTCTCTTTCTTTAGCATTAAAGCTATCGAATGCTTCTCTCCACCATAAAATAAACACAACATGAAATATTTAAAGCTCTTGTCTTTATATTGACATCATATATTCCAGGAGTCTCCTGGAAAGCATCTTATATCTAACTCCCGTGAGTGATCCATAATCTCCCAGAAATCTGTCAATGTCACTGCAGCAGTCATAACACTTTTTCTATTTTTGTGTAACAAGACAACACAGAAAGGTGGAACAGAAACTATAAATTGTATATCTATTATTGATTACTGTTGATACATTTATTGCTGATTATTATATAGTGATGCAGTTTTTTTTCTAATCAGTATAACATTTATGTCAATATCTTGTACAGTTTTGCTTCTCTGAATTTTTTTTTTTAGGTTTAAAAATGTTTCAACACAATATGTGTGAAATTTGTGTACTGACGTTTTCAAGAATAAATGATTTATCAGTAATTTTCATATTAAAAGAAAAAGAAAAAGTAGGAACAACTGAAACCACACATACTCTGGGTGGCCTTGTAAACGTGTTGAGTATGTTATAGAGAGCGTCTTATGTTTGCTGAGAGTAACAAAAGGCTGCAAAGGACATGTCCTTATATGGATATGGCTGGGCGTGTTTTATGTAAATGACTAACCTAGTGAATACGGCTGCTCATTTAGAATATTCCAAATTTATTAACATTAGAATGACGTAAAATGGGACCTACTATGCCCTTTTCAAAGTCTTGATTTTGATTTTGTTACCAAAACAGGTTTTCATGCTTGAATATATTTTTCCCATATTTGACACTGTTGCAGCTCCTCTCTGTCTTTCAGTAACGCTCTGGGGTGCGTTTCCCGTACAGCAATGTAACTCGTTGCTTATCTACCATAGTACAATGCATCACTGAAGAAATCAACTAGCTAGTCACGACTGTGTCCCGAAACCATATTGTCATGAATTTGCCTGTCATGTACCACCAGGGGCGGGGCGCTAGCATTAGCCGTTACGCTTTTTTGGCTAAAGGTTGCAGGCTTGTCCAGAGATCTTATTATTATAGGGAGATGAGAGGGTCTGCATCTTTTACCATTGGAGAAAGCGTAACAGCTAACTTAATCACATGCAGCCCCTCTCTCGTGTTGCCGTTCAAAACTCCTCCCTGCGTATCGCCAGGGGCGGGGCGTTAGCATTAGCCGTTAAGCTTTTTTGGCTAAAGGTTGCAGGCTTGTCCAGAGATCGTATTATTATAGGGAGATGAGAGGGTCTGCATCTCTTACCATTGGAAAAAGCGTAACGGCTAATTTAATCACATGCAGCCCCTCTCTCGTGTTGCCGTTCAAAACTCCTCCCTGTGTATCGCCAGGGGCGGGGCGGGGCGTTAGCATTAGCCGTTAAGCTTTTTTTGGCTAAAGGTTGCAGGCTTGTCCAGAGATCTTATTATTATAGGAAGATGAGAGGGTCTGCATCTCTTACCATTGGAGAAAGCGTAACAGCTAACTTAATCACATGCAGCCCCTCTCTCGTGTTGCCGTTCAAAACTCCTCCCTGCGTATCGCCTGGGGCGGGGCGTTAGCATTAGCCGTTAAGCTCTTTTTGGCTAAAGGTTGCAGGCTTGTCCAAAGATCTTATTATTATAGGGAGATGAGAGGGTCTGCATCTCTTACCATTGGAGAAAGTGTAACGGCTAACTTAATCACATGCAGCCCCTCTCTCGTGTTGCCGTTCAAAACTCCTCCCTGCATATCGCCTGGGGCGGGGCGTTAGCATTAGCCGTTAAGCTTTTTTGGCTAAAGGTTGCAGGCTTGTCCAAAGATCTTATTATTATAGGGAGATGAGAGGGTCTGCATCTCTTACCATTGGAGAAAGCGTAATGGCTAATTTAATCACATGCAGCCCCTCTCTCGTGTTGCCGTTTAAAACTCTTCCCTGCGTATCGCCAGGGGCGGGGCGTTAGCATTAGCCGTTAGGCTTTTTTTGGCTAAAGGTTGCAGGCTTGTCCAGAGATCGTATTATTATAGGGAGATGAGAAGGTCTGCATCTCTTACCATTGGAGAAAGCGTAACGGCTAATTTAATCACATGCAGCCCCTCTCTCGTGTTGCCGTTCAAAACTCCTCCCTGCGTATCGCCAGGGGCGGGGCGTTAGCATTAGCCGTTAAGCTTTTTTGGCTAAAGGTTGCAGGCTTGTCCAGAGATCTTAATATTATAGGGAGATGAGAGGGTCTGCATCTCTTACCATTGAAGAAAGCGTAACAGCTAACTTAATCACATGCAGCCCCTCTCTCGTGTTGCCGTTCAAAACTCCTCCCTGCGTATCGCCAGGGGCGGGGCGTTAGCATTAGCCGTTAAGCTTTTTTGGCTAAAGGTTGCAGGCTTGTCCAGAGATCTTAATATTATAGGGAGATGAGAGGGTCTGCATCTCTTACCATTGAAGAAAGCGTAACAGCTAACTTAATCACATGCAGCCCCTCTCTCGTGTTGCCGTTCAAAACTCCTCCCTGCGTATCGCCAGGGGCGGGGCGTTAGCATTAGCCGTTAAGCTTTTTTGGCTAAAGGTTGCAGGCTTGTCCAGAGATCTTAATATTATAGGGAGATGAGAGGGTCTGCATCTCTTACCATTGAAGAAAGCGTAACAGCTAACTTAATCACATGCAGCCCCTCTCTCGTGTTGCCGTTCAAAACTCCTCCCTGCGTATCGCCAGGGGCGGGGCGTTAGCATTAGCCGCTAAGCTTTTTTGGCTAAAGGTTGCAGGCTTGTCCAAAGATCTTATTATTATAGGGAGATGAGAGGGTCTGCATCTCTTACCATTGGAGAAAGCGTAATGGCTAATTTAATCACATGCAGCCCCTCTCTCGTGTTGCCGTTTAAAACTCTTCCCTGCGTATCGCCAGGGGCGGGGCGTTAGCATTAGCCGTTAAGCTTTTTTTGGCTAAAGGTTGCAGGCTTGTCCAGAGATCGTATTATTATAGGGAGATGAGAAGGTCTGCATCTCTTACCATTGGAGAAAGCGTAACGGCTAATTTAATCACATGCAGCCCCTCTCTCGTGTTGCCGTTCAAAACTCCTCCCTGCGTATCGCCAGGGGCGGGGCGTTAGCATTAGCCGTTAAGCTTTTTTGGCTAAAGGTTGCAGGCTTGTCCAGAGATCTTAATATTATAGGGAGATGAGAGGGTCTGCATCTCTTACCATTGAAGAAAGCGTAACAGCTAACTTAATCACATGCAGCCCCTCTCTCGTGTTGCCGTTCAAAACTCCTCCCTGCGTATCGCCAGGGGCGGGGCGTTAGCATTAGCCGTTAAGCTTTTTTGGCTAAAGGTTGCAGGCTTGTCCAGAGATCTTAATATTATAGGGAGATGAGAGGGTCTGCATCTCTTACCATTGAAGAAAGCGTAACAGCTAACTTAATCACATGCAGCCCCTCTCTCGTGTTGCCGTTCAAAACTCCTCCCTGCGTATCGCCAGGGGCGGGGCGTTAGCATTAGCCGTTAAGCTTTTTTGGCTAAAGGTTGCAGGCTTGTCCAGAGATCTTAATATTATAGGGAGATGAGAGGGTCTGCATCTCTTACCATTGGAGAAAGCGTAACAGCTAACTTAATTACATGCAGCCCCTCTCTCGTATTGCCGTTCAAAACTCCTCCCTGCGTATCGCCAGGGGCGGGGCGTTAGCATTAGCCGTTAAGCTCTTTTTGGCTAAAGGTTGCAGGCTTGTCCAAAGATCTTATTATTATAGGGAGATGAGAGGGTCTGCATCTCTTACCATTGGAGAAAGTGTAACGGCTAACTTAATCACATGCAGCCCCTCTCTCGTGTTGCCGTTCAAAACTCCTCCCTGCATATCGCCTGGGGCGGGGCGTTAGCATTAGCCGTTAAGCTTTTTTGGCTAAAGGTTGCAGGCTTGTCCAAAGATCTTATTATTATAGGGAGATGAGAGGGTCTGCATCTCTTACCATTGGAGAAAGCGTAATGGCTAATTTAATCACATGCAGCCCCTCTCTCGTGTTGCCGTTTAAAACTCTTCCCTGCGTATCGCCAGGGGCGGGGCGTTAGCATTAGCCGTTAGGCTTTTTTTGGCTAAAGGTTGCAGGCTTGTCCAGAGATCGTATTATTATAGGGAGATGAGAAGGTCTGCATCTCTTACCATTGGAGAAAGCGTAACGGCTAATTTAATCACATGCAGCCCCTCTCTCGTGTTGCCGTTCAAAACTCCTCCCTGCGTATCGCCAGGGGCGGGGCGTTAGCATTAGCCGTTAAGCTTTTTTGGCTAAAGGTTGCAGGCTTGTCCAGAGATCTTAATATTATAGGGAGATGAGAGGGTCTGCATCTCTTACCATTGAAGAAAGCGTAACAGCTAACTTAATCACATGCAGCCCCTCTCTCGTGTTGCCGTTCAAAACTCCTCCCTGCGTATCGCCAGGGGCGGGGCGTTAGCATTAGCCGTTAAGCTTTTTTGGCTAAAGGTTGCAGGCTTGTCCAGAGATCTTAATATTATAGGGAGATGAGAGGGTCTGCATCTCTTACCATTGAAGAAAGCGTAACAGCTAACTTAATCACATGCAGCCCCTCTCTCGTGTTGCCGTTCAAAACTCCTCCCTGCGTATCGCCAGGGGCGGGGCGTTAGCATTAGCCGTTAAGCTTTTTTGGCTAAAGGTTGCAGGCTTGTCCAGAGATCTTAATATTATAGGGAGATGAGAGGGTCTGCATCTCTTACCATTGAAGAAAGCGTAACAGCTAACTTAATCACATGCAGCCCCTCTCTCGTGTTGCCGTTCAAAACTCCTCCCTGCGTATCGCCAGGGGCGGGGCGTTAGCATTAGCCGCTAAGCTTTTTTGGCTAAAGGTTGCAGGCTTGTCCAAAGATCTTATTATTATAGGGAGATGAGAGGGTCTGCATCTCTTACCATTGGAGAAAGCGTAATGGCTAATTTAATCACATGCAGCCCCTCTCTCGTGTTGCCGTTTAAAACTCTTCCCTGCGTATCGCCAGGGGCGGGGCGTTAGCATTAGCCGTTAAGCTTTTTTTGGCTAAAGGTTGCAGGCTTGTCCAGAGATCGTATTATTATAGGGAGATGAGAAGGTCTGCATCTCTTACCATTGGAGAAAGCGTAACGGCTAATTTAATCACATGCAGCCCCTCTCTCGTGTTGCCGTTCAAAACTCCTCCCTGCGTATCGCCAGGGGCGGGGCGTTAGCATTAGCCGTTAAGCTTTTTTGGCTAAAGGTTGCAGGCTTGTCCAGAGATCTTAATATTATAGGGAGATGAGAGGGTCTGCATCTCTTACCATTGAAGAAAGCGTAACAGCTAACTTAATCACATGCAGCCCCTCTCTCGTGTTGCCGTTCAAAACTCCTCCCTGCGTATCGCCAGGGGCGGGGCGTTAGCATTAGCCGTTAAGCTTTTTTGGCTAAAGGTTGCAGGCTTGTCCAGAGATCTTAATATTATAGGGAGATGAGAGGGTCTGCATCTCTTACCATTGAAGAAAGCGTAACAGCTAACTTAATCACATGCAGCCCCTCTCTCGTGTTGCCGTTCAAAACTCCTCCCTGCGTATCGCCAGGGGCGGGGCGTTAGCATTAGCCGTTAAGCTTTTTTGGCTAAAGGTTGCAGGCTTGTCCAGAGATCTTAATATTATAGGGAGATGAGAGGGTCTGCATCTCTTACCATTGGAGAAAGCGTAACAGCTAACTTAATTACATGCAGCCCCTCTCTCGTGTTGCCGTTCAAAACTCCTCCCTGCGTATCGCCAGGGGCGGGGCGTTAGCATTAGCCGTTAAGCTTTTTTGGCTAAAGGTTGCAGGCTTGTCCAGAGATCTTAATATTATAGGGAGATGAGAGGGTCTGCATCTCTTACCATTGAAGAAAGCGTAACAGCTAACTTAATCACATGCAGCCCCTCTCTCGTGTTGCCGTTCAAAACTCCTCCCTGCGTATCGCCAGGGGCGGGGCGTTAGCATTAGCCGCTAAGCTTTTTTGGCTAAAGGTTGCAGGCTTGCCTTCCAGTGGCTTTGGTAATAACTTCTGGATTCTTCTGGCAGGTCAGGTGCGATGTTCAGATTCTCAGCGCCACCCCGCCGACTTGATGCATTTTGTCTAATATTTCATCTATAAAGTGCAGTAAATAATTTTATTTAATGCAAAGCAAACTACAGGGATGCGATGTCAGTAAACGAGTGTCGCATCCGTCTTTCGGATGAAGAAAACACTTGATGTCTTGCATAAAATTAAAAATTTATTCCTAAAGATACTAAATATAATTATTTTGGATATTGAAATATGTTCTCAGATCTGTGCACTGATTGTTTATGGGCAGATTATGGGAGCAGACACAGCATCTTTCGGCTATGAGTGAGACGGAGGGCGGTGGTCTGAAACTTCCGCCGCCGAACGCGAGCCCATCTCCGGCAGGAGAATCAGCATCATTGCGGTGGAAACAGGATGGGACTTTTGATTACACTTGAATTACTTCTAGATCTAAATGTATAAGTTTTACTTCTAAAATGTTTGTTAAACAATTTTAAATGTAGGCAATATTTTTAGGCATAGTAAAAACTATATAAAATAAGCTGTATTAAGAACTGTATCGAAAATAAAGCTGTCATAAAATGTGTGGAGTATTTTACAAATGTTTAGATCAGTGATTCCCAATTGGGGGTACATGTGCGTGTTCAGGGAGTACGCAAAAGATTTAGATTTTGCTTGGTTTGTTCAGGCCCGTCGCTTAGGCGTAATAGGCTTGCTAGGGGTGCAGTCTCCCCAGCTTTACCCCAACCTGGTGCGTTAATCGCTGCAAATGTGTCTATTTACAACGTGATTTTGCAGCATTGAGTATTGTAGCCAAGCACATGCATCACTGTTGAAAATAATGGCCAATCAGAATTGTTTAAGTTAGACTCAGCTCAATATCCCTCAAAACATTGAATAAGTTTTTTTTTTTAGTGCCAGTTTAATAAGTCCTACACTTACAAATCCTCTCATAAAAAGTGTGACTTTTCCTACTTTAGTGCATAAAGTGCTGAATTTTATAAGCCAATATGTGCTTATCTGCCGCCATCTACTGGTTATAGTGGTATTTTTCGGGTCTTTTTTATTTTCAATAAAAGTGTTTGTTTTCAATCAAATGTTGGATTTACTTCATCTTGAAACTTTCAGTTTTACAAATGGGGACAATCTCTAAAGGATGAATAAATAATGTTTTTTGTCATCATATTCAAAATAACATTTGAATTGCTGAAATGTCCAATTACATTGTGTTTCTTATTTAAAATTCCCCAATATCTTCAAGTCTGAATTGTAATCAATAAAACTGGTTCATTGGTAAATTAGGTAATTGTGACAACTGCATTAAAATATAAACGCCGCATTTACTTTTGTTAAGAGTCGATAAAGGGGTACTTGAGCCTTATTGATGGAGTCGTGGGGGTACTTGAGGCTAAAAAGGTTGGGAACCACTGGTTTAGATTATTTAATCTGTAAGTACTAAGTAAGCTATTTCATAGAAAAATAAAAAATAAAAAAATAAAATCAACCCTTTGCTGGGTAAATAATCAACCCAATTTGCTGAGTAAAATTAACCCAACCTGTGTTCTGTCCTATGTATGAACTGGAAATAAATTAACTGGAATAAATACTGAATGTTGCGATCCCATTGGACTTATGATAGCTACCTGAATCGTAACAAAGCACTGTTCGCCAGAGGAGAACTGGCCCCCTGGCTAAGCCTGGTTTCTCCCAATGTTTTTTTTTCTCCATTTTAACACCTATTTGCCCCCTGATGTCACCTGTTGGAGTTATTTTTTATCGGATTATCTGCAGCGCCCACGGATATAACTGCGATCCGTCAGTGAATCAGATCACCTTATGCAAATACCCTAGCACAGACGCTAGCCAATTGTGTTCATGCAACACTGGAAAGTAATGTGACCGGCTATGACTATGACGGTCGCGTCAGCACCAAGTTTCAGACACACCCTCCATCAGGTGTTGACACCGATGCCCTGTGTGAATGCACTGTTACAGTTCCTCCTGAACCAAAACAACAAGCTTATGCTGCGTTCACGCCATAACTACCATAATTAAGAGATGGCAACCTGTGACATTATACTCTGAGTGGTTCGTGACTCGAATTTATGCATTTATGCAGTCAGATGCTACAGGTCAGAGCTCTTTAAGTTGTTTATGTTCATTATTGTTGTAATGTTGTGTGCTTTGAGACATGAGGTAGTTTATCGCAGTCTCTCTTAATGCTTTTTCTCCCTGCTGCGTGCGTTCATGTGTTTTGGAGGAGGCGTGGCTTTGGAGACGGTGGGGATCTTTCAAAGCTAGCTCGCTGTTGCTAGCCCCTCCGAAAATGACCTACCCTACCTTTAAGCCTGGTGATGAAAGTTATTGTATGCGAGAATAAAATAATATATTTGAATGCTTTTTAAGTATTTTAAATACAAAATACTTTCTCTCAAAGTATTTAATTTGATTTTTTCTTTGTTAAGGAAAATACAAATTACAAAATACTCAAAAGTAATTAAATATGTATTTTAAATACATTTAATTAAAATACTGCCCTGCCCTGAATGTAAGTGTGTGAGAGTGCCAGAATGAATTATGGCCTCATAGTTTACTTAAAAAAAGTAAAAAATAAAACTAAGCTCCTCGTTTAGAAAATGTAATTGTTTTAAGTTGCATCAATGATTTAGAAGACTTTAACTGCAGTGTACTCAATCTTTATAAGTTAGTAGTACTTTTTGGGTTTACAGTGTTTACTAGAGCATGACCACATGCACACTCTTCAAAAATGGTGCTTTAAATCTCTTGACAATCTAAAAGACGTAAATGACATTTGTGAAAATGAAAGCTATAGATTGCACTGAATGTCAGCTTGCTTATTTTGCTCAAGATAACGATTTATTAAGTCCACATGTCATACAAAGACTATGCTTCTAACCACATGTCAAGAGATGTAGTTCCAACCAAGTCTGCGATGCTGTTTGTGAATGTTTGTTGGAACTGTGGTTTCAGGGAACACTAGGGTTGGGAACCGAGAACCGGATAGTGGATAGTGTTTTTTTTAAAAGAACCGGAACCGTGCAAGATTTCTAAGTTTCAGTTCTGAAACCGGTTCTGGTATGATGGGTGGGCAAAGTGCGGGGAGCATATTTAATAGAGACATCTCACCTCATGAATATTATAACAATGAATGCACTGAAAAGGCCTCGTGCTACTCACATACGTCAGATATCAATGCCAGAGAGAGAGAAAGGCGCCCAAAGCTGCACGATTAGTCTTTAAAAGATCACATTCTCGATTTCATCACCCGCATGATCTAATTCCTAAATGACAACAATTTGCCCGTGTATATTAAACCTTTGACGAAAACAAAATCGCGACATTCAAATCTGCGTTCGCGCTACCGCTGATATAGAGCAGTTATTATGTTTAGATATAAACAGCTTCATAAACAATCTTTTCAAACTGTATCATTATTTATAGTATACAAAAGTTTATTATTCAGATAGAAACGCTGATGGTACTGATCAAAAAAGAAAATAAATCACCTTCTGAAATGAACTGGACTTCAAATAACGACTGTATCGATTGCATTGTTACGCCACTAGGTGGCAACAAATTACTGTTAAAAATGTATCTATCACTGAATCGTTCTTTCAGAAACAAGTGAAGTCTTTATGAATCTTACAAAAATATTCTGTTTCACCTGTCTGGATCTTACATGTGTATTCAAGAATTTTATTTGTGTTGAATTTTCAGGTAACACTTCACAAAAAGTTTCATTTGTTATGAATTAACCATGAGCAATACAATTGTTACTGTATTTGTTAATCTTTGTTAAAGTTAGTTAATAAAAATACAGCTGTTCATATTGTTCATGTTAGTTTACGGTGCATTAACTAATGTTAACAAATACAACTCTTGATTTTAATAATGTATTAGGAAATGTTTAATAAATGCTGTAGAAATGCAGTTCATTATTAGTTCATGTTAATGTAGTTAACTAATGAACCTTATTGTAAAGTGTTAGCGAATTTGTTGAGATTAGCAGTCTGTTAAATTCATTTTACAAGAATAATAAACACAAAAAGGACAATTTGAGTTGAGTATTATGCATTTCCTCCCCCTTACTACTATTTTTTTATTGGTTGTTTAATTATTTTAATGGAACCTGAATCGGAATCGGAACCAGAAACTGAAAAAATTTCTTACGATTCCCAATTCTAGGGAACACAGACTCGTTGAACTATGCAGATAACATCAGAACTGCGACCAAAGTTGGCTAACAATGCAAAACACACCCATGTTTAGTTCCTGTCTCTATGAAGCCCCTCCTTCTAAAAAGCACAATGTGCTCTGATTGGTTGGCTCGAGCAGTGTGATGTGATTGGTCTAACGCATATTGCGTGCTTGAGAAATGTCCCGCCCCTTACCATAACCACCAGTTTCAACACATTACTAACTAACACAACCAGGCCACGCCCCTTTCTGCATATGAATTATTTAAATGAGGAATATTGTGAAGAAAACTCAAGACTACAATGGAGGCGTTTCAGGGAGTTCAGAAACACTGACAATGATATAGAGAGTAACTCCCGCTGGAACATGAAAAAAAAAAAAGCATAATTTGACCCCTTTAAGAACTAAATCATGTGTTTATGAACATGTTTTGATGAGATGTTCTCCTGTGCTTCAAATACTCCATGTAATTATTAGTGAATGTGACCCAATGATTATTGGCAGTGGGATGCCTCTCACTGACATTTTCCAAAGTCTTGTTTTTTGTTTTTATTTCTCCCTCATTTCTGTTTATCCTTCATTTCACGGTGCTTGTTGACCTACAAAGACGAATGAAGACGTCTGACTTATTTTGATAAACCTACAAGAGCACCATGCCGTTAAATAGATGTACTAGGGCAAAGGCGTTTGGTAATTCAGTTATGAAACTATGATTTATGTGAACATGCAGGGTGACAGTTAATATGTATCACCCTATGATTTAATGGCACTTTATCAGCCGAAAACAACCCCGTACTAATACGTTGTTGCTTGTTGTCTTCTTTAAATCTACGAGCCCTCGATGGATGACCCTACACGCGCATGTCGCGGGCAGCAATAACACACACTCATCGTGTAAAGAACAATAGCGAAGTAATGAAAATTCTGTAAGAGCTAATAAAAATACTGATGAAAATAAATTGAGCTGATAAATAACTTTGACAAGAGCCATTAATAACAGCCTCTCAGTTCCTCGCGCGCTCACAACAAGGGCTCTTGAGCAACCGACTTCTTGTCTATAACTGAACATAGTCCATGTTTCATGCAGCTTATTTTGACGTACGGATGGCGAGGCAATCAGAAAAGCCATTCTAAGTTCATGGAAATAACTTTGGAAATCTCATTCCATTAAAAAAAATTTCCTTCTGCGCTCAAGTCTTAAATTGTTTTCATGAAAGGCTCAAACTGCAACATTTGCTGAGAATCGGTTGAGAAATCACCGAGTCCATAAATCCTTCTTCAGAGATAAGGCTTTGAGTTTACTCACATGAAAACACTCTATCTAGCTCAGCCTCATGTGGCAGGCCGAGGTCAGGTCCCAGAGCTTGTTTCTTAGTTTGCTTTTCAGGTCTGCTGATTCCAGATCAGCTTATCTATATAGACAGCAGCAAGAAGGGCACTCAGCCGCAAAATGAGTGCTCCTAAAAATACACACCGCACCTTCGATACCGTGCAGGCCATCTGATAAGGCTCAAGTATACTACACACCCAAATCCGTCGCATTGAGCCCGAGGCTTAACACATTCGACGAGAAACTAAAACTGGTCGAATTCTTCTGAGGGATATTTTAAGGAAAAGCTATCATTAAAAAGATCACACGCAGGTAAAGCTGAGAGTTGGAGTTTGGTTGTGATAACTATTATAAGTGAGCTTGTTTATTATTTTTGACATGTTCATAAGCGACCACCAAGACCATTTGTATTCACCTTTTTAGAGTATAACCTGCCATCAGTAAATGAAGATCTAGCAGCCCTTGTGCGAAAACAAATTCGGCGTGTCTGGTATTACCTCTGATTGTGGGATGAGATGGCAAACAGTTTACACCTGTATTTAGTGCTGTCCTCTAAAATTATATTGTACTGTTTTCTCTAGTTTACACTAGAGAAAATGCTGGGTTAAAAACAATGGACAAACCCAGCGATTGGGTTGTTTTGACCAACATGCTGGTCAACTATTGTTTAAAAATGACTATATGGCTGGCTTAAAATGAGCCCAAAAGGTTGGAAATTAAAAATCAGATACATAGTTACTAGAGGCAACAGTAATAATCAAAAGGTAAACCTTTATTAATAATCAATTTAATAAATGTGTATTGTTTAATTATTATTCATTAAGCTTATTAATACATGTTCATTTATTAAACATATTAATAAATGTGAATGTGACTTTGGGTTCATTTTAAGCGAGCAGTACAGTCATTTTTAAACAAAAGTTGAGTTAAATAAAACTACCCAGCAGGTTGAGCAAACATTTAACCCAACCGCTGGGTTAAAACAACCCAATCACTGGGTTTGTCCATTTTCAACCCAACGTGGGTTGTTTTTAGCATTTTTTAGACTGCAGATTCTGTCTGATTATTCTGGAAGACTGGGTTACAGTTTGCTTCACACAGATACATTTAGGGGAAAATGATAATAATAATAATAATAATTACTATTATTCTTTCAACTACAGATTCATTGCTAACACCTCAAAATAAGGTCACTTTAGTTAACGTTACTTAATGCATTAGCTAATATTAACTAACAATACGCAATACATTTGTTGCAGTTACATTTGTTACAGGTCCATAATATTAACATTTTTTTTTTTATTTTAATTATGCATCACTAAATGTTGGAATTAACATTATGTAAGATTAATAAATGCGGTAACACTTTGTAATAAGGGTTCATAAGTCAGCATTAGTTAACTACATTGAACTAAGAATGAACTGCACTTTTACAGCATTTATTAGTCTTAGTTCATTATAATTTCATCATTTACTATTAAATTATTAGAATCAAATTTTGTATTTGATAACATTAGTCAATGCGTTGTGAACTAACATGAACAAACACTGAACAGTTGGATTTTTATTAACTAACATTAACAAAGATTAACAAATACAGTAATACATTAACTGATGAACCTTATTGTAAAGTGGTTTACACTTTATTTTAAGGTGTCTGTGTTACAGTGTAACTATTACATTTAAGTACTGAGTAATAATAATTAACTACATGTACGTACTATAGGGTTAGGGTAAGGATGAGGGTTTGGTTTAGGGTTAAATGCATGTAATTATGCATAATTTACAGTTATTACTACAATAACAATGACACTGTAAAATAAATTGTTACCATAAATGCTTTATAAGTATTTTTTTTTCAATTTTAGTTCATGTTATCTAATGTAGTTAACTAATATTAACAAATAGAACGTCACTCTAAGTGTTACTGATGTATTTAAATGGACACTTAAAAAAAAAAATTATTAAACATCCTTTCAAATCAGTAGCTTGTGCTCATGTAGAATTTAACACTAGCTTTTGAAAACCATCACAATGTCATCACACCCAGTTATCACCACAGCACAGTTAACACTATGTCAGCACTAGTATGCAAAACTGTTCACACACTAGTCAGAACCTCACAATGTATAAAAATACATCAGACGGGTCCACTGGCTTCCAAAAAGGGAATACCACCACACTGAACTCACGATACGTTATTATTGCGATACTTCAAGACATATGGTAAAAGGTTAAACAAAATTAACGGCTGATTAAAAAGCTAAATTTGGTATTACATTGGGGGTGGAAATGAACAGGCTTGGACTTGGTGCTGGTAACCCAATGCACAGGACAATGTTGATACCAGAGTAAAAATATTGATGATTCTGAAGCTGTAAATGCAGACAAATAGGAATATGTTTGCACTCACTGACTAGATATATTTAAAATAATGTAGGCCACTTTTTTTTTTTTTACAGGTAACACAATACATTTGGCATTATCAGGACCCACAAGTATCCCCCCCACTGCTCCGCTCCGCTCTACACTCATTAGGTTACTCTGTCTGACCATGTCAGTGCGTCGGCAGCTCTCCTCTCAAATTATGCGGGGGAGAACAGACGTTATTGCTGCTAGGGAGTAAAGGGTTCGAGGCTACAGTCCTGGAAGCACAGGCCCATCTACAACCCTGTTTGGACTGAATAATTGCCTCATGCATACGACACTGGCTCAATAAGATGTCCCAAGAATCCCTGCAGTGTGCTTTCATTTTGATACTTCAAAAAGTTTCACAGTAAGGTTAATAGACTAACTACAATTTAAACGTTTGGGGTCTGTAGGATCCTTTAAATCTCTTAGGCTCACCAAGGTTGCATTTATTTGATTAAAATACAGTCATATTGAAATATTATGATTTTTTTTTTTTTATATGAAATATTATTACAATTTAACTGTTAGGTGAATTTATTTTAAAATGCAATTTGTTTCTGTGATCAAATCTGAATTTTCAGCATTATTACACCAGTCTTCGGTGTCACATGATCCTTCAGAAATCATTCTAATATGATGATTTGGTGTAATATTTGTTTCTTTCATGAACAGAAAGTTCAAAAGAACAACATTTATTCGAAAGGTTTTTTTGTAACAATTTGAAAGTATCTTAAATTGAATTTTTTTTGGATAAATTTAATGTATCCTGACTTTTTTTTTTTTTTTTTTTTTTTTCAAAAAGAAGAAAAAGAAAACAGTAGTGTATGTCATTAGTATATCCATGGATTATATGGTGAAAAACTGTATTTTCTCAGTCACTCTAATCGTGTAACATGGTGGTTAGATATGTTGCACTGACATTTGAAAACATTATTGAAACATTTATGCATACAAGTCAAAACCTGCAACCCACTGACTTCCTTTGCAGTGGTTTAAGCCTGAATTAGCCACAACCCTTCATAATTTGCACCTTGCAGTATCTCAAATTTCAAACAGTAATGATAGTTATTTCATGTGTTTTCATATGAATGACATTTCATTAAATCTGATAAGACAGCTTTGTACATCTTATACTTTTTCACCTCCGGTCATACACACACACACACACACACACACACACCCCATCTCCATTTTTGACTCTTCCAGCCATAATCCCTTTGTTCCCCTCAAGGTGACTGCAATCGGGCCGGATCTGGCCAAAGCACAAGGAAGATTAAGTGCCGCTGCAGTATGTCACCTCTCCCAACCCTTCCAGCACCTCGCCATTGACTCCCACCATATGACTTCCTCCACTAAATGCCACTTAAGCTATTACAGCTCTCCAGCCCCGGGCTTCTGGTGACCTCAGAGGGTGAGGACAGTGAAAGGGCGATGGGATGAGAAGCCAGCACAGCAGCACCCGTTCCTGTGACAGGCCTTACACCCCCAGCCTGACAGCACTGAGGCTGGAGAGAATGAGCTCGGGGTACATTGGGGGGAATCAGCTTTCAGCATTGTGTACTTCTGCTGACTTGGTAGAGGCGTTTAAACGTGTATTCGCTGTGGCAGCACTTGCCGCTGTCTTTGCGGTGTGTCAATGTGATCCAGGTGTGTTTTGTCACCTTTGCAGCACGCGTTTTGTGAGCGGAAGCAGTACTGGAGCGAGCGGCGTGTTTAGTTAATTGCGTTATTGTGTCATCTTGTCATTTTTTTAGACATCAGAAAACAAGCAGAAAAGCTTTATCAAAGTGAAAGGTATAATTAGTGATGCAGGTACTGGTAAATCTGAATCAGCAGAAACAGCATTTGTTATTTAACCGCTATGATGCTGAATACTTACGTGTTCCATGAGTTCCTTTATCATCCCATTCCACTGGCCTTTATCATCTTGAAACCCATACTTTCCATCCTGCACAAGGTGGATCTCGTAGGAAAACCCCAGAATGCTGGCCAACTCCTTAAGCAGGTCAATACAGAAGCCCTCAAAGCGGTCATTGCCGACGAGTGCCTTGTCAGACTTCTTAAGCATGACATATGGCTCCTCCTGTACAAACACAAAATATCAAATGAGAAGCAGCTTCAGATGAGTATAGATTCCTCATTCTGTTCACTACCCACACATACACACAAGTACAATCGAGTACAAGACAGCTGGCTCTGTAGGTAAAATGAAACTTTTTTTTACATTATTCATACAACAAAATGTAATGTTTCTATGTAGTTCACGTTAAAACTGCAGTGAGAAATTTGCGTCACTAGTGGCATCAAATGAAACTGCAATTTGTTTGTCTGAATGGCCTGAGATAGCAACATTGACTCACCAAATGATGGTGATGTGGGGCTGGACTGGCTCAAACCAGTTTAAAAACAGTCATTATTTTTGCAAATCTATGTGGCACCCCAAGTGGCATAGAAATTACAGTGTAAAGTAGCTTTATGATCTTACACCCTCAGAAAAAGTACAAAAGCTATCACTGGGGCGGCACCCTTTCAAAAGGTACTAACATGTACACATTAGATACTGATATGCACCCTTTATGGGTAAATAAGTTACAAAGATGTAGCTTTTGAGAGGGCCTTCACTCCGTCATTGTTTTATCTGACAGTGTATTAAATGTCATTATGCATTTCAAATAAGTCTTCTGCATTTTAAGTCATGATTTGTTGGGAAACATCAATAACAATACATTTTTTCATGCATTCCCATGTTTCAACCATCCCTCCTTATTTTTCAAAAACCGAGACATTATTTTACTCCGATGGTCCCTGACAATCTGTGTATCTCATTATTCTGTCCTGCCTTCTGCATTCCCTTACAATGAAGAAAGCTGTGCTACACTTGAAAGACCCCAAGATGTTCCTGGGATTGGCTCATGCAGGAGAGCTGGCATAAGGTACTCGAATGCTGGCTAGAGAGCGGGAGAAAGAGAAAGCACAGCCACAACCCTAGAGACATCGGTCCTGAGGGGCTCTCAAAACTGAAGCGCTGTCCTGTTCTGCTGAGCCACAGTGATAAGCCCATTCTACCCTGGGATGTTTACGAATAAAACATGTTGGCTGGAGATGTGATATACATAGAACACCTTCCATCACCCAGACTTTCCAAATATGTACATCCCAAGTCCACAATATAAGGCTTGGTTGGAAGGAGAGCGGTAACATTGGCCAAACCAGCTGCCATCACCTTACCACCACCACCACACAACACTAGAACCACTCCCATCATCTCTATCCATGGACATCTTAGCTAAATCCTGGCTGTAATAATCCCAATTGCAAAAGGCTCCAGAAGTAGCTTGTCAATGCACAAACTGTACTCGATCTGGCTGTCTCCTTGCTGTTTGGCCTGGACCAGATTCTGCAACATCTGCAATGATGTTAAGTGCAATACCTCACTGCAGAGATCACTACCTAGTCCTCTTATACCACACATGATTGAGATGTCCTTCAAGAGAATTGGAAAGGCATCTGATGGGGCTGCTGCCAAAACCGTCCAGAATATATCTTTTAAATCGCAAATTATACCACCTAATCTACAGATGTGTTCCTATTACAACACAGAAATACTGTTATTATGGAACCATGTAACTATCCCAGCTTGTGCAGGTTGCTGTACTTCAGTTTCCTGTCCACAAGCAGATGGTTTAGTGGAACAGTTTAATCAGACATAAAAACTCAAGCAAGTGAGAGCAACTGGGATTCTTCTGTAAAATTCTTTATATACTGTACCTTGACATCTAAGAGTTCCCTAAGCCGACACAGGGCTTTATATCTATTGAATTACTCTTTGGACACCAGCATTGCAACTTTCAAGACATTCCCAAGGAGCGATGGGACAAACAGCCTTTGCCATTTTATATGCAGACAAGACAGAGCAGAATGACAGAGTAATGTTGCTGATTATTACACGGCTCTGTGGAATACTTGATTCTGATAGGTCAGTCGCGCCATCCATTAGTTATTCCCCGATAACAACCGCTAAGAACAGATAACACAGGCTCATCCAGGTTACTGAAGTCTGCAGCGCTATACGCTTGCTAGGAACGTTTTTTTTATTCATGGAAGTTTTGTGTTTGGTGAGCTAATAAAATATTAAAAACTCAGTCAAATCAATATTTTGTACAGTTATTTAATTATGTCATCCGGTATCAAGGACTCACTCTCTCGTTTCATACAAACACAGCTGCTGCCATTTTGCAGATATTGTTTTGTTCACTGTAATGGATTAACAAATAACAAATTTCATCTCAGATCACTTCAGTATAGGGAACACATATTTACTATTAACTACGACTTTTCCCTCAATAAACTCCTAATTTACTGCTTATTAATAGTTAGTAAGGTAGTTGTTAAGTTCAGGTATTGGGTAGGATTAAGAAGATAGAATACGGTCATGCAGAAAAAGGCATTAATAGGTGCTTAATAAGTACTAATAAGCAGCCAATATCCTAGTAATATGCATTTAGCAACTAGTTAAAAGACCTTAAAATAAAGTGTTACCAAATATTTAGACTCAGATGAATATTTCATGTCTAATTATATACTAGACACTTCGCATCGGGGTCCTCATCATCCTGTCGGGGTTTATTCTGTGATAACAACTGTCTGGGTGTACATTATCCCTTACTTAATATATGCTAAATATTGAGCGTGGCAAGCAGCTGTCATCATCAAACTGTTTATTTTTGGCTTCTTGGTATTGTCCATAGACATTTTCTGAAGGTTGGGACCCATGACCCACTGGATCTACCAATCAAGCTGGGGCTCAAAGTGGAAAAAGAGGAACCAGTAATGTTCTGAGATGACATTCATTTGGACACACAGCTTTGTGTTTTAGTACATAATATTTGTGAGGTCTTCAAACTCAAGTGATATGTCACATCACACATTTCATTCTGTATTGAGAATGGCTTCTGATTACTGTTGAGGGGTTACTGAGAGGAGGAAATTCAATGGATTAGTCCTTGAAGAATCAGATACCTTGACCTGTGATGTTTTCTGTAATGGATACAGATAAAGATGTTTTAATGAAGCATTATGTCAGCATCAGTAGTTATACAGTTATTTCAGGATTGCTCTATTTATTGCTTGCAGTGCTTCTGATCAAACTCACTCAAGGTGACCTTCACTATCTGTGTCTCATCAAACATACTGACACCTTTCTAGCCCTGACATCATTTTCCATTTTAGCCAGGAAAAACAGAACAAAATGACAGACTGGATAGAAAACACAAAGTATTCAGCTGGCAGCAGAAAAGAGGACTAAAACTCCTCCACTCCTTGGATTGAATTTGAGAATCGAAATTAATTGCAATTCTCTGCCCTGTCCAGACTCCTTAAAAATAAAAGATGCTTTAAAGTGCTGTGAACAATCTTTCAAGTGGGATCTGTCAAGATCTGGGATCTGTGCATCTTGAAAAGACATGGGCTTTCCACAATTGCAAAATATACAATATATTTGGGACCAGAGCTAGTTTTCCCAAGTACTATTTCAGCACTCTCAGGATTATTTTAAGTCGGTTACATAAATAGTCTAATTACACAAATTTGTGCAATAGTTTTGTATATTGGTTTCCAACACCTTCAAACTTTGCAGTAAATTAGGAGTTTATAGAGGGAAAAGTCATAGTTAATTTATAATTTATGTGTTCCCTTTAATAAAGTGTTAGCAAAAATGGTCATACTAGTTTAGGGTCCAATTCTCACTATTAACTATGACTTTTGCCTCAATATACCCCTAATTACTGCTTATTAATAGTTAGTAAGTTAGTTGTTAGGTTTAGGTATTAGGTAGGATTAAGAATGTAGAATAAGGTCATGCAGAATAAGGCATTAATATGTGCTTAATAAGTACTAATAAACAGCCAATAACCCAGTAATATGCATACTAATAAGCAACTAGTTAATAGTGTATTTATCCCATACATGTACCGTTACACCCCTAAAATATATATATATATATATATATATATATATATATATATATATATATATGAAAGTGAACACTGAACACACTAAAACTACAGATGAAGATATAATAATATAAACTAAAACTGAACTTTGTTCTCGGGACAATAATATTCAGACAAAACATCAGGTTGTCACACATGACAATACAAGTTAATATGAAACATTATATGACATTTTACGATTGACTTTTTAGGTGTTAGCGTGCTTTAAACGAACCTGTCCAATTATCTTGATCAAAAAGTTGGTAACACTTTATTTTAAGGTCTTGTATCTAGTTGCTTATTAGCATGCATATTAATAGAATATTGGCTATTTATTAGTACTTATTAAGCACATATTAAAGCCTTATTCTGCATGACCTTATTCTACATTCTTGTCTACCCAATAGCTAAACTTAACAACTACCTTACTAACTATTAATAAACAGTAATTAGAAGTTTATTAAGGAAAAAGTCATAGTTAATAATTTATATGTGCTCCCTATAATAAAGTGTTACCAAAAAGTTTTTGGCCAAATAAATAAATTATGTATTTTAGTTACCATCTGTTCTAAGATCCACATTCTGTAAAATTCCCTAAGGTTCAGTAGCAAATCCAAGTTCCCTTTCAGTCGGTCACGTTCGACGTACGTCAGTAGTGACAGACGAATTGGGATATTGCCAGAGAGCCCTATCAGCTTCGAGTGAAACTAAACAAGCCAATGGAATTGGTGTGCGATATTTGCATAGTGCGCACCGCCCCCGCCAGGTGGGTATAAATAGGCAAGCGGATGCAATCGCACTCTGTCTTTCGCTTCGGAGCCAACCTGTTTTGTTCCTGCTATTGACTGAGAGTGAACTTCTCAAGTCTGTGAAGAGCCTTTGTTGTAGTGCTGGTGTTAAGGCACCCTACAGCGAAGCCGTGAGCTTCCTCGAGCTATTATACAGCTCTCAACTGCTGTTTTCACAGCATTGTTTTTTGCCCTGTTTGGTTTGCGATTTGGAGACCGGTTTCTCTGTGCGTGTGACTGTCAGGCGATCAGTGTGTACCTGCAGTCACATCTCGGCTGTTCCCTGTGTGCTTCAGCACAAAGAACAAGAGCTGAATTTTCCCCTTCTAAAAGAGCTTCACAGATGAACCCTGTATCTTTTTCAAGATGCCATTTTTTCTGTGCGTTACTGGATGCGGTCATTGCCTGGTCCCCGCTGATGGTCACAACTGCTGTGTCATATGCCTGGGCTTTCAGTATGCTGTTGTGGATAGCTCATGTTCTCTCTGCGGGAACATGACTATCTCAGTGTTGAGGTCTAGACCTTGGTTCTCAGGGAACGGGGGTCCCCTCCCCTATGCCCCGTTCGGCTGTTTTCTCTGGCTCCGGTCAGTGGAGCGGCACGTCGGTGTGTAGGAAGAGTGACTTGAGGATCACGGTCAGGGCTTCCCCGCGGACCCCCGCTCCGCAGGCCTTTTTCCCCTCAACAACACTGCAGCCTGTGGTGTTGCCAGAGGATCGTGCTGGTACCTCTACCCTCGACTATTCGTTTCCTTCGGTGCGCCGGCGAATGAGCATATGTCAATCGCGGCATTGGAAGGTGAGTTGGAGTCCCCAGGAGATGAAGTCTCGGCTGCGCTGCCTCCCTCCGGGACCATAGCGTTGCCCGAGCCTGATCCTGAGTTGACGGCTACCTTCTCGGCTGGACAATTGGTTTCTCTGGGCGGCCCGCGCTAGTCCTCAGTGTCCTGCCCCGGTACCATTCTTTCCGGAGGTGCATGAGGAGGTGCATCCAAGTCGTGGAGAACGCCGTATAGCGTTCGTGCCAGGCCTGGTCCCTCTTCTGCCTTCACCACTCTGGATGGCGGGGAGGCTAAGGGGTAAGCTGGGATCCCCCCAGTCAAGTGAGCCGTTGCGATGCAACTGTGTCCAACGGCCGCTGGCTGGTGCGGTGAACCGCGTCTCCCATCCTGGGCCTGTAAATTCTCATCAAGCTTGACGGAGAAAGCTTACAGAGCCTGTGGACAGGCTGCCTCTGCCTTGCATGCCATGGCCCTGCTTCAGGTCTACCAGGCAAAAGCGCTCATGGACAAGCGCTCTTGACCAACAACTGCTGGGGGAGCTGCGTGCCGCCACCGACCTCTAAGGTGACTAAGGTGACGGCTCGCTCTGTTGGTCAAGCGATGGCTACGCTTGTAGTCCAGCAACACCACCTGTGGCTGACCTTCGGCAGACATAAGGGAGACCGATAAGTATTGAGGGAGCTTTGCCCAGCAGTTCTCGGCCGCATAGAAGCAGACTGAGGCCATCAAACACATCTTGCCCCGGCGGTTTGCTGCTGTCTCCATCCCACCGCCGGCTGCACAACCTCAGTCTGCTCATCGCTGAGGGTGCCCACCTGCATCGTCCTCTGTCCCTGCTAAGTCTGCAAAGCAGCAGCCTACACCCGCCAGACAGCAGGGAGCCGGTCATGGACGCGGAGCCCAGCCTGCTCAGACCCCAGCCAAGCCAGTTGGCAAGAGAACGAGGAAGCGGTCCTGAGACAGGCGACCTGGAGAAGAGGATGTCAGCTCTTCGGGAGGTGATGCCCGCATCTCTCCCTCCCCTGGAGGAGGGCCGGGGGAATTTGCGCGTCCTATTGTCCCGCCACTGGCTCTCCGGAGTCCAGTGGTACCCACCTTTTCACAAAAAGAGCTGTTTCCCAATCCTCCAGGTTCCAAGAGGGCGCGGCTGGCAGTGTGCAGTGCTCCACCTCACCACTCTCAACCCCCTCTCACCTCGCCAGCAGGTCCCAGTGTGTATGTCGTGGCTGTCTCCCTTGCGCCGTCTCCCATACATGCTGCCACCGGGTACGTCTGTGGTGCCTTTTGCCCTGCTGGCTCGGAGTCTGTGAGCATGATTAGCACTTCCCAGCCCGTCCCGCTCGCTCATTTGTACCATCAGACTCGGCTATGCGATTCAGTTCGCCGGTGTTCAGGGGTGTCCACTACACTCGCGTGTCCCTGGACAATGCACCTGTTCTCCGGGCGGAGATTGCTGTCCTCTTGGAGAAAGGATGCAATTGAGCCGGTGCCTCCAGCCGATATGAAGTCAGGGTTTTACAGCCCCTACTTCATTGTACCCAAGAAAGGCGGTGAGTTATGGCCAATCCTGGATCTGCGTGTCCTGAATCAGTCCCTTCACAGGCTGCCGTTCAAGATGCTTACGCAGAAACGCATTACGCAGAGACAGGGCACCCTATGGCACCTGCGTCCAGACCTCTGGAAGCTCCATGTCTGGTCCCTGGACGGGACGCGGAGGTTCTAAGTGATTTACCCCAGTCGGTTGTAGACACCATCACTTCTGCTAGAGCTCTTTCTACGAGGAACCTCTATGCGTTGAAGTGGAACCTGTTCGTTGTATGGTGTTCACGATGCAGTCGATGGTAAGTCTTTGGGGAAGCATGACCTGATCGTCAGGTTCTTGAGAGGGGCGAGGAGACTGAATCCGCCTCGCCCTCCCTTTATATCCTCTTGGGATCTCTGCCTGGTACTTACATCTCTCCGGGGTCATCCCTTCGAGTTTGCAGTCAATGGAGTTAAAAGTACTGTCTCTTAAGACCGTCCTCCTGGTTGCATTGGCCTTGGTTAAGAGGGTAGGCGGCCTGCACGCATTTTCGGTTGATGAATCGTACCTGAAATTTGGGCCCGGTGACTCTCACGTTATCTTGAGACCCAGGCCTGGATATGTGCCCAAGGTTTCTACCACTACCTTCCGAGATCAGGTAGTGAACCTGCAAGCGCTGCCTTCGGAGGAGGCAGACCCAGCCCTGGCTTTGCTCTGTCCTGACCTCGCTCTGTGCCTGTACGTAGATAGAACATAAAGCTTTAGGACCTCAGATCAGCTCTTTGTCAGTTCCTGTGCCTTCGCTGTAGTGCAGACTCAAGGTTGTCTCCTCAGCAAAAAACAGAGTGCGATTGCATCCGCTTCCCTATTTATACCCTCCTGGCGGGTGGGAAGCCAATTCCATTGGCTTGTTTAGTTTCACTCGAAGCTGATAGGGCTCTCTGGCGATATCCCAATTCGTCTGGACATTCTCCCTCTTTTTCCCTACTGATGTACATCTCTGTTCCCTCCATATGCAACCGAGACGTTTTTAGATACATTCTCCCTCTTTTTCCCTCATGAGCAGTAACAGAAAGGAATCATTTACATAGAGTTAGTATTAAACTGAAAAAGTTTAAGAAAAGCAGGGAAGTGTTAAATGATGCCTTCATCATTTGAGCAATGACATCAGACAACAGCCTAAACGTTTCTGGATTTGTATTTGTCAGCTGACATAATAATATGATCATATTATATTTTTTACCAGGTCCACAAAATTATATTAAGGTGAAGGGGAGGTTTTGGCTATATCTCAGCACCTCAGCACCAAGTTTTGGGACGCTGGAATACTATAATTTCTATCTGTCATAATTGGTATGTATGCTAGGTTATTATTCATTCGTTTTTTTCCCCCCACTTTTTACTGACCCTTATTAAATTTCCCTGTTTAATGCTTAAAAAAAAAAAGAAGAATCTTAAGATAACAAAACCCATCGCTGAAAATCACTGATTATATCCTATCAAGACCTTAACTCATAATTATAGCCTTGCAGCTCAATCCACATTTAATAACAGTGTTTATCCCTGTTGATAACTCATAAGCTTGTCCAAAATAAGTCCACAGAGGCTGTTGTCAGTAGCACAAAAACCCCAAACTATCCTGCGACACACATAAATGCAGCCCTCAGGGCATCTGTGAGAATGCAGTGTTGAATGGAACACACATTTATTTTAAGACGTGTCATTTGTGCTATTATCTGGCAAATGACATTGGGTAAAGCAGAATTTCACCCAGCATGCATCTGCGTGTAACAGAAATAAGTTAAGGCTACACGTCTATAATAAATCTCTGAAAATATCTTATGGAGGGAAACCAAATTAGAATGGGTCAGTGGCATTATCTAAAAACTGAGCTGATGGAATTACTTAAGCTACCTGTACAAGGGTTAGCCGTACAAGCTTATTACTTTTTTTTAGGGGTGTCAATCAAAAATTAATTGCATCATTGGCATATTAAATAATCAGCTTAATTGCAGTTAACAGCATCTAATCAATATTTGCTGAGAAAAACTGAACTGTGTTAAACTAAAACAATTCAAAGACATTACATTGTTAGTTGTAGACAGAAGAAATTACAAAAAGTGGCATTAGAAGTTAGTGTTTGTTTGTTTTTTGAATATAAGCCTAGTCATTGTCTATCACATTCCACAGCAATCGTGTATTGTAGTATGCACTATTTTTTGTCTGTTTTCACCGCCTTGCTGGCAGAAGCTATTTACGCTAACTCCGCCAACCATTGTCTTTTTAAGCCAGACAAAATTGCAAATGAAATCCTGAAGTAGGGCTGTCACGATCCCTCGATTCAACTCGAGTACTCGATTTTTACAAATCCTCGAGTACAATTTGCCTGTGTTGAGTAACTGGCAAAATACCGGAAGTGGTGCATTCCACGAACGAAAATCCACTAACCACATTATTAGACTGTTTTTTAAGGATGTACAATGTATTAAAACCATTTAAAATGATAATATAGCATAGTGCTATTGTGAAATCACAAAGGCTGCGATTCCATTAAATAAATATATGCGCTGAGGGTGAAGCGCGGCGCTTTAATTATTTATATGCGTATAGATTACAAGTTTCTTCCCTTTTAGAGCGGCTTTGTTGATGTCCACATGTTCTTGTTCAAGAAATTGGCTGCAGCATTTACATCGTAAGGAAGTGGCCAAATATAAAAGATTAAGTAAACATTTGGCCATTGTTAAGGATTAGATAGATTCATTTCATAGATTAATTCTTCTCCCTTTCCCCATTGCATATCTTGGAGAGGCACTTATTTTAAATAAAAAAAATATTTGAAAAGTGGAAATAAAGTGGCTAACAGGTATTTAATAGTGTGAATAAAGTGTTTATCTGGTAGGGTTAGAAGTATATGTAGTGGAGGGACAAGTATGTCCCATTAAGATGGCATCTATTTATATTTTTTAATAAATATAATCACATACGTACACTAAATATGTTGTTATTACTGCATACTGTTTTTACACTTAGTGCAAAAAAAAAAAAATACTGCTATTTTCACTTAGTGTAAATAGCATTTAAAGGTGCAGTATTAATATTGACAGCTAGTGGTTGAAATTGGTACTGCAGTCTAAATACAAAATATTGGAGAGAGTTGTTTTCCCCGCACCCTCCTCCCTAGACTCAACGCTCATGCTGATTGCCAGATTGAGGATACGTAACAGAAACGAGTGTAATTAACAATGGAAAGTGACGACATTACAATGTAAGTTTATCTACGTTTTAATATGCTCCCGTTCATAGAGCTTTTTAGATGGATGCCAAGGCTTTTTAGGTCGGTAGAATCTGCAATCTCTGACCCAATTCGTTCACTATTGGATAAACTGAAAGTGGGTGGAGTCACACAGATCAAAACAAAAACAAAAACGACATGGAATGCACATTTCGGTAACACTTTAGTATAGGGAACATGTATTCACTATTAACTACGACTTTTCCCTCAATAAACTCCTAATTTACTGCTTATTAATAGTTAGTAAGGTAGTTGTTAAGTTTAGGTATTGGGTAGGATTAAGAATGTAGAATACGGTCATGCAGAATAAGGCATTAATGTGTGTTTAATAAGTACTAATAAACAGCCAATATTCTAGTAATATGCATGCTAATAAGCAACTAGTTAAAAGACCCTAAAATAAAGTGTTACCCACATTTCAAAGTAGAATAACTGGCTGTGGGATTCAGTATGTGAACTCAGCTTGTTTTCAAAATCTCTGCAAACATATTATAGTATATTTTATGTTTAAAGTACAGTCAAAAAAAATGACATACAGCACCTTTAACACAATTTGCACTTAGTGCAAATAGCCTCTGCCATTATTTTAATGGACGGTCTACGCACAAGTGTCAAATACAAATCTTTGCTATTTTTTTCTTGCACCATAAGACGTTGTGTGAAGTTAAATACAGCTCAACAGCTCAGAAAAACATGTCTAGAGACCCCTGCCATTCTGCTGCTTTTAAAAGCATGAAGGTATCCAGTGTAAACAGCTCTTTACTCAATCTGTGAGGCTTTCAGACTTTCAGATGTTTTGTTTTTGTGCACAAAAATTATTCTCATCGCTTCATAACATTAAGGTTGAACCACTGCAAAAATGCTGTCTTTAGTACCTTTCTGGACCTTGAAAGTGTTGATTATACTGCTGTCTTTGGAGGGGTCATATCTCTCGGATTTCATCAAAAATATCTTCTGAGGATGAACGAAGGTCTTACGGGTGTGGAATGACATTGAGGGTGAGTAATTAATGACAGCATTTTCATTTTTGGGTGAACTAACCCTTTAATTGTACCGAGTTTCATTTCCAAATTTAAATGGCAGAACGAGTTGAGAACTGGTACTACCTTCGATTCAGAATTATTATTCTGCTTAGTAAAACAGTCAGGAGAGAAACTTTGTTTCAAACAGGGGAAGACATCTTGTGTTGTTGATTCAGCCAGGTCAATTTATTTCAAGGACTGAGACACTGAAAGGGACAGAGCTATTTGGCATTTCTGTGAGAGGAAATGAGAATCTGGAGCATGTACGTTTCATTACTTGAAAAGCAGCCCATATGCTGACCTGAAACGAGGTAAAGAACACTAGAAAAGAAAGTGAAATTTGAAAAAAAGACACAAAAAAAAGGAGACAGAAAGAGCACTCTTATTCACGCATAGCATCTTGACGACCTTACCAGGATGGTGGTGATGACCAGCGAGCGGTTAGAAAGCGAGTCTGTGATGTTCATGCCGTTCTGTCTGGGGACCTCTGTGATGTTGAGCCCCCCAGAAGCACTCCACTTCCCCACCTAGAAAAGATGACATTTATGTAGTCAGCGCATGTTTCACTTACCTGTGTGACCCATCCACATCGCAATAGCCCATCTGACTGCATTAGCAGCCCTGTGCTGAGCTCATCCAGAAGCATTAGCTGATTGGCTCTTCTGTTTTTATGCCAATAGGTCTGTGCTCAGGCTCATGAGTAGCTAGGCCCTTGCATACACTCTGAATACATTAACATAGAGGAAGGGCAATTCCGCCCAAGGAGATTGCTTCTCAATTCAATTTTGCAAAGGAAAATGTTGAACAAAAGAAAAAGCCGAACTTACGGCATGAATTACTATCTGATAACGCTGTAGCATTATTCAAGGTGTTACTTTTTTCTGGTGTTCAAATACTCCTATCCCAGTTTAATATGCAGCATCAGCTATGAACAAGCCTATGGTTGGTTCAGTTCTCAGAAAACTGGAAAGTGCTGTGAATCTAAGAAACATTTCTTATTCATTAATTCACTATTTTAGTCTTGTTTCCCAGTAAACAAGCAAAATTCCACATTTACAGTGAGTTTCAGTGAACAGGTCAGCACACATACTGGTGTTCGGTTATGAATTGCATGCAACACAATCACATGTGGTGTCAATCTGGCTAGAAGCTAATAACGGAATGCAAGTACGCCCACACACAAGTGCTCGTGGCTGTGTTTGCATACTTGTGAAAAGTATGCTTCTGGACTTTATATTCCTCTAAAATCATCTAGTTCATACTAAACCAGTATGGGAAGACACAAAAGGTGTGGAAGTGGGTTACAATCAGTGTTGGGTAAAAGTAATTAATTACTAGCTACTAATGTTGTCAAAAATACCGACTTCGATACCAATTTTACCATTTTAAAAAATGTGACGCTTTGAGCGCTGTTGAGTGGAGTGCCACTGTTTTCACGAGCTCTTCAGATATGTCTGTGATTGGCTACAATGATCAACGTGTGGCAGCGTTTGAATTTAAAAGCAGGAGCGGGAGCAGTTGAAAGCAGGTGTCTATCTGTGTATGCGCTCAGTGAAGAGCATCACTGATGACCATTTACAACATTTTTGAAGCGTTGATCATTGTAGCCAATCACAGACATATCAGATGAGATGTGAACACAATGGCCAATCAGAGGTGTTAACGAATCTGCTTAACAGCGCTCAAAGCGTCACATTTTTAAAATTTTAGTACCGACTTGGTATCGAAGTCGGTGCTTTTGACAACACTAGTAGCTACTAATTACATCTTCAACAGTGTAATTATATTACTGTATTAATTACTCAACCAATATAAAGATAGACATGAAACTGCTCTTTTGATTCTTTCAAATAAACAATATACAGTTGCATAAATGATTCTTGAACTGACTAAAGTGTGTAAAGGGAGAAGGTTACATTAAAAACATACATTTCAACATTAAAATTGTTGTATAGTCTATACCGTATTTAATGCAATTTCATCAGAAGTAACTGTACAGTACATTTTTCAAAACTAATTAAATTACAGTAATTTGATTACTTAGTACTGCATCACACCTAATACTTGTTACAATGCAGTGCAGTTGTATTTAAAAGAACTGTCCCTTCCTTTTTTCTTTTCTTTTTTTCTCTCCTTTTTTTCTTTTTCTTTTTCAGCAGTCATACCTTAATCAAACAGATCATAAAACTACAATCATGACAAGAGATATTACTCAATATTGGCTATTTGTTGAACTTCGCAGTGGGACCAATCCAGCTGATTATCAATCAATGAATCTATTTCAGCTGGAGTGCTCTATCTGCCTTGAGGGATATTAGAAAGAGAAAAAGAAAAAACAAGCTTACCATTAATTAAGGTACACTCGCACACACACACACAGGTTTGAGGTTTGTTTTGCTATCAAACATCATGAGGACATTCTATAGGCGTGGTTTGGTTTTCATACTGTACAAACTGTACATTCTCTCCCCCTACACTACCCATAAACCTACCCATCACAGAAAACTGTCTGCATTTTTAAATTTTTAATAAAACATTGTTTAGTATGTTTGGTAACACTTTAGAATAATGCTCCGTCATTAATAAGTAACTATGCAGGAAGTAATGCAGGACTAATGAGTAGTACTACATTAACACTTCAGCTACTACTATTAACTAATATAGAAACAAGCTTAACGTTAACACTTTAGTATAGGGAACATGTATTCACTATTAACTACGACTTTTCCCTCAATAAACTCCTAATTTACTGCTTATTAATAGTTAGTAAGGCAGTTGTATTGGGTAGGATTAAGAATGTAGAATAAGGTCATGCAGAATAATATGTGCTTAATAAGTACTAATAAACAGCTAATATTCTTGTAATATGCATGCTAATAAACAACTAGTTAAAAACCCCTAAAATAAAGTGTTACCAGCTTAACTAATCAGTAAGTAATATCAAATTTAGAAGATAGTTCCTTATTAGCTAATCAGTAATTACCTATTGAGATTAACATCATTAATAACTATTAACTAACGGACAAATTGTAAAGAACATTATCGTGTGTCTGAGACGTAATCAGTCATCATTTTTACTCTGAATATAGTCATAAAATGCATCATTAATTACTCAAGTGTTACCTAGTCACAATGCAGGAACTACTAGTGATCAGGACCATTATTTTAAAGTAAAAAAGTTTAAAGTTTCTCACTTTAAAATAATGGTCCAGATCACTAGTAGTTCTTGAAGAATGACTAGGTGCTTGAGTAATTAGTGATGCATTTTATGACCACGTTGAGAGTAAAAAATGACAGTTGCTCACATTTATAATTTGTCATAGTTACCTATTAGTTCTTAATGATGCCAATCTCATTCTCTAATTATTGATTAGCTAATAAGGAACTATCTTCTAAATTGGATATTACTTACTGATTAGTTAAGCTTGTTTCTATATCAGTTAATAGTAGTAGCTGAAGTGTTAATGCAGTACTACTCATTAGTCCTGCATAGTTACTTATTAATGGCGGAGCATTATTCTAAAGTGTTATTGTATGTTTTTAAAGCTATTTTAAATATGAGGACTCATGAAATGTCCTCATATTTCATGTTTACGTCACAATACCAGTGTAATACCCATGTCATTATACAAAATTTGTGTCCTCAAAAATGCACACACACATAAACACACACACACACACACACACACAAACATATATTCAGTAAGAGGCAGGCAGTAGAGGGAGTTGAAATAGTTGTACTGTGAATAAGTGAATAATCTCAGAGCTACGCAGGTGCAACAAACACCCGACGACACCTGATGCAAGTCCTAACATATGCATTTGACTGACTGTGCAAATTCAGAGCGATGCACATTTCACATGATATGCTAAACCACTTTATGTGGTGATGTTTCATTATTGCAAATTGACAGCAATTAACTCAATTCATTAAAAGTGATTATCAGGGGAAGGCGCAATTATTTATTCACATTGCTGACTGGAGACTTACTTGGGCTCCTCAAAATGAATACAGATTTGTTAATGTACTTTTTTTTTTCTGAGCATCTACTCCTACAACAGCTCTAAGAGTTAAATGTGTGCCTGTTACTGGGAACTGCACGTTTCCCCACAGAATTATGGGTTTTACAATTTTTTGCATGTGCTACTGAATTAGAGCAGGAATTGTTGCATAATGATACAGATTTTATGGAGGTGTTTGGTGCAGTTTAGTCCATTTTTTGCCTTCTCTAACAGTGTTTACACAAACAAACATTGCCGAAATGTGTGTCCACGGTGTGAGAGTCAAACTTGTAAATGAAAATTCATTGACTAATAAAAACAAAATATTAGTGTTTATATCGCACTTCTTTTCACAGAAATGAGTGCAGCTATATTTACTCATTACTGCACAAAAGCATGCTATGTGTAACTTCAGCTGGTCATTAACAGAGGCTTGTAATTAACAGTACTTTGTACACTAATCCAATTTGCTTTATGATCCACTAACTTATGCTTATGTTTAAACACCTCATTTGCTTCCTTGTTAGGAGGTAAATTAAACGTAAGACACAAATTGCTCTTTATTTGCACAGCAATGGTGACCAAATGAGACAAGGTACAAGAGGTTTCAGTGCACTAGACTGCGAGATCAGAAGGTTATTTGAGGGGAGTAACAATCCTTTGCAATGACGCATCTTTCTTTTTTGGCTGCATGAAAGGTTCTGGCATAATCGACTATGCAAATCAAAAGTGACTTATTACACATTACACTTAGACAAGCATTAGCAGAAGAAAACAACTTTTGATCATTCCATCCCTCCTGCTGTGCAAAAAAAGCATAAAGACATAGCAAAAGCAATATTATTCAACGTGATCTCATGAGAATATGTGTATTTTTACGTAAAGTGTGGTTCTACCACACGTACATTTGCTTACGTTTTCTTATACACAAAAACGTACAATACTGACGTATTTATAGCACTAAAACATAAAATACTTATGTATTGGCAGCAATAAAACGTAAATTATTTACATATTCAAGTGTGAATGTATATGAATTCCCATGTATAAAATCGTTGCATTAATGTTTTTATTCAATTGTCATATCAATACATGTTTTTAGTCGCATTTACTGAATGTAGTTTATTGTTTATAAAGCTGCAAACTCCTTTCGGAGGATTACATAATGTTAAGCAAGATTAAACTTAGAAGCCTTAAAATTAATAAAATCTTGTAACTATTTTGTAATATTTAGGCTAGTTTGTTTGCTGTGCGACACAGAAGGCGTTTTCTCCTATGCAGCGACTGACAACCATAAGATACACCAAAGCACAGCATAAATTCACAAATCACATCCAATTTTATTTGTTTGCTGTACTCCATATCTTTAGAATCCATATGTTTGTAAGGATCAGGTCCGAATTCAGCCCTTTATCCATCAATCTTCATCTTCATTCTCAGCAGCGGCCGTCACAGTCGTTATGATTCAAACTTAAAAGTAGCGCCAACCTCGAGAAGCGTTACGACATGTTTTACGGCACTGATATCGAACGCTCATTGGTTCTCACCTGCTTCGTCACAGATTGCGACATGCCGTGTTTCAGTGGTTTGACATTTGAAATAAGTGCGCGCCTTCACGGAGAGAAGCTGGATTCATATTTTCATGGATTAATAAGTTAAATTCTGCTCTGAACCACATAAGAAAACTACTACCGCCAGAGAGGACTGCGACTGGAACTCATCATCATTTGAACTACTTTTGACATTTATTTATTCTTTTAGTTACAACAGTACAAAGTTTTAAGAAATGGTTATGTGTAGGTTTAGTGGCAGATGTAGGATTAGCAGGATTATCGTTTTAATGCTATATTGTTACTAAAATTGTAATTTCTGTCCATTATGTTTTATTCTTTTAATATTCTGTATAAAATGAGTATGTTCAGGTTCGGGTTTAGGGATCTTACGTTTATCTACAAAACGATAAAGGGGAAATTATACATATATCTTTATGACATGAAAGATATTTTACGTTTTTCGCTGTAAAAACGTAATAATGTTACGTTTAAATGCTGCCAGTATGTCCATATTGTAGGTTTCAGCACCTATCCAAATGTTCAAAAATGTACGTTTTTTTGTGTCTTTGAAAGTTATGTATTAATACCCAACTATGAGACCAGGCTGTATTATCATATGTGCTGTGTTTGGCGAGTTGTGTTGTGTGTTTGTGTGGTGGTTTACCTTTTGAAGGCCATCCTCCTTGAGACTCACAATGTCAAGATCAAAGTCGGTGCGCAGACCTGTAGTTCTGTTGAAGCACAGCCGTCCCGTCAGACCGTCCCAATGAGACTTCAAAGCAACAGACAGAGATTTTCCACAATTAAAACACACCAGGGTTCTGCACCATTCACAATTTATTTGCCAATTCAATTCCCCAATTTGAATTTAATTGAAATCAAGGTAACACTTTAGTATAGGGAACACATATAAACTATTAACTATGACTTTTCCCTCAATAAAATCCTAATTTACTGCTTATTAATAGTTAGTAAGCTAGTTGTTAAGTTTAGGTATTGGGTAGGATTAAGAATGTAGAATAAGGTCATGCAGAATAAGGCATTAATATGTGCTTAATAAGTACTAATAAATAGCTAATATTCTAGTAATATGCATGCTAATAAGCACCTAGTTAAAAGACCCTAAAATAAAGTGTTAGCGAAATCAACAAAAGGATGCAGATTTGTATTAACAATAACAAATAGAATTTTTAGTTTCTCAATGTAACCTATGTATAACATATCTGTACATTCATTAAAACTATATATATATATATATATATATATATATATATGTCCTTTCAACGTGATTGCGTAATGCGTGGCGCATCGCAGAGCAGTGCAAGACGAGCATTTGTGGTTAAAAGGTATATCATTTTTATTTTTTAGAAAATGGCCGATGGTTTCTCTAGACAAGACTCTTATTCCTCGTCTGGGATCGTGTAGAGCTCTTTGAAGCTGTGCTGAAACTGACATTTGGACCTTCAACCTGTTGAACCCCAGTGAAGTCCACTATATGGAGAAAAATCCTGGAATGTTTTCCTCAAAAACCTTAACTTCTTTTCGACTAAAGACATCTTGGATGACATGGGGAGTGAGTAAATTATCAGGGAATTTTATTTCTGAAGTGAACTAATCCTTTGAAGCCTTTATATATATAATGCATTATAAAATAATTTGAATGCATTAATAATGCACCTTATAATGCATTGAATGATCTCATGAATAACTGTAACTGCAGTTATAATACATTATAACACTTATCTATTCATTGTTACACCTTTAGAAAGTATAATGCATTAAAACAACCAATTTCAGATGGAACAAGGAATCTGAAAATATTATAGTGCATTTTAACCCTAGTTAAAATTATTTATGAGAAGATATCATGCATTGCAATGTACATTATTTATACCTTTATAATGCATTATACATTTAAGAAACCATGTGTTACCGAACAGGATTGATATTTTGTGATATTGTGGTGTGGTAAATGTTTTGACAGCACTGAAGCTGCATTAGAGAAACCAGCTAATGGAAATGTATTCTACATATTAGGGAGAAAATAGGAAAAATTAATCAAAATGAATGATGTAGACTAATTTATGTTTTGCTGGACTAATGAAAATCGTCTGTTGTGTGACTGCTGAATTGCAATTCAGTAAATTCCTCCTCTTGCCATTTTAATTCATACTCCATTTCAACATCCTGCGATGTGTGTCCAAATCCATTCAAATTCACACTCATGATTTGAATGTATTGAAAAGAAGCCCGTTTTTGTCCAAGTATGGTACACACACACACACACACACACACACACACACAGCTTCTATTTCCTTTTTAATTACATTTTGCATCCCAGCGCCTCAGACACATCTTCCCCCAAGACCTCGTCCTAATTAACGACCATCTTACTTGCAGCAATCTCTAGAGACTCTGAAAAAAATTACATTGCAACTCCTCCTCTCCATTCCTCCCCCGTCCCTGAAGCTTAGAGCTCCGCCCCCAAACAACACACACTGATCCGCAGCCCTCTCCATAACCTCTTCCAAATGAAACACCTCCGTTCTCGTTCAGGAGCGAGGACATTTCACTGGAACGTGTGTTCTCCTCTATGCCAAAGAGAGACGAAGCTCTCCACGCCAACTCCACAGCCCTCATTTCGCTCTTCTCTCGTACACGGCGCTCCACAGAGCTGTGTTCAACAACTCTAATCTGCCTATTATGAGTCCCAATCAAAGTCTCTCTTGTGAGCTGAAATAAGAGCTGATTATGACGAGCACATTCGCGTGCGAAACACACAGTGATGAGAAAGTGGGACACTGTGAGTTTAGTAGTGCTGGGCCAGAACAGAACCAACTCGCTGAAATCCACTTATCTACTGCACTTCAATGAGGCAATTAAAATGGATGGTGAATGGTGAATGTTTATCAGGTAAGATCCACTGTTAAAGAAAAAGATCACCTCTGAATAATGATGCAGTATTTATCAGTAGTAAGAGAGTGTTTACTAATGACTAATTAGTAAAGGTATTTGGACACATTTAGATGTATAGGAATGTCTCTGATTAAAAATACATAAGAATGAGGATCATTTATTTATTTATTTTTACAGAAAGACGGCACAGGTACACTTTATAATAAGTATACAGTAATAAAGAGCTTACAAATCATTTGCAAACTATAGTCAATATATTGTAGTCTCTACATTATTAATATATTAATAGGTTATATACAAATAGTGAGTTCTTCATTAATTGTCACTGTAATAAACCAAATTATTATTGTTTAATTAGCTCATAGTAAAGCGTCAGATAATGTTTTTATGCTTTGTTAACAACTTATTAACTTACTGTAAATAGTTAGATTAGGTCATGGAAAATAGGAAAAAGTCAAAATGGGAAAATAGGGGGCGGAAATGTCATCATTATGTGCTTTAAACGAACCTTTATTAGACATTAACTGCATTTGTATCAAGTGTTCCTTAAAAAAAAAATGTTTAATGTATTTGTAAACATTTTACACATTTAACATTCAACATTAAATATGAATGCAATTAATGTCTAATAAGGTTTGAAGCACTTAATTAATGACCTGATCTAAAGTGAAAACTATTTACTCCTAATAACCAGTTAACAATTCATTTACTACGAGCTAATTAAACAATAATAATTATTATTTTTTAAATTATTAATTAATTATAGTGACAATGAATGAAGACCTCACTATTTATATATAGCCTATTAATATATTAACAATACAGACTACAATATATTAACCCACAAACTAATAGTTTCTTAATGATTTGTTATTACTGTATTCTTATTATAAAGTGTTATTGATCTAATTAAACAATTTCTAAATTACAGTGACAATTAATGAAGAACTCAGGATATAGCCTATTATTATATTAACAATGTAGAGGCTACAATACATAAACTATGATATAACTAAACTAATAGTTTGCAAATTATTTGTGAGTATTTATTACTGTATACTTATTACAACACTTAAATGTGGGTATGTTTCGTAAAAAAAAAAAAAGACCAACGTTTTTTCAAGCACCTTATTACGACCTATATTTACGTTTTAAGGTCTGACGTAAAAATAATGACAGTGTGGTATTACGTCTGTCGTCATGAAATGACGTATGACAGTCGTTACCCATCAAAATGCGTGTTCATTTAAATGCAATGTGTGGACTTTTTACACGGTCCCTTACCTGCCATTTGTCCTATTTCCATTTATCAAAACTCTTTTTTTTATTATTAACGACTACACCTACCCCAACCCTAAACCTACCCCTAGTGATTTATATTGCATATACACTTTATGAGCACATGCATTCCCTGGGATCGAACCCACGATCGCATGGTCACATGATTTCATATTGTTGTATATTGCAACGCTCTACCAACTGAGCCACGCAAAACAAGAAACCCGAAATACGACGCAGATAAAAGAGTACAATGCATTCAAATGAAAGTGTCCTGTTGTCGATAGGGGCGCAACTTTAGTAAACGCTCCTATGGGTCGTATTTCAGTGACAAACGACCTATATGGGCGTATTGGTTGGAGGACATGTTGCATTTTGAACAAAAAGCTGAGAAAATTGTGCTCTTGTAAAAGTGTGCTCTTGTCATCCGGATCAGAAACATAGATCATGTAGATCAAGTCCATCAAAAGCTCCAAAGCTTCACGGTCATTTCCTCTTCCTGAGTCGACGTCTCATTCAGTAACGTTAGGCAGTTTTGATTTATATGCTGCTGAATGTTGATTGTGTTAGTTTGCATGTGCATAAGCAATGCTTCTAATGCCGGAAATTCTGTACTTTTTTCAGAAGATGCGTAACAGCGCCCCCTAGCGTATAACAGTGAAAACACGGATTGCCGAAAAATGCCATCAATAGCTGGGAAAGAGTTAAGCACTGGAGATTAAAATATTAATTTCAGTGTTCATTTAAATATTCAATTGAAAAAATTGTATTATAAAACAAATAGTTTCGTCCTTGATGATTGGCTGAGCCGTGTTTAAAGCCGTTGTATAAACCTGAACCAGTGTGTCTGTGTGTTGTTTGACAACCATTCTGCTAAACATTGCTGAAGAACTACATATCTATATAACATTATCAATATAATAATAATAATAATAAATTATTAAACTGTAGTTGCTGTGTTTATATTATGAAACCTTACCAGGAATGTATATTAAATGTTTTATAAAATCAATAATCCGTGGTTTACAGCGTTTTTAGAACAGCTAAGGGGGTTTAGCCATTCCGCTCCATGTCGAGCCTAACAACAGCCCTTCTAAAAATCACTGTAAACCGTGGCTTCACTGGGCTTATTGGATTAATCATTTATTAAAAAAGTGTGCTTGTATATGGTGGCCATTGCTTTTTAGGGCCACCATATACAATAAATGCAGTTTAAAATCAAAAATAAAATGATAACCACTTAAAATGGGCTTAAACAGGCATCAATGACAAATGTTCAGCAGAGAAACTAATACCATGTTATTTAAACAATATCTTATATATCTTATCTTGTCTCTGGAGAGCAGAAGTGTTTGTGACAGCAGTGCCATGAGCGATTGTCATTACCTCTTTAATGAAACTCATGAAGCGTCCTCCGAACCTCCAGGGTTTGTGACGATGACACTGCAATGAGTTGACAGTCATCTGCGGTGCATGCTGGTACGAGACCGACACGATGTGGACCGCGTCGTACGTCAGAGCAGCATCTGTCTGGAATAAACAGGGGGGCGATATGTCAGCTGAAAGGATCTGACAAGCAGGAGGAGTGCAAGACCTGACCAGTTGACAACACTGTCAAACAGCAAACTGGGCCACTGCTCAGGACCATTAGCACACTTGAATCACACTTTGATTCATGTCTGATGCTAGGAGACATTGTATGAGTAAAATGTTGTTGTTTTTTGACGTGGGGGACATGGTTCAAAAAGCAGACAACATTTTATGTTGTTGTCGTCTGCCCAACTGGTTTATACTTATTGTTTTGATAGCGTATAAGGTTGTGAAAATATGGTAACAAGTAGGTTGTGATCGCTTCATTTACAAATTAGAAAATTAAAATAAGTGCATCATTGTGCATGCATTCATTGTTCTTTAACCAGAAGTGTAAAGTAACTAATTAGAAACACTTTCATTACAGTACTTGAGTATAATTAAAATGCGGTACTTTTACTCTTACTTGTGTTGAATAAAAATAAAGTATTCAACATCGCTACATTTATTTTTCACCAAAAGTACAAAGTACTTTGACATGGCAAGCTGGCATTTGCATTTGACAGGCACTTTTCAAACTACCCGGTAAACTACCCTGCGCTTCAACCAATAACAGACAGGTCTGACTCGGGTGAAAAACCAATCAAAACTTCCAGTTCAGCTCAGGGGTGGGGTGTTCAAACCGCACTTTCACATTCAATCACTGGCACTCGTGTTTTGAATCAGTATCACTAACGTTTCAATGTTTTATTTAATGTGAGCAATGCTCATATTCTGATTTTAAATTGTCATTTTGGCAGCTCCTGAAATGGGTCATACCATTGATATTACCAGAACACTGAGCAGTTTAAGCAAATAGAAAACTCTGCTCATACAAGGACGCCGTTATTGCATGGACGGAGCAAGAACAATGTAAGTCTTTAAAATGCATGCACACAGTTCAGTTGAATGGTAAAGATTGCCCTCTTTAACAATACAGTTAAACTAAATGTAGCAGACTTTGTGCGAAGCTGAAATAACCTCAACATTAGCAACAACAGTAAAATAAGTTTGCATGATTTATCTGTCAATCAGATGCACGTAAAGTGTTGTTTGTTAGCAACAGTGGGCTACCGGCACATTTTCGGTAGAACGAAAAAAGAGCTTATTTAACATAACCCGTACCCACTTTATTTTTTTTTTAATGGCACTTTTCTATTCACACTGTTTTAATCCCTAATTTCTTTGATCGGACCTCTTACTTACCCTTCTTTGTTTTTGCCCTTCTTAAAAACATTGGTAACACTTTACAATAAGGTTCATTAGTTAAACATTAGTTAATGTATTAACTAACATGAACTAACCATGAGCAATACATTTGTTACTGTATTTACTGATCTTTAACGTTAGTTAATTAAAAAAAGTTGTTCATTGTTTGTTCATGTTAGTTCACAGTGCATTAACTAATGTTTACAAGATTTTAATAATGTATTAGTAAATGTTGAAATTAACATTAACAAAGATTAATAAATGCTGTAGTTCAGTTCGTTATTAGTTCATGTTAACTAATGTAGTTAACTAATGTTAACTAATGAACCTTATTGTAAAGTGTTACCAAAACATTCAAATGATCTTACGTGGACTTACTTTTCAAAATCAGTCATAAAGCAATCGATCTTGGCAACAGGGATAGCTAGTATGTTTGCTTAGCATAGCGTCAAACATGACAATTTATGAGATTAATATCATTTAGGATCCAAAATCACTGTATATACACAAGTCGTGTTTGAAATAACTTATGTGTCCACGTTGCTTCTTACCACAGTGAGACAGAAAATATGTCACTTGTGGACTTTCTGCGCAAGGGCGCGCTCTGGCTTCCAGTATGAATGAAACAGAAATGGCATCGCCTCATTTTGGGTAAAAATAGAAAAATAATACTAAAGTACTTTGTAACATAGTAACTTGAGTAGTTTTTCAGCAAACTACTTATTTACTCTTGAGTCATATTGAGTCATATTATTTTTCAGTACTTCAGTACTCAAGTAAATTATTTCTAAGTAGCAATACTTTCACTTAGGCACAATGTTTTAGTACTCTTTCCACCACTGTCTTTATCTGATAGTAAGTGTTTGACAACTCATTGTTTCTAACTTTGTGCTGTAAAATTAGAATTCAATTTATTGCTAATATTGTGTAAATAACATTTTAACACTCACTTGGTTTGCTGTGTTTGATTACACACGGGAGTAACAATATATCATTTGCTAAATGGTTGCATTTTGCGACCTTTCTTCACGTTAGCGTGACTAAGTTTTGTTTGTGTTTAATCAAACGGTAAACACTCCAAAAGTGGAACGAAACAGCACTACTCGATCTGTGACAGTTTTTTACATTCATATTTATACTAATGATGTCGTTATGCTTATGTTGTTCATAACAAATACCATAGTTTTCTAGAAAACAGTTATTTTTTACTGTGATTGTGAGGAGCCATGCATAGTTTTACCTGTGAAAACCATGATCTCCAAATGTATGAAACTATGGAAGAACAGTTGTGAATTTTAATGAGCAAATACAAAGCAGTCCAATTCCATGAAACACACAATGTAATATAACGTTAATAGCTATACTCATTTGTGAAATACAACAGCAATATAGTGATCATTATTAGTTTCTGTCCCCTCCACCGGTGCTACCAAATCAGTGCTATCGTGTTAGTCTGAAGCCCTGACTTTGATGGACAAAGATAAGGGAATCTATCTGCAGAGTCCATCGAGGAAGTACAGCACAAGACAACAACAGGAGATTATAGTCCTCTGGCCACTTTAGCATCTGTAACCACTGTGACTAGAGTCAATCTCTTTCCACAACCTCTGCATGAACAAGTCATGCTTCTGAGCTAAATCCAACCAGAAGTTCTCACTAAGGCAGTCTATGTGTAAGCATAAGGATTGTCAAACACAGCTTCCTTAAATCTGTTCTTCTATTTCCATAACATTAATTTCTAGTCTGCTGTGTGCTCAAGACACTGTCAAAGCATTTCTCAAAACCTCTCTAAACAGAATGAAAAGGCCATATACATCCTCTACCTTGATTCCTAACAAAGTCAAGCAGATGGAGAAATGGGAAGACCTTTACTCAGAACCATACTTTAGGACAGGGATGGGCAATTCCAGTCTTACTGTTTAGCTCCGTCTTAATAGAAACAAAACTGAAAAATCAAACCAAAGTCTTCAGGATTACTTGAATATTACAGGCAGGTGTGTTTGATTAGAGATGGAGCTAAATTATGCAGGACAGCTGCCCTCCAGACCAGAATTGAACATCCCTGCTTTAGGTTCAATCGGTACAAAACAATTTACAATGTATTCCCCTACATGGCTGTCTAAAATGTTTTATTTCCCACTTTGAAAGATGGATAAGATATATCTTCATCAACTCCAGGAGAAATGCTGGGAGCAGCATAAAACTTTGTACCTCACCAATTGGACCAAGGCTTTTGATCCCCCAAGCTCAGCTCATCAAAGAACTTTAACATCTACTGTGGCTTGAAGCAAAAATGTATCTGCACTCCAACCCTCTTCGGGCTGCTTCTTTTCATACTCTTAAAATATTCCCTCTACATCAGGGATGGGCAACTTCAGTCCTGGAGGGCCGTTGTCCTGCATAGTTTAGTTCCAACCCTAATCAAACACACCTGAACAAGCTTGTCAAGATCTTCAGAATTATTATAAAGCTACAGACAGGTGAGTTTGTATCAGGGTTGGAGTTGAAGGACTGAAGTTCACTACTCTGGATGTACCAGGGGTGTCTGGTTCTGCTCCTGGAAAGTCACTGTCCTGCAGAGTTTGGCTCCAACCCCAATTAAAACATGCCTGAACTAGGAAATCGAGGCATACTAGAAACTTCCAGGTGTGTTGGGGCAAGTTGGAGCTAAACTCTGCAGGACATTTCCCCCTTCAGGAGCAGGAATGGACATATACCTTCTGGAAATCAAATGCACAAGAAATAATGTTTGTCTACTGCCTCTCATGACCCAAGCAAGAACCAAAATATATTCAACAATATTATATTTTCAGCTCAGCTACTGTCACTAGCCATAAAGCAACAGCTCCAGCATACACTGGACTCATTCTTCCTGCAAAGACTTTGGACAATAAATAACACGCAAATAAATAAATTGTACACCATCCACTTGCCCAGCCTCTAACATACCCCACTGTAACAATCTCCTGGAGGGATGAGGGTGTATACATTGTTCAGGCAATGTGAGCTGCTCTGAGCTTGTCTGCAGGAAGGATGGGCATTAATTCAGATGTCCTTTATATCAACCTCGCCATTGGCTTCTTGTAACTAGGCAAAAAGTTCTTGTGATATGACAGCTGTTGGTATCAAGAGAGTGTTGGGAACATTAGACTACATGGAGAAGCATTTTCAGTCAATAGCTGGACTGGCTAAACTGTGGACAAATTTAGTTGTTTCAATGGACTGTATTCAAACATTTGACACACAGATTGATGTGGGCAGGACACATATGCCTCACATCAGTCTTGTTAGTTGTTTTACAGATGCAATAGTGCTACCTATGGTGCATATTACAGGGTTTTCAACCTTGCACAAAAGAAATAAAGCAATCTTGATAGTCAGTATATATGTATATTTGAAACACAAATTCATTTAGCAATGAAATGGTGGCACTGAAAGCATTTCTTTTGCTATAATAACAGTACTCTACATCAAAATAATCAGGAATTCTACAGCAAGGCGTAGGAGTGTTTGAACTAGCGTGAAAAAGATTACTAGATAATCACAAAAGTCATACAGTTGAAACCAGTCTTTATGATATAATGGTATTCAACAATGGCAGCGTACAAGGCATACATTTGGGATTATTAAATCTGAACTGCTGCAATCTAAAGGATTCTATTACCTAGCCAAAAAGTAGATATTGTATCCACATTGCTCTTAACCATGGTAATTATTATTATTACAGATACCTAATCCATCTAAAACAGTTCACAGTCTTGGAATACATTAAGGAAGAAATAACTCCTATAAAGGCTATTTTTTAAGACTTTGGATTAACTGAATAACTATGGCTATGGATTCGATTGGATACAGTAAAAGTGGAACCTATTCAAAGCTTTTGTGTCATTGTTTAATTTGGCATTTATTTTGTGGTTAGCTGGCGGTGACATTCAGGGAGAAAATGGAAGCATACCGTCATGATCCCTTCTAGGAGACCGGAGTCTGGTTTTGGGGGAATCTGCCTCTCAAGGGACCATTTCTCCACAATAGAGGCAACCTGAGGATTGTCCACGTTTAGGATGCGGAAGCCGGTCATGTTGACGCCACAGAAGCGGTACGGCTCCAGGTTTATGGCCATGAGATCCTAGAGGAAGAGCAAGAGAGAGAAAAGATCTCATTTAACCGTCCTGAATCGGGCTTCATTGTTGCTGGGTGAGAGGCTTCTTGTCTCTTTGTCCCTTAATAAAAGCAGGAGATAGAGAGGGGGGTAAAAAGAAGATAGACAGAGCAAAAATAAAAGAGATTAAGGATAATACCATGCTTTCCCGGCCGCCTGGGTACAGCCAGATGAAGCATAGTGGGACGTACACCTCTTTGCCAGCGTGTATGATATCATAGACAGTGAGCCAGGAGTCATTCGCACAATAGCTGATTGAAACAGTTATTTCCTCTGTAATCCTGTCTTCATTGCTCTCATCCAGCGAATTGAACCGTAAACACTTCACACTGTTCTGAATGCCGACCTGACACTGAAATGTATCACTATGTCTGGGCATTCAATGATTTTTAACAGTGTGGATTCTTCAAAAAAGGATCCGAATTTCACATTCTCAAAGCAATGATGTGGGATGAAATACTCTGAAAATTAAATTGCTGGGGTGGAAAATAGCATTAAGATTAAGTGTAAATTAATCGAGATCTTTTCGTCGGAGGTCAAAGCAATAGCAAGAAGGCACAGTCATCTAACATAGGGCTCTGAAAAGCTGAGAATGAATGGCAAAATGAGCAAGACCATGTTCATTGAAAGAACTTCCCGTAATGTGGTGAGGCTAATTAACGCTCTAGAACAATACCAACACACACCCACACTACGCATGCTATTGTCTGGAGTGTTATTCTGAGAACAGTCGCTCTGTTTCTTGTACCGTCCTACATATTGCCAAACATGTTGGGGAGTTGGGGGCGGCAAAGAAATGCGCTATAACATAATAGACTATTTCATTAACACCCTGTGGGGCTGGAGCTGTTGGAAAAGCACATGCAAAAAAAGGCTTGCCCCAAGAAACCGCACTTTTTGAACTATAACATAAATTATTTCTGCTTGAATGTAAATGGAAGTCTGTTTTATGGCTTCTATCTTAATGTTTTACTGTATTAATGCTTCATTAGTGTGTAAGCGATGATTGATGCTCAAATGCTTAGAATGTAGTCGAATTCTAATTTGATTATTGTAAAAAAAAATCATTATGTGAGTAGCAGCATTGTTCATTTTATTATGTCTCAGATGACGGGGTCATCTGAGCTCCCCTTGTATATTAAATGCAGTTTGATTTTGAAACTTGGTTCGCGTCCCGCTGCTGCTGAGACACAGCGGCGATCTAGATCGTGGTGATCGCAAATGGATTTAGCAGAGGGGTTAGAGATGGGCCCGGCCTTATCTCTGCCTTCACCTGCTAGATCCAGCGCCTTTTCTCAGAGTTCGGAAGCACGCTTTGCGAGGTGCCGGTGCTTCACGTATCTAGCTCTGAGGAGCTGGATGTCAAAGCATCGATATGGGAGAGATTGAGGACTCGCCATCCCACTCTCCCGCATATGAGGAGCGGGTGGAGGTTGTGATTCAAGCTGTTGCCAAATTAAATTGTGAATGGCCAGTGGAGAGGCAGGATGTTCATCCCAAAAGCAAATTAGACGAATGCTTCCTGCCCTCGTGAAACCAGCCTCCTATCGAGTCCGTAGTGTGCAAACTTTCCCATCATGAATTTCAATTCCCATAAATCATTGCCTGGACTCATTATGTTGTGATTAAGTTCAGCTGTGTCTCATTATCTTGTTAATCTCTGCCTATATATACACAGTATGCCTGTGTTTTCACTGATTCTTTGTGAAGTCTTGTAGGTGTTACACTGCATTTCTGAGTATGCACCCTCTGATTACCGTGTTTTGGTTTTGACTTTCTGCTTGGTTTCGTTGTTTGCCTGTGTTTTTCTGCCCTGTTTTTCTTGTTGGATTATCTGCCCTGTGTTTTGACCTATTGCCTGTTTTTTTCTGGATTATGATTCTGGATTGCCCTAATAAAGCTGCATTTGCATGATCTTCAGCCCAAGTCTCAGAGCAGTTTGTAACACAAATATGTCAGGTTCTGTAGAAAAATAAGTTATAAAAATATAAAGTATGCTTTTCAGCTATGCGTTGTGTTGCGAGGGCATAAGAGCATGTAAACAGAGATAAAAAATAAATGCATTGGGCAGCATTTTTGCTTTTAACGTGGACAGAAGAATTGCTTGTTGCTGAATCGGGTTAAGACACGCTGTTACAGTCAAGAAAACAAATTACTTGGTATTACTTGCAACAATCTGAGAATAAATACACAATTTACTACAGTGCCTTACTAGATTAATTAGGTCTTAAAGGCCTTTTGAGGTGTGGAAACAGGAATTATGATGGCCTGTTCTGAGGACAGTCCTGAACTATTAGCTCAAATACATCACTGTTGACTTTTCTTGATTTACTAGCTCATCTCAGGAATGATAAAATAACAACAATAAAATTGTTTTCCCTAGAAGTTCACCTAGAAAGACACGGCACTAACATAGAAAACCCTGGGTTCAAATCCAGACCCAATATCACACCAGCAAGAGTCTCTTGTAGTGTGAATATTGTGGTTACACAAAAAATTCAATAAGTAAAGAAAATGCACTGAAATGTGTTCAAGAGAAGTGGTGTTGGCATTTCCGGAAGGCGGTAAGGGTATCTCTGAAACAGTGAAAAACGTCATGAGCTTCAGAATCCAGAGGTTGCACACAATTGTCAATCACTTTGTTGCCTTTGTAGAGGCTTTTCAAAGACGTTTTGTTGATTTGAGCTTGAGGGAAGGGCTAATGTTTACACTGGGGTGGCGGAAACTCCATTAAGGCTGTTTTGTCAAGTGAAATTGATATTGCAGACTGGATCCAAAGCTCATCTGCAATTAAAAGCCATTCATCAAAAAATAAAGTGGGAGCAGCACAGGAACAAATGACATTCAATTTGCTGTTAGTACTGCGGTACATTACCAGAGTGGTGAAGATGTAGTGATAGTACTCTGTCATCATCCCCATCATCTGGGCCTGGAGGAAGAGGAGGGGTGGGGTAGGAAAAAAAAACAACAAAAAAACAAAAAAACAAAACAATGAAAAAGGTCACTATGTCATGTCAGAGTAATTTGCAATCATTGTGGCAGCCAACACAAACAACGTACAACAAATGAGATTGAATCAGAAAAGCGGAACTATAAAGAACTACCCAACTCTGTTGATCTATCGATGTCTCTCTCTGCCTGTGTTTCTATTAAACTAGCACAGCTAATTTCTAATAGTGCTAAGGGCCCTTCAAGGGATACTTCGCCCCCCCCAAAAAATAAATGAATAAATATATAAAGCACCAAGACATCCTGTCACCCTCCTGCTGTTCCAAATATGACTTTCTTTGTTCTGTTAAACACAAAAGACAAATATTTATATTCTGCATACAACAAAAGTGAATAGGGACATTTGACAGAAAGATCACATTGAGTTTGGAACGGCATGAATTGCTATGAAATCCATTTTATTTTCTTCTTAAATTTTGTGGATACATTTTAGTGGTTTAGTTAAATTTTATTAATAATAATAATAATAATAATAAAAAGATGTTTAATTAATTGAATTCATAAAACTGTAAAAATGTAATAATCTATTAAAATCTTAACAATAATAGTGCCCAATAGTGCTCTTTTTTTTTTTTCTCAGAAATTCTATTTTAATTTAATACAAATGTATAATGAATGCAAAAAAAAAAAAAAAAAAACAGTAAACAATTTAATTAATCTATTGAAATGTTCATGAAAATTTGAACAATTCCTTTTATTTTATTTTTTTTATTTTTTGGCATGCAAAGTGCTGCAAAACAGATTTTAATGTTAAATGTTTAACTTAAAACATGGATAAAAAATCAAATGATATTGTGTGATATTCCTTAAAAATCATATTATTGTTATTATTACTTTGCAAAGTACATTCTACAGTACAGCAGTAATACATTTCTGTGATATTTCTTCAAGTTAAAACAAACTTTTATTTTGGCGGGTTGTAGTGAAGCCCTTTGAGTTTCTCTGTGTATCTGATGACAGTTTTATCAAATGAAATGATGAAATGCTTGTGAGCTCTGGAGAGGAAGTTCTTGTGTTCATGGCCTCATATAGTAAGACGGCAGATGCTGAAAACACACTGGCCCTCATTTATCAAACGATCGTATGCCAGAAAACTGTGCGTATGCTCATTTCCATGCAAAATTTTGCATTTATCAATATGAGCGTGAGCGGTGGCTACGATTAAATCTCACATCAGGTCTCAGCTCGTTTTTGAGTCAGCGGGAGCTTGCGTGCAGCATAGTAAATCTGGTGGAGAGTTGTTATGTAAACATTTAGTTTATTTTCCTGTCCGACAATCACTCACTAACCGATCATTAACCATTAAACGACACGATTAAAATGTCAAATTAAAATTAAATTAGAATAGATGCGTGTCTTAAAATGCCACAGATGTTTTTTGTTTTTTTGTTTTTTTCCCCCCCAGTGATTTAGCTTTGGATGCGCAAATGGCAACATCAAAAGAACATTAGGATTCACACATCATACACCTTCAACGCAGAGAACAGAAAATAGCCTACAGGGAATACAAAAATAGGACTACATGAAATATCACTGAAATAATTAACAGATTACCAAAACAAAAGAGAAAAGCTGTGCAGCAAGTAGGGCTAGTACAGGCTACGCTCATTTGACGCATATTCGTTTTCTTTATTTTATCAAAATATATTTATCTTATTAAATTCAACTGATCGCGCAGGCGCTTCACTCACACACGCAGACGTTACGTATCAGTTCTAGCGTTGCTAACCTTACATTTCAGCCATTTATCAGCAAACTAAAATGGAGACAAAGTTAAAACTGCTCAGTTTAATGGTCCGAGTACATCTAAGAACACATCCAAACACATTTTTGCGCATGTGAAGGATGATGTTTTACGTGGATATTGAAACGAGTGAAACAGAAAGCCTTAGTTTACATAATGAACAGTAGTTCAATGCAACCAATAAATGTTACATTGTGAATATGGAAACATTTGGATTCTTCCCGAATGAGAGAGCCCAATTCAGTTTTGCTTTAAATAAATTCATTTCTGCTTTATAATGAATGCCACTATAGCCTGATTTGTGTTTCAATATATAGCTACTTATTTTTCATTCTTGTTCTGTTATGAATACAATAAATGTAAAGGATTTTCTGTGGAGTGAGGTACTAAAATAGCCATAATATATATATATATATATATATATATAAAATGTAAGTTTTTAGTTAAATATTTACCGGTAATATTATATAAATTAATTTTATTGTTTGAAATTACGAGGTTGAGGGGTGTTTTTAGAGTAAGATACATTTATTTTTCATGCGATTACTTCCTCTTCATGGCCGGGTTACGTTTCTGTGTCGTAAACTATAGGGTGAGGCTTCTAAAATTTGGGGCGTGATATATAAATGATGACAGTTTTCAGCCGCCACATTTATCAACATTCATGCCACGGAATTGGCCGCATATGAAAGTTTAATGAATCACACGTGAGCGTTGTCATAAGCTGATTTTTCCGTTCGAATGTACGTTAGTTTCTACGTTTGTTTAATAAATGAGGGCCCATGAGTGTCTCACATGCTTGTGAATTTGCAGTAGATGAACACACAGAACAAGTAGACTTGATTTCAATAGCAGTCTTTTTGCAGCTTAAAGGGATAGTTTAGTTCACCCAAAAAAAAAAAAAAATCCCATGATTTACTCACCCCATGTGTATATGACTATCTTCTTTCAGACAAATTCAGATATATTTAAATATATCCTGGTAGTGAATGGGGGGTGAGATTTTGAAACCCAAAATAGTACATCCCTCCAACCAGGGACACCATTAAGAGTTTTAAGGGGGGTATATAATTTTGGGGGGTACATAATTTTGGGCCCCCTTCTTCCAGACGAAGGTTGTTTTTTTGTTTTTTTTTATTACAAATTTAAATAATTTATTAGTTAACATTTATATTATTTCAAGTAACATCCCCCTCCACACCCGAAATGCGACTGATTTTAACCCTTTGACGCGGTGTGATTAGAACGTTCAGTGCGTCACTGATAATTCAGACCTGCTTTCGCTCTTTGGCTGGCGAAAAACCAGAGACAGACACACTCAGTGCTTTTCATATATCACAACTATTCAGTGTTTTCAAACACATAATGCTTATTTGAGGTTTAAATAGACATTAAAATGAAGTACTGTAAAAAAGTTAGTTTTTTAAATTAAATTCCATACACTGATGCCTTTGGAAGCTGCAATAATAGCCATCCTTTCAATTATAATTTGACAGTGTTTTTTTTTTTCTTTTCAAAACACGTGTTATATCAACTAACATGATCATTAAACGTGTTAAAACGACACAACACATTTACTTCCACATATTTGACAATCGGAATATATCATACAATTCACGATATAGTTAACAAGTTCTATATTCAATGTTTTGAAACGTGATGTCTGTGTGGCTGTATGACGCGTCAACAATAACGACCAACAATCATCTCCAGTATTTTGTTTATTCTTATTTGTAAGGGCTCATTTTGGAAGGAAATCTTCATTTTAACATCTCCATCCCTACTATTTTCGCTTTGTGTTCCTGATAGGCGCTTCTTTCCATCCATCCTGTTATTTTTTGTGCGCTGTAGCGAGAGAGCGTGCTCACGTTCACTTCTTACTTTCTACAATTCACAGATTTAAATGGTATTTTACTAAATTATTATTAGTTAACGTGTTCGTGTTTGTAAGAAAACACACACACACACACACACAAAATGAATCCAAAGTTTGAAGCCCCCTAGCGTCCTGGGCCCGTATTGCCTGGCATAACCTCGCCCCCTGTAACGGCGCCCCTGCATCCAACATAAAAGTAATCCATGTGACTCAAGAAGGGTTAACAACCTTCTGAAGCGGATGTTTTTTTTTTGTCAGAAAAATATCCATATTTAAAGCTTACAAGCTTACAGCAGACGATACATACTACGCAAGCTGACTTGCGCCACAAGACTAACCCCTGAAGCAATGTATGACAGTTCAAACAAATAGGGCTGCGCAACAAACTCAAGCTCCTCTTCTCTTATATCGAAATCCTCTGACATTTCTCTTTAAAATTTCTCGTTTTAGATTTCTAATTCGTTACTGGTGTTTTGTTTTGCTCTATCCTCGACGCTTCTGCGTTCATCAGGGGTCAGGGGTCACTCTTCCGCCCAAATCGATGTGTATGGTCATCTGCTGGATATTATTGTTAATAAAGTTTTAAATATGGTTATTTTTCTCACAAAAACCCATCTTTATTCACCCCCTGGAGCCGTATAGATTACTTTTATGATGGATGGATGCGCTTTTTTGGACTTCAAATCTCTTATAAATTATAAAGCTTGGAAGAACCAGGATATTTTTAAATATAATTCTGACTGTGTTCATCTGAACGAAGGTAGCCATATACACCTAGGATGGCTTGAGGGTGAGTAAATCGTGGGATAATTTGACTTTAATAGTCAAAGACACTGGTCCATATCACAATTTGATGAAGTGTACAGACCTACTTTTTATTTATTCATCCAGATTTGTCCAAAATCAATGACATTCCATGTTATACAATTAATTCCATTTTTATGAGTGGAGTCTTCGCAATCTTGGAAATCATAGGGCCCTAATTATTGTTTTATATGGGCCTGTTGGTCACAGCTACTCTCAATACATGTTCATACAAATGTTCACTTTTCCCCTGGTGCTCATATGTCTGCTTTAATTATGCCATCTGCCATGAGGAAAACCCAATGTTATGCTGAGCTCTTTCCCTCTTCTAAACTGTAATCACTCAAGTTTGTGGAAAAGTCAGAAACTGTTTCATTTCTTCCGAAGGGCTGCAGAAATAGCCCCTTCTATGTCTGTGCTTGTACTTTCTATATCTCCCAGTCCCCCTCGTGCACATACACACACACACACACACACACGCGCGCACACACACAAGCATAGACTGCCTTTTAAATACTACTGGGATTTAGCCCACAGACGTCTCAGACAGGCTCTGTGTCCGACTGCATTTCCTATTTCTCTTTGGCCTGAGGGGGAGTACATGCACGACAGAAGTTCAGGAGAGGCTGACAGAGAAAAACGAGCCGCAGACAGGTTGCAGACAGGTGACCGCAGGACTAAGCTTATTAAGAGGACTACGGGCCACAGAGAATGACACAACTTTTTCGTATGATCAAATGTGAAATAATACAGCCTACAGTTAAACCTGGAAGTTATATGCAGGGGCGTCAATGCTGAATGAAACGAAGAGCAAAATAACATCTTGAGATACTTTGAAAAGGTTTAAAGCAGTAGCTGCTTAGACTGGGTTTTTTCTCAGATATAAACAGAAATACATATTCAGTCCTCATTTGACCCGAGGTAAACACAGGTGATATCAGACAAGCTTTTGTTTTGTTGCAAGGACAAGTTTGTAATATTGTATTGCTGCTATTGAGGTGGATACGGGTACGGTTAGGGACAGGTTTGGTGGTATGGGTAGGTTTAAGGGTGGGTTAAGGTGTAAGAGATGGTCAACAGTGTGTAATTATAGATGTAATTGCATGCAGAGAGATCAAATAATTAAATTTAAATGTAAGTACATAGTAGTTAAAGCCATCTAATGTAAAGTGGGACCAAGATATGAGATACTGAGAAAAAATGATTAAAAAAAAGGGAAAATGATGATGTTCTAAGTAACAATTATATGTTTCATAAGTTTAAATTTTTTGAGTCATAATTTTGAGAAAGAAGGTCAACATTTATGACATACTAAGTAATAACTATGAGATAAAAAGCTGAGATTATACTTTTTATTTTTTTTATATACTTTATATTTTAATGCTGTCATAATTATGAGGAAAAAAGTAAAAATTATGAGATGACAAGTTGAAATTATGAGAAAATTAAGAGAAAGCCAAAATTAAGACATTATGGCCCGGTTTCACAGACAGGGCTTAGCCAACGCAAAGATTAGGCTTTAGTTCAATTAGGGCATTTAAGTTAAGCTTTTATAAACGTTCACTAGAAAGAAAAAAAAAAAAAAAAGATGTGCATCTTGAGACAAAACAATGGCATTGACTTATTTTAAGATCTGTCAGCACAAGTTGTTTTCAGTTAAAACGGATCAAACATCAACTTTAGTCTAGGACTATCTTAAGCCTTGTCTGTGAAACTGGAGGTAGAAGTAATAATTATGAGATTAAAAAAATTGAAATTATGAGATAATAATTATCTTAATTTTGAGGAACAAAAAGGTCAACATTTACAGCATATTAAGTTATAATTATGAGATGAGATACTAAGTCATAATTATGAGGGGAAAAGTCGAAATTGTGACATTCTGCTTACTAATTATAAAATATAATTATTACTTTTTGTCAGTTAAAATTATAAGAAATTGGCAAAAAATGATGTCAAATGGCAATGACTTTTTATGTCTTTTATTTTTTCAGTTTTTACTTAGTATCTCATAATTAACTTGGTTTGTGTGAATTTTGTCATAATTTTGACAGTCATTATGACTATCATTATTTTGTTTTGAAACCTTTTTTTTTTATCTCATAATTATGACTTAGTATCTCATAGTTTTTACTTTTTGTCTAATCATGACTTACTGTCTCATAATTTCCACTTTAAAGACATTATAGACTCTAAGAGGTACAATTTGAAAGGCTGTGCTTTAGGCTGTCCACATACGCCAAGCATTTGTGTAAAAACTGAAGTATACTTTGGTATTTCGCAATATTTTACCATATGATTCAATGTGCTGCCATAGACTACATCATCGCAAAACTCACAAACACTTCAGGTACCTACAAACCTTTGATGTTTGGCTCTCTAATAACATCACAGCAAACAGCATCTTCAAACAAGTGATGCTAGAGCTACAGCAGCTAACAACCACTTTGTGACTAAATACATTTACCATAGTCTCCATTTTGAGCAGAATATCTATTATTTTATCCTAATTTCAAATATAAACTTGTGGTAAAAATATTTTGGGTGCTCCAGAATAGCAGTTTCCCTGTAAATGAAAACATAAATCTACAGCCAGGCGTTCACATCGGCTCAAACAAGCCTTCATCAGGGTGCCAAACAAAAGAAAAATTGCTTAAAAATGCCACTTAGTTTAATAATTTGTTTTTGCAATGAAATGTATACATTTTTAAGGATAGCTGAAAGGAATAGTTCCTCCAGGTCCACACTTTTAGGGACCACTGCAGATGTTCACACGTATGTGGAGTTTAATCTCCAAAAGCATATAGCATGTTTAATGTAAAACGTCAGGTCCCAAATCCAATACAGCATCTCTAGATCTGGCCTAAAAGTTCAAACAGACATCGGATAGTATGATATGAGTGTGTATCACTTTCACAGAGTGTGAACTCACTTGCTTGAGGATCTGGGCAGCCATTATGTGGCTGCAGTCGAAGATAATGCGAAACTCTCTGCTCCTTTTCATCTCTTTGAGCAGAGGTCTGGTGTCCGTGGTGTCCAGAGGGAGCTGTCGGATCTTCAGCCTGATGTTATACCTGGATGGAGCCATAATTAACTCCTGGAGTCTGATTAAACCTGCACAAGAAAAGTCGAGCACCAGAGTCAATTACTTGGTATGTCAGTACCAGCTCAAACCAGCCTTGGGTGGTCAAGCAGGTTTTTGAACATGATAGCTGGTTGGTCGTTGGTCAAATTTGGCCTACCAGCCGTAATCAGCTTGAACAAGATGGTCTACCATAATGGGCCAACATTTGGTCATTTTCAAATGACTTGCTGAGCCGTGTTTGCTTTGCTGATTAACAGCCTTGTGAATGGATAATCAACTTTTCAGAAACACTTTATAGGACAGCCTTCAAATATTGTTTTGGTTAAAATGTTTTTGAGAACCACTGAATCTTTGTAGCTATTGAAAGACCGAGATGACCAGTTGATCAAGACCAAGATAAATTAGCTAATGACCAGCTTGGACCAACAAGAAACCATTTAAAATGTGGATGGAGAAAGATTGGAAAATGCATCGGGACATGCCAGTTTCAAACCGGGTCCTTTGTGAGCACAAAAACTGCTTAATTGAGAGCAAACTTCTACCGTCGGTGGCACAGCTCTGAAAAAATATACTATAAATGCAGACAGTCATTTTAACACAGTTATCTTGGTTGCATCACATATTTTGCATCTCAGATGAATTGCTTTCCATTCCCGTTCCTGTCAGAAGCAGCATCGCTCGATTACTTTGATTCAAAGTATTTCTAGTATATCGAAGCCTGAAGACTCATTCTGACAGCAGCAGGAACATTAACACCCTTCTGCTCCTTATCACCGACGTACAGTCTCTAAAACACACTGCTAAAAGTGACGGTCCTGCTTTGGCTTCATCAGGTAACACAGTTTACAATGACACTCTTCTTGACATCAAACATTAACTCTCACCTGTGCTGTCATCATAAACTACGGTGGCTGTCTTCCACTTGAGGAACTGCACCAGGTCTAAGATAGCGTAGCTCAGAGAAGAGTAATCTGGGTACAGGTTGGCATAAAACGAATCCCTGTTGTCCATGGGGTGGTGTTTCCATCGCACTTGAATGTGTGGCACCTCCAGAGCATTGCAGATAGACTGTACAGCATTCGATGAGGAGCTATGAGACGGCCCGAATATGGCAACGACACCTAAAGACAGCTGGTCACACGCTGGCAAGAGCAGACGGGGAGAAATGTCAAAATAGAAATGTCACTGCATATAGAATATTCCTTTGTACGGCTCTACAAAGCTGTGGAAATTTTTACTGTCGTGAACAGTGTTTTGTTTGGACAATCCGTATCCGAGAGACTATTAACATATATCAAAGATATAAAACATTTCATTAGTTTAGAAAATGCTGTAGTTGATAACTGATAACCAAAACGTCTTAAAGAACCAGTGAAATGGATTGATGAACACATTTCTTTCTTCCTATTAAAATATGAAGTTGGGGTTGGTCATCTATTTTTATTTATTAATTTATTTGGTTACACTTTATTTCGATAATCCACTTTAGACATTCTACTAACTATAAGTAACTTTGCAGCTACATGTCAACTAACTCTCTTTAAAATATTAGTAGACTGGTAGGGTTACGGTTAGTAGAATAAGTTGTACTATGGAATGGAATGGAATGGGATGGGATGGGATGGGATGGGATGGGATGGGATGGATGGATGGAACATAAGTCACAAGTCACATGGATGGATGGATGGATGGATGGATGGATGGATGGATGGATGGAAGATAACAAGTCACAAGTCACATGGATGGATGGATGGATGGATGGATGGATGGATGGAAGATAACAAGTCACAAGTCACATGGATGGATGGATGGATGGATGGATGGATCCATCCATCCATCCATCCATCCATCCATCCATCCATCATTCCATTCCATTCCATTCCATTCCATAGTACAACTTATTCTACTAACCGTAACCCTACCAGTCTCTTGATGGATGGATGGATGGATGGATGGATGGATGGATCCATCCATCCATCCATCCATCCATCCATCAACCAATCCATCCATAAATCAATCAATCACTCTCTCAGCAGCACAGCTATTCAACATTGATAAGAATATGAAATGTTTCCTCACATAATCATCATATCATGATGATTTATGAAGGATCATGTGACAATGAAGGTTGGAATAAATATCAGCTTTGCCATCACAGTAATAGTAATAAATGACATTATATATATATATATATATATATATATTATATTAGATATTTAAATTGTAATAATATTTCATTATTTTACTGCAGTTTTTTGATAAAGAACATCAGGTCTGTAAAATGGGGTTTGGTCTAAATGTTAGGCGAGCAACGCTATGCATTTTGCCACCTTCTCCTGCATCGTTGTTACCAGGCAACGGGGTAAACAACCACTGCTTTGATGATGCAAACATCATTGGTTAGCTGGCCCAGTGTGTTGTGATTGGCACCGCTTAGCACGTGCTTAGAAAATGTCACGACCCTTACCCAGTGAGCTCAGTTCTGCTGTAAATAATTAAGGATGGCGTCAATTTCAAACAAATTCGCGATCGCCGACAATGTTAACGAACAAGAGGATCATGCAGAACAGATTTCAAGCACGGATTTCACAGGACATTTCTCCACAAAAAAGGGGTGTATTCTGTGGGCTGAGATTATTTAAATGAGTAACATTGTAACAAGTCACAAATTCCACAAATTCCTTTGTAGTCCAAAGGAGCTGTTTGTTGTAGTTCTTGGAAAGTAGATTCTGTTAAATAACATATCTTTTACTTTGAGCTTTGTAACTTTGCAGATCTATTTTTATGCTCAAAGCAACATTACACACTAACTAAAGTTGAAAAAGTAAAAAAAACAGCATAATGGGAACCCTTTAACTGTTTTTGTGGTCTAAGCACAGCCAAAAACCTTTATATTCTCACACCACTCACCTTTTCTGGAGGCCTCAAAGCTATCATAGATATTAATCCTCTGAATGTCATACGTTAACGTTGTGTTGGGCAATAACGTCCTGTTTCTGTTGATGTTATTAACAGCGAATTTGAAGGCCAGTTCCTCTGAGCTGACGAGTGCCACAGGTCCATCCATTTGTTCAAAAATCCCCCCTAAAAAACACACAAAAAGACAAGAGAAATCACTGTCAAATGAACCAAACCTGAACCCGGAGATGAAGCCTGGCTTCACATCCAAACCTCTGGAGGTGTTTTGCATTTAGAGCTGTCTGCGAGCTCGGTTGTGTACTTAAGGAACCTCTATTCGATCTGCTCAGCAGAAAGAAAGAGTCTCTGGCAGTCACAGCTCAGGCTTTTAAAGTTCAAGGCCATAATGGAGATGAGGAGAGTGAAAGAGAGAAAGAGGAAAGTAAATGGCCTCATCAAAGGTACCTTGCCTCTTTAAGGCCTGCAGGTCACCTTTCATTCCCTGATAAAATAAAAAAAAAAAAAAAAAAAAAATAGATTCATACGCAGGCCTATAGCTTGTGGATAGGATTTTTGCACAGAAGCTTGAAAGTTTAAAGCCATTTTGTCATTTCATAACAATCTGCGGAGAATTTCAGAAATGCATTTTATGGCCAGGAAATTCCACCAATAGAAGAGCTGGAGAAGTAAACTCTGTGTTTATTGACTTTTGTGTGCAATGGAACCCTATAAAAACAATAAAATGATAACATCTGGAGCACGCTGAGCAATCTTCAGCCCTTGAGGATTAATACTGTTAGACCTGCTTCACCTTTCCACAGTATATCAGCGATATGACGGTCTGGAAGCCAAATACATATGAGCAGAGAGAAATATTGGAAGACCAAAGTTTGTTCAGTTGTACAAAATTCATTTTCACATATTATCGGTTCATGCTATTTGGGATTTAAAATATTATTAGAACTTTCCACAAATAGGGTACATAATAGTGTCTGAAACTTAAAATGGAATCTTTTTTTGTCTTTCTTTCTTTTTTTCAGATTTGTTGTTATTTTCCAGAAATACATATTAAACAGACAAAATTTCTATAATTACTTGGTTGCAATAAAGTACTTTAACAGTGTTAGTTTGAGACCAAATGTTGGTGTATATTTATTTGATAAACTTAAATTTCCAATATATTCAAGAATAAATATTTTTATCTAATTTTTCTTACAATACCTTGACGCCATTCAGTATTCATTTATTTAATCATTTTTTTATATATGGGGTTTATGAATGGTTTAATGAGATTGCTCACACAATGGATTTATTAAAGTGCCCTTATTATGCAATATTAAAGGATCCTAGTTTTGTTTTGAAGTCTCCTACAACAGGTTTACACGCATCCAGAGTCACTTTCATAATGTCCATTGCAGCATCAGCTCTTTTCTCTCAATGTCTGAAAGAGATTGATAAAATCATCCAGTCTCTCTAAAAACAAGTCTACTCTCTGATTTGTCAGATGGCCCAGTCTGTTGTGATTGGTCGACAACTTACAGCATGTGTCAGAAACCAAACGCCCATAGCATATCTGAAGGCTTGTTCGATTTGATGCAGCGCTGCACAGACCGATCGGTGGCTGACTTGAAGCAGTGCATGCCGGTAAGAAATTTTGTCCGACCTGAGACAGCGCAGACGCCATGTGACTGTCAGTCAGTCAGCGCAGTTTCTTAAGAGTGGCTGCACGAGCTCTGATGACGACACAGCTGTTCCGCGATTGGCCGGATTCACCGCATAACAACGATCACGTGTGTTTGTTCTGAAAACTTCAGTTCCACTAATGCTCACAAATCTGTATTTTTATAACAGTTAAAGCTCTTTTCAAGTAGTCGCGATGTTATATTGTGTCATGTTTATCAAAATAAAACTGATCAAAAATGTAGACCTCACTACATTGGTATTTAAATATTAAATGCTTATGTTGAACTCTTGTATAAACAGATGCTGTAAGCAGTACATAAGTTATTGAATGAAATTGTATCTGAAACATCAGTGTATTAGTCAAATATTGCATTCATTTCACTTCAGCTGTGATAAAGTATGCAAACGCAGTGCGAGCGTCACTATGAGAAGCAGAAAGTGTCCGACTTCACGTCTCCGTTTTCAGCTCCTCCCCGCCTGCACGCGGCTACTCTCGCCGATCTGTTACATCCAGCCGCAGCCGATGTCGAACACACCTTGAATTTCAGCTCTTCCTCACCACTTGATCCACAGTGATACAAACAGTAACGATGGCGTTGGTTTTACCGTATCGATTCCAGCATGTGTCCTCATCCTTTAGAAGTACATCAAAAAGTGGATTTAGGGTTAGGGTTAGGAAAACAGACACTGTTTTCTGAGCTTTCTCAGCTCAGAAAACAGTGTCTTCTTGTCGACACCACGAACCAAACTCTTCCAGTCTCAGCTACAACAACAGTGTTTAAGGGCGGGGCAAAGGAGGCGCTGTTCACCGGCAGCCAATAAAGAGCACAGGCTGGAATTATGCAAATTAGTTACAAACCTACATAGGTTTGAGCAGGAAGTGAGACTGGAATTACTGACGACTCGTTTCAGGCAGTTCAGAATCGCTTCTTTCTTTTAGGAGACAATAACTTCATTTATCTTTTATCTTTGAAACTTTGCAGACCTTTTACATTCACAAACAGCTGCTATACACACACTACATGAAAGGGAATATCTCAAAAAAAACATAATAGGGGTACATTCAAATCTCCCGCATTGTCATGCTATGTTAACTCTTTCCCCACCATTGATGGAATTTTCCAGCGTTCAGTGTTTTCACTGTTATATGGACGGGGGCGCTATTACACATCTTCTGAAAGAGTACAGAATCTCCAGATCAAATCACAAGCCAAGAAGAAGCAGAAACAAGCGATAAAAGCATTGCTTATGTCTTTGAAAAACAACAAAAAAAAGATTTTCTAAGCTTTTTATTCAAAATGTTGTTTTTTTATGGAACTTACCCACATTCAAGTGTTGATAAAAATGTTTTTTTTTTTTTTTTAATTTTATTTTAAACGCTGGCGGGGAAAGGCTAATCTTACATAACTGTCTTATCTAACATGTCATATAGTTTTCACTGCATAAACAGCAATGGCACATCAACCCTATTCGTGAAAAGTGCCTGCTGAATTTGAGAGAGCGTAAGCACACCAGATAAACACTATGCCAAACACAGAATAACCCTTGGGCTATTTTAACATTCCTTTTTTAATATTTCCAATCCTGTTTTTAGAGTCCGTAACATGTAGATCCATAAATGCATGAATATTTAAGAGTTCTTGAGTCAGACCTCAGCGCAGGTCAAGAACAACCTGAACATGGCTGTTATTCTCCCAGAGGAGAAGAGCTCAAGTGCGAGGCTGCAGGGGAGATCACAGGCCTACCGTCTGGAGAGCAGCGCAGCATCCGTTGAGCCATGCTCGCTATTTATGACTCCGACGCTGCTTGACTTCTGAAGGGACATGATGCATAAACTCCCTGGAAAGAGCCCCACGCATTAAAATAAATGAATCCTGCCGTTTTGTGGGGAAATCTCATTAGAGTACATTAAGTAATTGCTGGAGTATATACTAATTTGACTATTAAGAGGATAAAATGTGCATTGCTCGGAAGCACTAAAATAGATTTAATAAAAAGGGGAGATCAGCTGCGGCGAGGAGAAAAAACACCCCGCGTATAACTTCGCAGTAAATGCCCTTATTTCCAGATATACAAGCCATAAAGCAAAACGCTTGTGACTTATCCATCAAACACTGTTTCCGATCAGGAGAATCTCTTCGAATAAATAGATACAACAAGTTAATGGTGCAGGATATTTACGGCTCTGTGTTAAACGGTGCCGAATGTAGATTGAGCTGTAATGTTTGATCTGAGATTTCTTGCACATCTTTCTCTAACATCAGTCAGTTTAAGTTCAGATTAACTCATTTCCTGTTTTGAAACAGCTTTACAAAAGGCGGCCTAATTAATCTCTTGGGTTGTATCCTGATAGAGAAAACATGTGCTCATTACAGCTGCTACCTTCACTAATACGGATGCCAGTAGAGCTCTTTACAATCCACTAGTTTTTAAAGAGCTGTGAAGTAAGGGTGTAAATTGCAACACAATTATTGAAATAATGAATAATGTTGGCCAACAGAGTCACTGGGATCAAATCACCAGCATTAGCTTCAACCTTTCCATGCAAGCGTCACATCACCGCTTTAACCACCACATGTGTCAGAGAAAGGTGATTTTAATGAGCATCATACTTTCACTGAAAGTAAACCATATTGGTAACATGTCAGCAATTAAATCAATTACTCAATTAGTCATCAATTACCCACCCTCATGACCAATTAGGATTTTTTTTTTTTTTTTAATGAAATCTGAGATTTCTATCCATCCATTGAAAGCTCATTTCACCTAAACTTTGAAGCTTTAAACAGTTTATAAATACATTGCAAAAGTAATCAATATGATTTGAGTGGTTTAACCAATTGAATTTATTTAATAGTAAAGGGAAGCTCAATTGTGCTTGCATGACGACACACAATCAATTTACCATATTGTGCATTACGTATGTGCGTTGATATGTGAATGAAAGCCTAATTTAAATCTATTCATCATATAAAGTGATCGTGTCTCTTCAGAAGACTTGCTTGATTCATAAGGATTATTGTTATGATGTATTTATGAACTTAAGTTTTGATGGAATGAACTTTCAATGGAGACAGAAATGTCTCAGGTTTCACTAAAGTCTTAGTTTAGCATACTTTTGAAAAGAGTACTTATTATGGAAATACTATACTTTAAAAGAATAAACATATATAAGTGTGAACTGAATGTAATGTTTTCAGACACTTAAATGCATGGTATGCCTCTTTCACAAGATGTAATATAAGTCTCTGGTGTCCCCAGAATGTGTCTGTGAAGTTTCAGCTCAAAATACCCCACAGATCATTTATTATAGCTTGTCAAATTTGCCCATATTTGGGTGTGAGCAAAAACACACCATTTTTGTGTGTGTCCCTTTAAATGCAAATGAGCTGCTGCTCCCGGCCCCCTTTCCAGAAGAGGGCGGAGCTTTAACAGCTCAACAACAACAAAGCTGGAGAATCTCACACAGCCAAAATGAGGATTGTCAGTAACGGTGTTCAGCCTTACATTGTTCAAACCGGAGTCGACACTGATGGAGAGACTCAGGAAGAAGTTACACCTTTTAGGATGTTTCTGAATGGTTAATGGATAAATTTATGTAGTTGCTGTGGAGTTGATTCAACTCATCCACTAGCATGTGCCGTCATGTTAATATTTTGTGCAAATCCAGCATTGAATTGACCCTCGTTTGTGAAGCAGTCCGGTGTAAAATTACGGCAACAACACTCTACTACAACAACTCTTCCTCTTCTCTAAAGCAGCCCAACATGGCCTCACCCCCTTTGTTGCGTGTTCTCGGGGGCGGGGTTTATGTAAATTGGAGGGTTAGTGATGTCACCAACCCAGGAAGAAGCTCATTGTAGTCCCTACCAGCCGTTTGTTGTAGTCCATAAAAAGTGATTTCTGTAAAATAAAATATCTCCCTTTGCATTGAACTTTGAGCGTCGTAACTTTGCAGATGTTGTTTATGCTCAAACAGCAACATTACACACTAACTAAAGTAAAACACTCAGTGTATTTTCTCCTCATGTACTGTATGGTATTTCATAACACTAAGACTCCAGCCTTTTTACTGCAAAAAAAAAACATTAACACACAAGGCAACTTCAGAGCAGCGGGTCAACTGACGGGTCAACTGGCGGTTCTATCGGTGCCTTGTACCCAAATATACTGTACCAGTCTTAACGCTTGCATGCACAGCCCACACAGCCAAGCACAGCTCAGCCAAAAGCCCAACAATGAGACAATATCATTATGTTTTGGATGAATGTCTGCGTACAGGCTGAGCTTTTCTAGAGGGAGCTCTTTTGTAGCACACCACTCCCCTGGTCGCTTTCCCAGCATGCCTGTGAATAGCTGCTCTACTCCCTGGAAGCTGAAGCTACTCTGCCACACAATGGCAGAGGAGAAAGCAACAGACAATGGCCCGCACTAAACAATTACGGCAAACAACCAGCATTGTGCACAACACTGACCAATTAAGGGTTGCTATATTGCCCTGTTATCCCATCCCATCTGTCTATTCCCCAAGGAAAACAAGAGGAGAACTCGCTGTATGTCTCGAATGAACGAGTGGAGAAGTCAGACATATTACAGCTGGAGAAATAGACATGATCTACAGTGGGCCTTAAACTCAATCTGCCATGAATAATGATTTTCAGTATAAAGATTATACCACAAATTGACTAATGCATTTCTGGCCTATATTTACTTACAAATACAATAAAAAGCTCTGAAAGAAAAGAACGAAAGAAGGACTGTTTATTAGTTTTGTTAGAGAGACTCATGCTTCTATTTCTCATTTTTATCAATTGCTTTTCTACGGAAGAGGATTAGGGCCAAGCAATTATAAAAATAAAATAAAAAAATCTCGAGATTAAAGTCATTATAATGCGCAAACAAACTCCTTAAATTAAGAAAAAAGTTTAAATAAAATGTAGAGTATAAATGCATTAAATTTTGAGAATAAAGTTGTTAAATTTCGAGAAAAAGTTTGAGAAAAAACGTGTTAAATTTCAAATAAAGAAAAAAAATCACAATAAAATGTCGAGAATAAACATAAAATTTTGAGAGTAAAGTTGTGTTTTGAGAAAAAAGATGAAATAAAATGTTGAGAATAAACTCATTAAATTTTAAGAATAATGTTTCGAGAAGAAATGTTGAAACAAAATGTCGAGAATAAACGCATTACATTTTGAGAATAAAGTCGATATGTTTCGAGAAAAAGTTTAAGTAAAATGCTGAGAATAAACATTCAATGTTGAGAGTAAACTCACTGTTTTGAGAAAAAACGTGTTAAATTTCAAGTAAAAAAAAGTCACAATAAAATGTCGAGAATAAACATAAAATTTTGAGAGTAAAGTTGTGTTTTGAGAAAAAAGATAAAATTTAATGAGTTTATTCTCAACATTTTATTTCAAGAATAAAGTAATTATGTTTCGAGAAGAAATGTTGAAATAAAATGTTGAGAATAAACGCATTAAATTTAGAGAATAAAGTCGTTATGTTTTGAGGAAAAAACATTTTAAATTTCGAGAAAAAGTTTAAGTAAAATGTTGAGAATAACCATTCAATGTTGAGAAAAAACGTGTTAAATTTCAAGTAAAACAAAAAGTCACAATAAAATGTCGAGAATAAACATAACATTTCAAGAGTAAAGTCGTGTTTTGAGAAAAAAGTCGAAATAAAATGTTGAGAATAAACGCATTAAATTTTAAGAATAAAGTAATTATGTTTCTAGAAGAAATGTTGAAATAAAATGTCAAGAATAAACACATTAAATTTAGAGAATAAAGTCGTTATGTTTCGAGGAAAAAACACTTTACATTTTGAGAAAAAGTTTAAGTAAAATGTCGAGAATAAACATAAAATTTTGAGAGTAAAGTCGTGTTTTGAGAAAAAAGATAAAATTTAATGAGTTTATTCTCAACATTTTATTTCAAGAATAAAGTAATTATGTTTCGAGAAGAAATGTTGAAATAAAATGTTGAGAATAAACGCATTAAATTTAGAGAATAAAGTCGTTATGTTTTGAGGAAAAAACATTTTAAATTTCGAGAAAAAGTTTAAGTAAAATGCTGAGAATAAACATTCAATGTTGAGAGTAAACTCACTGTTTTGAGAAAAAACGTGTTAAATTTCAAGTAAAAAAAAGTCACAATAAAATGTCGAGAATAAACATAACATTTCAAGAGTAAAGTCGAAATAAAATGTTGAGAATAAACGCATTAAATTTTGAGAATTAAGTCGTTATGTTTCGAGCAAAAAACACTTTAAATTTCAAGAAAAAGTTTAAGTAAAATGTCGAGAATAAACATAAAATTTTGAGAGTAAAGTCGTGTTTTGAGAAAAAAGTCAAAATAAAATGTTGAGAATAAACTCATTACATTTTAAGAATAAAGTAATTATGTTTCGAGAAGAAATGTTGAAATAAAATGTCGAGAATAAACGCATTCAATTTTGAGAATAAAGTCGTTATGTTTCGAGGAAAAAACACTTTAAATTTTGAGAAAGGCTTAAGTAAAATGCTGAGAATAAACATTCAATGTTGAGAGTAAACTCACTGTTTTGAGAAAAAACGTGTTAAATTTCAAGTAAAACAAAAAGTCACAATAAAATGTCGAGAATAAACATAACATTTCAAGAGTAAAGTCGTGTTTTGAGAAAAAAGTCGAAATAAAATGTTGAGAATAAACGCATTAAATTTAGAGAATAAAGTCGTTATGTTTTGAGGAAAAAACATTTTAAATTTCGAGAAAAAGTTTAAGTAAAATGTTGAGAATAAACATTCAATGTTGAGAAAAAACGTGTTAAATTTCAAGTAAAACAAAAAGTCACAATAAAATGTCGAGAATAAACATAACATTTCAAGAGTAAAGTCGTGTTTTGAGAAAAAAGTCGAAATAAAATGTTGAGAATAAACGCATTAAATTTTAAGAACAAAGTAATTATGTTTCTAGAAGAAATGTTGAAATAAAATGTCAAGAATAAACACATTAAATTTAGAGAATAAAGTCGTTATGTTTCGAGGAAAAAACACTTTACATTTTGAGAAAAAGTTTAAGTAAAATGTCGAGAATAAACATAACATTTTGAGAGTAAAGTCGTGTTTTGAGAAAAAAGATAAAATTTAATGAGTTTATTCTCAACATTTTATTTCAAGAATAAAGTAATTATGTTTCGAGAAGAAATGTTGAAATAAAATGTTGAGAATAAACGCATTAAATTTAGAGAATAAAGTCGTTATGTTTTGAGGAAAAAACATTTTAAATTTCGAGAAAAAGTTTAAGTAAAATGCTGAGAATAAACATTCAATGTTGAGAAAAAACGTGTTAAATTTCAAGTAAAACAAAAAGTCACAATAAAATGTCGAGAATAAACATAACATTTCAAGAGTAAAGTCGTGTTTTGAGAAAAAAGTCGAAATAAAATGTTGAGAATAAACGCATAAAATTTTGAGAATTAAGTCGTTATGTTTCGAGCAAAAAACACTTTAAATTTCAAGAAAAAGTTTAAGTAAAATGTCGAGAATAAACATAACATTTTGAGAGTAAAGTCGTGTTTTGAGAAAAAAGTCAAAATAAAATGTTGAGAATAAACTCATTACATTTTAAGAATAAAGTGATTATGTTTCGAGAAGAAATGTTGAAATAAAATGTCGAGAATAAACGCATTCAATTTTGAGAATAAAGTCGTTATGTTTCGAGGAAAAAACACTTTAAATTTTGAGAAAGGCTTAAGTAAAATGCTGAGAATAAACATTCAATGTTGAGAGTAAACTCACTGTTTTGAGAAAAAACGTGTTAAATTTCAAGTAAAACAAAACAATCACAATAAAATGTCGAAATAAAATGTTGAGAATAAACGCATTCGATCAGCGTCATGTTCATTGCATACTGATAGACAAACACAACTACATGAAAAACAAATACAATAAAAAGCTCTGAAAGAAAAGAACGAGAGAAGGACTGTTTATTAGCTTCATTAGAGAGACTCATGCTTCTGTTTCTCATTTTTATCAATTGCTTTTCTCTTCTGGACTTTGGTTGGTATATTACTGAGTATTTCATACTCTATCATATGTACATATATAGTGGCAAACTAACAATATTACTTTGTCTCTTGTATTATATCAGTTTTAAAAAAAGAAGAATATAATCTTAGCTTTCTTTCTATGTTGTTTACACATTTTCCTTTCCTCTCATTTCACACCTTCATACTTGCCAAACATTTGAAATGAAACTTCCTGAAATGAGTTTCCGACTGAATTTATTAATGACTTTATGTATGACTTCCACACAAATTTGTGTTTGAATAAAGCTGATTGTTTTTAATTGCATCACTGTGTGTTTTTGGAGAACATACAATAAAAAAATGAGTGAAATTCGGTGTGCTTACAAAAGCTCTGGATGCGTGGGAAAATCAACATCTTAATAAAAAAAAAAAAATACCAAACATACATGCATGAGAAGAAAGGAACTGACTGTGGGTCCTTTATACCTTATTCCACGGAAATAAATGTTTGGGTTTCCATCGATCAAAAATGTCACTCAAATTAATTACATGATACACAAATAATCAATTTAATTGCATATATCAATATGTGAGCACAGCCCCAAATAAACATTAAGATAATATATTATTGTGTTACGTGAAGTAAACATATTTGTGCATATTTTTTCATTATATTTTATTTTATTTATCTATTTCTATATGTGCGCCATGCTTTCAAGATGGTGTGTAAAATAGTTTGCATGAATAAAAAAAGTTGTGTTAGACTTTTTGTTTGCCTGTACGGCAGCTGCTGCTGAACTTAATTAATAAATAAATGTAAAAAGTCACACTATTAATGATCAAATTAAAGTTACATAACCAACAAAAATAGCCCAATTTTTACAGCATTTTCAAAGCCTCATCTATAGCGGTTATCTGAAGAGCATTTCATGGTTTTTTTTTTTTTTTTCCCTGTTACAGAGCATTTCAAATTACCATATAAATGACAGCAGCCAATCAAGCACAAGTTTAAGTCTGCAGTGATAAAGAGGGTTAAATTAAGATCCGTCCCCTTGGCCACCATCAAAGCCCCGAACCTCTCATTTACTCAGTATGATTAGCAATATTCATATACATTCCAATGTCGTGATATCTTCTCTGTCAAATAACTGTCAGGTAACAACACATTTGTAAAATCTAATTTTATGCTCAAGTGACTCGTTTTCTCGCTTCTGCAATTTATCACAGCGCTGGCTCTGTTCCTCCCTCTCGCACACTGCTTTTGTGTTTCTCAGCTCTCCGCGCCTCGCTCGCCTTCCGTGTCTCCGGCATTGCAGGGATTTTTTTTTTTTTTTTTCTGAAACATTGCACTATAACATTAAATATTTGACAGGATGACAAACACAAGGACATCCACAAAAAAAAAAAAAAAAAAAAGACATATAATGTTCACTCTCCCTTATAGAAGGTTACAGATACTGTATGTGAAAGTTCAGTGTTTTCTCTAACATTGGTTATTATATCTATATCAGTGAAAGTAATTTTATTTTGTGTTTAGAAGCATAGTTTATCTTTATCTTTTTCATTCCATATATACACTACCTTTCATAGGCATGTGGGTTGTTAAGTTTTTATTTTTTGAAAGAAATTAATGCTTTTATTCAGCAAGATTGTATTAAATTTGACTGACATTTATTTTGAATTTGTAACATTATAAATATATGTTTTATGTTTTTTTATTCATCAAAGAATCCTGAAAAAAGTATGACGGTTTCCACAAAATCATAACTGTTTTCAACATTGATAATAATCAGAAATGTTTCTAGAGCAGCAAATCGTCATATTAGAATGATTTATGAAGGATCATGTGACACTGAAGACTGGAGTAATGATGCTGAAAATTCAGCTTTGATAAATTATATTTTACTATATATTCACATAGAAAACAGCTATTTTAAATTGTAATAATGCAGATAAATGCAGCCTTGGTGAGCAAAAGAGACTTTCAAATATTTGAACGTTGTCACATTTATGGTTAAATATGCATAACGTGATCAAATGATGCATTTTGTTGTAATGGATTACTTTTTTTTTTTTTATATATAAAAAAATAGTGCTATTCTTAAATCATTGTCAGTAAACTGCAGGTTTCCATAGTGAAGCTTTACCCCATTCAGTGGAACAAATCACCCTACGGGGCACATTGTCACAAAAGGTCAGCATGTGTTCATTGAAAAGGATCTCTTTTTTTTTTCCTAGGCAATACCAGTGGAAATGCTTTTCAAAAAAAACTTCAAATAGTGTTAATTCAGTTAATGAAAACTGTGACAAAAAAGTTCGCCAACAAGCTTTTGATGATGATGACGAGACGACAAGGTCATTAAACGATAACTGTGACTATCAACGACGAAAAAAGACACAACTAAAATGTAAATAATATCATTATCATAGACAAAATATGACAGACTGCTATGTAAGCCTCTACTACGAGCGGCCATGCTTGCGGTTGCCAGATGTCACAAGCTTCAATCACCCAATCAGAGCTTTAAATCTTCTGCCTGGTGTCTTACTTCATCTTTGCAATCTGGCAACCGAGCGCACACACTCTCTCTACACTGCGGAAGCGCCGCTGATGATCTGAAAACACAGACAAACAAGTAAGCTGGAGTTCAGCCATCTCCACTTGAGATATTCTGCTCAAATGAAAGTGTCGTTCAGTGCTTGCACTGTTTGCTGCGACTAAATCTGTGATCAAAGCTTCTCAGTGATGAACTGTAATAAATCCAAACATGGATCTTGACTATATTGTTTGTGATAGTGGTTGCTGAATAAATGTATTTACACAACCTCTTTGTGGCAATACAAAGTGTTTTTGCTGTTGTTTTTAAGAAAAAAAGAAAAAAAAAAATCATTCATGTAAATTGGAATTATTGCAATTACTATTAGGAATTTCACTGTAAATTTTTTTGAGAGAGGTTTCTTGTTTTACCAGTTATAATCATTTAATCCGCTCTTGACACAGGTTTGCTATTTTAACCAATATTTGGGAAAAGAGAGAGGACATACATTCTAGTGTGCTTCTAGAGGATATAACATCACATTATGCAAATTATGTGAGATTGCAACAAACCAATCCTTTTTAAAGGGGGTTTTCCTAGCGGGTAGCTTGGTTGAAAATGGTTTTTCAGACACACATAAAATAAGGTTTATCACAATAAACACTTCTCATTTTTGAAGAACACACCCAAATGTCTTGATTATCTAATCTAACTATAGGCAAAACTATACAATGAATTTATATTTGAGGTCTGAATGAACAGAATGAGCAATTTTACAAAATCGGACAACTGAAAACCAGGGTTGTATGTGATATAAACCTTCTTTATGAACAAAAGATATGGCTTTTTCTACATGTAGTGGTGTGATTGGGAAAAATACACTTCTCTTGATTTGTGCTTATTGGTAAAAGTGCAATAATTCTGATGAAATGTAAAAAAATAAATTCCTCAAAATTGCAAAAATAATCTTTATTATCAGTTTAATCATTATGCAGCATGTGACTGAACCTAGACTAAAATGCCCAGACATTTAGTCGACTAAACAGGACGAAATATGCTAAAAACTAAAAAAGCATATTTGACACAGGACTAAGACTAAATAATAATAGCTGACAACATAAACACTACTTTCAAACATGAGTAAAGAGACTACAAAGATACTCTGATATTATACAGCTCCTTCCGTATCAGGAGAGTTACGCTATTGTTGAATGCAGGTGGTTCGCTCCGGTGCCAGACGCCCTGGTCACATTGTGCCAGGTAACCTCTGCCAAACTCTGCAGAACAATGAAGGGCGCAGGCCAAAAAAATAATGGACCCAAAACACACACACAGAGAGAGAGAGAGTGAGAGAGAAAGAACCCGGAGCAGAATCTGGGCCTTGGCATCCATATGCATCAAGTGACAAAGGGAAGGTAGCACCCAGCAGGCGAAAAGCCAGACTTTTTCATTAGCAGACACTTTAAGTACATCACCATGTTCCTGAGCTCAACACTCTCATCACATAACCGGGGCTACATTTTCTATAATAAATTCACACTGATTGGTCAGTACACTGTTCCAGTCATGCTAAAATAAACCAAATAGCTACTGTGTACAACAGAAGCCAGTTATTAAATATGAGTTTAAATAGCAGGGACTATATCTTCTAGAGCAAGGACATTACTTGCTTATTATGATAGCATTGTAATAAATATGTGTGTTCATAATATTTTTATTATGATGTAACCATGTTATAAAACACATAAGCGCCTGAAGATCTGCTATGCATGTGCTGTTACTATATTCACAACAAAGCAGAAACACTTCATTGCATCACACTGTGCCATTAGGGAAGAAAAGCCCAGATTCATGTCTATGAAAGATGAAAAGGTTTATTCATGTGCAACAAGAAGGTCTGTAATACCTGGAGAGACAGCTATCCATTAGCATTCAGTCATTATCAGCTGATTGTATACCTGCTTATTACACAGATGCTGCCAGATAAATGAATAAATACATGAACATACCATCCACTTGCAGCAGAGCTAGTCACAAGAAACAGACTTCCCAGATCAATTATGCAAAATTGAGATGGGCAACGGCACATTGTCAAGGTTGAATACAGTAGATGCAAGAAAGCAAAGGCCACAATCAAAATTTAGTATGCACATATTACAACATAATCATCTCTGTTGATTATATATAGATACTATATAATACTAATAATAATATATATATTAATACGGTAACACTTTATTTTAGGGTCGTTTAACTAGTTGCTTATTAGCATGCGTATTACAAGAATATTAGCTGTTTATTAGTCCTTATTAAGCACATATTAATGCCTTATTCTGCATGACCTTATTCTACATTCTTAATCCTACCCAATACCTAAACTTAACAACTAGCTTACTAACTATTAATAAGCAGTAAATTAGGAGTTTATTGAGGGAAAAGTCGTAGTTAATAGTGAATAAATGTTCCCTATACTAAAGTGTTACCATTAATACTATACTATATATACTACTTTTCTACCAAAAGTCAACGGGAGATTTTCAAAATGTAATCTTGCGAAAAAGCTAATGATATCAAGGAAAAATTTGTACAAATTAAGGTGTGAGTTTGTCCTAGGAGAGACAGGGGACAAATAGCATATCACTGCCAAAAATGAGGCAAAATGGCATTATTTTTTCCACTAAAATAGATTACTGCAATATAAATGATTGAAAAAATAGGACAGACATAAATCTCAAGTATAAAATGCGAGGACACCGTGTTCTGCGTCTCTGCTATCATTTATCTAAAGGCATGGTTTAGCAAAAAATGCCAATATTTTTGTCATCATTGACTCCCTTCATTACAAATCCTATTTTTTTCTTTCTGTGGAACACTGAAGAGATTTTTGAAGAGTACTCGTGCTGCTATCTTCCATACAATTATGGTACATAATAACCGTGTCTGTCAAGATCAAAAATAGACAAAAACACATTATAAAATCACCAGAATGAACATAAAAACAGTTCATATTGCCAGCTGCATGAAGCTAGTTAAATAAACTCTGAGTTTCAGAGTAGGTTGACAGAACCATACAAATCGAACCTGGTTTAGATCTGGTTCAGCGGGCTCACAACGCTCTGTATAAATGGTCAGCTCAGGATTTGATCCAGGGTTTTGAATAGGGACTTTAAGCAACAGCTGCTAATGGAAGGGCAACCACGTTATATTGTGGAAACGCAACTTCAAGTTCTACTGCAGCAAAGGACAGGCAATTTTGTCTCTTTTTTTCCACTATAAACTGCTTTAATTTGCAGCGAGAGATACAGGGGGAGTGGCTTTATGACATCTTTGATAGGAGCTGACTGATCCAGAATTAGTTTGCGATCTCTAACCCAGAATAAAACCTGCTATGGAGCAGGTTAGCCGTGTAGCGTAAGTTACCAGGCCAATGAACACCACTAAAAACCAACCCCTTCTTGAGCCCGAAAAAACCCCCAAAAAACAAAAACAAAGATGATATGTGTGGAGCAAGTGCTGGTTTGTTGTTGTCTCACTAACTGCGCTTCTATTGGTCTTTGATTTCACGGTTGTCGTAGGAGAAGTCACACTGCGGGACTGCGCACTGCCAGAATTTCGGTAAAATTTGATTGCAATGGTCATTAATCTGATGATTTTCGCCTAGGATCAGAGAAATCTTTTAGGATTCACAATATTTGTCTCAAACGGCCAAATTGTGGACAACACTTTAGTCTTCTTTGTGCTCTAGTTAGTTTCCTTAGTTGCTGATTATGTTCACGCGTTTCTTGTTTAGTTTACACATGTGTATGTATATTCCCTGTTCTCTTCAGTCCTTTGTCAGTTCTTGGTAAATGGTTTGTGTATTTATCCTCCAAGTATTTTTCTCATTACATTCTCAAATATAATTTTTTTAAACTTGCCACATCAAGACTCTAAGGAAGCTTGTTTCTGCCACGAAAAAAAAAAAAAAAAAAAAGAAGTGTAACGTGCAATAAACCAATCAGAGTGTCATCTCCCATTCCCTGCTCGCACCATGGCGGATTCGCTATTTACATGGCGGAATTTGCAAGCGGAAAGACTGAATGCTTTATTTAATTTTTAATATTTGGCATGTTTGTGTGCTGCTGTGCGTCCCTGTGTGTGTAACATCAGACTTTATGCCTATAGGTGCATATTACTAACGCGCTCTTTAAATAACAAATACTGCGCCATTGACTTCAGACAAGGTTTTTGTTGGTGAATGGCATTCGTTTTCAGTTGCCTCAAAATATCAACACGCCTCAACACACCTCGTTTTCAGATCAGCACGCCCATGGGTGAACAGATGGGCGCGAGTGCATTTGCTATTTAAACAACGTGGGTGCTGGATGTGAAAATGATAACTGCGTCTGGCTGGCATCGCACTGCGCCGAGTGTATGATAGGGCCACTAAACTTTTTTTATTCCATCAATCACATCAAACACACCAATGGTTTTTGTCTCCGAGCATGTGCATTTTAGAGCTTAAAGGCAAGTGCTCACTACCGTTCATAATTTTGTTGTATAAAAAAGAACAGCATGAATAATCTCCCTTTAAATTTTATGGAAGAAAGAAAGTCTTGGAATGACATGACAGTGAGTAAATGATGATAGAACTACTGTATTTATTTAACTGCAAATTAATTAACTGTAAAATAAGGACAGAGATGTAAATAAAAGGTGCAAAGTGAGAGGATGCTGTGTTCTGCATCTCTGCAGATTATTTTTTCCAAGTCGTTTTAAGTGTCTTACAGTTTGTCATTCTATTCAGTCGAGTATTGACAAAACCACTTGAGACACAAGCCACTGTTTAGCTTCACAGGATGGAAAAGGCTTAAAGGTTTAAAACTGAAAACAGCCTCTCTGTGTGTGTGTGTGTGTGTGTGTGTGTGTGTGAAAGACAGCGGCAAGGGGAAAGACAAAGAGAGAGAAGGAGAAACTAAACATTGTGGGTGTGTGCGCGCGTACAGGGATTTATTGTAATAGGCCCGTCCATCGCTTAGGGGCATCATTTTCATTAAGGCGACATGAGGGGGTCTTTTAATTCCCAAGTCCTGAACCAACAGCAGAAGGCCTAGACATTACCTGAGGGTCAAACGCTCCCACAATGAAAATGGATCTCCAAATCAGAGATCACAAGGTTAGATAAGCACTAAGCACTACCAATACTCAAGCTAGTGTAATTGCCATTGATTTTACACTTAGGGAAGCAATTAATATTTAGACAGAGTTTGGCCAGTGAATAACAATTCCTATTTTACAAGCAGACAGGTGACATTGTTTATCCATTCCACTTGATTAGCGAGCTATGCTAACCCTGTTTATTGCGTAAGATGCTGCAGCGGTGTGTCTCCTAAAACGCCATAACCACCTCAATCATTGCTCTTCATAAATGCTAATGAAATCATAAGGGTCTTAATGACAAATCCTTTTCACTTTAACTGTTGTGTGAAATGTGAAGGTGAAAATGTCTATAAATCTATGCCCACCGCCGCAGAGTCCACGTTCACAGTGATGAATGAAACGTTAAATGCACAGTGTGTTACTGCAGAAACTGTGCCATCGTCACTTCAAGATTTGAGTTTAAAGAACAGATTCAGTATTGAAAATCAATGAACAGTCGGCACAGATATGTGAAAGAACCATTGCGGTGACACAAAGGACTTTATTATTGAACTAACACAAATGGCCTGTCAGCCGCAGCAACTGTGGCTTGTATCTTTCGAAAAGACGATGCTTGTGCCGTCACACAGCAGGTGATGTATTGCTATTGGACAAAGTAAGGCTGTGTACTAGTGTACAGCTTATGCACAGTACTGTAACGTATACTGCCTGTTTTCAAATGTGAAAGGCACGAAGAATGCAGCAAAAATGCTGTAAAACTATAGTCATATAACCCCACTAGGATGTATTTTGCATCTCAGGGCAATGACATGATGCTAATTTTTTGGTTTGGATCGATTAATTTACTCAAATTTGTTAAGAAATAAATTCATATGACTTCTAATTCACCTTTTCTGTGAATATTGTTGGTAGCACTTTAGTTTAGAGTCCAATTCTCACTATTAAGTTGCTTATTAGCACACATATTACTAGGATATAGGCTGTTTATTAGTACTTATTAAGCACATATTAATGCCTTATTCTGCATGACCTTATTCTACATCCCATAATCCTACCCAATACCTAAACTTAACAACTACCTTACTAACCATTAATAAGTTGTAATTAGGAGTTTGAGTCAAAAGTCATAGAGTTCAGATCTCACAATTATGACTTCTTGCAATTGTGAGAAAAAGTCAAAATTGTGAGATAAAAAGTCACAATTACATTTTTTATTTCTTATTCAGTGGTGGAAACAAGCTTCCGTACTGTTGCGTTATAACATATTTTAACCCTTAAACGCATACCTAGGCCACGTTCACACAGTAGCAGAATACGGTTGTCCGTCCTGTATTTGAGCCCTTAATACGGTTACGTTCACACACAGTACGGTTATTTACAGGTGTGACAACCGCATTCTATAACCGAACTCACACCCGTAAATTTTCAGGACTCACAACCGCATTCTCTGAATTTTCGCGCTGTGTGAACGGAACCGCATTGGACAACTAGTTGTCTGTCACATCATACAGTGCAAGAGAGCCGGTGTTTTGTGTGTGGTTTCGCTTTCAATAACTTACAGCGATAGAGATATGAGCTGTACGTGTGTTAGATCCAGTCACTGTTCTCCACCGGAGCGCCCCCTGTCAGTTTTGCGTTTCTTTTCCAAATTCAAATGCCGTGTCATGCGCGAGACGTCGTAAAGGACGTGACACGCGAGTGCAACGGTTAAACACTCCGGCTATGGCGTGTTTACATGCTGCTGTTGGTTAATAAGGTTTGTATGGATACTCAATGGTTCAACTGGTCTCTTGTCATGTCAAAAGTGATGAGACTTTTCAGTTTTATGGACGTCGCCATCTTTAATATTACGTTGGCTTGACTCTCGTTGCACGTTCTTACAGACAGTGTTCCAGACGCTACTGTAAGTTGCTGTGTGAACGAGACATTTCAAGACTCACACCTGTAAGTAAATGCGGTTGTCAATCCCAAAAACTGACAGTGTGAACGTGGCCCTAGAGTCTTTATCAACCCGGGACATCATTCACTACCCTAGTATTACTCAATTTATTCATTCATTATATTTATTCATTATAAAAAATATTTAAAAAAATGTTGTTGTTTTTTTTTAAGTGTAAAGGGGTTGCTACTAGGGATGCATGATTATGACAAAAATCATAATTGTCGATTATTCCCTTGAAATTGTAATTGTGATTATTAATTATCACAGTTACATTGAATGTTTTGAATAGCTTTATACCATTGTTTGAAGCAAATGCATTCCATATTTTTATGTAAAAAAAAAAAAAAAAAAAAAAAAAGCTGAAAGCTCTTCCTATTTTTTAATTGGTTTTCTATAGCATTGAGCCTCAAATGTCAACTACATTGATTTGGTTTCTTATTTAAATAATAATAAAAAAGTAAACATATGCATGTAATAATAATAGGGGCTTTCGTACCGTGATGTTCAAGGAACTTTGCTATAGGAACTAGTCACCAGGGTGGTTCCCCGAGAACTAAAGTTCCCCTAGGGACATTTTCCTGGTTGCATTTGCACCGCCAATAGGAACTCTGAAGTGACATAAACTGGGCTTGTTGTTGTGACTTTTACTTTGATAAGTGTCAGTGCACAGTGCTCTCATTCTCCGTCTTCATTAGATTACGGTCTGTTTAACAGTCCTGTCTAATACGTTATTAGATAGAGCTGTTATACAAAGAAAGAAGACAGTATATGAAAAAGTATTAGCTTTGGCCGTGTGGTTGATGCATAATCATGTTTCTCTTGGTCTGCTCAAAGTTTCTCCTTAGCATGGGGTTGAGAGGTCTATCTATCACTGTTTTCCATGTTTGTAGAGTTAGTTCGTGGAGTAAATGTATAGGCTGTGTACACTGCTTTTTAAAAATGGTGTTTCGTGTGCGTTCGACATATCAGCGTACGCTTATGTCACTGGTAGTTCCTTTTGTGCTGGGTTAGACCTTTTACACTCTGAAGTAGTCGTGATTCGCCTCTCACAATGTAACATGCTCTAGACACACCTCTTAAGCACGCAGAATAATGTAAGTGGATATTTTGTTTTGTAATCGCGCCATTGAACGATTATGAAATTGTGGCATCCGTAATCGTAATCACGATTAGTAATTTGATTATTTGATTGTGCAGCTCTGGTCGCTAGCGACCCGAGGTATGTAATAGTGTAAGTATATTTTTTCTGCGCAACAATAATACAATAAGTGCAATTCAACTTTATTCCTCAAGGTGGCGATACCTGATACACAATAATGACATTATGTTTGACTCATAATTACCGCAGGTATAAAACAACAAGTATCATCAGCAAAACTTGAAATGGCTCAGCGATTTACTGAACACAATCAAATATTAGTGTCACTGTCACTTGATGGTGGATCTGGTATAGAAGCTGTCAGCGATCAAAATATTAATTCTGAACAATAGTTTTGGGAAATACTTTATACTATAATGGGGAGATCCATCTATGTTAGATATAGATCCGGGCCACTAAAGACCTGATTGTGAAAATATTAATGTATTTAAGAGTTTTTTTGTCTCTCTGTATACATGCATGGTACTAAATTTCTATTTTTTTTTTTAATGCACTATGATGTTAACCACAGTGATAAAATTGTGGTTGAAATTACTTTCGGTTCATTTGTCACACTAGAAACAGAAGGTCAGGTTGAATACATTGTGTTAAGTGATGTATTAATCCACACGGTGTACTCCATACATTCTATGTATACATTACATGTTCATACTACTTTGTTTTAAAAAAAATAGTAGGTAATATGGCATGTCCAGCATACTCCAGAAACCATAGAAAATCCACCTGAACACAGCGCAGGGACTGAGCCAACATTAACTCAGGTGAGAGAACAGGTTACTCTGCTTTCAAGGTGCAAGAGGACGGGACTAAATATAAAAACTGGCCTACTTATTACTAAAGAGACCATTCCCATGCAAACTTAATGCAGACAAATGGACAGAGGTTCCAGTGCATGTCATTTGGGACACCCCTGGCTAATTTCTAGGACAGGAGCTACTGAAATGGAAATCGAGCATGCCTTACTTTGATCGCTCGCACACCCTCTGGAACAGACGCAATAATGAGCGGATGACTTTGGGTCCACCTTCCGGCCCACTCGCTCTGTACTCACAAATAGCAGAACCACTAACATTTTTACTAACATTAAAAATGACTGGAAATCTGGGTGAACAGACCATTTTTAGCATTTTATTGCAGATTAAAACAGGTCAACTCCACATATGACACTTCTGAATATCAGCCATATGTAATCAATACAGCTATAGCGCAGTAAAGCATATGGCGTATTCCAGACCTGTCTGTAGACGTTTGAGTTTGTCATATGTTGCAGTACCATCTCAAACACAAAAGCACTTTCACAGTTTTTCTCAAGCATCTTTACTGCAACATCTTTTCAAAGCGGATCAACTCAGGCATGCACAATGAAGTTTAATATAACTTGACGTGATTTAATATTTACTTTCACTGGGATTCACACATGAGTCGTCAGAGACACGTTTCATTACCTGTTCAGGTCAATTTAAACAAGTATATTACTTATCAGTGCTCAACACACTCATGAGGAGACTTCTGCTGCACAAGAGAGAAATGAACGAAACAATATTGAGATAACACAGGGACACCCGTACCTTCACCCCCTCCAATGCCAGCATTATACGACAGTAATACTAATAGACCCTCACCCTTGGTGTAATATATAGTTCAACATTTAATGTTGAAATTATTTTGGTATGCCTCAGTGAACGTATTTTTGGACGACAACCAGAAAGACCATTAGGCCACTTAGAGGAGAAAAATCCATTAACTTGGAATTGTATTAAAATCCTGCCCATAAAAGCCCATTTTTTACACTTGGATTAAAGAAAAATATATGTAACTACTGTCAATAATAACAATAATGATAACTGTAACAACAATGATATTAGAAGTTATAATGGTCATCACAAGCTGTCCACGATGATATATTACAAACAATCAGTGATATTAAAAAGATCATAAAATGGATGGATATGGTCTGATTTGTATGTCTGTCTGTCTATCTATCTCAACATGTCCTCCAACCAATACGCCCATATAGGTCGTTTGTCACTTCCCTGAAATACTAAAGTTACACCCCTATCGACAACAGGACACTTTCATTTGAATGCATTGTACTCTTTTATCTGCATCAGATTTTGGGGTTCGCTTGGCTCAATTGGTAGAGCATTGCAATATACAACAATATCCGATCATGCGATCGTGGGTTCGATCCCAGGGAACGCATGTGCTCATAAAGTGTATATACACTATAAATCACTAGGGGTAGGTTTAGGGTTGGGGTAGGTGAAGGTGTAGTTGTTAATAAAAAAATGAGTTTTGATAAATGGAAATAGGTCAAATGGCAGGTAAGGGACCGTGTAAAAAGTCCACACATTGCATTTAAATGAACACGCGTTTTGACTGGTAATGACAGTCATACGTTATTTTTACACCAGCTAGAGGGCACATGACTTCAAAACGTAAATATAGGTCATAATAAGGTGCTTGAAGAAACTCTGTCTCTATCTATCTATCTATCTATCTATCTATCTGTCTATCTATCTATCTTTCTGTCTGTCTGTCTGTCTATCAATCTATCTATGCATCTATCTATATTTCTGCCTGTCTATCTGTCTGTCTGTCTGTCTATCTATGCATCTATCTATATTTCTGCCTGTCTATCTGTCTGTCTATCTATGTATCTATCTATATGTCTGTCTGTCTATCTATCCATCTATCTATCTATCTGTCTGTCTGTCTGTCTGTCTGTCTATCTATCTATCTATCTATCTTTCTGTATGTCTATCTTCAAGGCTCTTTTCAAAACATTCAAATAAGGCTGTCATTAAAATGTTATTTTGACAATAGTTCAAATAGTTAAAAATTACAGCTATGTGAATTTATTTGAATTTCAAACCAGTTTAATTCTACTACTTTACACTTGTGACTGTGAATTAGTTTAATTCAATTTTAATGTTGTGATTGAAGCGTCTGGACCAATCAGACACACAATTATTCATCATATTTAATGAATAATCCAGAAACTCACTCTCTCAAAATTCTGTGAACCCATCCCCCTAAACTGCAACTAGCATCCCAAATGAAGCTAACACACAGACAGAACTAGGTGTCCTGTTACAGGACACAAGAAAACTGATAAGAACTTTTTATGACCGTCAGGAATTTGTGACTCTGAGAAGGACAAATAAAGCCTCTTAATCCTATATATATTCTAAATAAACGTGTATGCAGTTTTCCCCTCATGAATTTCCTTTTATAGGCTTTATTCTATGTATTAATTCTCTCTTTTGAACTATGTTGGTATTAATGTTTCAGAGTTGCAAATTTATAGTTTACTAAAAATCACATGGGTAGCATGTTTGGTATCTACGGACTCCAACTTTCGTTTCCTATTTGGAAATGTATGTTACATGTCACTAACTCTGTGACACATTAGTATTATAAGAATCTAGAAGGTTCTTCTCTCATACATCCAATCCAATGTCTTATGGTAATATCTTGCTACAGAACAAAGACTCGTAAAAGTTTCCCTCTGAAGGGAAAACTCCTTATTGGCTCAGACACCTCAAGAGGGTGTGACATCTTCACCCTTTAAAATCACTGATCACAAGATCATACTCTCTCTTTTCCTTTACTGAAAAACGCTGATGTGAAGATGATGCTGTACTAGGAACTTCTAAGGAACCCCAAGCTTGTGCCAGGCTTCGGCTTAGACCTTCCATTCACCAAAGATCCTCTGAATCCAACTGGTTCTCTTTCATCAAGGCAACATCAGCAAAGATTCAACGGGAGCCTCCACAAATTGCATCAGGACAGTTTTAGTCTCATTACTTGATACATTAAGTATCCCTACCCCTTTTAAAGAAGGGCGTGTTAGAACTAAACTGATGGCTCAAGGCTGTTGATCTGCTGAATTTCAAACAATGCTGTAACTTCTTGCCTTCCTGTATTCTGCTTCGGCTCTCTCTTTCCCTCGGTAAACTGTATGCATGTATGTGTGTGAATGTTAGATTAGTTACGTGTTTGTAATTTAGTTAAATAAAACTTGTGTGCACACTCTTGCGAGTTGATTCTGATCTGCTTGTAAAGCAAATGTCCCTGATAACGATTACGATCACAGCTACATGCTAAGAAAGCAATATTTTTCTGTGGCCACGGAAAATATCCTTTTTGAAAAGTGGATAGACAATCAATACTTCGCTGGCCGAACAGATTAATTGATTGTAATATTAATTCAGCTACATTAAGTTAATTTGATTAACTGATTCAAATGTTTATAATTAAGTATAACGAGTTATGCTTATTTTGAGCTAATTTGCTTACATGATATTGCTTGGCAACCTGCCACTGCATGGTATAATCCTTATTATCAAATAATCAAATAAAAGTTCCACCTGCTAAACATCAGAGCGCAATTAGAGACATGATCTGATCTATAGTGAATGAGTTAATTGCATAATCTATGAACTACATCAGCACCAAATCCTTTGCCATACAATCTAATGTCTCAGAGCAGATCCTCGCACATTTCCTGGAAGCAGCGGTCATGCTTATTGCACAGCACAAATTGTTCACTCCATTCTCTCTGATCTCTGACATACAGCAGGCTACCAAACTGACAGCTCGGACGCCTGACGCTCAACATGCTGCAATGTTTTGAAAAGTGAAAAAAATCTCTGCTCAGCCCACATGCAACATTTTATCGTGTTAAACGAAACAAAACTTACATCTGTACAGTAGTTCTTCCGCATATATTAGTTGCTTCCTTATAGGCTATAAGGACTAATAATGAAGTTAATCGCTACTGTAGCTGTGGTGAATTTAATGAAAGACGGAGTTTGAAAAAATGGAGCATTTAAAAGCTTGCTGAAAACAGCTGCGCCTGAAACTATCACAGCCTGCGATCGTCAGGCAGCATAGATGAACTCTGGAAGAAGGAATGAAGTACATGAAGCTTATCACAATCAACTTGTTTTTATTGTATTGTTACAGACTGGCTAAACAATTTACAAAGCATCTGCTCATACTTAGCCATGCTTGTTTTGAATGAATGCAATGTTGCTGCAAATATCAGGACCAATGCAAAGATAAGCAAACAACAAAAGGCTTAATATTGTAAATCATTTTCAAGAGCAACACTGCAACTATAATGTTCCCTCTAACATTTATCTGGAGCTTTAACATTTGAGGTAATTCACAGCGGTGCTGCAAACTGCAAACAGCAAACATTATTTGTTTTAAACAAGGGCCAATAAAATACCTAGGGTCTAGCGGGAGTAAGCAGAAAACAGGAATTGCTGGAAAACAAGAGGCCTGGTGTGGCATTTGAGAAATCGGTTGAGGGAATGGAGGGTGAACACAACGCTGAATTGAATAATAACAACCACATCAGGCTCAGAACTCTACAGGCGCAAGGCTGACAAGTTCATTACCACGGGAAGTCGCCTGGCTGCAGGATTTTTGATGGAACACTATTGCTGCGTTTTTATCCTCTGAAATTGCTCTGTGTGCAACCACACACAGGCCACCAACGCCGTAGAGAAATGCAGAAAGATCTAATTTTTCAAAATCGTAACGTAGTCGAGAACAAAAAGCACAGTCTGGTAATGTGACGAACAGGCCAAGTAAAACTTTTTGTAATGTATTTCAGTTACACTTAATTCGATTAATATTCAAACATGTTTTCTGGGGGGTTGTGTCTTTATAGAGGAGTTCAGGGTGAAGTGCGGCTCTGTGTTCATTTACATGCGTGCAGCTCATGATCTGGGGTTTTCAGTGTCTGTGTTCACGGTCTCTGCATGTCGCTTATAACATGCATTTTGGTGTGCCACGATCACTTTGTTTTCTCATTCACAAAACATTTTTGTGGACATACATTTTCAGCATTTCATCAGATTTGTAATGAGCGGTGTTAACTAAACATACACTTAAAGTCACAATTTTTTTTTACAGAATGCTGTAGTGTTTATTATAAACGATTTATCCGTGCACACCATTTTTAAAAACTCATTTACCTGGAAATCTTTAATCAACAACAATAACATCCTAACTCCCCTGTCTGTTCTCTTTATGACGAGTGGGGATAAAAATCCATTCAGATCTGCCTCCATGTACTTCCTACGATCCAATCAATCCCCAAGGATGAAATCCAGTCCTTCTGTTCTATTATCCCAGAACTACTGTATATATTTTTAAAAATGGTGCCTTAAGTGTCAACTAGGGTGTAACAAAAAACGGTTCGGTACGTACCTCAGTTTAAACATATATTAAATGATTAAGACATCACTAACAGGTTAAGCAGGCCTAAAATATATATAGGCTAATAGTGCATATATTTACCAAAAGAGTTCATTTCTCTAGCGAACTAACAAGCTGTGGACACGGAATAGCATAGACGTCTTTCTACGGTTAAAACACTGATTAAGTGATTACACGAGATATGATACGTTTCAGTAAGTTGTACTGTATCTTTCAACATACCTTCCGATGTTCATTCTGTAACTATAGTTAAGATAAACGCATTCACTCGCGCTCCGCGCTGCCGTTTGAACTGAAGCCTGACAGTAACGTACATGTGACGATATTTATTAAAAAAAAAAAAAAGAAAGTACATTAAAGCTGAAATCCAACCTGAATGATGACAACACAGAATAACATACAATCACTATAGTGATCATCAAATTCTTTTAACAGTTTATTTTACAGACTTTGTGTTTAAGTCTTCCACTTTTTTTCACAAAACCTTTGCTCTCTAGAAACCCAGTCAGTTTGGGTTAAAATTCTTTGAAGTTCAAGTAGCTTTATAAACACCGAATTAATACCAACATACAAAATTAAATTAAGGACATGCATCAGAAAATGTTGGACAATAAATAAATAACAGAATATAACAGCTTGACAGTAAACTGTTTTTGCAGTGTTGTCTTATATTAATGTCCGCTGTAATGTAATGCAAACGAAAAAAAATACAACCACTGTGTCCAAAAGTGGGAATTATGGGATAACAGAGACAGCAATGCATCATGTTCAATAAGATCATTATGTTTGGAGGGTGATCCAGGGGATTAAAACGTACAATATATATTTCAGACCTAGTGGAGCAAATTACTCCACTAGGTCTGAAATATTGTACGTTTTAATCCTGCTACAAACATGATGATCTTAACTTTATTAATGTACTATTAATAGTAAATATGTAAAGTTGCTTAAAATGGAAATACTCAATAAAGTAGGCTAACTATGTTACCTCAGATGTGTAATGGTTGGATTCCACAACTGATAATATAAAACACATATAGGCTAAGACAATACATCATTTACTGTAGGTGTCATAAAATGTACTGAATTTGAGAAATTTTCTATTGCGTTTCTGATTTGGCTGTGAGATTCACCGATTTTGGGTGCATAAGATGTGATGGATTCTGTTGTCCAGTTGGCATTTTCACCCCAAAATGGCTGCCGCGCTACCAAAGCGCCACCTAGTGGCTGTGACCACAAAAAACATCAGAGTTTCACCTCTTGGGTTCTATACTCTGCACATCACCAAAACCTCAATGCAAAAGCAATCGTGTAAAACCCAGTAAACCTTGAGATTATTACTCGTGACAATAAAACAAAATAAGTGGATATGAGAACTAAATTAAATATCTCTTAAATATTTTTACTAAACACTAAACATTTTCATTTAGTTTTGTGAACATTTTTATTAAACATGGACCTTTATTTTTATTAAAAGGGATTATTCCTGGTATTGTAGGCACATTTTGTAAATGTAAGCAACTAATTTAGACGTGCAAATTGGGTGGCGGTGTGGTGAGACATACATGCTCGGTAATATTCGCCTCACGTTCATGCATCTTCGGATGCGGAGCTGCATAGAAAGTTACAAAATTTGCCATGCACACCGCCAAGCGAAATGGGTTTGCGCGCACTTCTGCCAATGCCGTGAGGACATCATTTTTCCACATGCACCCAAGTGAACTTGCGGACGCGTCGAGTATAAATCAGGTTTAAGGCGCCTATACAGCATCTGTTACACCATATCAAAACGGCATTTATTGTTTGAATTTCGTGATAAAATCAACACAATTTGAAAAAAATGACACTGTTTCTTATCGAAAGTAACAAAACGGGGTGGTTAATGCTGGTTAAGACATGGTTAGGCTACAATGCATCACCGTGTGTGCCCTCTTCTGGATTGTAGTGTGGATCGCCTGAGACTGACTGTATTCATCGTCTAACTGCATGACGTCCATACCATACGTTTCGGTGCGAATACATACTGTTATACCTCTAGTGTTAACACATATTTTCTGTCTCCTACCATCGAAAGGTCTAATTGTAGAAAAAGCCGATTTCACCATGTTAAATTACAGGAGTGCAGCAGGGAAGCGGCTTTGACATCCACATAGCCTGTTTCAAGGGTGCTCCTTCGGATCAAGAGAAATGTGAAGATCGAGTCTAGGGAGTGATGAGCAGCAGGCTTGTCATGCTCCATGAACCGGCCTTGATATACCGCTGATATATAGCGTGAATGGCTGTGGTATAAATTGAAGTATTCAACAAGAAGAAAAACACCTCGACAAAGGCTGCTATTATGCTCAACAATCAGAGCTCTTTGTTGGCTTGTGCCAGCACAGGTTGAAATATACAGTGGACTGAAATGAATCGCACAAAAGCATCAGAAATCTATGTTTGAATCAGGGAAGATTAGGGTGCGCCTTGCAATTGAAATTATGAGCCATTTGGATGCCTACAATTTTCCAGCTGAATGGAAGGCGAAGTGGCACATCGCTCGCTTTTCTCTGCGCTCTTTGTTCCTGCGCACTGCCTGCTCTAGATGCGCTGCCTTACCTGCCTCGCCAACACACGTGTCATCACTGATTCTCTGCATTACCCCTTTCCAATTGATGTTGGGGGATATTCATATTCCTGCGGTACACATATTCCTAAGAAGCCAATCATTTGACATGCTGTATGTGTGTTTGCGATAGTGCTGAGGTAGTGCTCAGGAGACCTCGGTTTGTGTCTTCGAACTGTTTGTCATGTTTACCCTTTCCCGAGCACCAGTATTCATTAACAGCACAACTTGTGCTCTGGTACAAATGTTTGACACGCTTCATGTTGATGTTATGTAGTGTTTTCACAGTAGTGTTCACAACCAGCAGTCCACCATAAACATATCTGCATGAGACTTGGCCTGTTCATTTCTCAATCTTGTCCTGCATATGAATCCCTACTGTCACAGCAAAAATTAAGGGATATTTGTTAGGTTATTTCAGTGGAGGCTGTTGGGTTTTAAAACAGAGGAGGCACACAACATTTTAGCGGTCGATCCCCCTCCCAAGGATTTTTTTATTATTATTTTATCTTCTTTAAAATGGCTTTTTTTTTTTTTTTTTCACTTTGGACAACATAAATATAATTTTACTCACCTAGCCTATCACTTGAAGAAAAATCCATCCTTATGTCCTTTAAATCTCCATGTTAAATGATTAGTTCACTTCAGAATTAAAATTTCCTGAATTTACTCACCCCCATGTCATCCAAGATGTTTATCTTCTTTCTTCAGTCGAAAAGAAATTAAGGTTTTTGAGGAAAACATTCCAGGATGTTTCTCCATATAGTGGACTTCACTGGGGTTCAACGGGTTGAAGGTCCAAATGTCAGTTTCAGCACAGCTTCAAAGAGCTCTACACGATCCCAGACGAGGAATAAGAGTCTTATCTAGAGAAACAATTGGTCATTTTCTAAAAAAAGAAAAGAAAAATTATATACTTTTTAACCACAAATGCTCATCTTGCTCTGCTCTGTGGTGCGTCATGCATTACGTAATCACGTTGGAAAGGTCACGCGTAGTGATCCAGTGTCTATAGAAGACAAGTCAAACACCCTTTACACAAAAAAAAGACGTAAAACAACGATATCAGATGATATCAGGAGAAAATGAGATGAAGCTCTCCGCCCTACTGCAGTACTTCCATCTAACGTGATTACGTAATGCGTGGCGCATCGCAGAGCAGTTCAAGACGAGCATTTGTGGTTAAAAAGTAAAGTAAAAAGTGTGGTTTTAGAAAATGACAGATCGTTTTGCTAGATAAGACTCTTATTCCTCGTCTGGGATCATGTAGAGCTCTTTGAAGCTGCACTGAAACTGACATTTGGACCTTCAACCCGTTGAACCCCACTGAAGTCCACTATATGGAGAAAAATCCTGGAATGTAAAAAATCGTAATTTCTTTTTGACTCAAGAAAGAAAGACATAAACAACTCGGATGACATGGGAGTGAGTAAATTATCAGGAAAATTTAATTCTGAAGTGAACTAATCCATTAAAAGAGCACTTTCTGCTGTTTAGTGAAGCTGATTGCTGTAGTATCTTAGCTTATGGGCATGGGGTCTTCCTACATTTTCATTTTGTAGCTGTTGTTTGAATGGTAGTTTGGTAATTTTGTTTGCAATCAAATAGTCAATATCTCTATTCTCCATACGTAGTTGGTACATCAGCGGTAGCTGTTCAAACTAATATCACGTAATTTACGTCTTTTCGATGATTGGTTGATATACCAGCCTCCTCTGCCATGCTTCTTTTCTCAACACTCCTAATTGCTCAAAGTGAAATACTCGATGGTGATTGGCAAATTTTTTTTGGCTCCCCTTCTCTGTCCCCTCAGACTAATGTTTCGCAGATTCGGCATATCCGGTGGTGGTTACACTTACAGTGGTGAAATTACAAACAATAAATACACGCTTTGAGACATGAAATGAATACCTGGGAATTTTATTAACATTAAATCGTCCTTCTCCAATTTTCACCTCAAAATTTTGGGTGGGCTGTGGGTCCCCTGATGAGCCGCCGCTGGGTAATTCAACTATTATTTTGACATTCTCTGATGAAAGGGGTGTTTGGAGTGGTGGTTGTCTATGCATACCGCATTGACACTTTTTTGGAGGGGTGTTGTGGGTGATTGCCAGGGCATTGTAATGTGGTTACTAGGGTGTTTGGGGTGGTTATTTACTAGCCCAGGAATAAAAAATAAATAAATTAAAAAAAGAGCCCACTTCCATGATTTTCTGGTCTCTAGATATGTGTGATGCATATTTCAGTTGAAGTTGCTTCACATTTTTGTTTTTTGTCCAGTATGCAGGTAAAAAAAACTGCAATAAGACTTAAGTAAGATCCCATTTGTTAACTTTAGGTATTAGGTACATAATATATTTTTAAAGCATTTAATTAATCTTTGTTAATGAAAATACAATCATTCAAACACATTTGATTTTGAAAATGTAATAAATGTTTAGGCCCAAACAAGGAAATTCTCTCATTTTGCCCTTTGCTGTTTATTTTCATCAGTGATTGTTGTATTTTGTGGTCAACAGCTCAATATGCAATGAAAGCGGGTCACGAATCGCCTGACCTTTAATACTGTTCTGCTACTTACTGGGATTAGTTTGGGTCTGTGTTTTTGATCGGTAGAGCTATACTGAGCAGGAAGCGTGCTGATTTACCCTGTGATATTCTCTCATGATTTATTACTATTATTTTTAGGGCAAATATATACATTTTTCAGAGCTGGCAGTGTAGCTTCAGTTTCTTGACTAGTAACGCAAACATTTTATGTTCAATAAATCAAAATATCAAACTCTTCATGTTCAAAATGTAATACTAAATATACTAAATTAGTATAAAAAGTTATAGTTACATTTATATTATTTTTATAATTATAAGTCATGCATTTTCCTTTTCAATGCATGTTCATAATTCATTATACACTGATTTATAAGTATTAATTAGTCAGTGGTATGGTTCCATGAATATATTTATAAAGTGTATAATGGATTATGAGCATGCACACTGAAAAAGCAAATGCATGGCTTATAAGTAATTATAAGAATAATATAAATGTATTTATAACTGTTCTTATAATGCAGTATAGATCATAATGAGTCTATAAATATATTTATAGAATAGTAATACTTACTTATGAATAAGTATAAATGTGGCTATAAATCATTATAAGCATGATCTTCATAGAAAGTGTTACCAATATTTTTTTTTAAACAGTATGTGGAACAGAATGCATTATGCAACATTTCAAACACTGCATTATTTATAGTTTATGCATTATTATTACATGTTTATTACATTATTCTAACACGTTATACCCAAAGGCAGTGCTGTTCAAACTTTTTTTTTTTTTTTTCTTTATATATTTTAAGAATAAATCTGGCAAATGCAATTGAAATATCTCTTATGATTTGTTCCCTTTCTCGTTGATCACAGGCAATTCAACCATGTCAAATAATAATAATAAAACATGGTAAAAGGAGGCACATTTTAAGTTTTAAAGACTGAACTTAAATTTACAGTAAAAAAAAAAAAAAAATCATTAACTGAAATAATGTTTTCTTAACAAATGACTAAAATTAGATGTAACATAAAACCCTACTGTACATAACTTACAAGAAAAAATTAAGGATTTATTTCAAATGAAAAACCGTCAAATGTGAGCTGTCAGACAGAAAACCCTGGAAAACTCAATTTAATGTGTTTCACATCTCTAAAAAAAAACAAAAAAAAAAAACAAAAAAACGTGAATTTACTATCAAATTATATGAAATGTCCCATTAGATCTATTAGAGTTTTTCCCTATATATAGCATATGAAAACTTAATTACTTGACATTTTATAGCCTTTTAAAGTTAAAATTATGATTACTTTTTACAGCATCAGTAGTTCCACAACTGTGAAAATAAGTGTTTGATGTTTGGACGTAAAGATATTAATTAGCAGGATCCAGATATGTATCATTTTGTAAAAATAATGTCATGCTTATCTAAACATGTTTGCTGTACTAGTCAAGAACAGATTAAACAGAAGAAGAAAATACAGCAGTTATTTTGAAAAGATGAGTAGCTCATCTTTTCATGAAAAAAAAAAGTGTTTTCGTGTTTTCATCAGAGCTACATCTAGGTCATGGTGTTGTGAAGAGAACTGGTGTACTTTTATTAATAAAATACAGAATAAATAAGCCACTCTTATTCTCCAAAATATCAAAGCTGAAGCTCATTTCATTGCATATTGTGCAAAAAGCACCTATCTTCACTGTCTTGAAACACAAGAGAAAATATACAATTTGATCCCATAAGCGAAATCGTTGCTGCCGTAGCGTATCTGCTAGCACAGACATAATGACATACATGCATGTTCAGCGCTCGATTTGTTTCTCGGGCTTTTCTGCTGAGAAGCAACTAAACAAACTGAAGCTCGCCATCTGTCTGAGTGTCAGGCTCCTGAAGCTCTGAAAACAACATACGCTCTTCTCTTCCACGGGTGACAAGTGCTGGGTTTGTAAGGGACGTTTTAAGGATGGACATCATCCATTATTGGTTTCTCCTGAGAGACATCGTGTGACAGCGGCTGATGAAATACCGTCTACACCTGGCCGGTTATTGTTTGTGTGTCATGTAATAATTCTCAACACTCTAGTGCGCTGTATTACAGAGAGGACAGTGAAAAAAACACATGAAATTGCAACACATTTAATGCTTCTCTATAGTTCTTCTGGGCGCAGAAGTCAAAGTCGTGACTTTATGTTCCGAGTCCATTTTAAGCTTCATGACCGCAGGTACATTACTCTGTGAAAACAGGCAGACATCGCCACTCTAAGATACTCTAAGGAGAACATGTCTATCACAGCAGCGTGTTCATTTTTCCTTCTGAATGAACTTCAATCCAATAAATCATCATTATAGCAAAGAAAAGGATAACGTTAAAGTCGGATTTATGCAGGATGGGCTGTCTAAGCGCATTAAAACTGTCATTTTGCAACATGAACATGCTTTCTTTTCTATTCCTGCTGATTTCCTGTCAGTGGCTTCACACGCCGCACACGCAGTCGTATATTCCCCTCGTGCGATCTGTCAAACGGATGCATTAAAGATTCCAGCGTTAACTCTGTTACCTGCTGTCACACCCTCCTCCATTTTGTGAAAAACATCAAAATCCAAACCTGAAAGTCCAATGTTCTCGCCTCACGTAGTTCTGTTAAGAACAGAGCAGGCTCTATTTCTTTTCTAGTTTTACAGTGAAATCAAAAAGACACTTTAATGTCATTTACTCATGTACAGAGCCCCAATCAGGACCGGCTGGCCAAAACGCGAGATACCGTAACCACAAATTTGTGCTCCTAACTTATTCATTCATTTTAAATTAAAACGAGGGAATGAATTAGTACAACATGGCCATAATTTAACTAAAATGAGCAAGCAAATTAAAACAAGGACACAAATTAGTAAGTTGTGGGAACGAATTGTTAATTATTTTCTTTGGCCATTGAATTACAAAAGGAGAAGTTAGACAGAAATGAGGATAGTAATTTATACTGGCAAGCCTCAAAAAGAATAATAACAAAGATTATTGATTTTTTGATTTTTTTTTTTTTATGTTTATACACATTTGGATTTGTGTTGAATGAGAGAGGTATGAACACACACACACACTTGTGTATGTGGTTTACGAGGACTCTCCATAGACGCAATGGTTTTTATACTGTACAAACTCCTCATAAACCATGTGTACGTTGTAATACCCATGTCATTATACACATTTGTGTCCTCAAAAAACATGTATACAAGAACACACACACACACAGGCCACTTTATTAGGTACACCTGTTCAACTGCACATTAATGTAAATATCTAATCAGTCAATCACATGGCAGCAGCTCAATGCATGCATCATGTAGGCATGTAGACATGTGTCCAAAATCACCCCCTTTAGCCTCACTCACTATTCCCTACATTACTCCACTAATATAGTTCACTTCCGTTCTGGACTCCAACTCCCATCATCCTCACTGTCTCTCACCTGCACGCGCTTCCCAATCGGCACTCCATCAGCACGGATTCCCCACACCTGGATCACATTGTTATCTCTCCTTTATAATGGACTCACTCCCTGCACTCCCTTGTCGGTTCTATTGTTTGCTTTATGTTGTGTTGTAGCTCTCCTTTGGTGATTAAACCCCTTTTTATGTTGAAGTCCGTGTCTGTGCTTTTGCTAATACAACCAACTGTAACATTCACTTGATGGAGTGAATGAAAACGAGTGTGTGAATTCGCATAGATTGCATGGATTGTGCTTACTGTTTAGTAATCATTTGAAACTTAGCAAACTGGCATCTTCCGTAATTATGAAAATATTTATCTTGAACTTTGTCATGGAATCAATGAATAAACCTTAATTAAATAATGTATGCCTGTATGATATTAGCCACATTGAACCAGCGCTTTGGAAAATGGATGGATGGATGATTCAGCTGCGGGCGCCATCTTATGATCAGACGTGGGAATCCATTCGGCGTGCGATTCTCATTATGGGTATTCTCTAGCCGTTGAGCGTACATTCGTTGTTGCAGTGCATTGAGGGTTCGAACGAGCGCACTTGATAACATCCACTATGGTTTTGGACAACACTACAAATGGCTGTCCCCTCAAATAGTGAACCTTTTTAAGGACACACCGGTGACAGTCCTGTCAGCTGAGAACAGCAAACTGAGGCTACAGTTCACACGGTCTCACCAAAACTGGACAATAGTAGATTGGAAAAACGTGGCCCGGTCTGATAAGTGTCAATTTCGGCCTCAACATTCAGATGGAGGGTCAGAATTTGGCATAAACAACATGAAAGCATGAATTCATGGTATCAGTGGTTCGGGCTGCTGCTGCTGTAATGGTGTGGAGGATATTTTTCTTGGCACAGTTGAGCATCATTGAAACACCACAGCCTACCTGAGTATCGTTGCTGACAATGTCATCCCTTAATGACCACAGTGTCTGATGGATACTTCCAGCAGGACAATACACCATGTCACAAAGCTCAAATCACCTCAAACTGGTTTCTTGAACATGACAGTGAGTTCACTAAACTCAAATGTCCTCCACAATCACCACATAGAGCAGCTTTGGGATGTACTGGAACTGGAGATTCACATCACGGATGTGCAGCTGACAACTGTGTGATGCTATCATGACAATATGGACCGAGTTTCCTGCACCTTGTTGAATCTCTGTCACGAAGAATTAAGGCAGTTCTGAAAGCAAAAGGGGTCCAACATGATACTAGCATGTGTAGCTAATAAAGTGGCGGGTGAGTATGTGTATGTAAAATAACGAGATTCGCATCGGGAGCGTGTCTGTGGTGTCTTAAAATGCTGCTTCCGTCGGAATAGAGCACATGTTATTTTCAGTAGTGAGGAGGTCAGTGTGAATTTATTGCTCTCCTCTTTGACCTGCTTGAGGATGAGGTGCTGCTGTTAGCCCATGTCTATGTCACCGCTCTTGGACTGAGTTAATCTGTTTTCTCCATCAGCAGTTCAAAACCAGTCCACTCTCTTTTTCATTAAGAGCCTGACAGAGTCCGAAGGCGGAGCGGCAGTGCTGGCAGACAACTCAAGACGCCCATCTCACAGCTCAAACATAAAAGAACATAAAGGCCCGGTTTCAGGGTTTAGATTAAGCCAGGAGTAGACTTTAGTTAATTTACGACATTTAAGTAGCTTTTATAAATGTGCCTTAAAAACATTACCGGTGTGCATCTTGAGACAAAACAATGACACTGACATAATTTAAGATATATAATAACAGTTTCCATAGAGTTGGTATAAGAAATATTCATTATAATGCAATCATGTTTTATAATGTACTTTGAAAAATGTAACCGCAGTTTTAATACATTTAATTACAGCTTTAAAGGGAATAATACACTGAAATGCTTTCCTATATGTATTATACTCCCTATATATATATATATATATATATAATATACATTATGAGGGATTTTAAATGCATTACATTGTCTATACAGATTTGTTATTATTGTAGTTTATTGTAATGTTCTTATTATTTTGATCTTCTTTGCTATAGCTGTCTGTGACAACACCAGCATTTCAATCAACACACATGCTGAAGATGAAAGGCCTGCAAAGATCCATATATGAACCTCCCAAGCAAACAGCTCCACTATATCATTCCAATCAATACTCTTGTGAATCTTTTCATCCTGTATGAACAAACCACCTCTGAACTCGCAGGCCTCCTGCAGAACCACACGAGTAGCCTACAGGAGACACGTGCTGCGCCTCCTGCTTGCTGCGGAAACACCCCTTATTTAGCTGAAAGAAAGACAGACAAAGCGAGAAAGGGAGAGAGGGAGGGATGGGTCCTCTCCATCTGTCTACGCAATCTTCCGGGGGCTAATTATCCTAATCCCCGGAATCCAGGATGTGGGTTGGTGGCATGCACCACGTCCCAGGACACCAGCGTTTTGCCTCCGAGTTAAATGTGAAAATTAATTACTGCCCGCCCTACTGCCAAGGGGAGTACGACCATGACAGAAGTGCTGCTCCCGCTCATCACAGGCAGCTACATGAGGGGGCAGTGTGGGTTTGGGTTCATGTGGTCAGTGCATGTCAGACCTAATAAACATCCAACGGTAGCGCCGTTGAAGCGGAGCGCAACACTCTTTCAGGACTGAAACTGATGCAAACCAACGGCTGTAATCAGTATCACGGACTGTATGTTTTGAAGCAGTTTATTAATCGTGTTTGCTCTCTAAATCACTATTATTATTGTTCAGATCCCTAAATCTAAGTGTAAACCCTACAGACATGAAAGGCTTCATGAATTGCGAGGCTTGTTGAGGAGAGGTGTGCTATTACTTTCAAATCTTTTCAAAAAAAACAAAAAAAACAAATTCACCTAGCAGACAATAAAATGGGTGAACAAATCCAAAAGACGTACACTGAACAGAGACCAGAGCCATATGCAGACATCAAAAGGATATTATGTTGCTTCTTCGCAATATTTTCAAAGTGAAATGTCCAGTGAGAGGCGCTAAAATCATTTTTTATCAGAAACAGATAAACAAGAATATGGCAATGTTTCATTGCGCTGGCTGTTCTATGTGTACCAGAAGTTCGGAAATGATCAGTGGTGCTAAAAGGTTAATGCTCTATCGCGTTTGAAAATAATGTACGAGCTACACTAAACTAAGGTGACCAGATGTCCTCGTTTTCCAGGGACAGTCTCGGTTTTTAGTGTCCTATCCCTGGAAATGTCCCTGTTTTACAGCCCGTTTGAAATCGCCCAACCAACATAGCCTTCTGGTTACAGGAGCAATACTGCAGTGATTATTTTCACCAACAGAGAGGGCTGCAAACTACACTGATTACTTTGTTGCGCACCACCATTTTAGTCGTGAAGAACGCAACCTGTTTATAATGTTAAATTAGAGTAATATTGTTTGTGTGTACAATATAACAGGTCTAAACAGGGTGCGGGATCGTTTTGCACACAATTTTAAATGTTCACTAAAGTTCCGCTGTCACAACGCAGTAGGCTAATTCCAACGCACTGACTTAACTGAATTCAAAAATAAAAATAATCAACTGAACAATAACACATGCAACAATGACGTTTGCAGAAAGTACATACAGTAGGGACCCTAAAATGTTAAATAATTAGGGATAGATGAGATGCATTCCAAAAGTACAAACATAAAATAACATATTATTATTAATATACAGAAAAATTAAAATACTAGTTACAGTTAGAAAGTGTTAAATATTTGTTACAATTTTATTTATATAGATTTTTATTTTTATTTTTGAAAACAACTTTTCCTTGAGCTTTTGATATATAAGAGGACATCGTACTATAAGAATATCCTGTAAGTGTCAGAACTGAAAACGTCCTTGTTAGTCCAATAAAAGCTTTTATTGACACCAGGCCCAGCGAATGACTGATCCTGGAATGTGCCTATCTATAGGTGAAACCCCACCTCCACAGAAGCAACCTCATTGCAACGTTAGCCCCGCCCACTGGCGTGTTAGTGAGAAGAGAAGAGCGATACAGGACTAAAATAACATTACCTTTCAAAGGATCCTAATGCTAGGAATATGATTATTTATTTGATTATGTCTCAGTTGAGCTTTTTGGTAAATCAAATGCTTACGATAGACTTTTTACGATATGGACTCGACAGTAATGCAACAACATGTAGCCATGTTGATTCTAATGCCTGATCTGATATGTAATGATTCATGTAAAGTCAGATGTTCTTTGTCTATGTGTCAGTAAATCAAACCAGTGACTAAACGCTCAACTTGTTTCTCTTAGTAGGATGAAAATAATCTGTTATTTAAACAGTGATTAAATTATATAAAGAAAGCGATCAAAGAACGCTCCTTTTACAATCGCTGGAGCTGTCAATTAAATAGTGCGAGTTTATCAGTGAGTGACACGTGCAAAACTCCCGTTTATTCAACGAATCTCTTAGTTACATCATGTTTGCACACATTAGTGTTCAAAAATTGAGTTCAATGACAAGATCACTGCTTTCATGAGCTCAACAACATGTTTGTGATCAGCTACATGTTCATCACTGCAACCTTTCATGCTATAGATTTAAATGTAATGCTATAATCATTACTTTTTATGATTAGTAAATCTTGAGAGCTGTAATAGTAAAAATGTGTTAAAGGTTTCGAGAGAGCTATTTTATATGCAAAGATGTCAGCCAATCACAGCAGTGGGCGTTTACACTGAAGTCTCACAGCAGACACGCCCCTTAAACAGAGCGTTCAAATAAGAGGGCTAAAATGAGGGTAGGAAAAATGCCTTTTATTTTTAAATTATGACCATTTTTGATGTAAAACAATAAAACAACACAGTTCATGACTGCTTTATAACCAGTTAGGGTCAGCTTAAATCACAAACGTCATCATAATTATCAATTATAATATAAATATTATATAAAATAGTATTTGGAACCCACCACAATTTAAAAACAAAAACATGCAAAAAATGTTTTGTACCCCCCCCTTTTTTTTTTTTTTTTTTTTTAATTCATAGACAATAACAAGTGAGATTTCAATGATATTTTGACCACTGAACTAGGAAATGTCCCCGGTTTCCATTTTAGAAATCTGGTCACCTTACACTAAACCTAATTAACAAAAGCAAATGCAAGATTAAAATGCATTTGCTGAAGCAACCATGTCATTTTAGCTGCTTCTACAATTCTTTGAGCTCTTTTATTGTGATTCATGTTTCACAGGACTCATACCCGAGTGCCTCACATCACGAGTGCACTGCTGTATCAGGTGAGTGTCTGAGCAAGTTTACTACATCAGTAAATACATACATATGGAGCTGGTTATGTGATGCAAACATCAAAATGTATAAGTTTATAAATCATACACTATGGTAAAAGTGTTTTGAAGTTATAATATAGAATTATGCAAGGAACCACACCTTTATTAATCGATAATCTGCCCGTGTAATCAAAATTTGTGTTACTGCCTCTAGTGTTCATTTCAGCTAGAAACTGCAGTGAATTTTACATATAGGTACGTTTCTGGAGTCTTGCGAAAAGGCAGGTAGATGCAGCCTGTATGGGTGAGCGCCAGTCCGTTTATTTTGTGATTTAGTCAATCATGCCTATAGTACTGTTTTGGTTTCTCAAACGATTCCTGCAGAATGAGCAATAAACTGTATTTATTCTGTCAAATCTACACAAGCAACAGTTGAGGCCCAAGATGAAAGTCGCCTTTAACTCTCAAATGACAATTAAATAGTATCTTCTTGTTTTGAGTCTTGCGTCTTCCTGCTATGCTGAGTTATGATCTTGTCCACAAAAGAAACAGGAAAAAAAAATAGCTGTGTGATTCATCTAATGAGCTCATGCTTAATATTTACAACAAAATACGAGATTTAACTTTTAACAAGTTGACCAAACACGCTACGAAACATGCATGAAAAAATACCCACAGGCTGTTTTCTCGCAAGTCTCTTTTCCCTTCCCTCAGTTCTTTCCAATTCTTCTTCTCTATCAATTAAGCAAACAGCGCTGCGATTGCTTTAGTCTCTAGCCGACAGTCACGCAATCAAACAGAAGCGGTCCTCAAACCCTGATGCTTCACGTAAGAACATCTGCCCCCTTTTCTCACTTTAATAACAGCTTAGTAAGTCAAAGTGGATACAAATGTGGAATTGCCTCCAAAAGGAGGAGCGTTTCCTGTCACCTCGACTTATTTTCAGCTCATGCTCTCAGCGGCCTTCTTCTCCTCCAGACATCGCTCCCTTTCCTGCAACACGCAGCGCGGCCTGTCACCAACCACCCAATCAACTGTGCACCGAATCAAAGAAGGCATTTTTCCCCAGTGGTGCAATTAACCCCTAGCTGTGGGTAAGTTGCCCCCTTTGGCAGGTCTGTCCAGAAACACAGCAGCATGTTCCTAAAGAGGAAACCCCTAATATCACGCTACGCCCTCTATCTTGCCTTCAGCGAGTCCCAACCTCACATCTGTGTCACGTCACATCGAGAGAGATGCGCCTGATGGCTGAGCGGGAGTGCAAAAACAGAGGGCCTATTTTTTCAGAGAGTGGACGTGTCTTTTACTTAACCGCTTTGTGAAATTTAATGTCCTCTGAGTAATTGAGAGCTGTAGGGTTTTCTACAGAAAGCCGTGAAGAAGAGCAGGTGTTGAATAAGGTCGCCTGTCAGCAGGGTCACTCTTAGCCGGGGTGGCAATCGAACAGCCAGAGACGGCGGTGAGCCACATGTGATAATGTCAGTCTGGGTCAATGTCTACATGCAGTGACCATCCCGTATCCGACAAGATTCCCACCCGCCGCTTCAATGCAACTTCAAAGTCAGCTTAAAAAATAAACACTGACCCTTTAGTTTCTTCATAGGTCTTATGAAGAAATGTCACATTTCTATGGAAGCTTGTTTCTGCCACTGAATAAAAAGGTAATTGCGACATAAAGGTAATCACAAATCACAAACTTTTTTTCTCGTAATTGTGAGTTTACATCTCGCAGTTCTGACTTTTTTTCTCCGAATTGCTTGATATAAACTCGCAACTGTGAGGAAAAAAAGCCAGAATTGCAGGATATAAACTCGCAATTATGAGAAATAAAGTCAGAATTGTGAGATATAAAGTAGCAATTATCATTTAACTTGTTTTATTCTGTGGCTGAAACAAGCTTCCATACATTTCTCCTCAAAGTAAAAGAAATTATATTTCACTTCAAACAAATATTTATTTTGGTTTCCCCTCACTCCTCAACAAATCCTTTAAATTCAAATACTTAAAAACGTAAAAAGTGTCCGCCAAATGTAAAATCCAATTCACAACGGGTAAAAACAAGCTCCACCACTTCATTATTTCAAGCCAAATATTCACTTTAAATGTGAAGTATGTCGTTTCTAGACACTAGAGACATCTAGCGGAATTACAAAAATAAAGCATATTTTGCTTTCATCACGCCTCCCCCAACTCAAACATCACAAACACAGCTCTTACGACTGCTTGTGAAGACTGTTCATCTCAGCAGATATAAGTAGGCTACTTTCAACAAAGGTCCAAAATATTAGTAATAATTTTAGCTGTGTTGCTATGTCATGAGTAGACAACTAGCTAACACTTATAATAAACCAATCTAACGCATTTGCACAGCATTTTTGACATGATGTACCACAACTATTTGAGGCTGAGTAAACATTTTAAACTGGTACATTTGTCTTTCTGAACAGGTGTATGATGATGTTGTATTGTAGTGTCCATTGTAGCGTTTTCTCTGATCGGATAGCTATCCAATCGTGAAAAGACCAGGTGTAAATGCCCTCCGAAACGCATTTGAGACGGATATAAATCCGATCGCTCAAATCACTTCAGGAGGTGGTCTGGGATGCATTCCAGTCAAAACTGAACAGGTCTAAATGCATCTAGTTGTTAAAACCACATATGTAAATTTAACTCCTCCCAAAAATATTAAAGAATAAACGTGTGAGAACGTGTTATAGGCTAAACAACATGTTATAGCCAGATATGACAGCGCTACTACAGCACGCATCGCCGCAGATGAGTAGCTGAGTATCTATTCAGCAAGACAACGCGCAAACTGCCGCAAATCAAACAAAGTCGCAGGCGCTCAAAACACAGTCATCTTTATTAAAAGTAATGATCTTACCAGTGCTGTGGCCACACTCTCTCCTATTGCAGTCTTTGATTTTGAAATTAGCTGATGATCAATAAAATACAGCTCATATTTGTTGCTTTCGATGACGTGAACTCCATGAAATCTACATATAGCGTGGGAATTGAAGATCAGATTTATATCCATTTTGCGGAGACACATTTATACATCAAGTGTAAATGCAATCGTTTTTATATATATCAGATAGCTATCCGATCAGACAAAACGCATGAAGTGACCAGGTGTAAACAGGCCCTTTACAGGTCTAAATGCAGTGGCTTCTGTATCCGAAGTTGAATGTCTTTTTCCATGTAATGCGTAAATCATTGCCCCACATCATCTAAACACCCTCTGACTCCACCTTCTACAGTAGCCACGCCCCAAACTCTTAGCCTGCTACACTAACCACAGCCCAAACTCTCCACCTGCTACAGTAGCCACACCCCAAATTCTCCACTTGATACAGTAGCCATGCCCCAAACTTTCATCCTGCTACAGTGGCCACGCCCCAAACTCTCCACCTGTTACAGCAGACACACCCCAAACTCTCCACCTGCTACAGTAGCCACGGCCCAAACTTTCATCCTGCTACAGTAGCCACGCCCCAAACTTTCATCCTGCTACAATAGCCACGCCCCAAACTTTCATCCTGCTACAGTAGCCATGCCGCAAACTCTCCACCTGCTATGGTAGCCACACTCCAAACTCTCCACCTGCTACAGCAGACACACCCCAAACTATCCATCTGCTACAGTAGCCACGCCCCAAACTCTTCACCTGCTATAGTAGCCAGGACCCAAACTTTCATCCTGCTACAGTGGCCATGCCCCAAACTCTTTACCTGCTATAGTAGCCAGACCCCAAACTTTCATCCTGCTACAGTAGCCACACCCCAAACTTTCATCCTGCTACAGTAGCCACACCCCAAACTCTCCACCTGCTACAGTAGCCATGCCCCAAACTCTCCACCTGCTACAGCAGACACACCCCAAACTCTCCATCTGCTACAGTAGCCACGCCCCAAACTCTCCACCTGCTATAGTAGCCAGGACCCAAACTTTCATCCTGCTACAGTGGCCACGCCCCAAACTCTTTATCTGCTATAGTAGCCAGACCCCAAACTTTCATCCTGCTACAGTAGCCACACCCCAAACTTTCATCCTGCTACAGTAGCCATGCCCCAAACTCTCCACCTGCTACAGTAGCCACGCCCCAAACTCTCCACCTGCTACAGTAGCCACGCTCCAAACTCGCCACCTGCTACGGTAGCCACGCTCCAAACTCGCCACCTGCTACGGTAGCCAAGCTCCAAACTCGCCACCTGCTACGGTAGCCACGCTCCAAACTAGCCACCTGCTACGGTAGCCACGCTCCAAACTCGCCACCTGCTACGGTAGCCACGCTCCAAACTCGCCACCTGCTATGGTAGCCACGCCCCAAACGTTCATCCTGCTACAGTAGCCACGCCCCAAACTCTACACCTGCTACGGTAGCCACGCCCCAAACTTTCATCCTGCTACAGTAGCCACGCCCCAAACTTTCATCCTGCTACAGTAGCCATGCCCCAAACTCTCCACCTGCTATGGTAGCCACACTCCAAACTCTCCACCTGCTTCAGTAGCCACGCCCCAAACTCTCACTATAGGTTGAGCTGGAAAGAGATTGATGGATCTGAGTGGAATGCTCTCGATGTTTTGTACACTTTTGGGGGAGATAAACCCATGAATGGCATACTGATTGTAGTCAATGCACAATAAATTGGCTTAAGAGAATGTAATTCAACATAAAATATTATGTTTTACTTGAACTTGAAATTTTGCCTTGATTTATTTACCCTTACTTTGGTAAAAATGCATATTTGTATATGTATTATCGTATATATATTTCATGATTTCAGAAAACTTACAGAATATCACGAGTTGTACAGACTTCATTTTTGGAGCTCAACAGCCCCAGTTAGATGAAAACCATCAGATGGGTTCAGAACAACATGGGATTGAGTAAATTATGACAGCATCATTTTCAGATGAACTGACCATTTAATTGCTTGCAAAATTGCTCGTTTCATGTTGACTTTCACACATGCTGGCCCAGTGCTCCGACTCCGACTATCTACTGAATTTATTAAGGCTTAATTTTATGACAGAAAATCACGAGCTACTATTTCACTGTGAGGTTGATTAAGGTAACAGGTGGTGACGACCTTGGTTGACTGCGAGGACTTTTCTACACCAAAATGAAATTAGCATTCTCCATAAGCGTGCACACGCTGAGCTGGACAGATAGAGGTGAGATCCCACCCTTAAATAGACCCATTAGGTTTTTTTCCCTCTGATCATTAGCTGCGTAAGTGCCTTAATTGATGCTCATCCCACAGACAGATGACTTTCTGATTAGCAAATGCCATCTTCTGCTTGCCAGGGGAACAATGATCTATTTGTTCTGTATGAGTCTCAAAGGTGTCATTGCCTGGTAGTGGTCAGGTCAGTTCCTGCTTATATGACACCTTGTCCAGCCGAAGAGAAGCCTTATTCCGGTAAGCCTGTGGCCTGATCACTTGCTCTGTCCATTTAGCTGCTATAGCTCAGACTTGCTTTACACTTTTTATTGACTTTAAAGCAACATAAGTGCTTTATTACTTGATAAACATTCTAAAAGGTGCATATTCACATACGTTTTAAATAATAAAGTGTGCAATTTCTAAGCAGGTTGTAAAAATGATTGTTTTCAACCAGTGTCTGCCATTAGTCAGACAAACATATGGCCACGCCCCAAACTCACGCTATTAGTTGAGTCAGTATTGCTGTGTTGGGCTGGTTTCCCAAAAACATTGTTAGCCAACTATGGTTGTAAGTTCTATCATTATTAACATTAACTCAATGATTTGATGTTTCACAAAACCGTAGTTCCAGTGAACATTCACAAACAGCATCACAAAGTTGTGTGGTTGGAACTACAGCTCTCGACCTGTGGTTTCTTGTTTGCATGTCATGTGGACTTAAATAGATCTGCTCTTGGGCACAATAAGCAAGATATCCTGAAGTACATTCTATGTATTTCCATGTTACTACAGTTTTGGGAAACAGCTGGGACTAATTCAATGATGCATCGCACTATGGTGGTTAGACAGTGAGTGTACAGGTAACGCACCCCTGGTCAGGATACTCAAACAAATAGAGCAATATTTTGATAGTGCCATGGAGACCAACACATGGCTTACTCAAAGTGGACTGTGCATGTGAAGCGGGAATAGATTAAATTACCACTGGAAAAATGACTCGCATCACCTTCAAATGTCACAAATGCAGATAACTGAAACAGACTTGGAAAATAAACTTTTTGTGCACTCAGCAGACAGGAAGTAAATTCCAGTCTAGACAGTCTAGTAAGTCCACATGGCAACGTCATAAAGGTTTCCATCCCCACAGGCATTGTCTATTTACACCACGTGCAAAAAGCCTGACTTGTTAGCAGAGGCTATTTACACTAACTCCACCCACCATTGTCTCCTAAATAAAAATTAAGAAAATATTTTAAAAGTGGAAATAAAGTGCCTTACGGTTGTTTAATAGTGTGAATAAAGTGTTTCTCGGGTAGGGTTAGGGATCGGTGTAGGGGGGGGAACAAGTAATGTCCCAATAAGGCAGCATCCATTTATGATTTTAATAATCATATACACTGAATATGTTATTATTGCATACTGTTTTTATAATACACTGAGCTGAGGTGCAAATAGTATCTGCCACTGCTATTTTCACTTAGTATAGCATTTAACGCTTTTTTGTGTAAGTTGTTAGATGCTATTTATATTTAGTGCAAATAGTGGCAGATAAGTCTTTTTGCATTAAGTGCAAATAAAATACTTTTTTGTTGATATTTACACTAAGCGTAAACAGCATATATCACTATTTTCACTTTAGTGCAAATAGCCACTGACATTTTATTTATTCATTTATTTTTGTGAATATGAATATGTGCAAAGAACTGTGGGTGATTGGAGGACATGAAGGATACACTTGATGCATCTTTCAAGACACGACAAATGAAGGACACAATACGAAGTCCGCCTTCCAAGGATCCTTCAAAATCTAAACGCCGTTGACAGAGCTTGATGACATTGCAGCCAAGATACGCAGCCTTACTTTGATCCAGCTTTCTGATTAAGAAACACCCATTTTATGATCTCTCAGGGCAGGTAAATTGATGGTCTCCTCATCACAAAACAGAACGAGGAAAAACATTAAAGGTCAAAATGGCATGGAGAATGTTATTTATTAGCCGGAAATTTAAAAAAAAAAAAAAAAAAAAAAAAAAATTCACAAGCTAATTCAAATATTACTGCTATAGTTTGATGCAAATACACTACTGGAAAAGAACAGAGTTTAACTACAGCTTCATCGATACTTAAAGCAAGACTGCTATCCATGTTTAGCAACATACGCTTGTCCCCCATGTTTGCATTCGGGCATTCAAAATTACATTAATTACCATCTGGAGAGACAATCTCTACAACAAAAAGAGCACAACAACATCTGACTGCCAGGTACACCGCAAGGCATATAACACGCTAATGTATCCCATTACACCCCATTTGGCAGAATGGGTATTCTCTTTGTTGAATCCCAACACCGCTCCCAGATTTCGCATGGACTCGGTGTAATGGTTCTGGGCTTTATTCTCTTTCTTTATGAAAGATACGAGGGTAACCCTGCTGAGAGTCATTAGGAGAGCATTTACGCTGGGCCTTTTTACCCTTTTTACCCACAGACATTTGCAGTCTTGTTACTGCGGCGCTTTGAAGACTCCACAGAGATGCTCCGCCTGTAAAAAGAGGCCTGGAGCCACTCGAACAACACACCAAAAGACCATCCAGCTCCTGCCTGGGTACCCTGCTAATATTTTAAAGAAGTTACGGACTTTGTAATTCCCCTTAAAGTAGATAGGCTTCGGGAAAAAAAAAAAAAAGGAAGAAATCCCTGGCAGCCAAGGGTTGGACATAAAAAAAACGGTCGTTTGGCCTGCTTTTGCGGAGCATGAAACATGAATTAGCACGCTGTGACGCTGGCGGTGTGGAGGAAAATCACAGCCCTCGCTCTTGGCTTCTTTTCTCTGGCCTCCACATTACCATTCTGTCCTAAAATTGAATCTGCAACTGATTTGAATTCCACCACTGTATAACCTCTTATTTATTCATTGCTTTTCTCCCCCTACATACCATTAAATCTAATAATTCGTTTTCAATACCGCTACAGCACGGTCGGCCAACTCCACGTCCCGGGGCTTGTGCTTCAGCCATGAAGAGTGAAAAGAAAACGAATGAGAACATGATCAATAATGTTTTAAATATCATATTCCGTCTTTGCTTTGATAGCTAATGTCACGACTGCTCGTGTGAACCCTGTGAAGTTGTAGGTTTGGCCGTTTATTTCGACAGGCCACACGGATAATTCATTATTGTACTGAGAAAAGCAGATTCTACAAACATTTACTTAGACACCTGCTGGAAACAAACTGTATATTTAGGCTCATAACTGTGAAAAATGAAATCGCCAAGACTACCGAGACCACAGTTTATGCTGGTAAAAATAAAATAGAACCGAATATGTGTGTATTAATGCTATTATTACACCTAAGACCGTCTCAAAATGTCAGGTTGACAATGCAAGTTTTCATCTTCTTCAGGAAGGTCAAAATAAAGAAACGGTGGATCCAAATTTAATTCATTCTCAAAATAAACAAATGATCACACAGCACAGTGAGAATGATTGACTTTTTTGATGTAAAAATATATTCTGTTTGGAGATTATCAGCATTTTCATTCTAAAAAAATGCATCAAAAAAGCTAAATTATTCTAAAAAAAAAAAAAAAAAAAAAATATATTGGAATATGATTTTCTGCACACATCTGGCCTACGATGATGTCAGATAACAGATATGTCGGATAGCAGATATCAGACTGACATTTCAGGCTTATGTCAAACTGACAATGTGGAACAAAATATACAAGCTTTCTCTTAAATCCTCATTTTAAAAATCTGCACTCTGAAAATAAATGCAACAGACAAACAATCTACATGCACTGCAGTAAAGTGCACAAAATATTCTATTTTAACTCAAGACAAATCCATTAACGAGTAAACATGTCACATAAGACTTATTCTTCAATTATGATGGAATAAAGCTGCAGTAGTCGCTGCTCGTGGACATTACTCATGCTAAACGCTCATTGGTAAATTTGCAATCAAATGATACAAACTAAAAGCAGCTTTACTGTGCTCATTATTATCTGATGTATAAAAGATAATGAAACAATTGAAGTTAGTGGTACAAAGAGCAAATTACAAAACAAACAAATGCTGCGCGTGCATCATTACAGAACCGTTGTAAGAATGAAAGGACCATTTTATGCTATTCAAATTGCAAAACCTCCAAAGAGGCACATGTGCAATTACACTGAAGCATGTTTAGAAAATTTAAATCAGATTTAACACCTGTGATCTTCTATTGAAATACAAAACGAGATTCCTGCTTGAAATATTCCATGAAACAACTGCTCAATCACACATCACAGCAAATCAGCCGAGTGGTGAGATCCTTTTTTGCTACATAGAGAGCACTATGTGTAATAGACATAGTTATAACTACATATTCAGAGTTATATTTATACATTCAGACTTGCATTTGTATATACACTGCCTGGCCAAAAAAAAAAAAAAAGAAGTCTATTTTAATAGGCAAATACTTAAGAGTCTATGGATGGATCATTATCACAGTGATTATTATTTTTCTAGCATGTTATGTATTTGGCAACAGTTCTTTTAACCCTTAAAAGGTTTTCATTTCTTAAACAACCATGTATTAAGATGTATCATGGCCATATTCCAGGATGACAATGCCAAGATTCACCAGGGCTAAAATTGTGAAAGAATGGTTCAGAGAGCTTGAATAATCATTTTCACATGAATTGGCACTGACCTTAACCTCACTGTAAGTTTTTGGGATGTGCTGGAGGAGACTTTACAGAGTGCTCACCTCTTGTACTGTCAATACAAGATCTTAACCAAAAAATGACGCACCTCTTGATGGAAATAAATGTTGTGATGTTATTTCCATCAAGAGGTGCACTGATTTTTGGCCAAGATCTTGTATTGACAACGCACAAGGTGAGCACTCTCTAAAGTCTCCTCCAGCACATCCCAAAGACTTTTAATGAAATTAAGGTCTAGACTCAGAGATGCCAATTCACTTTGTATTCATTTCACAATTTTAATCCTGGTGAATCTCGACAGTGTCTTCCTTACATGGTTGTTTAAGAAATGAAAACCTACACACTCCATCTTTAAGGGTTAAAAGAACTGTTGCCAAACATATAACATGCTAGAAACATAATAATCACTGTAATAATGATCCATTCATAGATTCTTAAGTATCTGCCTATTAAAATCCAAACAGCAACTTTTTTTTTTTTTTTTGGCCGGGCAGTGTATATACACATACTGTAAAATGACACAACAGCTGAAATTGACGGTGGCTCTAGAATGGTTTCCTTGAGGGAAGGTCATCTGGAGCATGAGCAAGTATAGAAGATATAGCATAGGTTTTCAGGTACAATACGATATTATATGGTTTACGTGGGAATTGACTTATTGCTTTTTTAAGCGCTCTTGCTGCCTTGATAAGTCACAAGAGGCTGCAGATTATACTGATTTTAACATGGATCATGCTTAAAACCCATTATAACCATCTCTATTATATGGCTTATTGCTTTTAAAATATTTTAACAACTTTAAACAAGACTCAATTTACAGTCAGAGCTATCCGTTTAATGCTACATGTGGAAAAGAGGTCAAATTAAATTAATAGACATCATTATACCCCTTTAGTGTCATTTTTCGATGTGCAGGTACTACATTGCTTTCAGTTGTTTGCCTCATGTGTCAGATCAAGACGCATTTAATTCTTTGCATTTGTAAAAGTAGAAAATGTATTTTATATATTCATAGATATGTTGGAGCACCAAACCCCACCTCTACCCTAAACCTACCCACTTCTCGACAATAAAAACATGTAACAGGCAAATAAAAGTACAGTCACAGGTATTTATTGCAAAAACTGACCAAAAACAGTATAAAAGTATTACAAACAACTCGTGTCTCCTGAAACCATATGATATCTTTATGTGAAGAAAAAAGTGGATCTTAATGTTTTCATTGATGAAACTATCAGTCATATCTCATTCAAAAGATACACCGACTCTTTAGCATGACGCAATCGGTCATGAGACACATGAGAGCCGGTGCCATTTCACAATCAAAGCTGATTTAACGTTTCTTCTTCAATTTTCGAATGTGTGCACCATAGATATGTACACGTAGATGTCACATTTGATCGCTCCAGACCTGTTGGAACGGTCAGCGCGTCGCCCCGATTCCACAATTTTGCGCAGCTTTTTGTTGTAAAATGGACGAGATTTAAATTCCCAAAGAAATGGGAGAATCTTTCACAGGTGTGAATGTGCTGGTTTGTGTTTAATTTGTATTAACTCAATATTACAGGTTTTAATTATGGTACTTTTTAATGTTGTGTTAGCTGACGCCTTCGTCTTATATTATGTTAGTTTAGCAAAATCATCTGCTGATATTCATACATAACATGTGTCTGGTTGCAGACGCTCAAACAACTTGCTCTCAAATGTTCGTCTTTAACCATTCCAACATGGCGGACGGCCTCGAAACACTTGGAATATTTGTACTTTTTGAATAAATTGTGTCTGTAGTCGTATCTGCCTGTTATATCCAGTGTTTTATATTAAATAATACACAGATGGGTAGGTTTAGGAGTGTGGTTGGGTTACGTGCTTAAACATGTCTACATAGTGTAAATAAAAAAAATAAAAAATAAATGTAAATAAAATTATGCCAGCTGATTAAATTGAAAATCACACCCAGACATATATAATCTCACCACGACAATAAAATTCCCACGCCCATCGCCAAATGTTTCTTATTGAACGTACATAAATTAAACTTCACAGTTCTACATTCTGAAGGGTTTTTTTATATAACACTGAAAATATGGTGATTTTATTTTTCTGGCTGTTGACAGTATTGTTTGATGAATTAAAAAAAAAAAAAGGAGAGAGATCAAAAATGTAAAAACTTTTAATTCTAATATGTCACCAAAATGAAACAAGAATTCTGAACTGGCTTTATCCAATGTTCAGATTTCTGTTCTGGAAATCTAAGGCAAATGAGTGAATATTTAATTAGACTCATTTGCATAAACATTTCAGAACGTGCTGCTACTGAAGGAGAGATTTCTGACTCATTTTTAGAAAACGGCCTTTCAAGATATGTATTGTAATCGTATTGAAATTCACTGACACACATGTATAAAATGTAATAAACACTTGAATGTGTATTTCAGATGCTTTCTTTCTACTAGTCTGAAAAAAGACAAGTTATAGAAACAAAACTGACCAGTGCTTGAAACAGCAATAGAAAACCTCTGGTCAGGGATGCTGTGTCCAACCCTGGAGGTCCATACAGGTCAACTGTTTTCATCAGCAATGTCTCCAAGTGCAAGGATCAAACCTGGTTTGTTTTAGTCGAGGATTTTATTGACTTTTTAGTTGAGAATGCAAACAAATCTTGAGAAATCAAATCTCAGGTTCACCAGCTTTGGGCAGAGCAGACAAATGACACACAGCTGTTACTCATGATGCCCCTCTGATTAATATGCCATTCACGAATCTCCATCCATTTTACAGGCCCTCACCCGGTCTTCACTGAGCAAACATGTAACGCTACTGCACACTGTTCTTCTGCAACTGACTTCCACTTCTTATGTAAATGCAGTTTAGAGAGCAATCGGGATTTATTTTCCTCGCCCTCTCCTCTCTCGCAGCGACACGGGTCTATCATCAACACAGACACGTAGTCCTCCGCACTAGCACGTTTAATTATACAAATTCAGTATTGTCACATTGTAATCTTCTCTGAGGGGACAATAGAAAGGAAATTTTCACAGGGCAAGACAGGAAAACTAGAAAAAACGACTTGCATGCAAATGCATGAACAATACGAACTAGATAATTGTAGAGGAAGAAGCGAGGCAGGCTGCAGGAAGAGAGAGCTCATCTCATCCTCTCCAATGGAAAGAGAAAACGTGTGAAGAGATGCCGCTGACAGAAACATCAGGGCACGGATCCAGCTAGACACAATTCGAGCTTTTACCCGAAGGGCTGTGGAGTAGATGCAGAGAGTTTGGGGACGAAAAAAAAAAAAAAAAAAAAAAAGTAGGACTCCATTTTCAACTGAACATGAACTTGCCTGTGGCTACAGTCACCACTTCATTTAGAGAAAGATTAGATAATAGATGGCAGCCGGTGAAATGCAATTGCACACATCAGGGGGAATAACTTTTTTTTTTTTTTTTTTTTAAATGCATTTTTACAAGATTTCGAGATTATCCTATAAAACGAACAGCCTATGATTCCATTCAAAAGCTAAACGGATAAAGAACAGCTACCAAATAGAGTTGCTGCGCATGGAGACAATGTACTGCACAAACAACAAAAACACATGTTACATTTAACCATTATAAATGAGGAAGAATATGGGATGGTTGAAACTCAGCAGGATATTTATCTTAAACTTTGATATAATGTTCCCACAATTTTGAAGTCTACAGTTGAACCATAAACTAAATGAAATGAATGTAAAGGACAACGAGTGCTGTAGTTACAACCTATAATACTGGGGTGAGTTTTAACTGTAGGTTTGATTGATTGTTACATTAATAGAAATGTGAATCAGTTGAAATCTATTTATTTTGTTGAATTAATTGTATACCAACACCCATCAACCTTTTATTCCAACTACATCTCATTAATTTGAGAGAAAAAAAAAAAAATGTAATTCAAAAAGGTACAATAAATAAATACAAAAATATTATTCTAAAACAGCAAACAAACTGGAAATATTGAAGAAAATACATAAAACATGGACTAATATTTAAAAAACTGTGTGCGTGTGTGTGTGCGCGCTAAGCAAACCCTACATTTTGGGGATCAAATGTGCCCACAAGCACTGTGAAAAAATATTTTCATGATTTGTTAACACAACATTTTTTCTTCTGTCAAATCAGCTTCAATAATGTGGTTCAGATAACATTTTTGCTAATTAAACCAATCGTCTTCATTGTATTAACTCATTTTTTGTATTGTATTAATTGTATTAATTTCAATGAACTCAAAAATTTAAGGCAACCAGGTAACTTATTAAGTTAAACCAACAATTATTTTTTTACAGTGAAGATAGTAATACCAGTAAATCTTTGACCTTACGGAGACATGTAACCCTGATCATGTCATGTTTTTTGAAAATGTAAAAATGCAGAAAGTTTTCTGTGATAGGGGAGAGAAATTACAGTTTGTACAGTATAAAATCATTACGTCTATGGAAAGTGGAAACCCAACATCACAACCCTCTTGTCGGCTCAGCCATTTAGGTTAAATGTGGTGTAAATGTTACAACCAGTGTCCGCTACGACAGAAAAAAATAAAAAATAAAATCTTGTTTGCTTGCACAATTGCAAGATGGTGTCTTGTAGTTCTAACTTTATTTCTCAGAATTGCAACTTTATATTTTGCAATTCATACTACAGCTTGCAATTGCATGTTTATATCACAAAAAGTTTTGTGAAGTAAAAAGTCGCAATTAACTTTTATTTTTATTCCATGGCGGAAACAAGCTACCATCATATTGACATGGTGTAGTAACATTGACCTCTCTCACTGGTTATATATGCTTATGGTGGATTGAAATGAAAAGGTCAAACAGTAACTATAAGTCCAGCACTCTTGGCTATTATTAAAGTCAATATTGTGAGTTTATCCTCAAGATTTGTTAACGATATGCAGAGCGCTGTCCTGTATTTCATATTGCCTCGCAGTTACTTTTTTCCACATTGTCAGGTGTGAGCATGTTCCTCTATTTGTCTGGTTAATGTCTTAAACGTTCTGACGGATAGTCCATGTTTCAAGGCAAAATCACAATGAAATGAAACATCCATGAATACTCTCTCCCACGAGAATAATGCACTAAAGAAAAGAACATCTAGTCCTTCATATATATTAACAAAGAGAAAATGGCTTTTTCTTCCTTTCATTTCAACATTCTCTTACTTTCAATCATGTCTCCAAATGAAATTATTGTGAATGCTATTAGAGATATTCTATTAAAATTGCCTTACTAAAAAAGTCATTACAATGCCTCCATTTTGTGTGGACGGCCCATGTGATAGTTGAGAAAAGCTGGTTTCCATGTCATTCATTGCTCAAAACCTGACAGCCAGATAGCAACTAGCACTTATCTATTCTAGCCATACATTCCCACAATGCTCTGCCCTGACATTAGTGCATATCTGGCTGACGTCAGAGCAGAACACTGAGATTTCATCAACTGAACCTAACAAAGTACAGTACACATTTGTTCAAAGTGAATGTGCTGTTGCATAAAAATTAACTCCATGTGCTCATTGTAATTTAAGGATGCACAAAGGATAGCGTGGAATGGGCTGGAATTATGCAAATCAGGTAGCGATTCAAACGCGCCCTCAAAATATGTGCTTTATGACATTCACATCAATGTAATTCCTGAGAGCAATGTTGTAGCTGCAATCTGGCATACGTACTAGTACTGTAGCTCTTCCCAAAATGAAACCATTTGACTCACACTAGGGCTACATATTAATTATATTAGGCAATCGCTCTAATTTCAGCATGTGTCTCAATTTTGAAATCCATGCATAAACATGCTAAATATGTACAAATAAATAGAAATACATACATAAGTAGAAATATAAATGTTCTAAATAATAAAATATACCAGAATACATTTGTTTTGTAATGTTCAAGATATATTACATTGTTGTGATTCTGATAATAGATATTATTGAATTGCAATTGTGGTTCATTTTAAGATTGCATTTTTTTTTTTTTTTTTTGTCACATTAATAAAACCTGTAAAAAGTTAGTGTATTGTCACGTGTAGTATAACACACAACTCAGAATTAATGCAGAAAGTCTTTTTTTTAATAATCCAGGAGAAAAAACAAACAAACAAACAAACAGGACAACCACACTTTCATATAAACAACACCAGACAAGGAAGAGGTTTAAGTACAAGGAGCAAAGGGAACTAATAAAAACCAGCTGAACAGAATAATTAATTAATGGGTAACCTAGGTGACAAACTAGGAAATCAGATCAAATAATGACAGGGAGACAAAACAGAACTGTATCAATCACACTAAAAAAACCTTACAGTAACTGCCTTTGAAAATGTACCATTGGTAGTATCCAGAATTTAAAGGTATTACTAAGATCATAGTAGTCACATATATATATATATATATATATATATATATATATATATATATATATATATATATATATATATATATATATATATATATATATATATATATATATATATATATATATATATATATATAATCTATGGAATTTTTAATGAAAAAAAAAAAAAAACTGTGTAGAAACTGTAAAAACAATTTCTATAAAATGACATATCAAATATTGTATATTAGGCGAATTTAAGTAAATTTAAAGGAACAACAATATCATTTATAATGCAGTACTAAATAATAAACAAATAAATAAATAAATATATCTGCCGCCGTATTTCTACAGTGTTAGTTACTGGAATCTGGTTTCTGTAAGCTTCAACAGGGAGTGTCAGTGTCAAATTCAAACGGCCAAATGACTCACAATTTATCACTTCATTAAGAGGCACAAGTGCAGAGTCAAGCCCAAAGTATACTTCGGCCACCCACTGTCCATATGACCAGGAGGGTCCGTGGATTACAGTTCATGTACAACAGCGCATGCGAAAGGTGAATGCTGAGACAGAAGAGTCCACTAGGTGGCAATACGCAGTGCAGCAGTCGAAGAAGAGTGCGGAAAGAGTGATATAAAACAAAGCAGCATATCCTTCTGCATCATTTTTGTGTACAATTTTAGCAGACGAGCTGTACACAAAGGCCCTGTTTACACCTGGTATTATGCGTTTTGCTCGATCTGATCACAAGTACGCGAGGGAGACACATCAACATTTACACTTGGTGTTTTAATCCGTCTCTTTTGTCCACTTTCAAGCACTTCTGTCCTGATTTCTTCGAGGGGGAGGGTCTATGGATGGGTAAATGTATGGGATTTTTCAGATCTTTCCATCTAATGGATGAAATAAGCTCAAGCACTTTACATATGAACGTGACCGGAGACTACAGAAAAACATATGGAGAGCATCATCTTTTGTTTCTGCTCTCACAGCCGTAAGACCTGCTGAGAACATTGTGCTTGGTATATCAAACTTGAGTCTCCAGCCGACAAAGTTTAAATCCCATAATGTTTACGCATTAGGTCAGTAGGCAGAGAATAGGCCTACTTTTGCGCTGTTTGAACACATTCGACTACATGAGCGTTTACACTACGAAAGCAATACGGTTGTCTTTGACTACCTCTGGAAGTGGTCGAAAGTGGACAAGCTCAAAATGTTTTAGATCCCGTTTACACCTGTATTTAGCGTCGTCCACTTGTGACCAGATCGACCAAAACGCATCTTAATACCAGGTGTAAACAGGACCAAAGAGTCACGCTTTTGAAATTCAAGCAAGACTTTGACCCTGGCGTCATAATGGAATTGCAATGAAAATAGAATTCTTATTAAAAATAGAACGTTTTCCATTTAAAACAACTTCTGAAACAACATTTTAACCAATTTTAATACTAAAACACATTACACTACAATATTACTCCCCCACTGTAATCCAAGCACCTGAATCTGCTCTTTAAAATGCTTTCAGTGCAATCGTCTACAGCTGGATATATGCCTAAAATGCTCTTCTCCATCATTTAATGAATGAGTGCGGCCATGATCAATAGAAATTGTACACTAACGTCTCTTTTAAATGAAATTCAGTTTACTGCTTGTGTTCTGTTAGTGGTTATAGCAAATTGTATTTATGCCAGAAAACTAATTCTGAGTTTTGTGAATAAGGCACAATATATAACGAGCCTAATTTACATAGAAATGAGGCCAGTTTGCGCTGAAAAGAATGAGAATTAATTTATTTACTTGGTGGATCGCTATTTTAGCGCATTTAGCACCTGGATTATAGGTAAGTTTTGCAGTGAAATACAGTGTGCAAAAACTGTTCAGTGAATTCACTCCTTTGTTTGACTTAAAACTTTGCTTGATTTGCTATAAAAATATGCAACACAATTAAAGCTGTACTGCAAAACAACCAACCAAAGCAAACAGCTGATGGTCCAAACTCTGTGTGAAGCATGACATGACGCAGGACAGGTCATTTCTGGCCTGTGATTCCGTTACAAACTCATCTCTTCATCTTACCAAATGTTGTCAGGAGTCCACCGGGTGAAACATCTATCACCATTTGATAATCTACCATGGACGCAATATTTGTGAACTGGGGCAAATTCACACAAGAGAATTGATATACTTCAGGCTCGGCAGGGCAGAGAAAGTCTTCTAATCACGAGGGCTTTGTCAGGTGTACCAGTGCTACACAGCTAACATGTCAGCGAGCACTGCAAGGGCCAAGAAGCCAATCAGTCCCCAGAGGAGCACGTTCCTTCTGAGGGGAGAGCACTCTGACTTGCCATCAAGACCTGGGGAAGGCAATCAGCGTTTATTCCCTCTAGCTGAGACAAATCAAGCCACTCAGATTACTGGAAAATCACAGAAAAAGGTATTTTCAGCCTGATAGTGTCAGGAACTGATGTCACAGATCAGAGATGCTGGAACTGACTGACTTGTTGGTACAGTAGTTTAGGTGGTTGGTGAGTTGGTTAGTTGACTGCCTGATTGGCTCGTTGGATAGTTGAGTGATTGATTGACTCACTGACTCAATCACTAATGTTACAGGCCAGAATTACTTGGATTGACTGACTGGTTGGTAATGTAGTTTGGGTGGTTGCTGAGTTGGTTAGTTGACTGATTGATTGGCTCGTTGGATGATCGGGTGATTGATTGACTGACTGAATCACTAATGTCACACACCGAAGTTACTGGGATTGACTGACTGAATCACTAATGTCACACACCGAAGTTACTGGGATTGACTGACTGAATCACTAATGTGACAGACTGGAGTTACTGGGATTGACTGACTAGTTGGTAATGTAGTTTGGGTGGTTGGTGAGTTGGTTAGTTGACTGCCTGATTGACTCGTTGGATAGTCGAGTGATTGATTGACTGACTGAATCACTAATGTCACACACCGAAGTTACTGGGATTGACTGACTGAATCACAAATGTTACACACCAAAGTTACTGGGATTGACTGACTGAATCACTAATGTCACACACCGAAGTTACTGGGATTGACTGACTGAATCACTAATGTTACACACCAAAGTTACTGGGATTGACTGACTGGTTGGTAATGTAGTTTGGGTGGTTGCTGAGTTGGTTAGTTGACTAATTGATTGACTGACTCGCTGGGTGGTCAGACGATTGATTATTTGACTGACTGACTGATTCACTGGTTGATTAATTGTAGCACTGATGTCACAGACCTGGGGTTGACTGACTGGCTGGCTATGTGGTTGATTTATTCATTGATTTATTGGTTGGTTGATTGATTGAGGGGGTGATAATCATTTCCATGTTTCATCTGCTGATAAAGTCCTTAAAAATGCACTTGAGGCTGTTCTGTTAAACCCTGCATAGGACAGACCCAAATGGCATTAGGGCCATTACATAAAGATGTGTAATTGGCAATCATTACTCAAATAGAAACATTATAATCCAGCCAGATGAGGCAGGGGTTGGATGAGTAGTGAACAGACCATTGTGTCCCAGTGGGGATTACAACCATTTGCACATGCTGGATAGGATTAAATTTGCAATTTGACAGGATGAGGTCTACTTCGCAGTCGAGTCCCCCACAAGAACACTTTCCGTTTCAGAGAACGTGGGATGTTTTTCTCAGGACTTTGAAACGCTCTGTCCTGCATCGCTGATCTTTAAGAAAAAAGAGATGAGAGGCCTGAGGACGAGGATGTGGAGATCGAGAGATGAAGGAATGAGGAAAGAAAGCCATTCTACATCATCGTGAGACCTCTGGAAAAACAAGTTGACGTGTCGAGAGTATGAAAGGGCTCAGCCTTCCCAGTTCCACTCGATCACACTGGTCAGGAAGCCCCATAATTGGAGGTAATATCTTCTCAAGTCTTTCTTTTCAAGTCTGTCAGCAGCTCGAACAGATCTCGGTCTCTAATAGGCCCTATCCCGCAGACGCTCGCTGTGTGGATTCTGTCATCTTTGTAGAGTTGCAGCCACACCGGATTCTGCCCGAGCTCTAATGCCTATTTCTATGCACGAGGCGTTCCAGATGTCATTACCGGCTGGGAAAACGGCACAAAGACCCACTGATTGTCCCCTGGCCTAGACGTGCCTCTTTCTTTTCAATCACTGCTTCGTTTCATGTTGTTCAATCACAGGGTTTCATTCATCCTTTTTAAGACCCACAACCTGGAGTGAACTAATGTCAAACACAACCGATGATTTATCACTGAAACTTTAACGTGTTCATGTGTGGATAATGACTTTTACCACTATAGACAAGTGCGCAAATGCAGACACATACACTGGTCTACGTTTTTATAACCCAAGGCACATAACCTCACAACCACCAATTCAACCAGCTAAATGAATGCCTGCTACAACAAAAGATGAATCTGAATATAAAAAACGTCATATTTATAACAATATCTGTGTTTGCTTGCCTTTTGAATCGTTTGGCTGTCCATGACATTTAAAACCAAATCAATTTAGGCATTTAAAAACATTGCTGTTTCTGAGCTTTATAGTGGTCCAGTCTTTATGTGGTACCTTTCAAAGTCCAGACGTCGCATTGTTGTCAAGAGCGGCAGCAAAAGCCCTTGTTTTCTTCTGTTTATTGGTAATCTTTTAGCTCCCCAGATCAGAGTTCACCTTGCTGCTCTCATCTCCTGCCTGAATGACTCTACACTACCCCTGACATTTCCCGTACTAGCTGTTGGCTTACGGTTCAGTAATAGCTTTGTGTTAGTGGCTTACAAGCTAGTGCACAATGTATAGACATGCCAAGATTAAATGTGCATCTCTCAAAGCAATAAATAATTTCAGTATACCGTTTTCATAAGGTGCATCAGCAGTCTTAAATGTTACCTACAAAACTCAGTTCCAGAGTGTTGCGATAAACCATTTATCATGATAAATAAACCACAACAATGCAGGGCAAATTAACAGCATTTGTTTCATTGCGAAATTCATTGCATGTAGAATGAATATTTATTTATCTTGCTTTTTAAAGTTAAATAATACCCATTGATTGCCAACTGTGTGTATTCATGCAAATTTCATGATCCCAAGTTCACATCTGATGTCGATCAATGAACAGTGTGGTAATTAATTCAGCTAATTATTCTGTTTCCATCATTCTGTATTCAAACGTATTGTTCAACACAGTCCAGATCCATGCAGGGAATTGTTTTTATTGGATCTCTACAGTACTGTTGATGTTTTAATCTGCAGTTTATTATTTATTTCCTACAGGCAAAGGCATACAAAAACTGCCTAAGTCGCACAATGAACAACAACAGGCCAAAAGGTGAGACTCCAAGCAAAGTTCTTATTGTTTTTGACCAAACATGTCCAACACTGTTGAATGTACTTGCCAATGACTTCTTTTCCAGCAATAAATGTATAAAACTTATATAACATCTCACCCTCTTTTCACTTGCAAAGTGCTGTTTCTTTGAAGCATCCATTTGAGATGCTCTGGGACTCATGGGTCTCTTGACCTCCACCACCACTATATCTGAAGTCAACTCTCTCCGCTCCTACTCCAATCTCTCCTGTTATACAAATGCACAGAGAAGTATATAGAGAAAAACTGGATGGATCCAAAAAAAAAAAAAAAAAAAGCTTTGTTACTCTTTACAGGATAGCTTTTAAAAATGACCATTCTATTAATGGTTGTTCAAGCAAACCTAGAATTAACTAACTGCACTTAATTTATAAAAGTTTACTGCTTAGTCCGTCTTCCTATGCAGATCTTTTCAAATAAGTATCTTTTGGGGAATGGAACAAATGCAAAGCCCTTTTATTGCATGAAATGCTAAAACACACAATAGTTAAGTGCATGCCTCGCAAACCGGAAACTTTCTACAGCACTTGTAGATTCTCAGAAGGACAAAGGAGACATAGAAGAAAAAAGCTGTTACTCAATAGAAATTCAAAGGCAGCTCTTGTTCAGCTAAGCGGTGGTTGACCTCCACAGACCTCTTTGAGTGCCAATGAACTGATGATCACAATAACTCATGTCTTGCCTGTAGATCACGGGCTAGCGGTTGTAACAGGAGACTATTAGGAAAGTAGGCCAAGTTAAGTTCCAGGTACTTCAGAACTACTACTTGATATTTGTTATCATTCCTTCCATGAACCTCATGAGTGGCCATTTTCCCCAAGCTGTTGGCTGTAAACAAAACATGTTTGGTTGCTCTTATAATTAGATTGCGTTCCTTGAGCAAATCTTTTCTTTCGAGCCTTAGAGCACGTCCAAGAGGAACTTTTTATTCCTTGGCCCTTTCATACCTAAAGTGTCTCAAATGTTTCTCGAAAGTTGACATAAGGTGAGACAGAGCTACAAATTGTCAGTAGCATAGCTCAGATAAATTGGTCATATAAAATGTCATATTTGATTGCAAAATTTGATGTCTTGGTACATCTGAGTACAGTTTGAGATGTAGTGATGTTTCTCAGGACCATCTAAAATAAAGGTGAAGTGTGTAATTTCTGCATCACCAAATGAATTTGCAAAAATAACGATTTCAGGAACCTGTCTGATATAGTACAAACAGATAGCAATGCCTCAAACTTACACCATTGTTACCTAGTTGTGTTGTTACTAGTTACCTTATATTATCCAGTACTTTCTTAGGTAAGTACACTCTAAGTACACATACTGTAAAATGAAGTACAACCCACCACTGGGTCAAAATCAAACAAACAGAGAAATGTTTCTGTGGTTTGTAGGGTAATCATCCAACAAACGGCTTACTTACTGGCATTGACTTCAACTGGACAGTGGATTTCTGATTAGATTAATGTGATTAGATCATAGGAATGAATGTTGACACCTAAGTCATCATGAAACAGAAGTTGCGCTCGTCTTTTCTTCCCTATCGTGACGTATTTCAGAGTGAAACGACTTCTAGGACAAGAACAAATGTAGGGCGGGGCTTTGATTTTGATTTTGTGGGGAATTGATTGGATGGTTGTGGTTTGCTATTGGTGGATCTCATGTAAATGACAGGTTGCCCCGCCCTCATCATCAGAGAAGAGAAAAGATGCTGCAAGAGGGAGGGGAAGATATTCTGATTCAAGATTACAAGGAACATGAATTTAACACAACAATGATGTGCACTGATAAATCATTTATAAAAAACACATCAATATTCCATAAACAAACAAACAAGAGCAAGAACAAACAATAATTGTGAAGCAAGAATTTTGATTTCATGTTGACTTTAAGTGTTATTATATGTGATTTTTAGTAACGGGAAAGACTTGTTAGTGTTTATTGTTCTGTTAAGGTGTTTGTGGTGTGCTTCATTGTGATGACTACACAATAATATGGCAAGAGATAACTTATTTTAGCATGTGAACAGCTCAACTCATCCTTTTATTAAGTTAGACCAACTATTTTTTTTTTTTTTTAGTGCATCAAATATTTCACACATCAAAACATTTGCACACTTAACCTTCAGCATTTCAAGCAAATGTCTTTATTTGCTCTCATTTTAATCTCATTAGAACCTATTGAGATAATAAAGGAATCTCTTTTGTGAATTTTCTCCCAACCTAGTGGGAAATGTGTGTCATAGTTTTAGACAAATTAACTATTTTTTAGTGTATCAAATATTTCACACACCAAAGAAATTGCAGACTTAACCTTCAGAAATGTTTCCATTTGCTCTCAATTCAATCTCACTGCCTAGTTGAACTAATTGAGATGATAAAGGAAAGTCTTTTGTGAATTTTCCTTCCATCCTGCTAGGTAACCCACCTCCTCACATTTAAATCAATATACCTTAATGTCATCAATGCTCAGTGAAGCTGAACGAAACGGACTGCCACTGTATTACTGCTGAAACGGGTGATCCGTCCACTAACGTGCGTTTCTGCAGGCACTGGGTCTGTCGGCAGACAGAAAAGGCAGCTCGCATCAAACGGGAGGGAGTCTGTGAAGGGGGAGGACTTGAATGCCACACTATTTGAAAAGCAAAGGGGGAAAAATGGGCTCCGTTTTATTTTGCTTGGGGCAATGCACAAAAGAGGCGAGCGCAGCAACGTGGCAGGTTTTTAAATTGGGATCAAAAGGTTCGAGCTAATTAACAAACTAAATAAGAGTCTCAAAAGCTTCGTCTGGCTCCAGCTTTCTCCTTTCACTGCTTCTCAAAGGCCGAGTCAGAACAGATATTTAGGCGACGTCGTTCGGTCGGAGCGCTCTTCTGGTCACTCGCATGACTGAGGAATGGTCGCATCTCGTCGTGCCGCTGGGATCTGAGACCATGCAGGAAAACGTGGCCGGGTTTTCCCATTTGGATGGTTTAACTCTGTTTGACTTTCCCAGCAGGGGCCGGTTGACGGGTGTGAGTGGGAATCGGATGCGTTAGACAGGGGCTCGTAATAAAGACAAATGGGTGGACATGAAATTTGATTCTGTCTGCTGGGTTAGCACCTCCCACAACAAAAATAAAGAGTAACGGAGAGCAAGAGTGAGATTGAAAGAGCGAGACGGAGAAAACAACTACATTGACAAGCTATGTGTTTTTCCGAGAGCTGTCATATTCGGAAGGTCACACACATCCAGGGACAACGGCCCACCATTTCTGTTGATGAGATCATAGAGTACTGGCATATTATTTGATTCTAGCCCTCCAAGGAGAGGTACGGTTGCATCGGTGTAAGATTAGTCAGCTTATTATTTATTATAAAGAACATATGTTCCCGAAAGACCTAGTGCTGTGGAGCACACACTTTGCCGTGTGATATGAAAACACCATCTGTTCTGAGAACACTAGAGGGCTCTTGGTGAAAGGGAAGACCTCATGTGTCAGTGAATTAGCTCACTCTCGTGCGACCGTTGTAATGTTGTCTCTATTTACTGCTGGCTGTCTTTCCATGACCTTTATACGCAAATACGGAAAGAACGAGGCAAGTTTACATGTGTAGCTCAACCCTTACAAAAAAGAATTTTATTCAAGTGTGCTATTAGTATACTTCTTTTAAACTAGAAATAAGATAGTATCCTTTCAGTCTACTTTTTATGTACTGTACTTCTCAGGAATATACTTAAAATGTATCTTAAGTATACTTGACTTATACTGACAGAAAAGTATATTTGGCCTATACTTGTACTCAGTCTTTTGATTTCATAAACTAAAACAATGTGCTAAAAGTATTTAACTACTAAACTATCAGTATTAAACTAAAAAATGCTGGGTAAAAAACAACCCAAGTTGGGTTGAAAAATGGACAAACCCAGCGACTGGCTTGTTTTGGTGAAATGATTGACCAACATGCTGGTCAGTTTTATTTAACTCAACTGTTGATTCAAAAATACTATATGGCTGGCTTAAAATGAACCCAAAATAGGTCAGAAATTAAAAATCAGACACATAATTAGTAGAGGCAACAATAATCAAAAGGTGAACATTTATTAATAAGCAATTTAATAAATGTTTATTGTTTAATTATTATTCATTAAACTTATCAATAAATGTTAATTTCAAACATATTTTGGGTTTATTTTAAGCAAGCAATATAGTAATTTTAAACAATAGTTGAGTTAAATAAACTACCCGGCAGGTTGGGCAAACATTTAACCCAACAGCTGGGTCAAAACAACCCAGTTGCTGGGTTTGTCCATTTTCAACCCAACTTGGGTTGTTTTTGGGTTGGCCTGTACTTGTACTCAATCTTTTGATTGAGGTATGCTTATAAAGTATACAGTTAAGTATACTTGGCTTGTAGTTGTGTTTAATCTTTTGATTGAGTAGCTTATAGTTTTACCCACTGTCGTATAAACTTACATTGTTTGAAAATATTGATTTGTAAACAGATATGTTCCTAATTCTGAGTATGTGAGTTTTTATGTAGTCCACTGGTAGTGTACTATAAGTATGATGTTAAGTTCACTTAAAGACAACTTACAAGTATGCTTGCAGTATAAAACTACTAAACTAGTGAGAGTATACTTCAAAGTGTACTGTCATAAACTAAAATTGTGCTACAAGTATTTATCTAGTAAACTATCTGTATAATTTCACTTGTAGTATAGTTACAGTACAAATGAAAAACATAGTTGTAAACTAATTGTGTACACTTAAAGTATACTTAACAGTAAGCCAATTTAGTCCCAAGTAGTACTGAAATGGTACACTCACAAGTATACTACTAGTACATTGATATTAGTATACTTACTACAAAAAGTATACTTAAATATACTTGAACTTTACTTAAGTAAACTTCATAAAATGAACTTGTGTAAAGCTAGTGTTTGATTGGCCGAGTGACATTCTAAGAGCTGAACAGCACTGGAACGTTTCACAGTTTGTATCAATCCGCTTGTCTGAATTCATGTGGAGCAGGGAATGGATCTGCCTGGAGCGAGGTGTGGGTTTTTTGAAAGTTTGTGTTTTCTTTCGCTCCATGATTCCTCACTAGTGAGGAAATGGAAGATTCTGAATGGAGATAGAGCAGAGTGATCACAAAACAGCTCCAGACCACCTTTTAGTATGTGCCTTCCTTGGTTAAACACAAAGATTCCTGTGACATAAAGTATGCAGGACTTCTCCAGTCATTCAGTACACTTAAATCCACCAATGCAAACTCATGTTCACCTGCCTCCACTTTTGAGAATGCCTGGGTCATTGACGAATAAGGTTTCTAAAAAAAAAACATAATTCATTTTGAAGTTTTATGAAGTGTTAGCAATGGGATTATGTGGTTTTTATAATCAATTAACACTGCTTTTGTCATTTTTTACAAGATTTGTCACCCAAAAATTCATACGGTTTAACCAAAATTTCAGTTTTACCGAATTACACTTATGGTCATACCGAATGACGATATTTTCATACAATGCTAGCAGGCTGATATCTAGCTAACTAGCTGGTTAGCATGCTAGCTAGCTAGCAAAACATTTTATATTTTGTACAAATTTTTTAAATATTACAACATTTTCCATGTTTTATATCGGTTGTACTGAATGACCTGATGTTTCCTGACATGCGTATGAGCAAGTGAATTTTTCAAATAGTTAAGAGAGAGTTAGTTACTTTGCTTCACGACCACGTGATCCTTTGCAGGTGTCTGAATGATGTCACATCCTGTCACATGATACTGACCGCATGAATTATATTGGTTACTCTGAATGACATCAGTGAAATTCATTTACTCTTTCTCATAACAAAGCAACGACTTCTACACATAATTTTAATACCATTTTGCACTTTGTTGATATATGATGCTATAAAAGCATGCCAGAATAAAACAATATATACATTTATTACATTTTAAAATATTTTAATCACAAGTGAAATGGCTGTATTGGATTTTGGACGGTTAAACCGAATGACTTTTTGACACTTCAAAATCTTTAAAATATGTAGCAAAATCTAATTAATACCTTTTGAATTCAATAAAAGAGATCTAGTTGTACTACCTTACATACTTTGGATGTCATATCTTTGTTTTTTATTATTATTTTTTTAATTATATTAAAAAAAAGACACGTCATTGACCCGCCTACATCAAAATGGTGCAATGGTGCACAATCGATGCATAGAAGTCCCCGTCCTACAATGTTTCGATAATCTGTTACACCTGCATTTACGTCACAATATGGAAGAAAATATCTGCCACTACTTCCATTTTATTGCGGTAAATTTGATGAACATAATTAATATAATTAATATGAATATAATTCTTTCTACTACCCCAGCTTAATATGCAGGGGAACCCATTCGATTCATAAGCTGACACTGGCTCCTCAAATGGCGTGAGTTTGGGGTGCGACTACATATTTTTCATTAACACTTCAGTATGGGGAGCACATTCACTATTAACTACAACTTTTGCCTCGGTAAACTCCTAATTACTGCTTATTAATAGTTAGTAAGGTAGTTGTTAAGTTCAGGTATTGGTAGGATTATGGGATGTAGAATACGGTCATGCAGAATATGGCATTAATATGTGCTTTATAAGTACTAATAAACAGTCAATATGCAAGCTAATAAGCAACTAGTTAAAAGTGAGAATTGAACCCTAAAATAAAGTGTTACCAAATCGGTTTGAAAACGTAAAACCTGTTGAATGCAATTACGATGCTGGCAGTGCACAAATTACACACTTCACCTTATCTTATTGCTAAGATTTTAAAAAGACTGCACCTACAACATTAGCATAAAATAATAGCTCTTTGCCTATTTTTGATTTAACCAGCAGCCTGCACGGACTAGGTGACAGTCAAAAAGCAAAGTCATTTCAGAGGTTGACATTTATTTGATTTTTTGACTTCAAATAAAAGTGCGATAAAAAGCTTGTAAGGATCAATCCATGTCTGCTTTTCAAAAAGCTTGATTGTCAATGCTTCGAGTGTGTCAAAGTCATACCATACCCTCAATCTCTTGCAATTACGCTCCACATAATATATACATTTTCAGATTAAGCTTCAAACTTGTGTAATGGAGATTTTCTGCTGCATTAACATGTAATCAAATCATGCCACATGATGTGTGTCACTATGCACCATTTGGTTCCCTTTTCATTCAAATCTTTTGTGTACATATTGAATTTATGTGAAAACGTGCAAGTGTGTGTGTGTGTCTAGTCAGTCTTTAAGTAGATCTCGGATTCAGAATAACAGAGTGACACTGATTTGAGAGAAGAGAGTACGGAGCATTTGATTCAGGGTTTCATGCGAACAAAACCGACATCTGCTCGCTCTCATTAACGGCACTGAAGCTAATCGGCAGGCCATAAGTGTGCTGACTCTGTAAATGGAAGCGCGTGTACAACAGCTTCAGTGAAATCAGACAGCTGTGTGCGTGTGTACCAACCACATGCATTTCGGTATGTATGTGTGTGTGTGTCTTGTTTGTGTGAGGCGCCGCTGTCTGTCTGCATCTCCGCTACAGTAGGCAACAGCGGACATCAAAGAACGTGTGCACCGGGCTCGAACCCTTCCGTCCACCGCACCACGTTTCACTCACACTCAAAGCGTCGACGCATCGACCTCTGGTCTCTGCTGGAAGGATTGTGTTTAAGCTCACCCACGACATCTTATGGATTAAATTTGCACACAAATTAAAAATTAATTTTCACTCTGCCACTGATGGCCATCTTATACCGATGATGCAATTCTTGTTGTCAGCTTCTTTAGAAATTTATCTCTGCCTCCTGCGCTCTTTTGTCACGCGGGAATTCACCACACTTGAAACATGTTTAGGAGACACAAGCCTCAGAAACTGTGCTTTTAATGTGAAGAGCATATTAATTGAAAAAAAAAAAAAAAAAGTGTAATGCAGAGATACTGTTATATGAAGCGCCATGTCAAATGCGTTATATTGTGAACATGACGTGGATTTGCAGATCATCTGTGTTTTAAATTAGTGTAAGAGTCTCTAGTATTATACTTTGAAAAATGCTGGGTTAAAAACAACCCAAGTTGGGTTGAAAATGGATAAAAAACCAAGCGATTGGGTAGTTTTAACTTAAATGTTTGCCCAACCTGCTGGATAGTTTTATTTAACTCAACTATTGTTTAAAAATGACTGTACTGCTCGCTTAAAATGAATTCAAAATGCTTATTAAAATGTTTAATAAATGAACATTTATTAGTAGGTTTAATGAATAATAATTAAACAAACATTTATTGAATAGCTTACTAATAAATGTCTACATTTTGATTATTATTGTTGCCTCTACACTGTAAAAAAAAAAAAAAGAATTGTTGGTTTAACTTAAAAAAGTAAGTTACCTGGTTGCTTTCGAATTTTGAGTTCATTGAAACTGAAAAAATTGAGTTAATACAATGAAGGCGATTGATTTGATCAACAGAAACTCAAAATATTATACATTAACTATCTAAATTGATTTGACAAAAGACAAAATGTTGTAACAAAACATGAAAATAATTTTTACAGTGTAGTAATTATGTGTCCGATTTTTAATTTCCAACCTATTTTGGGTTCATTTTAAGCCAGCCATATAGTCATTTTTAAACAATAGTTGAGTTAAATAAAACTGACCAGCATGTTGAGCAAATATTTAACCCAACTGCTGGGTTAAAACAACCTAATCGCTGGGTTTGTCTATTTTCAACCCAACTTGGGTTGTTTTTAACACAGCATTTTTAGAGTGCATGAAACAGCCATTTGGGGGGGGGGGGGGGAGAAAAATAAGAGCTGTGTTTAGTATTTTCCAAATGTAATGTTCAGGTAACCTAAAGTTGCACTTCAAAACATATATACAGTATATATATATACTGAATCATCCTACATAAAGGTCATTTTTAAATAGCTCTCACTGCACAATTTCACATTATCTTTCTGTTACAGAAATGCTGACATTTTGTATAACAATATGTGAACGTCTCTCTAGGAAAAAGGCAAAAAAAAAAATATAAGTGACATATAACTGTGTGTGAGATTGATTAACTGGTCATAATGAAGCACTGTAACTCTTAGGTAGATAAAGCGATTGATTTTTCAATAAATCTTCCTCTGGCGCTGATTCTCTCATTTAAAAGCATTAAATTCATTCCATTAATCGTATTCTTGAACAACAGATGAGACAGCCTAAATGCACAAGATTCTCTTAAAGAAATACCCAAAAAGACACAACATTTATGAAGACCATGCGTATAAACTTCGAAAAATCTCATTCAGTTGGCCCTTTCTGAAAGCCACACTACACAAGACAAATTCCTTAAAATTAGGATTTAAAAAAAGCACAAATCTCCTGAGAGTTCGTCATTATTTTTCAAGACATATGCACTACTCCGCAGTGACATTTGGATGCGATCCAGAGCTGTCCATGCCAAAACTGGAGTGGATTCTGATAGGCTGCAGCTGCCCTGAACGATATTGAAAGGTTTGAGTGACAGCACTGAATCCAAATTAGACTGAAAAGTCAAGCTGGGTATTGAAAACCCATTGAGTTTGACCTCAAAGGCTGTTTTTGGATCTGCAGTGATTGGACGACTGTCATGTGACATAAGGCACAAAAACCCTGCTGAGGTCATTTCAGACCTTAAAGCACATACGTGGATGTTTGCGATTCTTCCCCTGCACTGGAGATACATTATACATGTCTTATCTACTCCAAGCTTCTCAGGATCACATGCCAAACAAACCATGCCGACCGCTTAATCACTTCCAAACAACACAGACCTAAATAGTTCACAAAATCCTACCACAAACAAGCATCGTAATAGTGTAATGAGCCACGGCATTGTCCTTTTCAAAGCGGTTCCTGTTTAGTTTCATAGCAGGAGGAAAAAAAAACAGCTAATAACACACAGGCACAGCAGAAATGCTCGACATTTACAGTCTTGCGGAGTGAGTTTGATCGACCATCTGGCCTCTGAGAAGTGCGTTGTAAAAACAGTGAAATCAATGGAGGCATGTCTACTGTGGATGCCCACCATTACACAAGCCATGTTGATGGTGTAACACTTAAACTAGCACACGGCCTCCCTTCCGCAACCTGCCTGCTCTCTCCGGACACGAGCCTCTCTAATGAATTTCAGTGCTCACGATGTGGCAAACGAACCCTCCCGCAGGCCCGCTGGTGAACAGTAAGCCCTCTGGTGGTTCCAGGGTGGACACGAATGCCTTTACACATACTGTCAAGCATACAGATTTTAGTTTATTTTGCATGGTGGGCACACGAGGAAAATACACAGGCGATACTTATACATGCACTCCCACGAAGTCATGCATTCCCATAACCGTATTTACAGGGTACTTTAGAAGTACTCACCGCACTCTGATCAAAAAAGACACAGTACTTTATTTTAACAATGTTCTGTCTGCTTGAGGATGTTATTTCATTTCTAAAAGCAGATTTGACTCTGAGCTGTGTGTCAGTTCATACACAGGACCTGTCATATTCCTTTTCTTTCAAATGTGCCGTGGAAATATTAAAGCAGCTGTTGAGAAAACATTTCCGTTTCCAAACATTTCAGATCTGAGCTGTCAAAAATCAGAAATCTCCAACACAATGTCATTGAAGTCACAGCTACAGTCATCAATCACATCCGTAGAGGCGGGAGAACCAGAACATACGGAGGAAACGGATTCCTCAAAATGTTCCTTATTAAAAAGACATAAAATCGATGAGGAGGTTAACATCGCAGTGATTCCTTCAGAATCATTAAATGTAGTTCACTCACATTAAGTGCCAAACTGTAATGGAATTAAATTAAAAATATATAGAACAAACAAAAGTCATGCTTGTATAAATGGAGTATGTATAATAATGCTCTATTTTTTTTTTTCTGCGTAAATGTAGCACTGTCTCTCTTCCGGGGGGAAGTTGGTAGGCTGTGCTTGGACATGTTAATGTCTCATAATGACATTTAGAGTCATTTTTCTGCATTGCATCGAACCACTTGTCAAAAGTGATCTGCCTTCAGACAAAACTGTATTGATCTTTATTGGGCTCCTGTCTCCACGCGGCTCACATATTTCAGCTTCTCAGACTGAGAAAAATCTCTCTTTGTTAGGTTGCATGAGTGCACTATTTTTTCCCGTATCACCGAGGACCTTGAGTCTGGCTACACAGTGCGTAAAGGTGAGGTTTCCAGGCAAACTTCAGCGCTTGGTTTCCTAGATCACCTGTTAAGACTGTGAACTTATCTTTCAGGCGGATTTTACAAGAAATACCGCAACGCCACTGTTCTCTCCAAATGTCACTGATTTCATGTGCCACGTTTTCAGCAAGTACAATTTTCTCTCCAAATGTTTGTGAAATCACGAAATCAATGCAGCACCATCTGCTCCTAAGACGCGCGGCACGCGGATGCACGCGCAACTACATTTCTAGAGCTTAAACAGGTCCGTGGAAGACATTTAATTCACATTTTCCACAGAGTTATTGAATACAAAATGCAAACTCATCCAGACGAGCACTTTGAATTCTCATAACAACATTCGTTTGTTCAGTTAAAGAGTCGGTGTCCGTTACGCGTTCTCTTACCTATCCGTATGACATGGGGCATCCCGAAAGAGCTGTGAATCCAGAAGAGACCCACTATAATCGCGCTCCAGTATTCCACATATTCCCTCCTGTTCTTCATGACTGGAAAACACTGGGATCAATCCAAGGAGCTCTCCAAAAACTGCTCATCAAATTTTAAATGGCTGGGAGTCATATGAGGATTGGACTGACTGCGACAGATTTGCTCTCATTGTAGTTGATTTGAACACGAGCTCGCTGTATTAATTATTTTATTTATTAATTTGGGCGAGAGAGTGAGTGAGTGAGTGAGTGCGCGCGCGCTCGGGTCTCAGACGAAGCTCCGGATCGGTGCGCGTCTCCACCTGCGAGTGCTGAGCTGCTGAAATCAGCCTGCAGGAGTCCCTGTATCCCCTCTGTATCTCCTCCTACCGCTGATGCCGCAACAACCGGGCTGGAGTCCCGCGTCAGCGTGGATGGGGACTAACGCTTCACGTTACACTGTCCGTGCTGCGCTGTTCGCATATTGCGTGCTGTCAGAAATGCAACAGCAATGAGAACACGCTCGCGCATGCAGGGTCATTGTGATGTGCATCGACAAATGTCAAATATTTGGCCTTCACAGTTGGCTACAAAAAGTGTTATATCGCACTGAAAATCAGTGATTTTTTATTTAAACTTGGATGCAAAAAGTTTTAGGATTTTAAAATGTAAAGAAAAAAATAAAAAGGTGCAGATGCATGATGTGAATTTAATGTGAAATAATTCAGATGCTGCACAATTTCTAGGGCACTAATCAAGTGGAAGCATATTTGTGATATTGTCCATCTTCACTCCTTTGTATTAAAGGTCAGATTTCTTGGCAGCTTCGCTGAAGCACAAAATGCTATTTGGAAAATTATCAAAACAAGCTGGATAATGTGGATCATTGTGTAGTGCAGCTGTCACCTATAGCAAAAGGGAGACACTATATATATATATATATATATATATATATATATATATATATATATATAAGTGTGTGTGTGTGTGTGTGTGAGTGTGTGTGTGTGTGTGTCACCCCTTTGTATTCTTGATTTGTTATCACAACATCACAACATATCAAATCAACTTCAATAATTAATGTGGCTCAGATAACATCATATTTTGAGTTTATGTTGATAAAACCAATTGACTTAATTTGTATTAACTCAAATTTTCAATTCATTTCAATGAACTCAAAATTAAGGCAACCAGGTAACTTACTTTTTTAAGTTAAACCAACAATTCTTTTCTTTTTTTTTTTTTTTTTTTTTATAGGGTGTGTGTGTGTGTATATATATATATATATATATATATATATATATATATATATATATATATATACTATATATATTTATTTATTTATATATTTAAATATCAAAGTGAAAATGTTTAAAGGTATAGTGGTCACCCTTTGAACCATACCGTATGTCTTATTATAGTCAAGGAAAAGATAAATTCACTGTTTTTAAAGATAGAAATCATATTAATTGTATTGTATCATAATATCACAATGGAGTGAACATGGGGTGAAGTTTAGGTAATTTTGCTGGTTTCAGCCATTTTTGTCAAACTTTCTAAAATGTAAAACTTTATTGAAAAGATGTATTTAGAAATATATATATATATTTTTTTTTTTGTTTTTTTTTGTTTATCTTATAGAAATGATTAAAAATGTTCATGGATATTCTTTTAATTGACATTCAATGTTTTCCTCTCCCCACTTTCCATCCTGCCTGACATCATTTTTGGAGGAAAACAAGAGCAGAAACCTTCAGTAAGTATTAGCAATGAATCTAATGAATTTTGTGATATTAGTTCACCCTAAAAAAAATGCTGGGTTAAAAACAACCCAAGTTGGGTTGAAAATGGACAAACCCAGTGATTAAAATGATAAGACACATAATTACTAGAGGCAACAATAATAATCAAAAAATGAACATTTATTAATAAGCAATTTAATGAATGTTTATTGTTTAATTATTATTCATTAAACTTATTAATAAATGTTAATTTCTAACATACTTTGGGTTCATTTTAAGCCAACAATACAGTAATTTTTAAACAATATTTGAGTTCAATAAAACTACCCAGCAGGTTGGGCAAACATTTAACCCAACCACTGGGTTAAAACAACCCAATTGCTGGGTTTGTCCATTTTCAACCCAACTTGGGTTGTTTTTAATGCAGCATTTTTGGTTCATCTCATTCTAAAACATTTTATCCAGCTTTATAAGATTGAAATGAATAATACCACAAGCAATGCAAGCATACTCATTTCACAGTCACAGTGTTGGAAATGTACTACAGAAAAGAAACGAGTCTACTATAAACAATTATGCTTTAAGTGCTTGTTGTTCATTAGCATTATAGTACTTACTTAGTAATTACACAGTAACATGACCATTGTAATGTAAAGTGTGACTCTAGAGGATTTTCTTGACAGTGTCGGCAGGGCAGATGATAATACACCATTTACCGCACTGATCCATGCTTGAGTTTCCTCTCAAGTGCAGGGCGGCGTGTGAAACTAATTTTTGCATGGCTAGTGTGGCTCTGTTTTTACCTCAACAGCTACAGCGACAACACTGAGCGGAAGAAGTCTTGGCATTTGAAAAACACCTCTTTTAACACTATTTTCCATGTCAACTTCATTTGCTAGAGTTTCATAAAGACTTGATGAAATGATGGTGTTCATAATTGCCTCTGGTGTTCACACTTTGCATGAGACGTTTAGCAGTGATAAGATCGGCCGTGTGCCACCTGAGGCTAGTGCATTATGATTACACAAATGATCCATCTGAGAGATGCCCTGAAATACCTATTTAATATCTATTAGTATCTTTCATATATGCCTTAACTAAAAAATGAGATTTAATATTGTAACTTAGCTTGACTTCACCCAGTCTATCTAAATGACATTTAAATTGCCTAACGGGGGGAAAAAAAAAAGTAATTATAATAGGACACGATTAAGCTGCATCAACATAAAACACTATTAGAGTGACGAACGCATACGACTGAAATAAAACACAATAAGCAAGAGCTAAATGACATAAAACAACTTAAAGAAAATAAATTAAAGAACTTGAACAGAAATAAACTGAACGTCCTCACATGGCAGCTTCAAGGACTTCTGGGAACGCCACCTTCTCTGTACAGTATTATATATTGTACACAGAAGGTTATTGAAGATACACAAACACACTGTGAGAAATTAACTGATAGCCTAATACAAAATAAAATTATTTTGTATGAAAGTGTATGTGATTAGATTGTTTATCAATTATGACTAAAGTAATGTAATTAATTAATCTACTCAACAAATTTAATATTACTTTCAGGCATAAAGTAAGAGTTTCTTTTTATATAATGGATGGCTAAAATATATCAGTGGTACTTAGAACTGAGTTTCAGTTCCTGATCATTTACTCACCCCCATGTCATCCAAGATGTTCATGTCTTTCTTTCTTCAGTCGAAAAGAAATGAAGGTTTTTGAGGAAAACGTTCCAGGATTTTTCTCCATATAGTGGACTTCACTGGGGTTCAACAGGTTGAAGATCCAAATGTCAGTTTCAGTGCAGCTTCACAATCCCAGACGAGGAATAAGAGTCTTATCTAGAGAAACCATCGGACATTTTCTAAACGAAATAAAAATTATATACTTTTTAACCGTAAATGCTCATCTTGCACTGCTCTGCGATGCGCATTACGTAATCACGTTGGAAAGGTTACACGTGACATAGACAGAAGTACTGCAAAAACTCATTTTCTCTTCCAAAATCGTCTGATATCATTGTTTTACCTTTTTTTGTAAAGGCCGTTTGACTTAGTCTTTGCACATTTGCTATGTAATCACTGGATCAGTACTTCCGCCTACGTCACGCGTGACCTTTCCAACGTGATTTCGTAATGTGTGGCACATCGCAGAGCAGTGCAAGATGAGCATTTGTGGTTAAAAAGTATATATATATATATATATATATATATATTATTTTTTTTTTTTTTAGAAAATGACAGATAGTTTCGCTAGATAAGAATCTTATTCCTCGTCTGGGATCATGTAAAGCTCTTTGAAGCTGAATTGAAACTGATTTGGACCCGTTGAACCCCAGTGAAGTCCACTATATGGAGAAAAATCCTGGATTGTTTCATTAAGAACCTTAATTTATTTTCGTATGTTGTAAATTAATAAATTTTTGAGTGGAAGGAAAAACATGCTGTTTTTGTGCATGTATCTTTAAATGCAAATGATCTGCTGCTTCCCGCCCCTCTTTTTCCAGAAGAGGGTGGAGCCTGTACAACTCCCGCAATGGATACTCTGCCAAAAACAAAACATCTGTTTGGTTTTGATTATCATCTCTATCGCAGCCACGCTTACATGACATTGCAGTTCTTTATCATCATGAACTTTATTTTCTGTGTGCGTTTAAACAGTTTAAACTTCTGATATGTGGTTTTCTGAGGACACACACCCGAAGCACGCACACAGAAAGCTGGAGGTCAGACGGCACGTCTTATTGTGCTTAAACTGTCAAATACACATAAGATTATGCCATAAACACACAAAATTCACATAAACACAGTCGGTTATGTCTGTGAACGTAAACAGCAGGGAAAGAAATCGTATGTGTATATTAGATCTGTGTATTAAAGTGACAGCAGCGTAATATACAGTAACTACTGCTGTATATGCTGTTAATATGAATCAAACAACAAAAGAAAAACAGAAAATTATCACTGCTTCTGAGTGAATAACTTTAGTAGCTTTAATAAGAATACATTTCTTACTTGAATGCTGCTGTTAAATGATCTGGCAGGAGATAAACATAGCGAACTGTGTACAACTCACTCAGGGGGAGGAGCTAAGCTAATAGGGCAGAGTCCATCACCAGTCATGGGCGGGGCCTGTGCAATGTGACATCACATTGCATAGAAACTGCAAACGGCTTATTCCAAGACACTGCTTATGATTTATGCAGATTCAAAAAAAAAGAAAAAAAGGAGTGGTTGGATTTTTATCATTATATGGTGGTCGTGTACACATACTGCCAACACACATTTATGTTCAAACACCATGTAAAAGTGAGTTTTGCTTAATAGGTCCCCTTTACACAATATTGCATTAATTGTGATAAGATTTTCTTGTGTTATGATCAGTATTTTCCATATTTTCTTTACTCGCCGTCACTATGCATACATGGATATGAAGAATAGAGAAGGAGACTGACTTTGCTCATTTATACACACAGTAAAGCCACTACTGTGAGCTTTTGAAGTGAATGATTTAAAAGTAAAATACGGTTGTCACTCCCAATCACAGGCTGTGTGAATGTAACCCATGTGCTTTTTGCATAACAAAGGTATTAATCAGGCGTCTACATCCTTAAGCTGATCAGCTTGTTCTCTGAGACAAAGATTAATTCTAGGTGACTGCCCAGTGGAATGAAGAAATACGGCAAACCATTAAAATGATGGAGAACGATAGCGCGGCTACAAGGGAAGAAGCTGTTGACAGAGAACGGCACTTACCGTCTTTATTTGCGCCACTTGATCTGTGTCAGTGAGTACATTAGGCCCACATAACTGCTCATTGTGCTTATCTGTCTTTCCATTTCTCATGTTTTATGTGATGCCGTCAGCCGTACGCCGCAGGTGAATCATGACGGTTTCAGTGCCAAATACATCCCTTCCCCCACCGTAGACTATACCTGTGAGTAGTAAAACTGAATAAGTGTGTTTATTCCCATCTGTGACACGAGCAGTTCATTACTGACATGAAGCATCTCTAATAGCACGTGTTCAGTCTTCTATAGTGCAGAGTGCATTCATGTGGCCATCTGTTGTGAGAAACAAGACTGATCATAACAACAGAGGCTCTCCCTACGTACAATCCCAGAGGAACGCTTTATTGCTCGAGGGTTGCTCTTTCACAGCTCAAGAGATTTCATCTCAAGTATTAACTTTGTTTCAGTTGTTTTCACTATAATTCCTTAGGAAAAAGAATACAAAGAAGAGAATGACACAAGTGAGGTGTGAGCTTTAATAAGAATAGGTAACACTTTAGAATACTGATCCTTCGTTAATGAATAACTACACAGAAACAAATGAGTAACGCATGATTAACATTCCAGTAACTATTAACTAACAAGAAACTCTGATTAATGAATTAGTAAGTAATAGTGCTCAGTTGAAGGTGGTAATTCACTATTAGATAATCAATAACTACTTCTTCATACTTCCCAGATGACTAATAAGAACTATACAGGTTCATAATTAATATGAATAATGCATAATGTATAATTATTTCTAGAGTGAAGTGTTACTACATCCATCTAAAGGAATTACTAATTATTTGGATCAGTATTCTAAAGTGAAGATCATAGTAACCCACTTGTAATGACTAAAGTATTACCAAATCCGTCAGAAGCAATTACTATCCAAAACCTTACAAAAACCTCAAAAGCTTACAATGATGTCAGTCATTACTAGAGAGTTATCATGTTTTCACTTTAGAATACTGATCCAAATGAAGAGTTCAGATGCAAAAGCCGCTAAACGCCACCACCATGAAAAATTAGATAATGATATTGAGTGAATGCTCTCCGCACATAATATACGTTCATCAAATACTTCAGCAAATACGCTTCAAATCCGTCAAAACCCAGCGTCAGCCCATTCAGAAATACCGGTTATTTGGCAGAAGCTGCTCAACGCCACCAAAGACTATAGATACAGAAAGACTATAGATACACACCTATTACTATGAATGGGAGAAAGTGCAACGCACAATATGGCAGAATAAGTCTCGCTTTCTAAATAAAAGAGCCAATCGCTGAATAGTAAAGTCATCGCGTCACTGCAGCTGGCATTTGAAGCTCCGGTTGCAATAGAAACAGTAAGTGTTCTGAGACATTGCTTAGGACTGCACATGCACATTAGCTTGGTCCAGCCTGAAATCTATTTTTTTTTTTTTTTGTCGTGATTCGAGTGTTTAGAAACAAAATTTATGAAACAGTTGTTGTCAGATTTCATTGATGATTTCAAATATGAAATGTAATCGTATGGAGAATTTGATGTTTCCCAATACAAGCTGCACTTGTGTGCCCGAGTGGCATTTTAAAGATGGCTGCAGATTGAAATGAGTTGTCTTTAGCCCGGAACACACCAAGTCGACAGTTGGCCGTTGGGCAGTTTTTGATTGTCGACCGACAAATTTTTCTCAGTGTGTTCCACACCGTCGGCTGAAGCTGGTCCTCGTCTGCTTTTTTTCGGCCGATTCGACATGTTGAATCGGCATCTGAGCTCGTCGGTCAGTCGGGCCATCTGATCATTCTGATTGGCTGTTCAGCTACTGCCACCTGCTTTGATGCCACTTCCCTTTGTCAGCAAAAGCCTCTAAGTAAACAGAAGAATGACGCTAATCGAATCATATGAATTACGGCGTGCATATGAGCCAGCTTTCAGTTGCAGAGCTGCAAGTTTTTATCATGTTTTGTCCATCGTTACAATGGCAGTGACAGGATTTCACAAGTAGCAAGTAAACAGTGTTCCTTTTGCTGCTGTAAAACTGACAGAAACTGATTTTTTTACTATGTCTTGTTGTCCAAAGAGGTGGACTTTTTGGAGGTTTTTGCAAAAAAAAAAAAAAAAAAAAAAAACAAAACAAAAACAAAGCACACATGGACTTTCAGACAGTCAGATTTGTTAAAGCCCTCCTGTGGTGAAAATCAAGCTTTTAACATTGTTTATATGTCTGTCTGGTGTTTTTAATCTGCTTTAAGACAAACCATGTGCAAATTCATAAGTCAACACCACTGCTGAGAATTTTCTCTTTAAAACTGCAGTAAACCAAAGACAGTTTCAAACCCGCAGTTTGAAATCGCAGGTGTTTCTGACGTTACGCTTTAGCATATCATTAACCATGAGCGCTCTGAAGCAGGGGAATCTCAAGAGAAGGTTATCCCACTATATTTTTCTGTTGATATGAAAAATCGGGTAGATTTAGCAATAAAGCCGGTGTATGATGTATATAACGATGTTATGATGAACTATATGCCACTGTTCTCAGTTGTTCAAAGCGCTTCTAAGGTTACTGATTGTTAGAAGACAGCTGTCTGACTCGTGAGTGTGAACATGGTTTGTGTAGCATTAGCAACACGTTATTAGCTGTTTGATAACGTAGTTGAGCAAAAGAATAATCATATTAATTACTGCTATGTGTCCAACGTTGTAAAAAGCAATACCATTGTGCAGCGTTTACCTCAGTAAGTTGACCGAGTGGATCTCTGAGCTCGTGCGAGCGAGTGGAGGTGGGGCTAATTAGCATATTCATAGATTCACATATACTAAATGAGGCAAGGGTGTGGAGTTACATTCAAGCTATTTTAAGGCTAAAGATTTTTTTTTAACAGGAAAAATATGTAATTTGGGTGATCAAAGATGAGTTTAAGGGATAAAATTATTGACTACAGGGGAACTTTAAATATCAATGAATTGATTAAGTGACATTTTTGAAAATACAGGTGCTGGTCATATAATTAGAATATCATAAAAAAAGTTGATTTATTTCACTAATTCCATTCAAAAAGTGAAACTTGTATATTGTATTCATTCATTACACACAGACTGATATATTTCAAATGTTTATTTCTTTTATTTGGATGATTATAACTGACAACTAAGGAAAATCCCAAATTCAGTATCTCAGAAAATTAGAATATTGTGAAAAGGTTCAATATTGAAGATACCTGGTGCCACACTCTAATCAGCTAATTAACTCAAAACACCTGCAAAGGCCTTTAAATGGTCTCTCAGCCTAGTTCTGTAGGCTACACAATCATGGGGAAGACTGCTGACTTGACAGTTGCCCAAAAGACGACCATTGACACCTTGCACAAGGAGGGCAAGACACAAAAGGTCATTGCAAAAGAGGCTGGCTGTTCACAGAGCTCTGTGTCCAAGCACATTAATAGAGAGGTGAAGGGGACGAAAAGATGTGGTAGAAAAAAGTGTACAAGCAATAGGGATAACCGCACCCTGGAGAGGATTGTGAAACAAAACCCATTAAAAAATGTGGGGGAGATTCACAAAGAGTGGACTGCAGCTGGAGTCAGTGCTTCAAGAACCACTACGCACAAATGTATGAAAGACATGGGTTTCAGCTGTCGCATTCCTTGTGTCAAGCCACTCTGACAGCATCAGAAGCGTCTCACCTGGGCTAAAGACAAAAAGGACTGGACTGCTGCTGAGTGGTCCAAAGTTATGTTCTCTGATGAAGGTAAATTTTGCATTTCCTTTGGAAATCAGGGTCCCAGAGTCTGGAGAAAGAGAGGAGAGGCACACAATCCACGTTGCTTGAGGTCCAGTGTAAAGTTTCCACAGTCAGTGATAGTTTGGGGTGCCATGTCATCTGCTGGTGTTGGTCCACTGTGTTTTCTGAGGTCCAAGGTCAACGCAGCCGTATACCAGGAAGTTTTAAAGCACTTAATGCTTCCTGCTGCTGACCAATTTTATGGAGATGCAGATTTCATTTTCCAACAGGACTTGGCACCTGCACACAGTGCCAAAGCTACCAGTACCTGGTTTAAGGACCATGGTATCCCTGTTCTTAATTGGCCAGCAAACTCGCCTGACCTTAAGCCCATAGAAAATCTATAGAGTATTGTGAAGAGGAAGATGCGATATGCCAGACCCAACAATGCAGAAGAGCTGAAGGCCACTATCACAGCAACCTGGGCTCTTATAACACCTGAGCAGTGCCACAGACTGATCGACTGCATGCCACGCCGCATTGCTGCAGTAATTCAGGCAAAAGGAGCCCCAACTAAGTATTGAGTGCTGTACATGCTCATATTTTTCATGTTCATACTTTTCAGTTGGCCAAGATTTCTAAAAATCTACTACCTTTTCACTGCCATTAAAGTGAAATTACTGAACCTAAACATAGGAGTCTGGTAAAAAAGAAAACATGTAAACAAGAGGTTTTTGCATCTGAACTATTCAAATAATTAGTAATTCCTTCTGAAGGAAGGTACATCAACTTATTCTACTAACCCTAACCAAACAGTCTACTAGTTAGTTGACAAAGCTACTAATAGTTAGTAGAATGTCTAAAGTGGACTATCAATATACAGTAAAGTGTTACCTTTTATCTTAACAAAAAAGCTTTGACATTACCTTTATGTTCTACTGGAAAAAGTGCAAGTCTAGATTGACGTAAGGATGGATAGATGACATTCTTCAGTGATCACAAACAAATGGGGCAAAACAACTTAGGAAGTGCTACTCGACCAAATTCGGAGATGTGAACGCATGAATTTGGCACAGCAATTCAGACAAACATGATGAATGAGCAAGACACTGCTGTACAGCACATCTGATCTGAATGGGAAATTAAAAGTCCATTTACTATAATTAGTGCTTTTAACTTTATAGGTATCTTGAATGACCTCAAGCGTGTTATTTTTTTTAAGTTTCTGTCAAACCGCTTGTATCACTGAAACTATCTGCAGCCCGCTGGAGTTGATGTCAATGCATATTCATGTCTCCAGATTTATAACCGCCTGGCACAATATAAGGGCTATCAATGTGAGTTATGCGCCCAATGCTCGCACATTATCAAGATTCATTGACTGCCACTTTCAGAAATACAGAATGTACACTGCTTTGGCAAACAAAATGTTGTGCGAAGGAGCCTGGCCCTTGTGTCTCGGGACTGTCCATTAGCCTGAGCGATAAATAGAGCTGATCAATGATTCTGATCAGTGATTTTGGCAGACTGACACCAGACATCACAAGAGGAGAAATATGGCATTATCATCATTTGGTGCTCCTCGATAGATATGATTTCCATCTTGCATATTTGTGACTACAGTAAAACTATTATGGAGAACAAATGATCATTTATAGCGCTTCTACCTATTCTGTCAGTAGTCTACAGTGCGTTATTTTGTCCCAAGTTGTAATAACAACAACAACAAGAACTTCAGTGACAGAAAGCCAACCTTCTAAAACATTTCCCAAACACAGACACACACACAAATTGTTTTTCTGAAAAAAAAAAAAAAAAAAAGAAAAGCTTCAATAGCTTATTTATTTATTTATTTATTTTTCTGCTGCTGTGCCTTTAAGATTTCCATGTAACGTCCCTCTTTGCATGTGAAATTATATACAGCGCTCCAGGCTGCAGGTTTTTTGTCATGTCCAATTTAGTTGGAAAAGCACAATGTTTGTTGGACTTTGTCCATTTGTTACTCTTATATAATACAACTGTAACAATATTAACTTATTTTGGGGGTTGGAATATCCTACTTCATTATTACTTCACCACTGGTGAATCATAGGCGTGTTGTTCTTCCTTTCCTTTTTTTATTTTTTTTATTTCTGCTATTAATTTTATTAATTGAGTAGGCCTATTTAAAGGTATCCGTGCTATTTTTCAACACGGAAGTAAGCTACAACCTTAACATACCGGTTTACATGATAATATTATATTAACATATTTTATATCATTGTAATACATACTGCCTACATTTGAGCTCATTTGAACAAATATCAGAAGTAAAAATTTAGAAGTAATTCAAGTGTAATTAGACCAGTCTCTGTTGTCCTGTTTCCACCGTAACGGCGCTGGATCTCGTACCGGAGATGACTTACGTTCGGCGGGGGAACTGCTAACTTCAGACCGCCGCCTGCACTTCACTCGTAGCCGAAAGATGCTGTGACTGACTCCATAACATGTCCATAAATAATCACTGTACAGTTCTGAGAACATATTTTAACATCCTAATTATTTATATTCTGTATCTTTTTGAATAAAAACATTAACATTTTTAGGTATCAGGCATTTCCATCATGTGAAAAGACACTCGTTTATGTGACTCACATCACACTCGTGTATGTTGCTTTGCATAAAATTAAACGATATACAAAACAATAACGAAGTTTTCAGATAAAGTGTTACCATAATTTCAATGGTAACACTTTAGTATAGGGAACACATATAAAGTATTAACTACGACTTTTCCCTCAATAAACTCCTTATTTACTGCTTATTAATAGTTAGTAAGTTAGTTGTTAAGTTTAGGTATTGGGTAGGATTAAGAATATAGAATAAGGTCATGGAGAATAAGGCATTAATAAGTGCTTAATAAGTAGTAATAAATTGCCAAAATTCTATTAATATGCATGCTAATAATCAACTATTTACAAGACCCTAAAATAAAATGTTACCATTTCAACATAATTGAACATTAAACACAATTAAGTCTCCCCCTTTTCTAATCTTGCTCAAAAACACATAACGGAACACTTAATTTCAACATTTTTACTCTCCTCATCAGAGATGGGCACCAATACATCAAAAAAATATTTAGTTACAAATTACAAATACTTGCTCGTGAAATGTATTTTACTTAAATTTGAAAATACAAAAATTCAAACAAAATTTAAACGCAATCATTTGAAGTGTGAGAGTAACAGTGGAGTTAGACACACGTAAGAGACACTTTTTTTTTTAGGGTTTTTTAACTAGTTGCTTATTAGCATGCCTATTACTAGAATATTAGCTGTTTATTAGTACTTATTAAGCACATATTAATGCCTTATTCTGCATGACCTTATTCTACATTCTTAATCCTACCCAATACCTAAACTTAACAACTACCTTACTAACTATTAATAAGCAGTAAATTAGGAGTTTATTGAGGGAAAAGTCATAGTTAATAGTGAATACATGTTACCGAAAATACAAAAACACAAACAAAATTTAAACGCAATCATTTGAAGTGTGAGAGTAACAGTGGAGTTAGACACACGTAAGAGAGAGTTGCCACAACAAGTATAACCACAACATTCAAAAAGCATAAGAGTAGCATTAAAGTAAGAAATTATACAGAAATTGAATAATCATGTAAAAACACTGCACAGTCCTCACTGTAACAGTTAAATATAGATTGATGATCCTTGTAAAGATACTAAAGTTATTCAGTCAGGAGCAGTGAGTGATTTTGTCTTTTTCTTTTGTTGCTTGATTAACATTAATGACAGACAGCAGCAGGTTTATTAGGCTGCTGTCACTTTAAGAATGAATGCACAGACCGAATATACTTACGGTTACATTAATTTAAGACACGACTGACTGTGTTTTCGCCTGCAATTAATCAGAATGTTGTTTTCTATTATTTGCCCCACCCGTCCACGGATTATCTGCAGCGCCCGCGGATATAACTGCGATCCGCGCAGCACTAGACAGCGCACGCCGTGCTTTAGCTAGCAAGTCAGTTCACAAGTTCTAGCCATTTGCGTTAATATTCTGTCCTATAATGACATTCAGTGAATAATATCTGATAGTATATTTCACTAGATACTTTACCTTAAAGCAGCTTCTTTACCTGCTTCTGACCTTGCCATGCAAAGTAAGACAGATGTCGGTCACGAGCTGCACAACTGAAACAGTTGTGGAGCGTTAACGCTTTTCATTTACTTTGAATGGGTGATGTCATGCATTGCCGAACTAAATTGTGGGTCGCTTCACTCATGTTGCTTGCGGCAGAAGTTGAAAATTTCTCAAGTTTTCAAATGTCAGTGAATCAGATCACCTAATGCAAATACCCTAGCACAGATGCTAGCCAATTGCATTCATGCAACACCATAAAAGTAATGTGATTGGCTATGACTATGACGGTCGCGTCAGCACCAAGTTTCAGACACGCCCTCCATCAGGTGTTGACACCGATGCCCCGTGTGAATGCATCGTTACAGTTCGTCCTGAACCAAAACAACAAGCTTATGCTGCGTTCACGCCATAACTACCGTAATTAAGAGATGGCAACCTGTGACATTATACTCTGAGTGGTTCATGACTCGAATTTATGCATTTATGCAGTCAGATGCTACAGGTCAAAGCTCTTTAATTTGTTTATGTTCATTATTGTTGTAATGTTGTGTGCTTTGAGACATGAGGTAGTTTATCACAGTCTTTCTTAATGCTTTTTCTCCCTGCTGCGTGCGTTCATGTGTTTTGGAGGAGGCGTGGCTTTGGTTACGTTCAAGTTACGTCAAGCATGAGCGCTCAACCCTCTAATGCACACGCAGGTGAAGTTGGTCGAAAGTTTAAAATGTTTAAATATTTGGTATTTTTCTTACAAATACGTATCGTTTTATTTCAGAAGACATTGATTCATCCATTGGGGTCGTATGGATTACCGTAGTTATTGCTGTATGTGCTGTTTTAGGAACACATGAGCTTGCATTATAAAGCGTTCCCAGATATTATTTATTTTTCTAAAAAAAATTGCGTTCATCTCAAGAAGGAAAGTCGTATACATCTCAGATGGCATGAGGGTAAAAGATTAGTAAACGGTGGGCACATTTCCGGGTGTACTGTATTTTCTTTTATATAGCAAATGACATGGGATTCATCAGTGGAAAGTAAGAAAAAGAAGAAGAGGAACAAGAAGAGGAGGAAGCCAAGCAAGAGAAAAGAATAAGAAGTGTTGTAACTTTACATCTGTTTTGAAATAAAGGTTTCCGAGTGATATCAGATTGTTTGCGGGGGGTTTTTATCACTTACACTTTAACTACATGAAACAAAAGCATATTTCCCCATGTATATATATATAAAAAGATTGCAATAGTTCTTTCTACTTGCTACTTACTCTATTTTAAATACATTTAATTAAAATACTGCCCATCTCTGCTCCTCATTAAGTTTAATTCGTGCCATAATGGATGCGTGTGTGTTTCCGTTCTGTAGTGATTACAGATGTGTGAATGATGGTAATCACAGTACGTTCCAGACAGACGGCTCACAACTCTCTGAAACATTGACGAGTTCCACTTAGTTGACCGGATTGATCAGCAGGCATCATTTCGTTCTCGAGCAATTGCAGCAAAACAGAGAAGCGATCAATTCTTGATAGGTGTCCTGAAGTTTCTGCATGAACTCCTGCCCTGTCATCGGCTAGCAGGAGATATGGCTGCAAACTTGTGAGTTTGTCCATAATTGTTTGGAGGGATAGTGGAACTCGTATTGAGCATACAAAAAGAGTCTGGTGAAATATTTTTCTCATTGATTTTCATTTGTTCCTTTAGAAAAATATAAAAGACTTCTCCACCCAACTGAAGATAATGTCAGAATAGAATGCCTCTCTACAAGAAAAGACTAAAATGAGCCCGTCTCTTATGTTTAATGTGGCTGTGAATAGAGTGTCATTCTCTGTCCTGCTTTTGAAAGAATAATTGCTTTGATGGTACTGCACTGAGCTTTTTGTTTCCCCCGTTTTTTTTAAACAATACGCAGTACTTTCAGTCAACTCTAACAGAAGTTTACTTGAAATAATATCGGAAAAACAAACTAGCACAGTGGAACAACCGCGTTTTTTGTCACAAACACAGTTGTTGCATTGCATTGTACCTTAAAGTCATTATGAAACAGAAGTTGTGCTATTCTTTTATTTCCTATCGTGACTTATGTCTGAGTGAATCGGCTTCTGGAACAAGAACAAATGTAGGGCGGGGTTTGTCTGTGGGGAATTGATTGGATGGTTGTGGTTTGCTATTGGTGGATCTCATGTGAGTGACAGGTTGCCCCGCCCTCATCATCAGAGAAGAGAAGAGATGCTGCAAGAGGGAGCGGAAGATATTCTGATTCAAGATTATGAGGAACATGAATTTAGAGGATCAGTTCACTTCAGAATTCAAATTTCCTGATAATTTACTCACCCTCATGTTATCCAAGATGTTCATGTCTTTCTTCAGTCAAAAAGAAATGAAGGTTTTTTAAGTAAAACATTCCAGGATTTTTCTCCATATAGTGGACTTCACTGGGGTTCAACGAGTTGAAGGTCCAAATCAGTTTCAATTCAGCTTCAAAGAGCTCTACATGATCCCAGACGAGGAATAAGAGTCTTATAGAGAAACCATCGGCCATTTTCTAAAAAAAAAAATCACAAAAGCTCGTCTTGCACTGCTCCAGCGCATTACGTAATCACGTTGGAAAGGTCACACGTGATGCAGGCAGAAGTAGCGCGGTAGGGCTCCATCTCATTTTCTCCTTTAACTTTGCACGTTCGCTTTGTAGACGTTGGATCGGTACTTCCGCCTACGTCACGCGTGACCTTTCCAACGTGATTACGTAATGCGTGGAGCATTGCAGAGCAGTGCAAGATGAGCATTTGTGGTTAAAAAGTATATAATTTTTAATTTAAAAAATATATATATATTTTAGAAAATGACCAATTGTTTCGCTAGATAGGACCCTTATTCCTCGTCTGGGATCATGTAGAGCTCTTTGAAGCTGTACTGAAACTGACATTTGGACCTTCAACCCGTTGAACCCCAGTGAAGTCCACTATATGGAGAAACATCCTGGAATATTTTCCTCAAAGGTGGGATAAGTAGACTTTCAAAATCACTGTTGGACATTGTTGATATTTGAAATCAACCCAAGCAAACACACCCCTCTCTTCATTGCTTCACCTCCAAAACTCACTCTCCAATCCTATTTCTAACCACCCTGCTCCGAGTCGGTCTCGAACCCGATATTTGCTGCTGACAGGCGGTCTCGAACCCGATATTTGCTGCTGACAGGCGAGGTGAATGCACTGAAAATGACAGTCGTCAGTGTGCAGTGGTTTACCTGCACAACTCTCGTTCTGGCCACTGTTACACACGCAGTGCGAGAGTAGATGTCTGTTTGTCACAGCTGACGCACAACAAAATAATGATTCACGAAAAATAAAGCGCAGATGATGAACGAAAGACAAGGAAGTGCAAAAAATGAACGTACAAACAAGAGTTTGTTGTTAGTCGCCAACAGCACAGCAGCTCCAGACAATCATGACACTCAAACCCATGTGAAGCAGAATCAAAGCAGCCTCCGCATCTGTTTTCAGGCCTTCCCGCTTAGCTCTCTCCAGCGCTGGAAAGCTTTTCTAATATTAATGCGGGTCCTAAAGATCTTGCCCAGTCATAACCCTTCATTCCAGTGATATTCTTTTGAGCTCTTTTGTATTGTGTCTCATCTCTCTTTCTGCATTTTTTTTTTTTTTCTTTAAATCTCCCTCTTGCTCGTTCTGTCTTTGCTCCCTAATGATGATTGGTTACATGTTTGTTGTTGGTGTCAGCCTGACTAACTTCCAAACAGTGTTTTTCAAAGTCTACATACTGCACCTTTAAAAACCTTAATTTATTTTCGACTCAAGAAAGAAAGACATAAACATCCTGGATGACATGGGGGTGAGAAAATTATCAGGAAATTTAAATTCTGAAGTGAACTAATCCTTTAAAACAATAATGATGTGCACCGTAAATCGTTCAGAATAAACTCTGCAATATTCCATAAAATAAGATTTGTCCATTTTGATTTTAATGTTGTGTCTTCATAAACACTGATTTTTCTTTATTTCAAAATATATTACAGAAATCATTAATTTAATGTAATAAGCCGTGCTCAAGACAAATTGACAATCTTTTGTCAAAAATACTTTTTCTGAGCAAAGAACAATTTAAAAGCTAAAAGAGCTGCATGGGTGACTAAAGATTACCTGTGAATCTAGCAAAACCTGCCAAGAACATATCCTAATTCTGCAATAAACCCAAAGATTTACATAATGATAAAAAAAAAAACCTCTATTTTTTTATATCTACAATAATAAGAATCATCATCAATGAGACAAATGAGTACTGTAATGCAAGTCCAATGAAGGCGAGCAGAGTTTAACACAAATGCAGTTTTATTAACCAAAACGTGAACAAATCTAAAACAAACCAGACTTAAACATGAACATACTGAACTAGGACATGACTGGACTGGACTCACCAAACAATGGATTACACAAACAAAGCTTGACGAGATGCAATGGAAACATGAGGGCTATGTATATACACTGACTAATGGATAAACCAGAAGCATCTGAACACAATGAAACAATTAGAAACCAGAAAGTGACACAAGGAACAAAGAACCAAAGAAAACAAGACACATGAACAGGGGAAGCAATGACAAACCAGAGGGCTGTTTCATAAAACAAGATTAAAAAACAAGCCAGGCTTATTTCAGTTAGTCAGACTTATTGTCAGCGAATTCTGTTTCATAAAGCAAACTTAAATTAGTTCAAACTCAGTTACTCTGGCAACTTATGCTGGGAAACTAGCCTGGTCTGGAGCAGGCTAACTGTCAGGCTAAGCTGAGCTTCTCTAACACTGAAAAATAGGAACGCAATGATATTACAGCTGACTCTCTCACATACAATTATTTGACTTTATTAACCACTATCAGTTCAATATATATATATATATATACACCTCAGAAACATTGCTAAGATACGGAACATGTTATCTGTTTCTGATGCAGAAAAGTTAGTTCATGCTTTCATGACGTCTAAACTAGATTACTGTAATGCATTACTAGCTGGTTGTCCTGCTTCCTCAATAAACAAGCTACAATTAGTCCAAAATGCAGCTGCCAGAGTTCTTACCAGGTCAAGAAAATATGATCATATAACACCAATTTTATCATCTCTTCACTGGTTACCTATTAAGTTCCGTATCGATTATAAAGTACTGATAATGACCTATAAGGCTCTAAATGGTTTAGCTCCTGTGTACTTAACCGATCTTTTATCGCCCTACAATCCTTCACGCTCTTTAAGATCACAAAACTCTGGACTTCTGGTTGTACCTAGGATAGCTAAATCCTCTAAAGGAGGGAAAGCGTTTTCACATCTGGCTCCTAAACTCTGGAACAGCCTTCCTGATAATGTTCAGGGCTCAGACTCAATCTCCCAGTTTAAATCTAGATTAAAGACGCATCTCTTTAGCCAAGCATTCACATAATGCATCTCATATCAGAACAATTGCACATGACTATCTTTGCTTAATGTGATGAACAGCAGCTACGCTTATTATTCTCCGTTTGCTTTTCTGTTTTTCCGTTGACTAGAGAGTACATCAGCTTCAGTTTGGATCCAGCCTCTTAAGAAGACCTCAGATGACCAACACTTTTGAAGAGACGGCGCCAACTCCTGCGAGGACTTCAGAAGACGCAACATCTGGATCAACACGCACATTCCCAAATTTCTATATATCCTAATTATTGTTAATATGTAATTCATTTTTCCAGGAGCTCATTGCTTCTACCTTCAGTTAAATTGCTAACAGTGACTGTAAATTATTTGCCTACATTATTACATTGTTAGCTAACTGCATTCTCTAAATTGTAATGTTGACATGCATTCTCTGTAAAGCTGCTTTGAAACGATATGTATCGTGAAAAGCACTGTACAAATAAATGTGAATTGAATTGAACTGAATATATATATATATATATATATATATATATATATATAAATACACACATTTACTAAATAGAGCTAAAAAAAGAAAAATTTGTTGTAAATTTAAAGCAGTTTTTTATTGAAAGGTAAGTATGATGAACCAAAACATTTAAAGAGAAGTAATTTTGTTATATAGCTCACTGAATAATCAGCTGTCAGGAGACTTATTTCTTAGGACAAAAGAGGACAGTGGTATAAGAGGATTACCAAATCATTGTTTTAAGTGTGAAAATATAGCAAAAGTAACACAGAAATTCAAAATCAAGGGACCTGTGACAAGGCCCCTAAAACAATCAGGCCTTCATTTTAAGCTTTCGTTTAGTGATGAGGGATTTTTTTGCTCGACAAAGAGCAGGAGAAATACCAAGCAAGTGTTTCAGAGCCAGCAAAAGCTATGAAAAGAGTGACAGAGTAAGATGCAGCCTGCGGAAGTCACATGCATGGTTGTTGTTCATATATATATATATATATATAAAAGAGTTAAACTCTGTCAGAAATTAATCTTAATTATGTCAGATAATTTCCTATGGTGGATCAATTCGATTCATGATCGACCTCTAGGGCTGCTTAAGAAAAGCGTACATGCGCAATTATCTTGACTAGGTAAACCTGGATCAAATTAGCAGGACTGCATGAACTTCAATTACCTTTTATGAAACCGCTTTAGCCCCAACTTATTTGTTAGGTTCATTCAAGTCAGGTGTTGGAGTTTAATCCTCGCTTTTCTTAGCGTCTTTTATGAAACAGCCCTCAGGAATATGACAATGGGAAAACTTCAAAATAAAAGACATGAAAACTTGGACATGAAACAAAACCCAAAACTAAACGTGACAATTATGAGAATGTGGTTGCTAATATAAAACATTATCACAAAATCTTTAAAAAAAAAAAAAAAAAAAAATAGGTGGTTTGTTTCTTTTAATTCTGGAGTGAAATATAAACTGGACTTGTGTGATTCCCTCACCTGGACCTATGCATGTTTTGAAAAAGGTCATCTATTTTTATCTTGCCAGAAATATACACATTTGTGTTGGTTCGCAGAGTTTCCTCCTTTCAGCAGTTCAGTGTCTGCTTTAGTGCACTATCCTCCTGTCCCTGTGTGGCAGCTCTCGCCTGTTGCACTAATGTCCTTGCAGCGCTAGCAGACAGACACAGATGATTAAGTGTCTATTTACTCACCTATGGTTTACGAGAGCAATGTCGCCACTTTACGCAATGCTGACAGATTAGACGTGGACTGTGTCCTCGTTCCGCAGCACTCAAGGCAAACTGATGTCTGCAAGCCAGCACATGAGGAATCGTCCTAATTTCCACATTGATCATTTTGTTAGCCTCAGCGCTGGCCCTTTCCAGCCGACCACAAGAGAGCTCCGATTCATCCCGGCGTCAGGAATTCAACGGTTAAGAAAGATTGTTAAGGTGCAGGTTAAGAGACTGGCCTCTGTTTATCAGTGACTGCGTGGATGAAACTGTAATAATGAGGCCTGATCGGCTGGCCTGACGTTATGTGAACAAGTGCAGTTGTAGAGAATAAATCAATAGCACTGAGAGAGGAAGCAGCCCACGGCGTTGACTCAACGGACACCGGAGGATAGGCTACACTACTTCTATGGAGTCCTCAATGTTTGGACATAATATGGGTGTGGGTGTAATGCTGATATAATGCATCGATAATAAAATGTCACCAAAAAAAAAAAAAAAAAAGTTCTTTGTGTGCCTTATTTATTAATAAATAAATGATTCATGTTTGTCCACTTCAAATCAAAAGGGACATCAGATGCTCCTTTTTACAAGATGTAAAATAAGTCTCTGATGAGTGTGTATGTGAAGTTTCAGCTCAAAATTCCTCACAGACCTTTTTTATTTTTATTTATCTTATTTTTATTTCATTTTTGTGTGTGTCCCTTTAAATGCAAATGAGATGCTGATCCCCTTTCTAGAAGAGGGAGGAGCTTCAAGAGCTTGCGCTCAACCCGCATCAACAAAACAGGACAATCTCGCGTACTGAAAATGTCAGAAACTAGCGGTATTCAGCCTTGTTTGAACCGGAGTCAGACAATGATGCCTACGGCGCCAGTGAATATATGCAGCATGGAGAACAGGTATAGTTTAGTTTAATTAAGGTTATAAATGATGTTGTCAACTTGCTTTTATCCACTATTAGTACAAGCCTGTTGTAGCGGATCCCATCCAAATGATGGCCAAAACTTATGAGTTTTATGAAGTTTATTGTACATCACACAAAAGATGCAGCGTCCGTTTTCACTTCAGAAAATCACCGTAAGAGCTGAATGAAACACAGTACAAGAAGTGCGCATTAAAGTCTTATTCATAAACTTTCTCCCTCCTTTGCATTATCATCAACATACACAGCGAATTACACAAAAACACTCGTTACAAGTAACAGCAAACAAACCTTATGCTTTTTGGTGGGTGCTTAATAAACTGTTAAACTTTATATCCGTAAAACAACTCAGATGAACTATAATAAAGTGCATGCTCTCCCTTTCATTACTGCCATAAGCAGTATCGCTTCAGAGACTAATAGCTGGATCACGAACAGTTGGTACTGATCCATCCATCCACTGCGTCTTCAGCAGCTCTGATGTCTGGAGTACATGAAGACTGTTACTCAGAACAGGAAGTCAGAACTCTTACATCCAACAACAAAACATTCTTGTCGCTACAGCTGCGCAGACCTGGAGAAAATTGCGGACAGTGAACTCGCTCAGGGCGGGGTCTATGCTAATACGGCAGAGTCCGTCAGCAATCGTGGGTGGTCTTATTCAAATAGCTAGCTATCTACGTAAAAAACAGCTGCAAATTGAAACAGCTCACTGGATGACAGTTTCAGACTCAGACAGCCCATAACAAACTGGCAGCGTGTTTTCTTTTCTGCTTTTCTCAGCTGGCAGACACGCCAGAGACTAAATGCAAAAAAAAAAAAAAAAGGTTAAAAAAAAATTCATCCGATGTCCCCTTTAAGGTTTACTTTCACAGGTTACTAATGTTTGCACACCCTACATGAAGGTTCACAGGTAACTATGTTGGAATTACATTTTTCATTATTAATATCTCATCAAGTTATGGTTGTGCTCTTTTTTATTTTTGTTTTTTCAAAATAAAGTTTGATAATAAGGCATCGTGATCTTTTGCGGAGTATTGTGGGTAACTTCTGGTAAGCAACATAGTAAGAAATGTGAAATAAGTCATGAGATATTAATGAGAATACTTGAATACAACACCCTTCAGTCTCACTATGATAGTCAATTTTTGCTGCATTATGAAATAAATCAGGAATCTGGTTTTGAGTGAAATAAGTATTATTAATATATTTATTAAGCATTTATTATTTGGCAGGTATTACATTAAAGTCAGTTTTTTTATTCATGCAGTTATAACTGCTTATCAATTAGTTAGTAGTCATTAACAAACACCTTTATAAACCCTTTACAAAGGGAACTTAATGTAAAGTGCTACTGTGAAATCTTACCTCATTCATTAAAAACAGTTAAAGGGGTTATGATCTGCATTATTATTATTATTATTATTATTACTTTATAAGGTATATTCCTGGAGTGCACTTATAGATAACACTTCATTTTAGGGTCTTTTAACTAGTTGCTTATTAGCATGCATATTACTGGAATATTGGCTGTTTATTAGTAATTAATAAGCACATATTAATGCCTTATTCTACATTCCTAATCCTACCCAATACCTAAACTTAACAACTAATGTACTAACTATTAATAAGCAATAAATTTGGAGTTTATTAAAGGAAAAGTCGTAGTTAATAGTGAATACATGTTCCCTATACTAAAGTGTTACCCACTTATAATGTTAGTATGATTTAGATAAATGATAAATAAAAGGCAATTTTCCTACCCTGATTTTAGCCCTCTTATTTGAACACTCTGTTTTAAGGGGCGTGTCTGCTGTGAGACTTTAGTAAACGCCCACTGCTGTGATTGGCTGACATCTTTGCATATGAAAATAGCTAAGTATTACATGTGGAATTCTCTTTTAGCATGTTTTTACTATTACAGTTCTCAAGTTTTACTAATCGTACTAAAAGTGTTGATTAAAGCATTATATTTAGATCGTGGCATGAAAGGTTGCAGTGATGAACATTGTAGCTAATCACAGACATGTTGTTAAGCTCATGAAAGCGGTGATCTCGTCATTGAAACTCAATTTCTGCACACTAACGAATGCTTTTATCATAATTAACAGTGCAAACACAATGTAAATAAAAGATTTGTTGGTTCTAACACTCACGCTGTTTGATTGACAGCTCCAGTGATAATAAAGAAAACGATCGCTTTTTGTATATAATTTAATCACCGTTTAAATAACAGATTTTTTCATCCTACTAAGAGAAACAACGTGAAGTTGAGCGTTTAGTCACTGGTTTGATTTACTGACAATAAACGATTTTGAGAATGTACATGAATCATTACATATCAGAAATCACTGGTGACATGTGCACATAATCCGTACATATCAAACGATCTGTAACAAAGCAATAGTGACACAGTAAAAACTTTATACTCACATAAGTGTGTTGCGCCGTTCCTGTCAGTTTGAATATAGAAGGCACAGCATCGTTTTTAACTTCAGGCTCCCTGCAAATCCAGTGCAGCTACTGTGCTCTTCCACAACATTTTGCACTCTTCAAAGGCCAGTTTATCGCTTAGTTGCTCAATCCAGTGTTAGTGCCACATCTGTTATTTACTCACTGCTTCCTGTCGTGCTTGAATCAATGGGCAGGGCTACTGAACATTAGGGTTCTTGATGTCACCAACCCGGGAAGAAGCTCAATGTGGTCCCTAACAGCCGTTTTTTTTTAGTCCTTAAAGAGCAATTTCTGTAAAAGAAAATATCTCCCTTTGCATTGAACTTTGAGCGTCGTAAATTTGCGAATGTTGTCTCAAACAGCAACATTACACACTAACTAAAGTTAAAAATTATTTGAAATATCTTTTGTCTTCTACAGGAGAAAGTAATGCAAGATAGGACATATCCATTTTTTGTCACATTATAGAAGTAAAATGGCTTTCAGTGTGAGTTTAGATACCAAATATGACTGGAAATGCTTCTGAAGAGATGATCTAGGGAGTATTTACTAGATATTAATGCAATATATACAAATAATGGTGATTTTGTTGTGTTTTGATTGTAATTTGATATTTAATCAAGAAGCAATCCACCTTCAGGCTTGTTTACTTTCTGCTGTTCAACAGCATGAGATTCAAAACCTCTCAGGCTTTACAGTCATAAAAATAGATTAGACTGCTATCATAATGGCAACACGATCAATGTCTAAGACTGTCTAAGTTTCTAACTATTTTCAACATGAAAATCCTGGCCGAGTTAAAGATCTCATGGATAAACCATACTTTGACATGCAACAGAATCAAGGTGGTTTATTAAGTATTAGACTAATACATGATCAAATCCATACAGTGGATTAAGAGATAACATTTGTAAGAGCCTCTGTGTTGTATTTTCAGCTCTGTCATAACCTGCTCCGTCTGTCTAATTATTTCTCATGATGTTCAGTATTCTCCATAAAAGTACTAATTACATACATGCATCACAATTATCCAGAATTCAAAGCACACCAAACCCCCAATGGGGCTATAAAACAACAATTGAAACTTCACAGATTAGTCTTGTTTGAAACAAGCATCCAAATGTATGTCTGTAAAAAAAACTGTAATAAAAGCATCTGTGGCATCTTGACCTCCACATAAATCGGTTTTATTTGAGTTATCTGAGACCAATTTTGCTCATTTAGACAATCTGCAACATTTGTTCAGTTGTCAGAATCCCACAGTGAGTTTGGAGGACCCTCCATCTGACAGCAGGTATCTGATTAGCCGCATTGTCTCCTAATATCTGTCAGGCGCTTCAGTGAGACTGACTTTGTTTTTGTTTATACTCTGTTTGCCTGTCATTGGCTGACATAACCTGCTGCCGTCTATTTTAATATTAATTAAAGACGATATACTGTACAGGCAGAAAGTGTGGCTCTCTGCCAGTGTTTTGAAGTAAGACTCAATTAACCTGAATGACCCTACCCAATACAAACAAGGCAAATTAATTACATTACATCTTTTCCAAGGGAGCTTAGCGAGCTCAGAATGCCTCTTAAATACTTTAGGATGTAATCTCTCTGGTTTGATTTATACCTGCATATTTGTCAGGCCGTGCAAATCATTAATGATACAAGAGCATGAAAAATTCACATCAAAGCAGACGGACCGATGATGATGTGGAGATTCATAGTAGCCGCTACCTCTGTTGTTTTAACAACTGGTCGGCGTGCCAGGTGCATGGTCTAAAAGGGTTGTACCTAGTCTCTTAATGAGTCATGGGTGTGTTCTGGGTGTAACGTGTAATAAACCAATCAGAGTCTCATCTCCCATTCCCTTTAAAAGCCATGGCTGATTTCTATTTACATGGCGGAATATAGACACCCTCATCCTGACGAGTCAGTTTAAATACATTTTTAATGTGCAGGACTGAGTTGATTTAGTTTTTAATGGGACTTATTGTTTTATGTATGTCTACTCTGAGGACGTTAATTTTGAAAAGCAGTCACAATTAGCCTCTTAGTTCAGGAAGTATCAGTTGTGGTATGTGGTATCTGTGATGTCCTTAAACATCTTCTTTCTTTGCATCTGTTAAACTCAATGTCTGTAAGCACACAGCGTTCATTTACTGTGTGATATGTTTGAGAAGGTTATTTTGATGTACATTTTCTTGGTTTAATTAACCTTACGTTATCAACAATCTGTAATATTTCAATTTCATACTTATTAATTGTGTCTTTTGTATATTTTTACAGTTTCACAATTGAATCATAAACTTCATAAACGACTTGATGTCTCCAGCGAAGTTTTTTGAGTCACTGTTTAACTTACTGGATAGTTAGATGCCAGAGAAGTCTAACAAGACCAGTACATTTAATATTTGGCGTGTGTGTGTAACAAGCAGAGTGTACACGAGTTGTGCAGCCGCCTGTAGGTGCATATTACTAACGCGCCCTTTAAATAACAAAAAAAATACTGCACCATTGACTTTAGACCAGGTTTGTGTTGGTCAATGGCACAGTCGTTTTCAGTTGCCTCAAAATAGCAACACGCCAACAATGTGCCTGATCACACCTCATTTTCAGACCAGGGTGTGCGTTCATTCACTATTTAAACAACGTGGGCGCTGAACGTGAAAATGATAACTGTGTCAGGCTGGAACTAGCAAAAAACACTTGCGTCGCGCCTAGCGTCACATTGCGCTGGGTGTATGATGGGGCCTACTGAGTCATTTATTCGATTTGTTCAAACAACTGATTAATTCAGGAATTAAGTAAATGGCCCTCTTTGTGAATGGGCCATTGGATCATTGGTTCACCCGACTATTTCACTCAAAACGCAGATTCATTCAGAAATTAAACACTGCTGTGTTGCCCGGAGAAGCACAACAGTTCTGCTGTGGCTTTATATGAGATTTTCATTGGCAAAATTGAGCAAAAACTATTATTTTGTCTAAAATATAACACAATAATATCTTCTTGTTTATTAAACTGTTTTATAAAATCAGTATCACATGTGCACTCGTGCTATGCGGAACAAAAACAGCACTCATGTGATATAGCTTAACTATATCGGTAACACTTTATTTTAGGTTTTTTTTTAACTAGTTGCTTATTAGCATGCATATATTGGCTATTTATTAGTACTTGTTAAGCACATATTAATGCCTTATTCTGCATAACCTTATTCTACATTCTTAATCCTACCAATACCTAAACCTAACAACTACCTTACTAACTATTAATAAGCAGTAAATTAGGAGTTTATTGAGGAAAAAGTCGTAGTTATTAGTTTATATGTGTTCCCTATACTAAAGTGTTACCACTATATCATATTAACATTTTTGCCCTGATATCTTAAATTTTGGACCATTCTAATTACATTCTATAGGCTCCACCACACAGTGAGTTGTTGCCCTGCTTCTTCATGTTCGTCATCAATCAACTGTATGAAGTGAAGGTAGGTCTGAGTGCGTTATTTTTCCCCATAACTAATTAATAAATTAGCATGTTAAATTGACAGCCCTAATCCGAATGTTCCATACCTCAAGTGCAATGCTGTACCAGGTGAGCTACTGAGCAAGTTTACTTAGAAAAGTCATATAAAGCTGATTATGTGATAAACATCAAAATGGGTGGGCAGTTGTGGTTAGCGAATTGGACTTGTAACCCGTCGTACAAAAATGGGTGTTCAAGGTGTGTGTGTGTGTGTGTGTCTGTTCAATGAGTTCTTGCTCCTCTGCAGTATATGCACTTTTTGATGATTTGCAGTGATATGTTGCTTTCTTTTGTAAAAAAAAAAAAAAAAAAGCCAGTGACTGCAATGCATACCTTGCTGCAAGTGAACCTGTATTTTATGTAGCTTTTGTTATTTGTCTAATTTGGCTCACTACGTGACAGATGTAATTGCCCCAAAAGTTTGATTGGATCTTTGATGTCAGCATCTAAAGATATAGGGCGGACGCATTTCCTCTCTTTTAAAAGCTACTCATATTTATTCTGCTATTGATGCACGCTTGTATGGTAACTGTTTCCAAGCTGCTTGCCACCCAATCAGAACAGACCTGTGACCCATTTATGGGTTGACAACCACTGATATAACAAAGAATAAAATTATCCAAATTCACCCAATTACTCTAAAGGCTTAAAGTTTATCGTAGTGTCTATATATACTGGTTTTCCTGTAATACCCCAGATGACAAGCCTAATCCAGCTTTAAAGTAATACTAACTAATAGATTAAATTAATACAAAACTGAAATGATTATAGTACAACCTGAACTAACAGATTAAAGTAATACCAGAGCTAATAGATTTTTCAAGTTTGCAAGCTACATGTTAATGTGATTAGATAAGGAAACTCCCATACTGCATTTCAGTAATAGCACTGGAATATGGGAATTTTATTAATAATTCAGGTTTTTCAGAATGTATTTAAATCTTCACTGGTCAGTGTATAATTGCAAATGATTAAGATGTTTGGAAAAGGGGATGGATAAATAGACTGATGGATGGATGTGATTCAATAAACAAGATACCCGCCTTAGCCCGTAAATAAATTACAACTAGAAGACAAAGTACAAGGGATGTACTTTCATTCCTCTTTTCCGCTGTGACTGCAGACATGCCAATGACATCTGCTGCTACAGAAAGTCTTTTAGCGATGCACAGCTCGTTGTGTGTCAGGTAAAAACACTTGAGTCACAGCTGATATGACTGAAGTGTTGCCAATACGAGAGAGAAGACATCTGTGTGTGACAGAAGCGCTACTGATCTTGAGAAGATTCTCACTGCGTTGACTTCATGTGTCTTCGACAAAAACATCATAGACACTGAGTCCAAAAAGCAAAGCAATCATCTCACAGCAGGACTTTTTTCTTTTTTCTTTTTTACCTAAATTATAGGGAATAACTGGCAACTGCACCAACTATAGTAAACCATTCCTCTTAAGGCATCAACAAACTGTCCTGCGCTTTCAAAATGAATCTTTAAAGTTGTTTTCAAGACTAGCAAGCCGATGCATTGCCAAACCTCTATCAGTGGCTCTTCTTTACTGAGATGCTGCTAAACAGTTTCATCCTGATACCTGTTGAATAAACTCTATCAGTCACTGTTACAGCTGTAAAACACAATGTAGTTTACACTCTTTCATCTAGAATTCACTGCTAGCCTCATTGAGAATAGTGAAGAAAACACCACAACAACAAGAGAGAGAACTGTGCATTTCAGAAAACAATCCATCCACATTGCAACAATGCAGAGAAACAGCGTTAGGAAAAAGTAAATAAAAAAGAACTTGCAAAGTGGATCACATTCAAAGATGTACAACACAGAAATGTTGATAGGCAGCAAGATGATAAAGCCTTTTATGGATATGAATAATGACTCAAACACTGAGCCAGTAAATGGACATTTTGATTTGTAAATCAAAACAAAATAACATCAGTGAGCACTTTCACTACTGTATGTGTCAGAGTTCAATTCATCGACATGTGACTTAAAGGGAACCCCTGGTATTAAGACTTGTATGGCTTAATATAACGTAAATGATGTCTGTTACTGAAATATTTAGTAGAAAACCCATGAAAGATTTACATTATTTAAAAAATCCATGTAATATTTGGACCGATTTGGACAATGGGTGGTGCCATTGCACAGTGCGTTCTACGTCGATGGTGTCAAATGGTTGCACTCGGTGAGCTACTGACGCTGCCTGTTGCTATTTTTACCACAACACAACTTGGAATATAATATACAATGCCACATTGTGCAGCTTTTGGTTGTAATTATCAATCGATGGGCAACAAGAGAAGCGATGCAAGTCTTCACTGCTTTCCAAGCGATAAGAGAAGAAAAGAATGGGATGTTGTGAAGAACGTAAACGAATAAAACTTCCTAAAAACCGCGTCTTACAGTTGCCGATGGATATACAGGTGCTGGTCATATAATTAGAATATCATCAAAAAGTTGATTTATTTCACTAATTCCATTCAAAAAGTGAGACTTGTATATTATATTCATTCATTACACACAGACTGATATATTTCAAATGTTTATTTCTTTTAATTTTGATGATTATAACTTAGGATTTATAACTTATTATAACTGCAGCTGGAGTCAGTGCTTCAAGAACCACTACGCACAGACGTATGCAAGACATGGGTTTCAGCTGTCGCATTCCTTGTGTCAAGCCACTCTTGAACAACAGACAGCGTCTCGCCTGGGCTAAAGACAAAAAGGACTGGACTGCTGCTGAGTGGTCCAAAGTTATGTTCTCTGATGGAAGTAAATTTTGCATTTCCTTTGGAAATCAGGGTCCCAGAGTCTGGAGGAAGAGAGGAGAGGCACACAATCCACGTTGCTTGAGGTCCAGTGTAAAGTTTCCACAGTCAGTGATGGTTTGGGGTGCCATGTCATCTGCTGGTGTTGGACCTCAGAAAGCACAGTGGACCAAGGTCAACGTAGCCGTATACCAGGACGTTTTAGAGGGCTTCATGCTTCCTGCTGCTGACCAACTTTATGAAGATGCAGATTTCATTTTCCAACAGGACTTGGCACCTGCACACAGTGTCAAAGCTACCAGTACCTGGTTTAAGGACCATGGTATCCCTGTTCTTAATTGGCCAGCAAACTCGCCTGACCTTAAGCCCATAGAAAATCTATGGAGTATTGTGAAGAGGAAGATGCGATATGCCAGACCCAACAATGCAGAAGAGCTGAAGCCCACTATCAGAGCAACCTGGTCTCTTATAACATCTCAGACTGCCTCAAAGCTCGTGTGTGCTGTGATGCTCTGGATATCTGTGATAGTGTAAGACAGCAGCATCTTCTCAGCACATTTAACTGTGTGTAATGCATTCAGGTGACATATCAGACTATTTTTACACTTTAATCATACAACAGTAGTTCGAATAGCCACAGAGACATTGCATGTCTTCAGTGCGATGTTTTCACCCTCACTAATTTTGGACTCTGGCTCAAACTGAAAAGGCTGATCAGGTTTTAAAGGTAATTAAGATATATTAAGACTTGTTTGTGTTACTAGATTATTTTTGCCCCAAAGTATTGTTACGTCATTCGCTGGGCCTGATGTCAATAAAAGTTTTTATTGGACTAACAAGGAAGTTTTCAGTTCTGAAACTTACAGGATATTCTTATAGTATGATGACCTCTTATATATCAAAAGCTCAATAAATGAACTATAGTTACAGTCACGGCTGTTTCCCATAACTTTGTTGCACATCAATCATTCGAACGACGTTGTTTCAGCAATGATACTGATGTTAATCACATCACACAAGTGTTGGAGTAATAACTTCTAATTAGTCTATTTGAGATCAAATTAATGTCAGATCACTATAGCTCAGTTGCATGGACAACAGAAACCCGTTTATTGCAAGAAAGCTGCTTAAGACAAAAGGCTTTTTTTTATACTCAGAGTTTCTCTGGGCACTCAAAACACATGCGCAGTCTTCGAAAACAATGCAGTTATATAGAATTAAATGTTAAATAAAACATAGACTGATAGAAATAGAATGCACTGCATGTTAGCTTGCTTTTTTCCCCAAAAAGCATGATCCATGTGTCATGATAACAAAAAAGTATGCTTCTAACCATGTCGGTGAAGGTGGAGGTTCTAGGTGGAGATCCGTACTTTCAATCACAGAACTTGTGATGTTGTTTGTGAATGTTCATTAGAATTATGGTTTCGGGAAACACCAAATCGTTCAACTATGATGGTAAGAATGAAACTTGTTGCTACTCATGCTTTTGGGAAACACATTCCAGCCAAACTCAGTTCTTGAGTTTAACTTGATTCGATCTTGATTTAAACAGCTCACTGGAATGGAACAAATTTTCAGGGAATAGCAGACATTTTGGCAAGTTCATCACACAAAGATGTTTTTATGGCTTCAGAAGAACTGACATAGTGCACAAGTCATATATGGACTACTTTTATGGAGCTTTAACATCCCTATCATGCCCCATTCACTGTAACTGTAAAGCAAGATATGAGTTTGCTACATAAGAGTGAGTAAATGATGACAGAAATTCGATCCACTTCGTTAATTTTGTTAGCTTTTGTTGTCCTAATAAATCTGCATGAAAAACAAGACTATTATCCAACAGTAGATCTATTAGCTCTATAGGCATACCTCTGCTAACACTTCTGCCAGATTTCTTCCTAGTTGATATAATTACATAATAAACAATTAGAAGAAGGGGAAAAAAAAAAAAAAAAAAAAAAGAATAATTGGGTTTCAGTTCAATTTAAAGTGCTTTATTGGTATGCAACAATGTATGTGTTGCCAAAGCATAAACAGTGTGCTAGAGGTCTGGAACACTTGAGTGACTGCAAATGAAGTTTTCAGAATGTTTCATTTCTGTTAAATGCTGTTAATGTTGTTGTTTGCTTCTTCAGTGCTTCTTTGTGGTGATCATCAGGGCCACAGCAGGAAAGTCAGGCCTTTGTCGTTTTATCCAGGGCCATAACCACCATAGACACTGAGAAACACAAGTCCCCCCCAATAAATAGAATCGGCCAAACTGTCCCCCCATATTTGATATTCTTGATGCTGCTCAATGTCAAAATGATTGAGACAGCCAATCAAATCAAAGAAGGCGGAGCATAATGCCATAGTTTTAACAGTGAAAGAGTGCATGGTCAGAAGCAAGTAGCAAAATATTTAATATCTGATAACTGTAAGATAAACAACCAACAGTAGTATCCAGTGATGCAAACTACTCAACTTCATCAACTTTTGTTTGTTATTTTGTTGTTGAAAATATACTTTTTTAGTACATCGTTGTCGTGTAAACCTACCCTAAATCAAATTTGGCATTTTCAGATGTAAAAATCCATTACTAATACAGTGATTAAGAAGGTACTTATTTATTTATGGCAAATGATGTTTTCAAGTTCTTTAATATATAATTGAAGCATGTTATTGATGTTATATATCTTGTGATCTCATCAGATGTGGCAAAGGTATGTTCTGCTCATACTCTACATTGAACGCAGTTTGAATCAGAAGCGGAAAGAGTGACCCAGTCACTGAAATTATCACCGCCAGAGATCTCACAAATCACAAAGAAAGAAGAAAAAGGTCATTTGTGCGCCTGTTCTTTCAATCAACGCACAGATGAGCCTGAACATGGGCAATCACTAGAAGAGGAACTTTACATGATTTACATTTGCATTCTGAGATACAGTACAGGAGCCTCTTTAGACTGTAATGGCTGAATCTATGGAGCCCCAGTTAAAAAAGGCTGCAAATGGCTATATCTGGTTAGCTCGCATCCACATTTGTCAATGTTGGAACAAAATCTTCAAGATGGTAGCTTGGTAGCTTGTAGGAAAAATATTTTGCTGCCAACCTATTGATCATGTTAACTAATCTCCATCACACAACTTACACCTCACCAGTCTATCAATTATTATCTACCTTATTTTGCAATGTAGGCGCAAGCTATTTGTGCGAGACCTCAGAATTAGGTAAATAACTAGAAGATTAACAAAGTGCAGTAAACCGTAAAACTAGTTGTGCTACAAACCAGTGTATTTGTGATTACAATAATACAATAACAAATACCAGTTTGCTATTTCAAGCAGTATGACACACTGTTTTTGTACAGCTAAAATAACTGGAATCGGCTAAAACCAGACACATTCAATTTACAAATGGCCACGTTGCTCTTACTTTAAAGGGGTGGTTGATTATGATGTCACTTTTTTTAATTGTAGTTAGTGTGTAATGTTGCTGTTTGAGCATAAACAACATCTGCAAAGTTACGACGTTCAAAGTTCAATGCAAAGGGAGATATTTTCTTTTTACAGAAATCTCTTTTTAAGGACTACAACAAATGGCTGGTAGGGACTACAACGAGCTTCTTCCTGACATCACTAACCCTAACATTTACATAAACTCCGCCCCCGAGAACACACAACAAAGGGGGTGAGGCCATGTTGGGCTGCTTTAGAGAAGAGGATGAGTTGTTGTAGTAGAGTGTTGTTGCCATGCCGTCATTTTACGCCGGACTGATTCACAAATGAGGGTCAATTCAACGCTGGATTTGCACAAAATATTAACGTGACGGCACATGCTAGTCAATGAGCTGAATCAACTCCACAGCAGCTGCATATATTTATCCATTAACCATTCAGAAATGTCCAGTTTCATTCTAAAAGTTGTAACTTCTTCTTGAGTCTCTCCATCAGTGTCGACTCCGGTTTGAACAATGTAAGGCTGAACACCGTTACTGACAATCCTCATTTTGGCTGCGTGAGATTCTCCAGCTTTGTTGTTGTTGAGCAACCGAAGTGCGAGCTGTTAAAGCTCCGCCCTCTTCTGGAAAGGTGGCCGGGAGCAGCAGCTCATTTGCATTTAAAGGATCACACACAAAAACGGTGTGTTTTTGCTCAGACTTAAATAAGGGCAAATTTGACAAGCTATAATAAATGATCTGTGGGGTATTTTGAGCTGAAACTTCACAGACACATTCTGGGGACACCAGAGACTTATATTACATCTTTTAAAAGGGGCATTATAGGTCCCCTTTTAAAATTCTCTGAGTACCTACTATCTGTTTGTGTTACTTTAGGCTACCAGACTTCCTTTGCTAACCACTTAAGATATTTGTACTTTAATTTAAACCCTCCAGGAATATAAACTTACATGTTAGTACTCATTAACGGCACACTTTCCAGTGCAACAATTACCTTTGGGTATCCTGACGTTAAGTGTTTGATCAAGAACACAGTGATAGGACTGTACTCTATTCACTACATAGGCCACATCACGTATGTATGTTTTCAGACCTGAATAAATCTGTCTTGGAGATGGAGAAGAGGGGGATATAGTTTGGAGGTCTGCTTGGTGAATTCAGTGCGAACAGTTCTGTAGCCTGAGGGTTTCTTTTATCAGTCTGTTTTAAACACAGCTACACAGTCTTGAGCCTGAGGACCTGATAGTTAAGCAACCCTCTCAGAGCTGTCAGAAATGTCGTTTACCAGCTTTACCAATATTTGTTACACAATCTTGACTGCAGGGCTGAGCAGTTACAATCCAGGAGTATGGGGTAAGAATTAATATTTAAGGTGCTTCAGAAACACTGAGTTTTAAAGTATAAGTTTAAACTAAATTTAAGGAACTAGCAAATAGTTAAACACCCTATTATCAACATTATTATGATGATGATGATGGTTACTGAACAGCCTTGCATACTGTTTTGAGAAATGTATACTAACGAGAGCACGTCTTGCCGTCTCCAGTAGTTTGTTGTTGTTGTTTTCATCTCCTCAGTAGCAGCATTGCCACCTTTGCGTCATGCACACAGTACGCGTATACTAGCGTACCTATAAAAACCTATTTATACTTTGGCCTTTAGTGGACCTGACTCTACTAAGTTTTGAGTAGTAATCAATGGAGAAGCGCTGGATGAATTTGCAACAGCACACGGGCATACTACTCTTACTATGTTTATATGATAAAAATGGTAATATTTTAATATGAAGTTCCGAATCTTTTTGGCCATTTAATGATGTAGTTACAGCATCGACCAGCAGGGGATAACAGCTCATGCTAACCAGTAAACCCTGATCCCTAAGCTGTGGATGTAAAGAAATACTAATATTCCTTAAAAACAGGATACACTGAAATCAATCTCAGTCAAATGGATACACTTGTTTCCACTCCATTTTGTGGAACATCTGCTTCTGAAGTGAACAAAACTATGTGTCCCTCTTAGCAGAACTGGGAGTATACTCAAACTTTGCCGAAATCAAGTGAAGTTTTCCCATTCCCTTCTATGTTCTATGTCAGTGCTCCACGCACTGAAGCTTGAGGCACAATTATGCAGCTGTTTCGTGTAACTGCTTAGAAGGAACTGACGCTACAGCTACTGTGAGAGACAGAGGATTCAAATGAAGCCTCCCACAGGAGCTCAGCAAAGTCTTTGTTTCCCCCAGTAAAAGCTGTTCCCATTGCTCTCGCTGTCAGAGCCGACAGAAGCGCACTCTGAAATTTTGTGAGTTTGGTGGTTGAATCCCCCGGGGGAGTGTCATTAGGAAATCTTTCTAACTCTCTCCGGCACTAATTAGCATGTGGCTCAATGTGGCATTTGGAACCCTCTGTTTCAACCTGGACTCGCGGGCCTGTAGTTTCACAGAACTATGCAGATGTGTGTAGCCCTCCCTTGATTTACTAAGCAACACTGTGGAAAACAAAAACAGCATTCATCATAATTGTCACTAGAAAGGAATTATGGCAAACTTAAAAGTCTTTTTAGTGTGAAAAAATATAGGTTGTCTTTCTAAAGATAGCTCATTTGGCATTACATTACATGGAAATGTGGCTTCAACTTGACAGCCTCTTAGGTTGTGTTCACACTTGGCATGTTTGGTTGAATTAAAAAGAAATTTGGTGCAATTGCTCTGTTACTGTGGTTCATTTGAATAAGTGTGAACGTTGCCATTCAAACCCTGATGTGCACCAAACAAGGAAATTTTCTTTTTTTTGGTCCGGACCAAAAGAACTGAACTACGAATGTGAACACACACCCTTAATTCCATTATGCAAGGTATTTTTGGGGTAAACAGAATATTGAATGTTGAAAACTGCAAATATTATTATAAAGGAATTTATGTATTGTAAAAAAAAAAAAAATGTGATTAAAAGTGATTAAATCCATTTATTTATTATTTTTTTGGTAACACTTTAGTAAAGGGAACATGTATTCACTATTAACTACGACTTTTCCCTTAATAAACTCCAAATTTACTGCTTATTAATAGTTAGTAAGTTAGTTGTTAAGTTTAGGTATTGGGTAGGATTAAGAAGATAGAATAAGGTCATGCAGAATAAGGCATTAATATGTGCTTATTAATTACTAATAAACAGCCAATATTCCAGTTATATGCATACTAATAAGCAACTAGTTAAAAGACCCTAAAATGAAGTGTTACCATTTTTTTCAGGAAGTGTAGTCAAAATCCAGACTACATTGGTTTCCATTGTAAAGACTAAAGCATCAGCATGACGCCAAGTGATATGAGAAGGTCAGTGTCACTGTCATTGTGGGAAGAGTACGGAAAAATGGGCATTTGGCATCTGTGCTTATCCATCATCTTACAGTGCTGCCGAACTCATAAGCCAAAAAGGAAAGTTGTTTCAAAGGCGGATCAAGTTACTTTGATGAAAGATTGCAAAGACAGACCAGGAATTTATATTAAAAGTAAATAGTTTAAATCTAGATTTATTGATCAGTTTAACATTAAGGGCCCTATTTTTAACGATCTAAGCGTATGGTACAGGTGCACTTAGGTCGTGTCCGAATCCACTTTTGCTAGTTTAACGACGGAAAAAATGGTCAATGCACCAAAATGGTTGTACCTAGTCTCTTAATGAGTCATGGGTGTGTTTTGGGCCTAACGTGCAATTAACCAGCAGATGTCCTCAGCATGCAATGTTTGGAGTGAATAACTAGTGTAATCGATCTAATCTAAAAGTGAATTTAGCTGACAAAGGCAATATAGTGCAATAAAAGTCTTTTTTCACTGCAACTTCAAAGGAAGCAAGATAATGTTGTCGAAAGTAGCGATGGATAGCTGAGGTAATTTTATATTACACTGTTTGCTAGCCTAGCATATATCGTTAATACTTCTCACCATTCATTCCTAGGGTATGGTCGACTGTTTTCCATATATCCATTGTTTTAAAAGTACCCTTGAACAGGGGGTTTGACTTGTCAAACAGTGGTGGCTTTTTTTGGACCTCAGTGATTAACTTCTCCTCAGTGTCTGCCATTTTAAATGCGCGAGCCCTAAAATTAGAATGGATTCTGATTGGCTGTCAGTGTTTTATCGTTCAACATCTGGAAAAAAATCGTTCTGAAAGTGATTCCACCAATACAGTTCCTCTATATCGTTATCGTGGTGTGGACTCTGCTATTCTTTTATATTTAGAATGATTTTTAGAAATATACCTTTATCGTTATCTTTAGTTATCGTTCTTGGTGTGAACGGGCCTTAAGACTGAAATATCACGAACTGCACCTGCTCATTGCACAAGATGATTGCTGTATGTGCCTGAACAACAGTCCCCAAAACACTTACTATAAGTGTACATAGCAACACTGCAAGAGTGGCCTTTAAAGGGGAACTATTATGCAAAATTCACTTTAGCATGGTGTTTGGACATAAATGTGTGTTGGCAGTGTGTGTACACAACCACCCTATAATGATAAAAATCCAACCACTCCTTTTTTTTTAATCCCCATAAATCATAAGCAGTGTCTCAGAACAAGCCGTTTCCAGATCCCTGGCAGTGTGACGTCACATTAGCCACAGGCCCCGCCCACGAATGTTGACAGACACTGCCGTTTTAACATAGAACCACCTTGAGCGAGTTCACAGCGAGTTGTACACAGTCCGCCATTGCCAAGCGTTTTAGGTGTGTTGTAGCTGGATGGATTAATCCACATAGCTCTCTCCATTTACTCCCTAAAGCCGCTGAAGATGAGGTGAAGACGAATTCATTTTGTTTTTGAAGAAAATGCTCCCTCAACTCTACTGAAATTTGTTTATGTCTGCGCATTTCACACCGGACTGCTTTGTGAACGAATGTCAATATAAATGGACAGTACAAAACAGAATCCTTGTTACTCAAGGATAGATCAATAAACTGTTCTGATCCAGCTTACAGTCTCCAGAGTGATACTGGATACGGCAGTAATGAAGGTGAGAGCACTTTATTACAGTTCATCGGAGTTGATTTACGGATATAAAGTTTACCAGTTTATTAAGCACCACCCGAAAAGGCATAATGTATATATTTGTTTACTGTTAGTTGTAACTAGTGTTTCTGTGTACTTCTTTGTGTATCTTGATGATAATGCAAGGGAGAGAGAGAGAGTTTATGGATAATATTTTAATGCACACTTGTTTTATGAAGCTCTTTTCTAGAGTGAAAACGGACACTTTATCTTTTGTGTGAAGTACAATAAACGTTATAAAACTCTAAACTGTAAACTCTAAACGGTAAACTGGCTTGTACTAATATAGTGGATAAAAACAAGAAGACAATATAAGTTATAACCGTAATTAAACTAAACTATACCTGTTCTATCTTCATGTAGCATATATTCGCAGTTTCTGACATTATAGTGCCTCATTGGCATTTAAAGGGCACACACTGAAACGGCGCATTTTTGCTCACCCCCAAAAAGTGTCAATTTTAACATGCTATAAAAAATTATCTGTGGAGTATTTTGAGCTAAAACTTCACATACACACTCTGGGGACACCAGAGACTTATTTTACATCTTGTAAAAGGGGGCATAATAGGTCCCCTTTAAACATAAAACATGATGCCTCCGTCGACTGTACTTTAGTTATAATTGCTGAACACAATGAGCCCTTTATCACTGTAATATTGCTTAGGTCAGAATAGCAGATACCAAACACGCGAGACGCCAGAATATTGCTATGGTTACCAAGGTGTCAATCATTGCAGTTTTTCGGGAGTGAGTCATGCGCTGCGTCCGAAATTGTGTACTGTCTGAGTAGGTATAGTATTAATGTAGGTAGTATGTATGAATGAAATTTGGACATATACTACGACTGCTATGTTGTTGTTGACCTACCAGCGTCAGTTGCGTCGCTTCACTTTAATTCATAAATCCCCTCCTGTTGCCTAATGGGATAGTAAAGTGTCCATCGAATGCTGTTGGCTGTTTTGTCGTTCAGTTTTTTGCATACTATATAGAAGGGAAGTATTTGATTAAGGGGACTCACTCCCGCATGCGGTTGTCACTCCTGAAACTTTACAGTGTGTACGTTTGTTGTTCCATTTTCACAAGCCTCCTGATCATAGTTATAGTGGGTTGCCATGGATACAGAGCAAACAGATATCATCTTGTGTTTTGGACAGATAAGTTAAACGCATGAGCAAGGGAGAATCAACACAGAAACCGTTTTTGAATCTGAATCAATCTTTCAAACAACCTGCTGACATACCCTAAACTCTGCTACCTGACGAAAATACATTTACACATGAATCTCATGTATTCTGACCAACATTACTGCAGTGTGAAGATTGCCAATTCATGTCAGTTACCATAGCAGCGAGAAGTTTCTGTCAGTGGTCCTGTCACAGAAAGCCACAGAGTCCGTTGACTAAAGAAGTTAGGAAACTCAGTGGCCCCCCAGTGTGTAATTGGCGTGTTTGGCTTTCTGACACATCTAATATTATGCCAAGAAAGCTGTCTTCTTATGTTGCTAACTTTTCTGAACAAAAATGAGAATTAGAAGCAGCGTCCTGAAACTTTATCTTGTGTAAACAGATTGGCCATTTGCCCATTCCTCCGTCAATAACTACTTCTCTGGAAGAGAAAAGGCTGGGGCGAGAGAGAGAGAGCTGTACTGCAGGAGTTCATGGATTTGGAATAGAAACAAAACGACATGGCATTTTTATGTGATTTAATGAAACAAACGTGTCTCCCGCAGAAAATACGGTGGAAGCCAAACACTTACTAATGCATGTTGCTATTGCTTTATATGAACTGGGTTCTTGTGCCAAGTATTGCATCATTTCAAATGAATGATTTTTTTTTTTTTTTTTTCAAAAAATGTTTGTTTATTCTGAAAAGGAATGCAAAGTGCTATGCATTTATGCAAGGTATTTTTTTAAATCAGATTAGGAAAATAGTAAGAATTTCGATTTACATGTCAATTATTTGTCCATTTTACAGATTAAGATATGCAAATCTTTCAATTTCCTCTTCATACTGCATTTTTACTTACATGGCTACTTACCTAATAAATAAATGCACGTGAAATGCACTGATTTGAGTGTGAATTTTATTATAATTTCATTCCAGACACAAAGAACATCCCAGTATATGTATGAAATCAGTTACCTAGGATAACGGTCAATTATATCCAGCAATTTTGCATATTATGCAGAAATGTCGCAAAAGAAGAAAAAAACAAAACAAAACATAAGCAATTGTCTTTTTTTGGCTATAAAGAATTAATGAGTTTTTAAGCTTTGTTGTAGGTATATATCTCACTAAAATGTTCTTCATTATATAACCCAACATGATCTCATTCTCATTCGTTGTAAGCGTGGATTTAGCACACAATTATATTTGTGTTTTGATAGACATTGAAATGCATCAATGTACCATCAATAGTATCTACAACATAAACCCTTTTGTGCATGAACAACAAAGTAAGAAACTTTACAATTCACTTGAGGTTCATAGAATATTGAGTTCAATTTTAGTCAACATAATAAATGAGATTAATTAAATTGTTTAATGCTGTCACATTTCACACAGTTATACAATTACATGATGTGACATTTAAATGTTTTTCATTTTGTTCTGTGTGATTTGTAATGTCTGGCTAATAATAGTGACAGTACAAACACAGTAAACAAACAATTTAAGCACAGTGCTAATGTAGACCAGATACATGTAAGCTTTTTGCTGTTTGCTGTACTGCACAAATAATGATCAGAATAAGCAAGGGACATTTTTGCCTTTTTCTGTTTACCAGCAAAATAATGTCCCAAAATTACAAACCAATAATTACTACATGCAGAGTATGTTTTCATGATCAGACAGGAATTACAATCTATTCACAATAAAACATGTTTATTTTGTTTTGTTCTCTTCAAATATTTCAGCAGGAATTTGGACCATGTGCTTCAGTTTTTCTATGCAGAAAGAGGATGCTAATGTGAATGTGCACATGATGACAGTTTGAACTTACATGAAATCACAGTCACATATGTGCCTCATTACAACTGTACTCGGTCAATGTCACTTTCAAAGAAAGTCAGTTCACTAGGAAGCCATATTGGCAATGCCTCTGCACATCTATTTTGGTCACGCAACAACCAACTCCTATCTACTGGGGAAATGCTGAAACTCCTACTGGGGAAGTTCTGGACACTAATGTACTTTAGGGACCTACAGAATAAAATATCAAGGTTGTGGATCCACAAGCACAATATTTACCCCTAACAACATCATGTTTCTATAAGAACCAGAGCTTCTAACACAGGGGTTATCACTTTCCTGCAGGGTTTACTTCCAACCTTGATGAAACTCACCTGCGTATCACTTTCTAGTCATCCTGACGAACTTGATTAGCTTGTCCAGGTGTGTTTGATTAAGGTTGGAGCAAAACTCTACAGGAAAGTGGATCTCAAGGGCCAGAGTTGAGAACATCTTGGTTACTGATGTAATCCTCATTCCCTGATGGAGGGAACGGAGACATTATGTCGAAAAGACTGACAAATGGGGTCTCACTTGGGAGCCCCAATCACCTCTGAGTTTTAGAAAAACGGGCAATGGAATTGGTAAGTGGAATTTGCATGCCGAGCTATTCCCCGTACGTACAGGTATATAAGATGGCGGCACGCATCCACTCATTCAGGTTTATGCTGAGGAGCCGAGACGAAGGCCTCCAGCCATCAAGACGAAGGCCCCTTTTGGCAACTGTTCCTGTTAAGTCATAACCTACCCAGTGCCCTACGTAAACCCAGAATGTTAGTCCTCCATGCCAATGTGATGGAAGGGATAGGGCTTACCATCGAGACTGCCATAGCTGCTGTTCCTTTTACATGTTATTTCACGGGAACAGTGCTTCGATTCTCAATTCCCCCTTTTTTTTCAGCCATGACCAGTGTTAATAAGGGCTGAAAGTTCTGCAACAGTTCGGTGTGATGATCACACAGAGTGTGATGTTGGCGAGACACTCCGTCATTTTGTCTTACTCCATACCGATAAAAGAGATGCTCTGCACAGGGGAGAGCTTGCTCTTTTCCCAGTTGACCCGAAGCCCCAGATGGCTGAGGTGCCTGAGCACCAGATCCCTGTGTTCGCACAACAGATCTCGAGAGTGAGCTAGAATAAACCACTCACTGAGATAGTTGAGAATGTGAACACCCACTTCCCTTAGCGGGGCAAAGGCAGTCTCCGCAAATTTGGTGAAGACGTGGGGAGACAGGGACAGCCCAAAGCCCTCAAAGGCAAACTGAAGAAATTGTCTGAAGTGTCGTGGCAGAATCGAGACGTGGAAGTATGCGTCCTTCAGGTTGATTGTTGCAAACCAATTCGTGGGGACCGGCCCAGCGCAAACGCTCCCACTGAAACCCTCAAGCCGAACTTACACTGCACATGTCTGTGGCACTTCGCTAAAGATAGGTGCCAAGTCTATTTTTGATGGACGCTGCATCCAAGCCATGCAGTTCATATACAAAATAAAGTCAAAATAATCACCCTGTGGCTCATATTTAACATCACTAGGAGGCCAGAAATTGACGACAAGAGATTCAAAGTGTAAAAACTTGAAAATCTTGAAAAGTCTTCGTCTGTAGGCTACAGCAAAACACAGAATGGCATAGCAATAAACTCAATTAAACGGGACAAAATATAACCATTTAGCCATTAAAAACACAAAAAATCAAGAAACCAACATCGGATAGATAAATCTCATGGTCTCGCGAATCCAGCTGCATCGCTTCTGAAATACTGAGTTGACACCGCATAGAGGACGGAATAAAACAGCAGTGAGGGCATGAACCATCCATGAACGCCATCTCAGCACGAATGAGTGGATGCGTGCCGCCATCTTATATACCCATATGTACGGGGGAGTGGCTCAGCATGCAAATTCAACTCACCAACATTTTTCTAAATCTCAGAGATGATTGGGGCTCCCAATTGAGACCCCATTTGTCAGTCTTTTTACATCCCATTCATATAATTAGATCCGCCATATTGGGCATTCCAGTTTATCCCATTCGTGGTAATATATGTGAACTTGGTAATGTATAACCTTAGACTGTATATAGTATATATTACTTTATTTATTCCCATCTGGGTTTAATTTATAAGCAAATATGAATATCAAAACTTTGCTGTAAAACCTGTTGCACACATTGTACTACATGCCTTTGTTGTCTGATTGATAGTTTTTTAGCAAGTAAAAGGCCTTTTAGTATGATTATAAAAATATCCACCTTCAGGTTGTGGTTCATGTGTCTTGAAAAAAATATGATATTTATACATACTTTCTGAATATTATTTCGTGTCAAGCTTTGCAAGGTTAAACAAGTGCATAAAAAGAATGCATAAAAGTATTTGTGTTTATTATGCTGTTAATATGTCGATATTGTATATTTTTCAATATCTATTCAAACATGCGCAAGTATGTGCTTCACATGCTAACACTTTTAAATATGAATGATAACGAATAATAAATAATTACACTTTCAACTCAGGAATGTTAGCCTGGTGTGTGATACTGTATGTGAGAGACACAGTCACAACACACCCACCTTTTAATCCCACTGCTCCTCGACTCCTCCCTCATGCCACGAAAACCACATTTATTATTGATCGGACCTCTTGTGGAGTGAAACTTGAGGAAATGTATGTGTTTTCGCCTGTGTTACCTCTCTTGTTAAACTTTAATGAGAAGTGTATGAGCCGTCTGGATGCAGCGTATGCTTGGAAAGTCAACTAAATGTGCCACACACAAAGACGGACACAAGACAGGGAAAACAGCACAACAATGTGCTTGAGGATTGCGATAAGATGCTTACTTAGCACCTTTACTCCCATCTCTAAAAGATGTGATGGGTTTTCGCCTGGTGCTTCTGAACTTTTGCCACTGCTCAGTGCCAACCGAATCCTTCTTATTCCCTGTGAGTAGGTCCATTGGCAGCCGCCATCAGCCGGTCTGTCCACACATCCTCTCGAAAGCTTGGTCCACCGGCCCACACTCCTGCAGCGGATTACGGGAAACCCGAGCAATCATGCGGTAGCTTTACTAATATGCTACACAATAAATGTGCGAGGCTGATAATGGCCGTCTTGACATTTGCCTAAGGCTGCTTCACCAGGCATGTGAAAAAAAAAACAAACACTCATGCGCATGGTAGACTGAAGATAACGTGTGTTACAAGGGCTCCCACCCCCCTGAGCATTGTTATTATCATCAGAGACAACCCTTCTCAATGTGTCTCCGGCATACATTGGCTCAGCGCAGGGCACAATGAAATGCCAAAACAGGAAATTCTGATGCTTGCAGACAGGTTGGAAGCATTATGAAAGAATGCACTTCTAAGAAAAGAAATGTAGTCTTTTATCTCTCTTGTTGTAGAAACTGCATTTACACATTGAGCTTGTTTATACTGTCACATGCTCAATGTTGCTTTTTATGCATTTAAAAAACAAGGATGTTGGAAAGCTTGAATGTTTTATTGTGTAGTCAGTGAACATGACAAAATTGCACCATTTCAGACAGTGTGGAGTGTGAGAATAGTCAGTGGATAATACTGTAAAATTGGTGCAGAAATAAACTATTTAGGGCTGCATGGTTAATCGAAACAAAATCGAAATTATGTACGATTATCAAATCTCAAAGGCTGAGATTAATTTAAATATATGCAGTTAAGCATGGCAATGCGTTCTTTATCATTTATCATTTTAAATAGCAATTGTTATTTTTATCAGAATAATCGCATTTAGATTCCGTCCAAATCGTGCAGCCCTACAACTACTCATTAGACTAGGGTGTAAAAATCAGATCACGTGTTATTTTTAAAATTTGTTGATGTTGCTTCTCATATCAGATGCAGTTGGAAGTAGTAGTTTGTTATGTGGCTCATCTGGATTCAGTGCTGTGCTTTCACAGTAGTTAGCATAGATCAGTGCTACTCAACCTTGGTCAGGTCAGGAGCCGAGTGGACAAATTTTCTTTGTTAGCAAGTGGCACATTTTAATGGATGGCGTTCCCCCCAAGGACAGATTATGGTCCTCTATCTGGTAAATGGAAGCTCAACAGTACTTGCTCAAACCTCATGGTTTTTGTGCATTAAGCACACACAGTAGACCAAATATTTCCATAAATTCAACATTTATAGACAGTGTTGGGAGTAATGCGAGTTATGTAATCATTACAAGTAACTAGTAAAGTAACACATTTTTACTTTTACGAGTTACTTTTTCAAATAAGCAACTTAAGTGACTTTGTTTTCCCATGTATTGACTGACATCTGTCCCCATGTTGAGAGAAATCGTAAGTGCAGAGGCGTGTGAGATATGTGAACATGATGGCTGTTGTAATTCTACTGATCCAGTTCGATGATCCAATTCAACATACGCAAAAAATGACTTTAGATAAACATCACATTTGTGTTTTTCTTGCTGAATTAAGTGTTGAACTTTCTTCTCCTGCATCCTGTTCTTCTGCGGTCCAGAATGGCAGCACAGCTGAAAGGTTTGTTTGAGCTGCGCCCTCTACTGTACAGGCCTGAATTTGCATTTCCTTCGGCTTTTTCATTTCACTTTTAGTGTGAAAGGGCCTTTACATTTACCAAAAATATAACTTTTTTGTTATTACAAAAACAAACAAGCAAGCCCAGCCCAGGTGTGAAAAAGGAATGCAACACTAATGTAATGCATTACTTTCCATAAGAAAAAGTGGCACAGTTCGTTAATTTTTTTAGGGAAAAACGCAATTGTGCAATACATTACTTTTAAAGTTAACTTTCCCCAACGCTGTTTATAGATTCCTGAACATTTTGTACTTATGTAAAGTTGTTCAAACACTAATTTACATTTAAGATTCTGTCAGTGCATCAATACTGTAAGTTAGCAAACTAGTTGCTCTGGTATTATGAGCTTAGCTTCATTCTGGTTCTGCTTAGTCAGCAGCACTCAAAACCCTGTCATAGAATAACAACACCAAGCCTCAGATGAAAGCCATTTGTTTTGCTGAAAACTTGTGCTAGTTACACATTCTGTTTATAAAAGCTACCCCAAATTGTTTTGCATTTTAATGTTGCCATTGCAGATATTGACTATAGCTGCGTCCCAATTCAGAAGCTGCATTCTTCGAAGTCCGTGAACAGTGTTCACAACTGTCTAAATATAATAACCTTGTTCCATTTATCTACATAATAAAAAGTATAAACCATAATCTATATCTATAATATTGAATCTTGGTAAGATATAAGTCAATATTTGAACAACTTTAAAGTGTTTTTTGTATCGTTAGATGAAACCCAATACTTACATTCTATCCTTCATGGCCCAGAGAGAGAAGAATGCATTTGTCGGCCATTTGAAGGAGCTTAAAGTGATTAAACCAGACAGGACATCTTTGCTGGTCTTGGATCATGTTTATCAACTATCATATGAATGTTGATGACCCAGGAACATGTCCTGCTAGGGTTTGTTACTAGGGTAAATCATATCATGTTTGGTTCACAGTTTTAACAGCAAGTTTGATAGGTACAGTCTTTGACTGTTACAGTGACTTTGATGAATGTCTGTGGTTATATTCTGCTTGGGTGAGATTTTTTATTGCTATTTTGGTTTATTTCACGTTCACATAATGTCCATAATACTCTGTGAAACCAATGATATCTTGCCTTTGTTGCATTTCATGCAGAGCACCAGACAGCAACAAAAGAGTTAAATGAAGCGAGGCTGAAAAACAGACCTATGCTGTCTCTTTTCCAATGCAAAAAAAAAAAAAAAAAAAATGGTACAAGCACTCAGCACCCATTATACAAAGTGACTCATATCTTATAGCTGTATTTACATAATCATCTCACTGTTTATCCTTGGTTTGAGCGATTTACAATTTTCTCTGGAAAATCTTCAGCTTGTAGATGTATGAATATCTTTGCAGATTTTTCAAATTTATTTAATTTTATTATCAAAAAACTGGATTATATTACTTTTATTAACTGAAAATACAAATATGACAATAACAAAATTACACACTAATGTCAGTTAATAATTTTGGCCATTTTTCAAATTTCTAGCAAATAGTTTATGCCTGCTGGCACCAAAAAGAAAAAAAGACTTAATTTTTGCTGTGTGGGTGCAAGTGAGAAAGTTTGGGTCAAGTCTAGTAAACCTCATTCTGTGAATGTTTATTTGGTGTCCCACAGCAATTCAACCTTTAACCCTATAGCGATGGTAGCGACAAATGCAAATCTAATAAGAGTTTCTCAGAACAAGGTTTACAATCTAGATCCAGGAATTGGATTAGGTTTATATCACACAGCTGAGAAGAGGAAATCGATGGAAAATGGACCAAAATTATTCATCATTATTATTGAGTATGGGTACAAAACAGCAGAATTAAAAGTTTATGTATCATATATGTATCATATCAGATATTTTGGCTAAATCTGTCCAGAGGTATTATATATTTTATTATAGACATATATATCATAAATATTTACAGAACTTTCACTTCAACGAATGGATGAACTGAGACTACTGGATGATTTCAATCTACTGAATTGTCACACATTGTCCCAAATGATCAAATCCCAAATAATTGTTGTATATAAAAATATAAGCACAATTGTTGTATTTGCAAATTATCCTCTTGGTGTTTGATGTTTTAGGGGTATTGAGAAATTGGGCCTGTCCCAATACCTACACTTGTGGTCTTTGCACTTGACCACTCCTCTACCCTTACGAAAAAGAAGTATACTTAAGTAATAATCAAGTATATTTTTAAGTATAGGCTACTTTATGTAGTAAGTATACTAATATCAATGTACTAGTAGTAAACTTGTAAGTATACTATTTCAATACTGCTTGGGATTAAATTGTCCTAATTTATAATATGTATTGTAAGTGTACTGCACCAGTAGTAAACTTATGTTTCTCATTTGTACTGCATCTGTACTACAAGTGAACTTATAAGTATACTAGTAGTTTAGTAGTTTTATACTGCAAGTATACCTGTAAGTTTTCTTTACGTGAACTTAACATCATACTTATAGTGTACTATTTCTGTACTATTTATATATTATTTTTGCACTTTAAGTATACTACTATGTTGATATTTAGGTTATATATATATATATATATATATATATATTTATATATGTACACTTGAAATATACCTTTAACTGTACTTTATTTAAAAACATTTTATTCTAGATTCCAACAATTTACATTTTACTACCAAGTTATATGTAAAATCTAAATAATTTAATTTATACTGGAAAGTCTTATTAGATATATTACAAAATTGGGACATGCAAGTTCCTGTGTGGATTTTGGGACAGACCCATAATATTACTGTAATGTTGAGTTCAATCCGGGGATGATCCTTGATCCAAATCTTGCTATTTGCTAAATCTTGCGAAAAATTCCAAAATCTCAAGAATGAATGCCAAAGATTTATTTAGCATAAGGAAATTATTTTCAAATAGGGTCACTGATGTCACACTAACCAAAGCTCCACTGCAGCTCAGTGTCAGTCTCTGGTGAAACAAACCTATATAATCATACGCTCAAAATAAGTGTTCTTGTGTGCAGTTTTATCATTTGTCATCTCAAGTTTAGCAGTTTATGTAGTTGGATTTCAGTGCAGCATGAATGCTTTATTCAAGTCATCATTGCCCTGTGGCATTGCATTTTCTTCAGAGACAAAAAAAAAAGAATGGATTTGGCACCATCCTGTCAAGCAGCGATGCCTTTTTTTGACTTGAATAAATTCTCACTTCGTTCCCTACATTAGCCTAGGCTCTGAGTGCAAATGCCCTCTCTACTCTAACCAGGGCTTGAGTTATTTGTCAGTCTGATTTACATATCTGTGTATGTGGGACAAAATCTGACAACCATAAACCGCACGTATCTGCCAAACGTTTAGCTTGCGGCTGGGAGCTATAAGCAGGGCTGGGGAGCAGTGCTCTCTGCGTGATGTGATCTCAACATCTTCTGGATCAGTGCACACACAGCCCAGATCCCTGAGCCCGGCCCAAACCTCTCTCTGCACAAGCCCTGACTGCAGGGGGGCAGCGCATGCATGTGTGCTCCCAGCACCCCGCTGAGGAAATGCAAAACCACAATCCCAGCAAATCTGGAAGGCTGATGCACATGTAAAAACACACAGACGTGAGCATCAGCCGAAACAATCCAACAGCCGAACCGATTAGCATGACATTATGCTATATGCTTGTGTTTCAGACTGCTGTGGCATTTGACAATGACATCTGATTATAGACCTATATAAAATGCAGCAAATGGAAAATTACAGCACAACTGCTTTTGGAAACTTTTGTGGAAATCATACTCTATTTGATGTACATTTAAACAGACATGCATAACATGAATACAATACTCTGAATATAGTGGTGACCAGGGCTAGTTTTCACACATTTTACTCCAGTGAATAATTCTCATAGGTTTATTTAATAAAGTCAGTTTTTGCATCCTGTTTATGAACGCAGTTCAGAGTATTTCCACTGTTATTGCACTGGGGAAAAGAAAAAGAAAAATAAAGAAACATGTAAAACGTGACATTCTAAGCTTGTTTCTGCCACTGAATAAAAAAAAATCAAAAAGGTATAATTTTTTTATTCTGATTTATTTTTCAGAATTGCATGATATAAACTCACAATTGCGAGTTATAAAGTAAGAATTGCGTTATAAAGTCAGAATTGTGAGTTATAGTCTGAATTGCGTGTTATAAAGTCAGTATATAAAGTCAGAATTGCGAGTTATAAAGTCAGTATCGCGTGTTATAAAGCCACAGTTGCGTGTTGTACAGTCAGAATTGCGTTAAAGTAAGAATTGTGAGATATAACGTCAGAATTGCATAATATAAAGCCAGAATTGCGAGTTATAAAGTCAGAATTGCGTGTTATATAGTCAGAATTGCGTGTTATAAAGTCAGAATATAAAGTCAGAATTGCGAGTTATAAAGTCAGAATTGCGAGATATAAAGTCAGAATTGCGTGATATAAAGTCAGAATTGCGTGTTATAAAGCCACAGTTGCGTGTTGTACAGTCAGAATTGCGTTAAAGTAAGAATTGTGAGATATAACGTCAGAATTGCATAATATAAAGCCAGAATTGCGAGATATAAAGTCAGAATTGCGAGTTATAAATTCAGAATTGCGAGTTATAAATTCAGAATTGCGAGATATGTCACAATTGTGTGTTATAAAGTCAGAATTGAAATATAAACTTGCTATTCTGAAAAAAGTCATTTTGTCCTCAGAATAGGACTTTCTAACTCGCAATTGAGTTTTTATATCTCACAATTCCGAGAAAAGAAGACAGAATTGCGTGTTAATATCTTGCAATTGTGAGTTTATAATGCACAATTCTGACTTCATTTCTTGCAATTGTGAGTTTATATCTTGAGTTTATATTTCGCAATTCTGAGAAAAGAAGTAAACTCGCAATTGTGAGGAAAAAAAAGTCAGAATTGTGAGATAAATCGTAATCGTTTTCCATAGAGCACCATTTGAGTGAGGAGAACGTCGCCTGACCAATTCTTGAATGGATTTCATCTGCTGATGCTGCCTTCCCTGAATGGACTAGCGATTCAAGACATTTAAATTCCTGCACTTGATTTATTTGGACTCCAGCAAAATGCAGAATTGCTGGCAAGCCATCCATTGTCAGTACTTTGGTCTTGTTTGGATTGATCTTCAAGCCATACAGCTAGGTCATATTGTAATGCATGTCGGTGTCTTCACTGAGTCAGTGAAGATAGGGCTATCATCAATGAACATCAGGTCAGTCACAAACTTGTCCTCAGCATACTGGATTCCTCTCCTGCCCTCGAATGCACTTCTCTTGATGGTGTTGATGACCGTATTGAATGGCAAGGAGCAGAAGACGTACCCTTGCTGCACTCCAGTGTGAACTGGGAAGTCTTTATATATTTTACAACAAATCCAGACACAACTAGTCGAGCCTTCGGCAGCACTTTCTACTTCCAGCATCCTCGACATGACTGGCCAGATGACACGCACATCCTTGCAGAGTTAGATGTGTCCTTGATCAACACATTTTGTTGATCCTGGAACAATATTCCTGTCTAAAAAATGTATCCTAACCATATCACTACCCCTAAATCTAACCCTACCCATACGTTATCCCTAAAATAAGAGGGATATGATAGGTGAATAACACTGATGTACAAGCACCTTACCCTGGTTGTAAGCTTAAACTTGACATAAACTGTAAACTTGTCCCTCAAATCTGATTAGTTGATTGGATTGTTGTTGATCCAGGAACATGTACTTGGTGAAATCAGGTTCTGCAGAGGACACAATCAATGGCTGATTTGAAATCGAAGAAGACAATAATGGTCCACTTCCTGCATCTGAGTCTTTACTTGATCAGCTGTCGAATGGCAAACATCTGGTCACAGCAGCCTTGACCCGGTCTGAAACCAGCAGCCTCCACCTGGACTGAAACCAGCTTGTTGTTCTCGGTTGGTTTGCTTGCGATATTGCTGCAGTCTGGTCTGAAAAATCTTTGTGAATACCTTGCCAACAATAGAGAAGAGGCTGATCCCGTGGTAATTCTTGCACACACGGCTATCAACTTTATTTAGGATCTGTGTGGTAATATCCTGCTTCTCCTGGCCTTGATCACTTCAGCAGCATCTTTGTCCACTCCAGGTGACTTTCGATTATTTAGCGATCATACAGCAGCTTTCACTTCATCAGTGGTGGGCTTGTCGTCGTTGAGTGGATTGTTTGGTGGTTCGATGGGTGGTGGTTCTGCTGGCGGTCCATGTTATTTGACTAACTTTGACTGGATAGCCTCCTAAGAATTTGATTCAAGATTCGATACTTATTTCTTTGAGGTCAATTGTGACGTAGTTCCGGTAAGCTTCTCACTCGGCTTTCAACTTTTGTCAAACGTCTTGGTTCAGCTGCCGGTACCAACTTGAGGTCGATGTGTTTCAGTCTCTTCCGCTCTCGTATAAGGTTCAGGCACTCGTCCAAAATCCACAACTGGCTGGTAGGCAGGCTAAGCGGAACGGCACACTCCAGAATTGACTCAAAGATCTGCTTGTCTTTGATATCCACGTCGTCCGAGTGCTTGAGTACAGTGAAACTGTAGGGTAAGGCGAGCTGGAACTCTTTCTCAACCACTGGGTCTTAAAGTCAAGTCCAATGTGGTCTTGCTGATGGAAGGGCATTGGGTTTTACCCGTTGCAGCCATAATTGGAGTTTGACACATATAAGGTAATGATCTTATATGCAATCGGGTCCCCTCATCACTCGGACGTCTTTGAGCGATAATAGATCTCTGGTAAAGACTATTGCCCACAAACAGGTGATTAGATGAAGAATAGTAGACGAAGACCATTGTCATTGATCACCCCTTGACCGAAATTGTCCAACATAGGATCATGTAATTCATCAAAGTATATTTGAAAAAAAAAGTGTCTCGGCTTCCCAAAAAATATTAAGCAACACAACTGTTTACAATATTGATAATAATCAGAAATGTTTCTTGAGCAGCAAATTGATCTGACTTCAGCTGAACAATGACACTATTGTCTTTTTAGAGCTGCTTTACAGCAGAACTATTTTACATTTGTTTATTACTGTAAAACAGCTTTGAAACATATAAATAACTATATAAATAAAGGTGACTTGACTGAATATTAAAGGATTAGTTCACTTTCAAATAAATTTTTCCTGATAATTTACTCACCCTCATGTCATCCAAGATGTTCATGTCTTTCTTTCTTCAGTCGAAAAGAAATTAAGGTTTTTGATGAAAACATTCCAGGATTTTTCTCCATATGAGAATAAATGATCGCCTTCCAAGTGCTTCCGCCAAAACCGTACTTTCGTATTTTTCAAAAAGCTTACGCTGTATGTCCTATGCCTTCCCTATTCTACTTATGGAACGAACGCAGCGCCATATAATTTTTTTCCGTAAGTAGAATAGGGTGTTATATTTACATTTTTTTCGAAAATGACCGATCGTTTCGCTAGATAAGACCCTTATTCTTTGTCTGGTATTGTTTAAAGCCCTTTGAAGCTGCACTGAAACTATAATTTTGACCTTCAACCGTTTGGAGGCCATTGAAGTCTATTAATCCTGGAATATTTTCATCAAAAACCTTAATTTCTTTTCGACTGAAGAAAGAAATACATAAACATCTTGGATGATATGGGGGTGAGTAAATTATCAGGAAAATTTTATTTGAAAGTGAACTAATCCTTTAAGCTTTGCTTCATAGCTGAATGAATGAATTATTATATATATATATATATATATATATAAAAAAAAATAGAATTGTAAATAAATTGTGATAATATTTCACAATATAACTGTAAAAGTACTATATTTCCGATCAAATAAATGCAGTCTTTGTTTAAAATTATATATATATATATATATATATATATATATATATATATATATATATATATATATATATTCTAATTGAAAATAACAAGTAAAACCACTATTAGAGAAACCAAGCTTTTGTGCAATTGGATATACTTGTGACAATGAGCCCCAGTCTTATATTCTTTTACTGGCAAAGGAAAGATACCGCAAAAGGAAAAGAACCCGTAACCTTAGTCAAAGTCATGCTGTCTTTTTGCATTTTGTGATTGCTCAATGTATAGATGGATGAATCTTTTCAATCTAAAAGGCCAACATCCATCAGCTTAACACATATTCACAGGCACTGTACCTGTGATAACTCTTATTACTAAGATCTAAACCCATAATTCCCACCAGGTAACAAGTTAAAACCTCAGGCCTGACCTTTAGATATCTCGCACAGAAGTGTGATGTCTTTTGTCCTGTTTTCATCACTGTATTCTGCACGCTGCAATAAAATATGGAAAAAAGCAAAAGAGATTACGGTACAAGAATTCCCTTTGACGCTAACAGATTCCGAGGGGCATCAGCTTCATGGGTTCAGATGTGCTGTGTCAAATCTTCAGAAGCGTTCGGGCTGTGACTCATCCTCACACATTGAGGAGACAAGCAGCACAAATTTATAGCGTGTTGTGTGACATCCTAACGTGATCATTCTATCTGAACAAATGTTTCTGCAAAATGGAGCACTTCTGATAAAAGTTTTAGAGGTTATACAAATGTGAAGCATTTAATTGAATCAAAATATAGGGGACAATATCATGGTTAGTTGGTTCATTCATCATGCCCTGCTTAATCTAAACCCTGAACATACACAAATAGAAGAACTGACTCTAAGCACAATCATGCAATATGCTTACAAAATCTTTAACTTTTTTTTTTTTTTTTTTTTTTTTTTTTTTTTAATATAATATTTGAATAAAGAGTGAAGATGTCAATTTTCCTAAGCCTGACGTAAGCGATGGGTTTTTGTAAGAAAAAAAAAATTCCATATTTATAACTTTATAAACTAGAATCATTGGCTATATACATTAATTTTATGGGAATTTAACATATTTAATTTTATTTTGTTTTAATATAATAGGCTATAATACATTAATATAATCATTTCTTAATTCCGCCCTCATTTTGTCATTCTTAATTAAAAATAAATATTATTATAGGCCTATCTATTTCTGATAATTCCAGGTTGGTATGGCCATGCAGGTTGTTTACACATTCAACTTGTGGCCATGAGAAATATGTCACTCCCTCAACACAGGATCTCGAGGCCATGACTTTACATCACAACTTATTATCATGTTCCCACGAGTTAAGATGACGTACCTACGAGTTCATATGTTCTGGCCATGACAAAACTAAATGAACCGAACATGTCCCCTTCTGGTCACCGTATAAAAATCTCTTACATCAGCATATTCTTTCTATAAAATGCTAAAGCATATGGCCATAACACACTTGAACTGTGAAGTATGTAAATCAGAAGTGTCCTAAACTTATTTCTTACACCACAAATTGCTGACAAATTGCTCCAAGCTACTGTTACTAATTAGAAAACACCAACTAGTAACCATGGCTTCAGCAGTTTCTGAAAAGTTATTGGTCTCAGATCAACACTATCATTCTTGAATTATTCAGTTTTGAACAAAACAGTTAAATTAATAATTCAATAACTCACTTATAAACATAATCACTGGCTTGCACTGAATCAACATTTTTGAGCAAATTGGTTAAATGAATTATTCAATGACTGATTCATAATGACAGTCATTTTCGTTTAGAAAGAAACAGCTTCACTGAACAAATTGGTTGAATTAATGATTCTATGACTTAGTCAGAAAGACTTTTTGTAGTTTCTGAAATAACCAGTGTTTTTTTTTTTTTTTTTTTTTTTTTTTTTTTAAATGAATCGGTTGAGCTGATGATGGAAAGACGCACTTACAAAAGCCTAACAATGTAACATGCCCAAAAAATACCCACCACTAATGCACCTAGGAGAATTCCATAAGTTTATAGATAAGTAACATTAATGTACATATACAAGTTTTACTATGGGTGTTATATATGTTATAAATAAACTTAGATCTTCATATATCCAGAGGATGTATATATGTATGTGATTATATTATCGCCTCATACTGTAGCATATATGGCAATTCATAAAGGGCACTCTTATAGGGCAATATATGTCATATATCACATTTCCATATGGGATGTAAGAATGATCACCCTACTTTAGTAAGGTATATCCAATTCTTTATTAGGATGGACAATCTCATTTGAACCCAGTGTAAAGACTGACTGTGCAAGAGAGATCCTCCTGTGGATCGCTGCTCAATGCTTAACTCACCCTTCACATGTTTTCCAACCACCAACCACAATGTTCATTGAACCCCTGTATGCATCATTCTCCTCACTACTCCACAATATCAGTCTATGTTCAGAAGTGCCCTAAGTAGCTTATTTGCTAGTCAGTCCCTCATTGAAGTGTCCCATAGTCCTTGGACATTCCTGGTTATTTTTTCAAGATAAAGTAATTTCATAGATGGGTGGAGTGATAATTTATTGGTGCTCAAGTATACAGTCCTGAAACAAAAAGAGCAGGTATTATGAATATATTCTTGTAGTCATGGACTGCATGGCCATTATGGATATGCTGGATACATTGCAGTAGAGTGACAAGAGGCTTCTTAATCCAAAACTGTAAAACCCCACAGTGCAGAACATCTTTTGGCAAATCAGACTTTTCTTACAGGGCTTGTAAACTGTGGAACTCATTGCCCACAGAGATTAAGAAAATTTAAAGTTTAAAGTGTTCACCTCTAGGCTCAAGGCATGGCTGAAAATAAACCAAAACTGTACCCATTTGTAAATGTCTGAGCGTGAATGAGTGAGTTTTGAATATGTAAAATTGCATTGTGTATTTTTTTAGAAGGAGTTTTTAGAATGAGTGAGTTCTGAATATGTAAAATTTGACTGTGTATTTTTTTAGAATTGAATATTGTTTATTATGTGTTACTGTAGAAAGGCCCATCCAGGGACAGGAGTTGAAAATTAGCACTTGCTATAAACTTTGTTCTTAAGCTATGTCTGATTGCATTGTCCCTGTTAAATAAATTAATAAATACATAAATTGGATATGTTGTTACATAACTGGTACTTTTAATGCTCCATCGTGTTTGAAAATAACGTAACACCTACATTAAACCTAACCAATAGAGTTAAAAGTAAACATGAGTTAAAAACACAACCATATAATTTTAGCTGCTTCTACATCTCTTTGAGCTCTTTTATCATGACTTCTGTTTCACAAAACTCCTACCCAAGCGCTTCACATCACAAGTGCACTGCTGTATCAGGTGACCTACTGAGCAAGTTTACTATTTTAGAAATGCCACACATGTGGAGCTGGTTATGTGATGCAAATGCCATATTGTATTAGTTTATTAAGCATGCACTATGGTAAAAGTACGGTGGCTGAGAGAGCTCAATGCACTGCAACTGAAGAAAACACATGCTAATAGAAAAAAAACACCAGCAAATAAAGAAAACATCATCATCAGTTTGACAACATATGCGCTGCAAAAGTTCACAACGCGCTGCAAATAGCATATACCAGGCCCAGCGATCTCAAGCCCTCCTCTGCGATGATCTGAATGATGATAATTAGGCTACTTTTAGAATTAAATTAATTTAATTTGGCCCGCAATAATTTATAGCGCATCACGCATAACCGACATGCTGTAATAAGTTAGCTAACTCCTCATTTAAAAAAACGACTTGTTTAACACCTACATCTCTTCTCATTTTTGTCACTACGTATGGGCCACAAATTATGTTTTATTAACAAAATTCGGGAGGAGCATTTTCAAATGATCCTTTCAATCAAGTCATTCTAACCAGCTGTCAGCAATCAGTAATCAACATGTCTACCCAATCAGCATAAGTGGAGAACACTATAAGTACGCAGTCGACTCACCCATGTTCCTCGACAGTTTTTCAGCATTCCTCCACCAAATCTCACACTCGCCTGGTTATCTTCCTTACCAGAATACGGGGGGAGTACTCAGGGTTCGGGCCAAATACTGAGCTCGGAGCCCTCTCCTCGGACAGCACGCCATGCATACTATTTATTTATCTGACTTATTTGCAAGTGTGAACTCGTGAAGAGATATATTAAGAAATAAATTAAGGTTAAAAAGTGTTATCAGAACATGTTTTAGTTTCACTTTCTGCAGTGAATAAATGACTGGGATTTGAGACATCAAATCAAGTAAATTATTAAAAAAATATATATTATTTATTATTAATATAATTGCAGCGCGTTTCTGTATTTGCTCGTGTCGTGAACTTTTGCAGGCCTTTCTGTATTTGCGCTTGTTGTGAACTTTTGCAGGCCTTTCTGTATTTGCGCTTGTTGTGAACTTTTGCAGCGCGTTTCTGTATTTGCTTGTGTCGTGAACTTTTGCAGGGCATTTCTGTATTTGCTCTTGTTTTGAACTTTTAGAGCGCGTTTCTGTATTTGTTTGTGAATCACATAAAAGAATCACATAAAAATAAGTCTTTATTATTTGATAATCTGCTCCTGTAATCATAATTTGTGTGAAAAGAAACAAAAGTTGGTATTTTACTGCCACTAGTGTTTACTTCATCTGGAAATTGCAGTAAACAAAGCGTAAAAGTTTGTCCTCTCTGATCCAGAGTGTAATGGTATAGTATCCCACTAAGCCGTTGTATTAAACATTCTTCAATTGCAACTGTTTTCGTGAACAGTTATGTTCTTAGACCCATTTAACATATAGATTACCAATGGTTAGTGATATCACTGTAAAACAGGGGAAATATACAACGGAACTGCCATTTATTGAGTTTTTATTACATGCAAATATGACTTATTGAAAATGCTGTGAACATCCTTGTCTAGCAGGATGTGAATGCAGCCCAAAAAGACATGATAAAGTCTATATTAAAGGGTTAGTTGACCCAAAAATGAAAATTCTGTCATTAATTACTCACCCTCATCATGTTGTTCTACACCCGTAAGACCTTCATTCATCTTCAGAACACAAATTAAGATATTCTTTGATAATTCGATGGCTAAGTGAGGCCTGCATTGAGAGCAAGTTAACTTAGACTTTCAAATGCCCAGAAAGCTACTAAAGATATATTTAAAACAGTTCATGTGACTACAGTGGTTCAACCTTAATATTATGAAGCAACGAGAATACTTTTTGTGCGCCCAAAAAAACTTTATTCAACAATATCTAGCACTCGTCACTGAACTAAACACTGCTTCATGAAGCTTCGAAGCTTTATAAATCTTTTGTTTCGAATCACTGGTTCGGAGCTCTGCCAAAGTCACTTGAACCACTGAAATTTTGAAACACTAATAATGTAATGAAGCCTCTTTTACTGAAATCGCGTGACTTTGGCAAGTTTGAGATCGTTTGATACATTCTCCGAACCACTGATTTGACACAAAAGATTTGTAAAGCTTTGAAGCTTCATGAAGCAGTGTTTTGAAATCGCCCATCACTAGATATTGTTGAATAAAGTCGTTATTTTGTTTTTTTGGTGCACAAAAAGTATTCTCGTCGCTTCATAACACTGAGGTTGAACCACTGTAATCACACGAACTGTTTTAAATATATCTTTAGTAGCTTTCTGGGCGTTTGAAAGTCTAAGTTAACTTGCTCTCTATGCAGGCTCACTGAGCCATCGGATTTTATGAAAAATATCTTAATTTGTGTTCCGAAGATGAACGACACATGGAACGACATGAGGGTGAGTAATTCATGACAGAACTTTCATTTTTGGGTGAACTAACCCTTTAACAGTACTGTAATCTACTCATCCAGATTCTGTTTTACAGAAGCTACTTAACTTTACATGAAGGAAGGATTGGAACTTTCATATGATTCATAAGCCTGTTTTTAAATATTTAACGCTCACTATGGACATTTTCTGAGGGTTCTTTCCATTTAGTTTGATTCCCATTCTGCCAAACTATTGCAGATGCTTTGACTTGAAATGTTTTAGTAAACAAATAGACATAATTCTTTATTTTGACAGACAACCACACAAAGCTACAATATGTTTTTCTAATACCTGTGAGAGTTAAGACTGACTATACAAACATATCCTTTCCACTGCAATAACCTTTTCTCAAATGGAAACTCTGATTCAGCTACCTTAAACCTATTTACATTCCCAGACATAAAGGCCAGTACTGCAGAGCTATCCTTACCATCCACAGTATGTATATTATGTATTTATGTTCTGTATAAGAACTCATCATCATCATAATGTTAATTATTGGGGTCACATTAGCAGTAAATCATCCTTCAGTTGTCATATTCCTTCAGACTGGTTCAAAATAGCTTAAGGGAAAGTATTCAGACTCTTGCACTGATGTAACTAATTTGTTGTGAATGGTGTAGTCTGCACTCTTTCCTCCTTGACTTCCTCCTTCTTATTGCTGTATATCTTCAGCCTATGTCCTCTTTCAAAGCCTGTTTCTCCATCGTTACACTGACAGATTTACTCTGCTGATTTAATTCAATCTATCGGACAACAGACTTGATATATTCCAGCAGTGGGACAAAGGTTCGGATATTTTCAAGTTGTTCTATCGGGCTGAAAACAATTAAACAAATAACCTTTGAACGTAGCCTTGGTTCTTTCATTAAATTAAGTGGCCTCTTTCGTCTTGAGCAGTACTTGAAACCCAAACTCTGTATGGTTCTTATTGTACACAGCAAAATGTAATTTTCTTCATTTTACTGGAAAACAAGATAAAAATACAAAACCTCTAAACATCCTTAGAATTTAGTCTAAGGAAATGTAGCAAGAAGCATTTGCCCATATGGTAAGACAAATAAACTTACTCTTAGACAAACTGTATTCAGTTGTGTTTGCTCTTAGTTTCATTTAGACTTTTAGTTTGTATTCATTAGTCACATGTGTTCCTTTGTTTCATTTTTCCCACTTCTCTTGTGTTGTCATGGTTACTTATATCATTAGTTCGTTTAGTTCAGCTGTGTTACATGAATTACCTCGTTTGTCAGCATACTTAAGTTCAGCCTTTTCCTGTGTTTGGTTTCGTTTGCATGTGTAAACAACTTCCTTTTGTTCTGTTTATGCTGTAAATTATCATTAAAGACTTGTGTTTTGAACTGTGTCATTCATCATCGTTTGTCTGTACAACACTTGCTGACAAAAATCTTATTTTCCTACACAAATTTGCTTCTCAAGTAAATTTATGTTGTTTAAAGGATGTTTAGATTTTTTTTTTTTTTCCTGGACAAAAAAAGATAACAATACAGATGTATAATACAGATAAATACATATAAGAAAGCGAAATGTCAATGTTTGCTTTCCATGTGTTCAAAATCATCTAGTAACTAAATTGTGATATATAAAGTAAAAAAAGAAAAAAGAAAGAAAGAAAGCTGTGCAATGCATTTGTTCTGCAGGTATATGATTATCAAACGAGAAGTTCATTTAACATGTTTTACACACTAGTGCCTGCAAAAGTTTGCTAAACAGATTTTATTATCCTTATTAATATTTTATTATTAGTGTTGGAACGTTACACTTGAAAGTTGAGCAGCCATTTTAATGTGTAAGGTCTTCATTTGGGGGCTCTTTTCAGCAAATGTGAGATTCATTGTAATAAATGTAGTTAATCTGCACATCATGCAATTAATTTAACTGTTTTAATTGACTGACAGCACTACTTAAAATGAATGCTTATCAAAAACTGTGAGCCACCATATTTACATTACATCACACTGCACTCGTTGGAAAAACGTGCCTGTAGTGACATTTTTGAAATGATATTACATTGCTTCTTACCCTTTCAAAGCGAAATGTCCAGTATGTGGCGCTAAAGTGCATTCAGTTTAATCAGAAACAGATGAATGTAAATCTGGCAAAGTTGCACTTTGTTGGTTGTTGTACGTATCGCAGCAGGTCTGGAATTAAATATCTAAAAGGTTGGTTTGAAAATCCACCTACACTGATAGTGGTAACAAACTGATAGTGTTAACAAAAGCAAACGTGAGAAGAAGAAGAAAAAAAAAAAAACATTTGCTGAAGCAACTGTGCTCTTTTAATTAAGTCTTTTAGCTCTTCTCTCATGATTTGTGTTTCACAGGACTTGTACCCGAGTGCTTCACATCACTGTATCAGGTGAGCTACTGAGCAAGTTTACTATGTCAAAAAAGCTAAAATATGGAGCTGATTATGTGATGACATAACATAACATATTGTGCAAGGAACTACATGGAAATAAGTGTTTATTTATTGACAGTCTGCCCCTGTAATCAAAATTTTATGTGAAAATGAATAGTAATTAATGGTTATTTTATGCAGTGCCCACTATAATTATTGGCACCTTTAGTAATTATGAGCAAAGGTGGCTGTAAAAATAAATCTGCATTGCTTATCCTTTTGATCTTTCATTCAAAATATTCACAAAATTATAACCTTTTATTGAAGGAAAATAATTGAAAATGGGGGGGGGGGAAATCACATTATGAAATAAATGTTTTTCTCCAAAGCACGTTGGCCACAATTATTGGCACCCTTTTATTCAAAACTTTTTGCAATCTCCTTTTGCCAAGATAACAGCTCTAAATCGTCTTCTATAATGCCTGAAGAGTTTGGAGAACATCTGACAAGAGATCAGAGACCATTCCTTCATGCAGAATCTCTCCAGATCCTTCAGATTCCCAGATCCATGTTGGTGCTTCTTCTCCACTCATTTTCTTTAGGGTTCAGGTAAGGGGACTGGGACGGCCATGGCAGAAGCTTCATTTTGTGTTCAGTGACACATTTTTGTGTTGGTTTTGATGTTTGTTTAGGATCATTGTCCTGATAGAAGATCCAACCACGGCCCATTATTGGATTTCTAGCAGAAGCGGTCAGGTTTTGATTTTTATCTGTTAGTATTTGATAGAATCCATGATACCATGTATCTTAACAAGATGTAAGACAAAAATCGAGAATGAGCATCCTGCAATAAAGCAATAAAGCTCATCTGGAGAGAAGATCTGTCCTCACACGTCTTCAGGATGCAATCCCCCCACCACATACACACACAAACACACCCTCCTTCCTTTCCCTCTGACACAAGTCACTGAAAGTTCTTCAAGATGTATAAGGTATCTGGTGTCCTTTCATGTTTGGTATCATTTTAAATGTCTCAGTGTGATTGGTAAAATGGTCTCAGTTTCACAGCAGTCACTGGTATTATGAAGAAGATTGAAGTTTGTCCCACTCCTCTCCCCCCAAAACAGGTGTTGGTGTAATAAAAATTTACAATCCTTTTGTTCTGGTCTTGGTATATAAGGTAAAGTGCAAAGCAGTCATGGGGGATCTTCCGTAGCCAGAAACCCCCATGCAGTGATGGACAAGTGTCTTAAAAACACTAATCCAGCACTGTGTGTATATGCAATTGTTACTCTTAGAGTCATCTTTGAGCAACTGATGTTATGTATTTATGATTTCTGAATTGGCTTCTAATTGGTTATTTGTGTAATCGGCATGATACATTTTTACCTGACCAATAAATATTATATTTGGCTGTTTCTGTATTATTCTTAATTCATTATTTCTAGTAAATTAAAGCGAAGGTATTACCTCAAATCTGTGTTCAGGATTGATCATACGGAGGACTTAATAGATGGAGCATAGGGCACGATCGCTGCCTTAAATAAGTTGCAGTTTTCGTAAATATATAAAAACTATGCTTTTTGTTACGAGTAAGCAGAGCGCGACCGACTTAAAGGTAGATATTTACCCTGCATCCAATGTTTAAGATCAGAACTGACGAGTTTGTGTCCGGGAAGAGAACTCAAGTCGGCCGAAGTGACTTTTCTAAAGCGATACCGGGTCCGCAGTGAATGAATAATTGAAGATATAAGGTAATCAGAATAATCAAAAATCTAAATTAATGCATAACCAATGATTAATTTCTAATTAGAAACACAACCTAAGAGTAATCATCATTTGAAATTGGAGTCAGATTAAACGAGTGAAATTAAGTGAACTTCACAGGGGCGCTGAAAAGACATACACGCGTTAACCTTCGCCCAGGCCGTTTTTGGGCCGATGGGGGGTTCCCTAGCAGAAAAATAGGCCCACAATATTAAAGATCCAGCAGTATATTTAACCGTGGGCATGGGGTACTTTTTATCCATGTGTGCACCAAACCCATCTGGTGGGTTTGCTGCAAAAAAGCTCTTTTTTTAGTTTCATCTGACCATAGAAGCCAGTCCCGTTTGAAGTTCCAGTCTTGTCTGACAACTGAATATGCTAGAGATTGTTTCTGGATGAGAGCAGAGGATTTTTCTTGAAACCCTCCCGAACAACTTGTGGGGATGTAGGTGCTGTTTGATAATTTTTTTAGGCTTTCTGAGACTCAAGACTCAACGAATCTCTGCAATTCTCCAGCTGTGATCCTTGGAGAGTCTTTGTCCACTCAAACATTCCTCTTCACAGCGCATTAGGATGATTTAGACACACGTCCTCTTCCAGACAGATTTGTAACATCTTTAGTTGATTGGAACTTCTTAATTATTGCCCTGATAGTGGAAATGGGGATTTTCAATGCTTTAGCTATTTTCTTTCAGCCACTTTCTATTTTGTGAAGCTCAACAATCTTTTGCTGCACATCAGAACTATATTCTTTGGTTTTACTCATTGTGATGAATGATTACGGGAATTTGGCCCCTTGTGTTTCCTCATGTTTATTCTCCTGTGGAACAGGAAGTCATGACTGGACAATTTCATGTTCATGATCACCCTGGTGTGCTAAAAAATATGAAATATTAATGGGAATATACTTCAGAGATATTTTACTCATAAGAATTTCTAGGGGTGCCAATAATTGTGGCCAACATGTATTGGAGAAAAACATTTATTTCATAATGTGAGTTTCCCCCCATTTTCAATTGTTTTACTTCAATGAAAGGTTAGAATTTTGTGAATTTTTTGAATGAAAGATCAAAAGGATAAACAATGCAGATTTATTTTCACATCCGCCTTTGCTCATAATTACTAAAGGTGCCAATAATTGTGGAGGGCACTGTATGTATAGTATATATATATATATAGAGGCCCATTATTCCAACGACCCTATGTTGGGATTTCCAAGTAGGACGTTGTAAATTCCAACCTTCAGAGATGAATGGCATGCAGCATAAGGATTGGATTTGATGAAATTAAAGGTATATAGGAATGTTTTTGAAGTTTTGCAAAAATTTACACTCTAAAAAAATGCTGGGTTAAAAACAACCCAAGTTGGGATGAAAATGGACAAGCCCAGTGATTGGGTTAAAAGTTTTATTTAACTCAACTAAAAATGACTGTATTGCTTGCTTAAAATGAACCCAAAGTATATTGGAAATGAACATTTATTAATACGTTTAATAAATGAACATATCAATGAACTTCAATAAATGAATTAATAAGTTTAATGAATAATAATTAAACAATAAACATTTATTGAATTGCTTATTAATAAATGTTCACATTTTAATTATTATTATTGCCTCTAGTGATTATGTGTCTGATTTTTAATTTCCAACATATTTTGGGTTCATTTTTTAAGCCAGCCATGTAGTAATTTTTAAACAATAGTTGAGTTAAATAAAACTGCCCAGCACATTGGGCAAACATTTAACCCAACCACTGGGCTGAAACAACCCAATCGCTGTGTTTGTCCATTTTCAACCCAACTTGGCCTGTTTTTAACCCAGCATTTTTAGAGTATAGATAGAGGCACGTTATTCCAACGAGTCTATGCTGGGACTTCCAAGTAAAAAAGCTGGAAATTCCAACCTTCAGAGATGAATGGCATGCAGCATAAGGATTGGTATATTTGTTGAAATTAAAAGATCAAAGGTCACCTGAAATTACACCTCACTTGCCCTAAAACACATGACACTCAATTGGCCATTTTCCATCTCCCTCCGAGGAATAAAGCTGCTGAGAGTTGCTGAGACGGAGACAAGGTTGGTGTAAGAGACTATGGACTGTCCCCGACAGGAGAAAAGGAGCAAGAGAGAGAGTGAAAGTGAAATAAGAGAAAACAGGTACATCTCCCCCTGGTCTATAATGCTGAGATTACTGTTTGCTCTGGGGCCGTCTGCTGCTCTCCACTCCACCTATACTTCACTTCTAATCTCCCAGACCCCAGCTGTCTGCCAATTGATTTTAACATTCTCTAAATCAATTACTCCTCTGTCCAAGGTCTCAGTGCCAGCAAATCTCTACTGTGCACAGACTCTCACACACACACTCACACACAATATTACATACTCACACACCAAAAAAAGGTAAATGAGAGAGAGTCTGTCGTCTGTGTTTCTAGGCTTCTGTCAGCTACAGATGATGGAATACAAGTTTCATCTGCCACACTTCGCTGTCCTGTGTCTCTCTGCCCTGTCTATCTGCTCTCACACATCTCAAGCTGTCCACTCTGGACATGCCTGGTCATTATCCAGGGTTAGACTGGATCATCTACCGGACTTATCAGCTAGGGTTTCAATACTGAGTTTTCAGTGGTGCTTTGGTAGAAAGGAGTCTATCCCCTGGTTTCACAGACATGGCTTAAGCTGGTCCCAGACTAAAATGCATGTTGGAGCTGTTTTAACTGTTATATGTTACAGCTCTTTTAATCCTTTCATGCATTAACCCTCTGGCCCTCTTTAAAATGTTATATTTGGAAATGTTAAAAATCGTAGCTTCATCAGAATAATGTTATGATGATGTTATGTGTAACAAAATCCTCCTCTGTGTTCAGGTTTGACTGTAGTAAAATTAATGCAAAAACCGACACTTCAAATCAACATTTCAAATGAAAAAAAAAAAAAAAAAAAAATCTAAACCTTGACAAAAAGTAGTCTTTGAGAATGTCTAAGTAAATCCAAATAAGTATTTGTGTCTAAAAACCACTATAGAATTTATAAGCCACTTTATGTAGAACTATATAGGAATCTAGTGGTTACACAATGGCATTACATAAGTTTTTTTTTTTTTTTTTTTTTTTTTTTTTTACTCCTACCAGATGGCACTAATCTACCTTTAAAAAATTGAATTTTAAATGCCTTGTCTCTATTTTAACATGGGATACTGCTTTAATTGAAAAATAATAATAAAAAAATATATTAGAAAAAATAAATTGTGTGTTATTTTCAATGGGAAAAACTAGCTAATAAAAATTGTGGTAACACTTTAGTATAGGGAACACATATAAACTATTAACTACGACTTTTCCCTCAATAAACTCCTAATTTACTGCTTATTAATAGTTAGTAAGCTAGTTGTTAAGTTTAGGTATTGGGTAGGATTAAGAATGTAGAATAAGGTCATGCAGAATAAGGGATTAATATGTGCTTAATAAGTACTAATAAACAGCTAATATTCTAGTAATATGCATGCTAATAAGCACCTAGTTAAAAGACCCTAAAATAAAGTATTACCAAAATTGTATAAATATTGCATAGTATCTTAAAATACCCTCAATTTTATATAATAATAAAAAAAATATTGAACAAAAAAATTTTACATTGGTTTTCTTGAAAAACAAAAAAAGTTACATTTCAAGGCTTCGGTCACTTTTGACCACGAAGAAGTCAAGTGTGACCCCTAAACAAAGAGGACCAGATTGTTAAATCACAAAGCAAGAATATAAGCATTCCCATTTTTTAAACAAACATTGTCCACTGCAGTCTACCACTATGGTAGATATTGAAATAATTCATTAGCCATTTTGTATTTATTGACATAACACACACACACACACATACACACACGCACACGCACAATGACATATAAAGAAAAGCGTAATCATCCATGGAGGTTTGGATCTAAAATCACATTTTGCATTTAACAAATGAAACAGGCCTTTGAAAGTGTCAAACCAATACTAATGCAACTAAAAATAAATTATGTAAATATTTAATTGTATTATGTTGGGTTTCATGAAGGGTAGAGACCCCCATTTTTAGATTTTGATTCTTTGATATTGCTAGTATTTGTTTATTTATTTATTTAAAATGTCTTTTTCCTGAGCACTATGTTGACCACAATTTGATTACTCCTGTCTGGTGTAACCGACACCCATTCAGTCATTCAGTCACTCGGCTCCGAGATACAGGAAAACTGATGCTATCATTATGTGATACTTAAAGCAAAACAATTAATTATTTGAAGCCATAGAAATAGTTTTTTATTATTATTATTATTATTTGTCATAAACTCATAAGTTGTCCTTATAGTACGGGTCATAGATTAAATAAACCTGTAAAAAAGCTGATGCACTTTATGGATTTTGTATTCATTAAAATCTGTAGCTTAAAGGAATATTGTGATGAGACTGGTGTGATAGGATTGCTTATTAACTTCATCTATGCAAAGTTTATCTTTTCAACTGTCACAACACAACAGTGTAACTTTTGCACAATATCCACAGAAGAATAGCATGATGGGATATACGTAAATGTATAGCACATTTTAATGGAGCATAGCTGATCGTAATGCATTTTAAGTACCAACACAACAAAAAAAGAAAAAATCCAATTTTACCACCTTGTGTATGCCATACCAGGGTCTAAGCTTGTTTGTTGTCTTTGTCAGCATTTCTGTCTTCTGGCTTCAGACCTTTTCTGCTCCTTTGGCCTTTCAGGTACAACTTTTCCCATTGTCTCTGCTGATAAAGCTGTATAATAAGTGCATTATATTGTCTAATTTTCCCTCTTTGCATCATTAAAACTACTGTCAGTTGAGGGTTAGTGATGAGGTGGGGATTCAGGTACAGAATAATTTAAGGCTTTTAATTACTAAAAAATAAAGCAAAAACAATAACAAAAACAACCTTGTAAACAGTCCTGAAGGAGAACACAGAAGAAAACAGGAACGAACAACTGCCATAAACAGACAAACCAAACAGGGTGAACAACCACAATGAACTGGCACAGGATAGAGAATACAGAGAGATTAAATAGGGAAGGAAATGAGGAGGGTAACAAGAGAATGCAGGTGGGGCAAATTTACTAATAAGCGGGGGCAAGACGAGCGACTGACAGAAGGCACATGGCACACAAAAAGCCATTTTGGGTCCACTTTTTTTCTTTGTTTATGGGTCATTGGAGGGCTTGGGATACAACTGACTAAGGGTGGGAGGATGGGAGTCTGGTGGTCCCAAGTTTGGTGGCTCCGGTGGCTCCGGTGTTCTCAAGCATCCCTGTCATGGCTACGGAGGCCCCCCCAGAGCTGCCCGCTCTCCCCATCACAGCCATGGTGACCATAAAGGCTGCCTTCTCCCAATATATTACCACCTTCCAGTGTGTCTGGGTCACACACAGAGGCCGCTTCAGAAGATGGACTGCCCTGATTTTCTTATCCTAGCCGTGCCTCCTTTGGATCAATCATCTTTGTGGGGTTCACCTTACTTACCCTTGGTCCTACCCAGCCTAAGCTGGCATGTCTGCTCGGCCCTGTTGGTCTCACTTGTGATCAGTGTGCCCAACCCTAGACCCTGCTCTGGTCTGTCTGTCCAGTGATGGGTTGTTCCAGAGAGGCGTGTTACGGGCGGGTTTTAGTGAAGCGCTGCGGAGCTTCTGGACTGAAGGTGGAAACGCAGCATGGTTTTGGGCTCGGTGCTACAGGTCCTCGATGCTATTAGCCCAGCCCAGCAGTGGAAGAGCAGCGATTGTGTAATGTTTGAGCATATGGTATTGGTTGGTTGCATTTTCGTTCTGCACGTCTGTTTTTTTACAATTTGATCATGAAGAAATGTGGACCAAATCTTCAACCCGAACATTTGTGTCAGTTTGAACACAAGGTGATGCAGATTCACTCTCTGACAGTAGGTGGTGCAGCAATTTAGCGTTTCCTTGGTTATCGCTGTACACAAAGCAGTGCTGTGCTTATAAACACTACTTTAATAGGCATTATACGGAGGTAAGAGGAAAAGAAAATCCCATCCTGACCTTTCTGATGACAGTCAGTTCCCTTCAGAGATAACCCCAACCCCCAGTTCAATGTTTTCTTCCAATATTTCAAGCATTGCGAAATATGAGCTTGCTGTACAGTATTTTCTCTGCCAGCGCGTTTGTGCTCTCCTCTCCTCTTTGCATCCATCTTCAGAGTGTGTTAACGTCCTGTTTTCAGACGTAATATTTCTGTCAGGACACAGACGGAGGCAGAGAGGTGAGTGAAACACAAGTTTATTAAACAGAGGCACGAACACAGGCAGACGGTGGATGCAGGTGGGTAAATGAACAAGCACTTAGAGTGGTGACTTAGCTGGCTAAGAATAATGTCTTTGCAGATGCTGGAGAACACAAGGAACGGAGAACTGGAGACGGAAGACGACAGGATGCGAACACAGCAAACTCAGGTGAGTAGCGGGTAAGGAGTCCAGGTACGTTGACGAGACCAGACAGAGGAGTGAGGGAAGTGAATGTCCATGGGTGATGAGGTGCAGCTGCTTAGTATTCAGGGGATTGTGAACGAGTGGGTGGAACGTGGAGATCCGGTGACAATACATGGATGTTGGTGGCCGTTGGCTGTGACTCTGTGACAGTTTCCATACAAATGACATTTTGGAAAATGATTGCAATGCAGTTTGTGTGCAAGTCTGGAACTGAGATCAGCCAAAATAAAAATGATCTACTTATATAAAAATATTTATATCTCATTTTGCACTTACAAGCATATACAAATATTTATCCAAACAAATGCTTTGTCCCCTAATGCCACTTGTCACAGTAGATTATTATTATTATTATTAATTTAAGTACTAATTTACTGTTCCAATATGAAATGCATCGACAAAAGAAAGAAAATAGCTCTTGTCAAGCAATTTCATGGATTCTTTAAGATTTCTGATTACATTTTTCATTAAAACTTGGGTTTCGGGAAGATTGGCAAAAGGTTAGATTTTCTTTCTCTTTCTTGTTTGTGAGTATGTCTTTCATTTTCCAGCTGCACAAAATAATTGCAGTTTATTGCCAATTAAAGTAATCAGTTCCAAAATAGCCCCAAGTACTGTGCTCGGCTTGACATACGAAGGAACATGAGGAGATAGAAAGGAGGGAGAATTGTTGTATCTAGCCAGAGTGTTTCCCCTTAGGAAAAGTGATTCTTCAAGGCTGTGGAGATTTGGCTATGGCCTCCTCAAGTTCTGTCAGACAGATGTCAACTGCAGACCTGGCTGGCGGCAGTCAACGAGGAAAATATCATTAATACTTCATCATGTTTTAGCTAAAATGTGGCAGGCAGATGCACAGATTGGGCTGAAGGTGCCTCTTGTGACCACGCTGTTGTTATTTTGAGGAGGAGGGGACAGGAAAGACATCAGCCAACACAACAGTCCCATTACATCATAAATGATTTATGCAGGATGCACTTGATTAATGCGCGCACAGAATATGCCATACCAGACAAACATGACAAGTGACATTAGTGAGGCATTCCCACAGGCGTTTGCATTGGTCACTACGCAGAATGTCTTATAATTTAATCTTATTTTGCAGCCAGACAGTTTGTGGAATAATAGCCAGAGCATTTCCATTAACACTTATGCATGATGGATGGGTTTCAACCTAAGGTTAGTACTGAATGTTACATTACATAACACTCAAATGACAAACACATTTTATATTAAAGTGATTACAGTGAGTATAGTCAGATGATTTCATCCACAGTTCAGTTATTACATAGACAATACACTGGAGTAATGTGGAGTTAAAGGGGACCTATTATGCAAAATATGTACTATATTTGAAAAAAAATATATATATATATGTATATATATATATGTGTGTGTTGGCAGTGTGTGTACACAACCACCCTATAATGATAAAAATCCAACCACTCCTTTTTTTTTAATCCCCATAAATCATAAGCAGTGTCTCAGAACAAGCCGTTTCCAGATCCCTGGCAGTGTGACGTCACATTAGCCACAGGCCCCGCCCACGAATGTTGACAGACACTGCCGTTTTAACATAGAACCACCTTGAGCGAGTTCACAGCGAGTTGTACACAGTCCGCCATTGCCAAGCGTTTTAGGTGTGTTGTAGCTGGATGGATTAATCCACATAGCTCTCTCCATTTACTCCCTAAAGCCGCTGAAGATGAGGTGAAGACGAATTCATTTTGTTTTTGAAGAAAATGCTCCCTCAACTCTACTGAAATTTGTTTATGTCTGCGCATTTCACACCGGACTGCTTTGTGAACGAATGTCAATATAAATGGACAGTACTAAACAGAAGTTGTGCTAAAAATGTGTTACTCAAGGATAGATCAATAAACTGTTCTGATCCAGCTTACAGTCTCCAGGGTGATAGTGGATACGATGAAGGTGAGAGCACTTTATTACAGTTCATCGGAGTTGATTTATGGATATAAAGTTTACTGTTTATTATTTGTTTACTGTTAGTTGTAACAAGTGTTTCTGTGTAATTCGCTGTGTATGTTGATGATAATGCAAGGGAGAGAGAGAGGGTTTATGGATAATATTTTAATGCACACTTGCACTGTTTTATTAAGCTCTTTTCTAGAGTGAAAACGGACGCTTTATCTTTTGTGTGAAGTACAATAAACGTCATAAAACTCATCGGTAAACTGGCTTGTACTAATATAGTAGATAAAAACAAGAAGACAATATACGTTATAACCGTAATTGAACTAAACTATACCTGTTCTATCTCCATGCAGCGCATATTCGCAGTTTCTGACATTATAGTGCGTCCTGACTGAATCCTGACGGGGAGAACGAGCTCCTCTTAGGCCGAGCGCAGCAGCTCATTTGCATTTAAAGGGCACACACTGAAACAGCGCATTTTTGCTTAACCCCAAAAAGTGGCAATTTTAACATGCTATAAAAATTATCTGTGGGGTATTTTGAACTAAAACTTCACATACTGGGGACATCAGATACGTATTTTACATCTTGTAAATGGGGGGCATAATAGGTCCCCTTTAAAGTAACGTTCAATAAAATGTAAGCATATACACAGTGTTTGTGGCACAATGTTGATTGACACAGGAAATAATTTGGCTTGAAAGAAAAAAAAATAAAGCTTGTTAAAGCACTCAATTTTGTCCTGTATGAGGTTAGGACTACTTGTTAACATGGACGTTCATACAGACACAACTGTGTTAAGGTTAAAAAGCATTATATTAGATGATCTGACCTTTTATGACAAGGCAAGGCCAGTTCAAGTTCAATTTGTGATATTTGTAATATATATATATATATATATATATATATATATATTAGGGCTGTCAATAGATCACACTTATCGTGAAATTGAGAAGTAGTGAAATACACCATTTATCTTGTTTAACACGTCTATTTTGCCATCATTGCCTATATCCAGCAAAGTAAACCATCAGATTTTTCAGCTATTTTCAAGATAAATTTAGATGTCTTTCCAAAAAAGGACACCAAATAACCAAATTATATGATTTAATATAATTCATACATTTATGTACACCAAAAAAAAAAAAAATCAACAATGCTTTAACCTACAGGTTTTTCAACTAACAATAGCTTTCAGGTACAGAAACTGAACAAAGTAATCAAATATAAAATAACAGCATATGAACTTCATTAAATAAAGATGAAACATTAAGTTACAAAAGCTATTCAGTCAAGAGTGATTTCTTCGTCTTTTGTCTTTTGATTAACATTAAACCCCGTTTTTCTCTTAAGCTACTATGTTTGTTAGGATACTCTCTAAGATGGGCATGTTGACATAATTTTTGTGTGAATTTGTCTGTTTAGGTGCAACACTTGAAAGAGAATTTGCGCGAGAGTATTTACATGGCTCTCCATGTACGCGCTTCGGATGAGCGCACACACAAATCTCCCCACAGAGCTTCTCTTTCGCGTCTTACGGATGAATGTTTAAATTGTCATGGTTTAAATGAGTTTAGTTTAAACAAAGATAGCAACGTGAGATGTTCAGGTCAACACCCGGGTAAATGACTGGTCATAGAGCTTTCAGCACGGCATTGAAAATTTGTTTACAGTGACTGTTTTGTCCATGTTCTTTTGATCATCGCAGTTGTAACATATTGGGAAACCAGAATGCACATCCATCGACTGAAACATACATTAGTCGAACCCGTCTGTCTGTTTTGCACGTTGTTTTCAACAAACCCTATTATAAATGCGTTGTCAGATTTGGGATGAACCGCGGTGCAAGCGCGTGCCGAACCGTGGGTGGAGAACCGACATACACAGGACAAATCCAAACATTCTCCTGAACGTGTGTGAAAACAACGTGAATTTACCTGAAACGTGTCTGTGCATAAATACAGTGTGCGATCAGTGCGTCGAGAGCGCTCATACATGATTTGTTTGTCCATCAATGTAACGGACTCACGCATGCATCTGTCCATCACTGCAATCGTCTTTACTTTGATTGCAATCCTCATCCATCAAAACTTTCATAGCAAGACGTTGGTTTGCTTTATCCAGCCGAGAAATGTAGTTTACAGATCATCTGGCCATACAGCGGTGCGATGTTTCGGCGTTCCGTTCAAACGAGAACAGTGCGACGCAGGAGGGCTCGTGCTCTTCAGATACAATGACACAATATGACAGAGTTTGTGTTTTAAAGTGAAACAGACATTGAAATGAATAATTCAGCATGGACTTCAAGATCATCTAACTGTGTGACGTAAATAATGCGTTAACATTGACAGCCCTAATATATATATATATATATATATATATATATATATATATACATATAAATATATAAATGAAAGTAATGATTAAGATTACATGCATTCAAGAGAAAACCTTGCTTAATGACATTTTTAGAGTCAACTTTTCATTATATATATTTTTTTTTCATAATTATATGAAACCAGTGTGAATACAAAGTGCACATTTTCAGGAACTTGACACATTTTAACGTCGGCATGACATGAACATTCACCCTATTAATTCATTTTCTAAATGCATGTTTTTGATCTTATTGTGAACAATTCATCTGTGCAAGAACTTTTTTTTTTTTTTTCTTTCTTTTTTCAAGTTTTTATACCTAGTAGTTAATAACCAAAATGTCAAAATCTACCGGTGAAATGACAGACTTCTCTCTGGTTGTGTATGTTGGACATCTCCAATCATTTACACAACACCGTTCTCAACTAAATGGCTGTTCATTTACACAGTTTTTTGGGGGCCTAAATAAAACACAAACTTGAAAACGGGTTTCAAAGTGCACGTTTTTGAAAATGATAGCATTATCATCTGTGTATTACGTGTTCAGTCTGTAGGTGCATAGTTTTTCTTTACAAAATGACATTGCCAACTACTGGCTTGGCAGCAGAATACAGCATTTTTAATCGTTTCCGTAGATTCGTAGACATCTTTGTCGTCTGTACACGAAAAACACAAAGGAAAAATGTTTCAGTTTTGCAGGTATCAACATATGATTAGGCGAGTGAGATAAGGGCAGCCTGATGATTAAGAATCTGATCTGTTAATGTGGGGGTCAAAGGTTCAAGGTTCGAGCCCATGAGATTTACTGAAACACTCCTTGAAGACCTTGAAGAGGGTGTTTAACCACAGGTCACTCCAAAGAAACTTCTGTCCCTGTAATTAGTGTACTGCTGTTGGTTTGGATAGAAACCATTTACTGAATGGCATCTGACCCAGTGAGAACACATTGCCTCAAGTCATGAACATAACAGCTTATTTACACTTATTAGTGGTGTTTGCTAAAGTATGCATCACTATTACTATTGCTCATACTCAGATTCTGGGATTTAAACCTCTAACCTAAGTATTCAACTTTGGTGTGTATTTTGCACCATTTGTGCTACAGATTTGAATGCTATGCTGAGGAGAGGTGCACTTCTTTTAAGCAGTCAGAGGTATGATCTATGCTCTATGGATGATAAAACATGGAATACAAATCTCACAGACTTACATTGAAGAATCTTGGTTATATTTATCATACTTTGGAGTAGACCCTTTTTACATGGGCCAGTGAGCAATCACCTAGAAACCTCCCAAAACAGTCAAAGCAATGCACCTGAAACCACTCAAACCCTATTTGCAAAGAACACCCTAGCAACTCCCTAGCAACTCTTCAAAAAAAGGTAATTATTGTATATCATATCAAAATTGTGGACCGTGATTTTACCATATTAACAGTCAAACTCAAACTCTAACTCAAAAGCAGTGCAATTCAGTGTCAACACCATGAGCATGCATAGTCTGTGAGAAATAATGAGCACTATTTGAGCACTCTGAAAACAATAGATGAAATCCTCCCACACCACTTGATGCATTATATAACACACCTACCTGGCTTCAAAGGTCTGTCTTCTCAATGTAGCTGAAGTAAAAATGGCAATATGTGCAATGTACAAATATTTGTACTAATTGAAGACATTAAGCTACATTTGTAAATGTCTCGTGCCTTATGCCAAAGACTCAATGGCGTGAATGTTATCTTAAAAATGCCTGCTTGTGTAACTAGCCTTTTAGTCACTTTGAAGATTCAGTCAGTATGGATTCCCAGTGCATTTTCAGTGATTTTGGATTTAAAAAAAAAAAAAAAAAATGAGATCAACTATCAGCATGTCTGTCAACTATGAACAATCCCATCTGTCTCTGCTGATAAGGGAGGCCGGCACTGAGACGCTCTTCGGCGAGCGTGGGCGAGTCAGAGCGATGCTTTAGAAAGGAAATGTGATAAAATTAGAGACGGTCTCATTAAAGATTGAATCTGGTTAAATGTTTGCTTTAATAGAATTTCCAGTCACATAGTCATCTGAGAGGAAGATACATAAACCGTCACCAGTTCTGAGGAGAAACACACTCGCACATCTGTTCTTTTCTCAGCCGTCCTCTGAAATGAAAGAGAAATGCACACACTGAAATAAACTGTGATATATATGACAAAAAAAAAGAATGAAAGAAAGAAAAGAAACCGCAGAGTGGAATCCATTGAAGAAAGGATAATTATGTTTCTCAAAGGCGAATGAGATACAGGCATGTGGCAGACTATTTAGAAATGTTATCTGAAATTGTAGTTAATTTGCAAGTTTCTTTAAATGTGTGATTTCTGTGCCTCTAGTGTCACTAAATGGAACTGTTTTCAGATTGATTTTCTGAACACTCACCTCATTTTCTATTGGTCGTAGAAACAGATGGCCCCACCCACAACTCATGCCATTGGATGAGCGACTGTTACTGTGTTGACTGGTGGGGAGGCTCAAAGCAAAGGGTTTTTGTCGAGCCAGATCAGCTTAAAAAATAATACATTTACAAAGGAAATTCATAAATGTTCAGCACAACTCATATTTACAAAAGCCGATTCGTAAATTCAAAACACAATTCATAAATACACAAGTCAAAGTAAAATATTTCCCCAACTGCTCACACAAATGCATCTTACCTAAATAAATTTAAAATGTTTACACAAATATGTATATATCAAGTTCTTGAATTCATTTCCATCACACATTTATGAATGATATTACATGTATTTATGAATCGTTGAATTAGCCTGCTGTCTTCAAAATCGATCTGAGGACAACGTGGTTGAATTTCAGTTATGAAGGAAACATGCCAAAGAAAGTCAGTAAAGTATTATATTTGTGCAAATCATTTAATTTCAGACTGCTTCTCAAACAAGGGTCAGTCCAACGCTGGATTTGCTCAAAAGATTAACATGACGGCGCATGCTAGTCGATGAGTCGAATCAACTCCACAGCAACTACAGTGCTGAGTGTAAATGAGTACACCCCCTTTGAAAAGTAACATTTTAAGCAATATCTCAATGAACACAAAATGTTGACAAGACTAAGTTTAATACAACATCTGTTTAACTTATAACATGGAAGTAAGGTTAATAATATAACTTAGATTACACATTTTTCAGTTTTACTGAAAATCTAGTACTTTGTATGGCACCAAGTCTTCTAGGCATGGAATGAACAAGTTGGCCACATTTTGCAACATCTGTCTGTTTCCATTCTTCAAGAATGACCTCTTTTAGAGACTGGATGCTGGATGGAGAGTGATGCTTAACTCGTCTCTTCAGAATTCCCCATAGGTGTTCGATTGGGTTCAGATCAGGAGCCACTGAATCACTTTCACCCTGTTCTTCTTCAGAAATCAAACAGTGGCCTTAGATGTGTGTTTAGGATCATTGTCATGTTGGAAAAGTGCACGACGACCAAGGGCACGAAGTGATGGTAGCATCTTTTCTTTCAGTATAGAGCAGTACATCTGTGAATTCATGATGCCATCAATGAAATGCAGCTCCCCGACACCAGCAGCACTCATGCAGCCCCACATAAGGACACTGCCACCACCATGTTTCACTGTAGTGCAGCAAATTAGCTCAAACAAATATATAAGTTATAATTAATTATAAATATTTAGATCAGTTAATAAAATTAACTTAATGTGATAAAATTAATATGACAATCAGTCAACTCAGTATTGATCGTCTATCAATTTGTCAAGACAGAAAAATAACGCTTTCTTAGCACGTAGCTGTGATCGAATCGTTATCAGGGACATTGGGTTTATAAGCAGGTCAGAATCAACTCGCAAGAGTGTGCACACAAGTTTTATTTAACTAAATCACAAACACATAACTAAACTAACAAACACACACATACATGCAAATCACACACGTACATAGGTAAAAATGAGCAATGATAGAGTTGAATTGGAAGTGGGACAGGAGATGGAGCTAAGGGAAAAAGTCAAAAACAATCTGGAACAGACCATCAGTTTTCTCAGTAATAAAGCACCTTTACTAACAAAGTTGGTTCACAAATTAGTGTTCAGAAGTATGATACTTGCAAAATGCCTTTAGGTCGAGTAGCATCGGATTTGCAGGCTGAGGAGAAATCCTTGATGATTCGGTCCGAAGTTGTAGTCAGTATCTTCTGGGTGGGTTGCAGGCCTTGGCCTGAAAAGGCCTGCAGCAAAGGGGGTCTCTTCAGTCGTCCAAGAAGCAAGAGAGAGCGAAGGAGGGGCGTTGTGCACTGGCTTTTAACCTCTGGTCAAAATCACACCTCTTAGGGTTGACCTGACCAATGAAGATGTTGTATTTCCAGGTGACAACATTCCTCCTGTCAGGGCTTTTACGACCAAGCAAGATTAACTGGCTGAGTTGTTGAAGAAGAACTATTAAAGATTCTTGTAATACTGATGTGTTGCACAGATATCGACATATCATATACACAAGCATTTAAATCATCTCTATACAAACCCATAGACACTAAACATGGCATAATTGAAGTTACCTTAAATGTATCATAAAACATGTGAATACAATACTGAGTACAATACAACAAACAGTAATAATGAATACCATTTCCTGGGGATATGCATGTTCATTTATAGAACAGTCTGTCTAGAAATGAATGCAGGAAAGTATGTTTTCTGTGTGTCTCTTTGTCTCTGCTCTTCTCTGCTCTTCCATGTGGCAACTCACATTCGTTGGTGCAATAAAACTTGTAACTGAGAACTTCTCAGGGGATGGGCAGACAGACCCCAGAGTGAGCTTTAAACAATTATTGGTTAAATATAACAAATAATTGTGTCTGATTTGTCTTAGTCGTTACACTAGGCACCATGCATTTTTCTTTGTATTCCTCACCTCTGCGACACCATACAGTTTTGAAGCCATCAGTTCCAAAAACATTTATCTTGGTGTCATCACTCCAGAGTATAGAGTCCCAGTAGTTTTCATCTTTGTCAGCATGGGCCCAAACTTATGTTTCTCAGCGTGTATGGTGGTTACGGCCCTGCTGCAAAATAATTTGTTTTTTGTTATGCAAATTATACAAGACAACAGTAAAGATTAATTTGAGATTGCATTATTTTCAAGTAAACTTTATTGGTAGGTCAAGCAAAGTTGGCTAAAGTAAAGCGATTTGTTATTTTAGTATCATTTAAGATACTATTAAAGTTTTTGTTAGTAGTTTGAATTAAAGAGCAAGAGAAGTGATTGGCTAAAAAACAAAACAAAAACAAAAACATGGCTGCAGAATTGTGTGCCCAGAAGCAAAGATGGCAGATTTCAAATTGTGTACTTCTTGGGAGTCCCGTGGCAGAAAAATAACTCTTATTGAGATGAACGGGAGTGCTAGTCTCACATAGTCAGACCACCGACTAAATGAATTAAGCTCTGGTCCACAACTTATCTGGCCAAGAACCGCCCACTTAGACAGGAAGATTTGTCTGACTGACATGTAAAGCGATCAATCACTGCTTGTTTTGTTTGTATGCCCCTGTTGGAGCGAGGATGGTCAGATCAGTGATTAAATCACAACAATAGATCAGTGTGGAAAAAAAAAAAAAAAAAAAAGAACGGAATATACAGATTTTCTCTAGACTCTAAAAAATGCTGGGTTAAATATGGACAAACCCAGAGATTGGGTTGTTTTCACCCAGCCATTTTTTTTTTTTTTTTCAACCAATTTTGGGTTTGTTTTAAGCCAGCCATATAGTAATATAGTAAACGACATGTTTTTGCTCACCCCCACATTTTTAGCTGAAACTTCACAGACACTTGACCAGACCAGAGATTTATATTACATCTTGTAAAAGAGGGCATAATAGGTGCCCTTTAACCCAACCTGCTGGGTTTGTCCATATTTAACCCAGCTTGGGTTGTTTTTAACCCAGCTTTTTTTAGAGTGTAGCATATCTATTGTACTTGCTATTAATTGCAACAAAGTTTGAATAGCTTTCAAAGATTTGGTGTCCATAAAAAGGCATACTTATAGGTCAAATCCTATTATTGGTTCTTCAGAAATTAACTTATATTACGTTTGGGGATCAGTGGATTACTTGTAGTTGTCTCTATATTTAGGTTTTTACTATTAATAATGATCAGTTTCATGGATTATATCACCTCAAAATCTACAGCGTTTCCATTGTTTGTTTGCCATACAGAACCTTGTAAAATATAAAAATATGTTAATTAGGTCTTTTTGTTGTGTTGTTGTCCTCTCAAATGGCAGGCGGACAGCAACAGCGCTTGGGATCGCATCCAGGGTCACTGCCCTTCTAACAGCTGGGATTCGGATGCCCTTCTCATGGGTACAACAGCTCTGGCGAGGGCACGCCTGCGGCCGCAGCTACTGGGCTCGCTTCAACTAAAAGATAAATGACAATAGACAATGAGCCTGTCATTTCTCAGGTTAAAGGCTTTTTGCTGAAGTAAACAGTCTCAGCTGGTTGTCAGTGGTAGTTACACAGCCATTCAAAGAAAGTGTAAACAGAACAAAAGCTCAGATGAGGTTAAACTGATATTTCTGTCCCACTGAATCTTTTTTGGTTGAATTTCTCTGGCCCTCCCTGATCCCCAAAACACTCTTTTAATGTTATAACAGCATTTTAGTTTGTTCGTGGATGATTTTGGAAGTCAAGCAATTGACAGAAATGTCCAAATATCTGTCTGTGATTAGGCATTATGCTCTCATCTATTAATAATTCAACCTCATCCAGCTTAGACACTTCAAAAAGAATATAATCAATCACATGAAGGAGAAAATAAAGGCTTAATAATTAATGCAGGTGTCCCAGATTTTGTTGCTTTAAAAACAATGACCATCTCGGATGAGATAAAAATAAATACTTTTGTATATAACTTCCACATATTTCAGAAAAAGACAAAACGCAAAAGTAGCACATATAAACAAAAGTAGTAGGTAACACTTTATTTTAGGGTTTTTTAACTAGTTGCTTATTAGCATGCATATTACAAGAATATTAGCTGTTTATTAGTACTTATTAAGCACATATTAATGCCTTATTCTGCATGACCTTATTCTATATTCTTAATCCTACCCAATACCTAAACTTAACAACTACCTTACTAACTATTAATAAATTAGGAGTTTACTGAGGGAAATGTCGTAGTTAATAGTGAATACATGTTCCCTATACTAAAGTGTTACCAAGTAGTCAAATATTCTCCAATGCCTCTATCAGTGGTATTTCACCGCTGAACACACATTCTCACAGTAGGAAGGGCCCATTGATGGACAGACTGTTCTTGTTCATCACCGCCCTGATTCCATCTGTTGCACATTTGGAGAATCCGTTCCTGGTGTGTTTTGATAACCTGCCAAGCACTTTCTATTTAGCAATTCTTAATAATGTGCACAATAGGCCTAAAAGTCATCATTTAATAATTTAAATGAAATCACCCTGATATGATTATCTCTAAGGTGGACTCCTAACATTATATATGACATTTACCATTTGAACCTAATCATGTCATGTCAACAAATGAAAAAGTCAGCCAGCTGGTTATTATCATGCTAATTATTGTGCATTTAGCCCTAACAGCAGGGGTGCTTTTTACCCCAAATACCATACTTTTACTTCAGAACTGTAAAATTCTTTAGTTATTGAAAAACTGTTGTTAAGTACTCAAGTAATCATTAAGTACTTTGTCTCAAAATATAGCCAATAAGTTTACTGATTCTCATTTGCTACATAAATCTACAACATTTTAAAAAACATTAAATATTAAAACAAATTAGCGCAGAATCAACTTTGCGTTTTATATAGCGCTTTTTACAATGCAGATTGTGTCAAAGCAGCTTTACAGTGATAACTGGTATATAATTTTGGCTGCACAGCAGCTCTTAAAGAAAATGGTGTCAATGCAGGCAGATGCAAAGCACTGTTGAATATCAAATGTCAAATGTCAAGTGTCCCCAACTAAGCAAGCCAAAGGCGACAGCATTTGGCTTGACAATATGTAGGTTGTGCTGTGACAAGTAAGTTAAAACTATTTCAAGGAAATCTGTTTAAATGTGTTTTTAAATGGGAATCGCATCTCCTTACCCTGGAATTGGTTCACCCTCTGCCTATGATCAGAAAATTCATACTCAACGCATTATTACACAAAACGGAACTTGAAACATAATTAGGCCTTATTTATAAATAACTAGTATCACTCGGAGACCCGCCGCCTTAAACTATTTTAATGGTGAGTACACTCAAAGTCACATCAATATGCTACAGATGTAGGCTAGCCTACATATTTTTATTGTAATTTGGTATGTATCGTTTTTATTATTGTGTTGTTCGAGGAATTGAAAAGCTTTTGTGCCTCGTGTTTGCAAAGTATATTGCCATAATGCAATGGGGTTTAGTTTTTGGTGTAGTTTGATCTAATTAGGATCAACTATCTTGTGTTTTTGTGGTAATATAGAACTTTACTTCATTATAGAAGTCTATTTCATTAATAATGAATACGGGACGTCATTATTTTGGCGAACGTCTGTTTCTCAGATTATGAAAATGTGTGCCCTTCTATGAAAACCGAATGCCACCCCATTCTATATGTTCTGGCGACGGCATTGGTCAAGGATCAGCCATATTCCCACATGCATCATCAAAAGTGGTTATTAAGAAAAGTGCTGAGCTGAATTTGTGCCATCTGGTGGTTTAAAAGAGAATAAGCCTTTTACCCCGGTGTGCCTTTTGTACCCTAATATTTTAAATTTGATGGATGCGTGAGAATCAAACCTTCAAATCAGCCGGTGCTGTGCCATGACAACTAAATACTGCACAACTGGAGCCGTTTCAGACCGAACTATTTTATGAGGTAGCAATTTCGTATGCAAACTTTTGAATGAAAAAAAATGAGGCCCACCTCTAAACATAAGCGTCAATGGTCACATAAGCAGATTGTAAGCAAACAAACACATGTGATCATATAAATTGATACAAATTATAGCTACCAATTTGCCAAAACATAAAATAATTACAAATTGCCATGAGATTGTGCTGAATTTTTACATGCCAATGTGGCGTTCGGTTTTGTAGCTTATCTGTTATAAAGCAGCCCTTACACAATCTCCGACAAATGACAAACTACAGACCAGAAGTCATTCATTTCCATCCGATAGTACGGGAGCTGTGTGAACTTCTGATCATGTCTAATTTAAGCTTGGGAACTTTTGCAGCTAGACTATATGCTACCGCCAAATCAAATGTGATTTATTTTCATCAAAACTTTGAATGAAAAGTGAATATTTCATATATTGGTAACACTTTACATTAAGGTTCCCTTTGTAAAAGGTTTATAAAGGTGTTTGTTAATGAGTAATAAGTAAATTACAAATGCATTACAAATCATTAATAATGCAGTTATAACTGCATGAATAAAAAAGGCGACTTTAATGCCAAATAGTGAGCCGTTTTCAACTCACATGATAATAATTGCTTAATAAATGTATTTATTCACACTTATTTAACTCAAAATTAGATTCCCGGTTTATTTCATGATGCAGCAAAAATAATTAGACTGAAGGGTGTTGTATTTGTGGTTTTCTTATTAATATCTCATGACTGCCACTTTTCTTACTATGTTGCTTACCAGAAGTTTCTGTCTGGCAGGTATTGCATTAAAATCACCCTTTTTATTTATGCAGTTATAACTGCATTATTAATGATTTATAATGCATTTGTAAATTACTTATTACTCATTAACAAACACCTTTATAAACCCTTTACAAAGGGAACCTTAATGTAAAGTGTTACCTTCCACTGAAATAATATTCTTTAGCTGCAATTCTTGAGAATGTCTTAATTTTATCTGAAATACTTATATAATTGTTTAATAAATATTTACATTGATTATCCCTCAAAAACCACTTTGTTTTTCTTCCATTAATGTGCAACCTGTATCCGGATACTAGGGGTGTAATGGTACACAGAAGTCACGGTTCGGTACGTACCTTAGTTTTGGGGTCACGGTTTGATATGAGTTCAGCACAAAAAGAAAAAGCAACAAATCCCCAATGCTAGGATTCTTCTCATTTATTTTGAAAAGACAGTAGTGCAAATTACAGTTTGTTCCACCTAGCGGCATTTAGTCCCTCCTGAGGTTGTTGGTACAGTACAGCCTCCTTTAGTGTATGAAGCACTAAGCAGTAAACAGAATTTACTCTTGCATATGTCATATTTTTTGTAGGTCACAATCAGCTACACAACTAGAAATCATCTCTTGTGTTCTTAGTGTTATTAGTTTTCATTGGGCATGAGAGTTCATTAACATGCGTTGACAGTAGTGGATGCACAAAGTTCAATATTCTTTTTCAAGAAAGCACGGCAAGATGAGCAAAAAGAAGAAAAAGAGCCTACTTCACCTTCCCACGAGGAGACAGCGAGTGAAGTGGCACCTGAGGCTTCCCATTTCCAGGATACACATATTTCATCACTGGACTGTAGAAGTGAGACACTACACAGGCACAATGCCAAATGATTTTGTCTCATTATAACAGTGGAAACTACTTAAAATACTCCATCATTTATGGTCATACAGATAAGAGTAAGACATCATTCAAAACTGTGGGGTCTATTTTTATTGGTTTGCACTCACAATAAAAAAACAAATCGTTGTGCTTCTGTAAAATAATATTGTGTGTGCACACCCAAACTGTGTCCTATGCGCTCGCGAATCTCTCCATGCTCTTGCACAAATCAGAATAGCGAGGCCAGAAATGTTCAAATGGGTGGGCCTAGAGCCGCTCTGGGTGGGCCTTCATAAAACAGGGTGCATGGGCAAATCATATAATCATATCGAGTATGTAACTTATCAGGGAAAAAAAACGCAGCATGAATGAATGAATTTATATATGGTCAGACACTTCAGAAATTCATGCTTTGTCCGTCATTAACAGTCACATCTAAGGCAGTAAGTGCATTTTCATCAGCTTTACAGTTATAACGTTTACAGTGGCTATGTGGGCACTTAGGGTTTTTTTTTTTGGTTTTTTTTTCTGACATTTGGCCAAAATCTCATGTTATTAAAGATGAAGTACACACAGGCTAAGAGGCTACTCGATGACTAATGCTACACTAAGACACTCTTCTCCGCTCCTCAAACACAAATTTTTATATAAAGTGTTTTTTGAGTAAGGAAAACGCTGTACTTATTCGAAACGTATGACCACATTAACTTTAAGAACCTTAAATTGTTCACAGGGGTTAGACCTGTGATGTGATGCAGTTAGGCTAGGTTATTTAAATGTACAAATCATCCAAGCACCCCATTCTGAGTCATTTCTAAAGCTACATTTGATTAATAGTATTAAATTGTAAAGAAATTAAAGATCCATCTTTGATTTTCCAAAGAATTCCATGTGCAGTTCACTCTCAGTCAATAAGATTCCATGTACCATTCTCATGGATCAGTCGTCTATTCTGATTGGTTGAGAAGTTGACAGCGTTTAATCCAGAAGTGAATACATTTTTTGTGCAAGAGCACAGAGAGATTCGCGAGAGCACAGGACAGAGTTTGAGTGCGCACACGCAATATCTGAGCGAGAGGAGCGCGCGTTTTGCGCGGAGAGATTCGCACTCGCGCATTACATGGATGTGCTCTCGCGTCACAATAATGTGCTTTCAACTTTTGTCATTAAAATAATGCCATAAAACTAAGGGTACTAGGAAGCGTGCCATTTGAACTCTAGTTTTGGGTTTGTGCATAGATTGTCTGTTCTTGTTCTGCTCTTTTACCTGTTGTGGCGGTTAGCAAACAGCATTGCATTACCACACGTCTGGATTGGATTATGAATTGCCTGTGACTGACTGTACTCGTCGTCTGACTGTATGCACCGAACCATGACGTCCGTACTGTGACAAATACATGTACCGTTACACCCCTACTACATATATACACATTGAAAAGACAAGTGTAAACACGTTAGTGATCGGAATGTTATCCGACCTGTGTGTCCTGGTGCAGAGGTAGTCTGCATTGTGATTGTGCAGTGTTACGTAAACGCAATCTAGCCATTGTGTTAGCATTCACAGGTTGACGTCACACAAAACCCTATCAACTATCACATGTCTGGGTGTTTTTGCGAGACAATTGAGGGTGAAGTAGAACGCAGCAAGTTTGCGCAATTTTTCAACCAACGATTTTTGACCCATTTTATTGGGATTTTGTCTCTCAATCACAGCATCTATGCAATGTATTATTATTGGCAACCTTCTCCTACACCTTTTACAAGATTCGAAACGCATAGTCCTGCAAAAAAAACCACAACTTCAGGTCAACTGTGCATTTTTTTCCATTATAGACTTTTTTTAAATACTGTGTGGGAAACCAAGATATGATATGTTATCCTCATAACATTTATCAAAATGCCACATGGAGATAGTGAAAAAGTTTCTTAAGAGGAACATGATGTACATCAAATACTCTATGTACAAGGCATCTCAAAAGGGAAACGGTGACCAGAAGCTTCTTTTGTGTTCAACAGTAAAAAGAAAATAAAATGGGTTTGGAAGGACGAAGTAAAGTGGGTAATGGAATACTTTGAAACACACTGAATCCAGAATCAGAGTGACGTTACAGTGGTATCAGGATAGAAGTTGCTAGAGTAAGGTTTCCTCACAAGCGCCACCATGTACTGAAGCTTCATTAAATATCCACGTGACAATGCAGTTAGGGTTCAGTAGCGCTCAAAGAACTTATTTGATCTTGCCCTTCAGATGACTGGGCAACCACACAGAGTGATGCAGAGTGCCAATGCTAAAGAGATGACCTAGATGCTAAAAACAGCAAAGGTGCTCGTTGACTGTCAGTCTGAATTTCATGCTCAGTTAGATAGTGCTTTGAGACTCGATGCTGATTTGTAGGGCTTTGCAATGCAATGAAAGTTTTAGTCCATTATGTTAATAGCGAGTTACAAATGTACCTCAGGCAATGCAGCTAATTGCCATCATGACAATTTTAACATTAGCATCCCTTGGGCTGATTTAACTTCTTATGCTTTGGATTATTGAGCTAATGCAATTGAGGATCACACAATAAATGCTTTAAATCATGAGGTTTTTAAAATAAACTTCTCTGATTATTGATGTGGGAAACGAATATAGTAGAAGCAGAAAAGTTGAGAGAGTGAACGCGTGCATTCAGCGACTCTGAGAATAGAAGCTTTTGTCATTTATTCATTTGAAATGCACAAACCACTGCAACTGGCTTCCTCGCTCATTTGCAATGGAGATTGTGCATGTCTCTTTGAAAGGCCTTAGCTCACTTCATCCTTGTCACAGAATTGGCTCCAGTAACCAGGGTTCCCTCCCGCAGCACATGTTTTCACGATGCCAAGAAAATTAAATCAACCTGCGGTGTATATTCAAAGCATATCAGAGGTGTCAGGTTATAAAGTCTGCCATTCGCCTGGACATGTATTTGGTCTCTAATGCAGTACCACAGTTAACTGCCAGAGGCCACTGTCATTTTAGAAGTTGAACTTTACATACTGTACATATGTGAACTATGTAACTAAAGTCAAAACTTCTGTGTTCATATTATAATTCACCACAAAACTCTGAAAAAGCATGACTCTACATACATTTTTGAAAACCTCCAAAAACCTTCCTGTACATACAATTTTAAGCTAAAAATGTAGCCGGTATATGGGATTTTTTTGCGAAAAACACCAGTAGCCAGGTTTCCATTACAGATTTGCACAAAACTTTTGTGTTATTTTCAAAATGTCAAGAAAAAACGATTGTGAAATGACGGCATTTCTATTAACTGATGTTATGCGACTAAAACTTCTTTCTACTTCTTTCTACTTCTTTCTTCTAAAACTACTAAAGGGTCTTTTAACTAGTTGCTTATTAGCATGCATAATTGGCTTTTATTAGTACTTATTAAGCACATATTAATGTCTTATTCTACATTCTTAATCCTACCCAATACCTAAACTTAACAACTAGCTTACTAACTATTAATAAGCAGTAAATTAGGAGTTTATTGAGGGAAAAGTCATAGTTAATGGTGAATACATGTTCCCTATACTAAAATGTTTCCAACCTAATTTTTTCCTCTGATGATAGGTCATTTCAAACATCATGGCAAGGGACGTTAATGGGTTTACGTATATTGCAGTCACTGCACCAGTCATCATTTTTAATCGAAGGAGACGTAGGCGTGTTATCCAAGCATTAATGGCAAGGAAAGCCCCTTATGCTTGGGAGCGGCCACGTATGAGGTGTTTCTCACTCCTATCTGCTTCAAGGTCTTGATAAATTGTGGCATTTCTTTGTTGTTTAGAATCCATCCAGTATTCCCATAATTCTTTTGTCTTTTATAAGTTTAATAAAGAATCCTGTCTCATCTTCTGTCCAAACATATGGCGCCATCTTTAAAGAATGATAGACTTTTACGTACATCAGGTGATCTGTAAATGCGGTAAACTGTTTCCATTGCAGTTTTGCAAGATATTCCTTTTCAAATATCCTGAAAAACCACCTCATGTTCATATTTCTCTATTCCTTCACTCCAAAACATGCTGGGTTAAAAATAACCCAAGTTGGGTTAAATATGGACAAACCCAGCGGCTGGGTTAAATGTTTGATAGTTTTATTTAACTTAACTATTGTTTAATAATTACTGTATTGCTCACTTTAAAATGAATCCCAGCATTTATGTTTAATAAATGAACATTTATTAATGAGTTTAATAAACAGTTAAATAATAAACATTTCTTAAATTGCTTATTAATAAATGTTCACCTTTTGATTATTATTGTTGCCTCTAGTAATTATGTGTCTGATTTTTAATTTCCAACCTATTTTGGGTTCATTTTAAGCCATGTCATACAGTCATTTTTAAACAATAGTTGAGTTAAATAAAACTGCCCAGCACATTGGGCAAACATTTAACCCAACCGGTTAACCGGTCCATTTTTAACCCAGATTGGGTTGTTTTAACCCATTATTTTTTTGGAAATAAATTCTCTTAACAAAATTATGCACTATACAAAATTAGGAGATTTGACTATAATGGGGCAACTTTTCCATTAGGTTTCTGGTTTAACCATACCTGATGCCTTTCCTCACATTTTTTTTTCTCTCACATTACTCCAGGCGAATTGTCTCTGGGCCCCAGCAGCCCACTAACTCAGAGAAGTTCGGGCGAGCGATAGGAGTTAGTGAACATGCTGACCAGCACTTTCTGCACTGTCAGAACCAATCATTGTCTGTGCAGTTAATGGAGAACACAAAACCTGTTTAAAAGCTACATTTACCACTTGGCTGATTCCATTACATTGTGTAATTTCCAGGTGTCACATTTCCCCTCCACATGTCTGTCTCAATGCTCCCCCAAGCAACCCCTGATTAGTTAGACTCTACTGACTTCCCAAATCCGCCTGAACCTCAGCGGGAGAAACCCACCAGCAGATGAAGAGCGGATGAAAAGCCTTGTTTTCTCTCACATCTACTGCTGATTGATCCATATTTCTTGATGCATAAATGGAAAACAGATATTTGAGTCGATGCCAATGAAACTGGACACACAAATAATTTTTGTTGATGTACTTCAACAAAAAGTACTTTACTTTACTTTTTTTTTTTTTTGTAATTGGAATGCAGATTAATTACTCAAAAGAATAGTTGGCAAGAAAAATCACAAACGAGATCTCATTAATGAATCAATTATTCCTCCTAGACAACAGTGTGATTAAATTGAGAGCAAATTGTGACTTCAAATTCTCGCCTACGAAAAGGGTCTCTAGAGATCGAGATCTAAATAACATCTCAAATGAAGTTCAAAATTGCCATTGCATGTCAACTATTTTCTCATACACTACAGGTCAAAGGTTTGTTCTCTTCTGTTCATCAAGGTAACATTTAATTAATTAATTAAATACAGTAAAAGAATATTATTCAAATTAATAAAATACGTTAATAACTCTTCCCCCGCCATTACAGTAGGGGGCGCTGTTATACATCTTCTAAAAGAGTACAGAATCTCCGGATCAAAACACAGGAAAAGAAGAAGCAGAAACAAGCGATAAAACCACTTTGTAGCCTTTTTGTTAAAAAAAAAGTTGCTTTTTTACAGACATTGAAGTGCTGTTAAAAAAAAAAAGATTGCATTAAGCTAGAATATATATATATATATATATATATATATGTATATATATATATGTATATATATATATATAGCTTTTTTGCTGTTGTTTAAAAGCAGAGGCTCTTTCTTTCTCTTGATATATTGCATGTTTAACTATTCATAAAACAAAATATTCTTGGGGTCATTTTTTGTGAAAATGATCAAAATTGCTGCTGTTGGCTAGCAATTTTTTTTTTATTATTATATAAAACGCTGGCAGGGAAAGAGTTAAAGACGAGATAACTTTGAATAAACGTTCTATTAATGTTACTGGAGGAGCGTTTGTTAAAGACTAGCTCCCCGTTAGCTCAAATCACAATTCTTCATTTTCAGACTGCACAACTGATGATTAATTAACTCAAACTGAGTGCATTTACAATTACTCAGCAGCATTTCACAGTCATGCTCCAAGATTCGGAGAGGTTGGACAGAAATATTTGTCATTCTGTCGTGTCATGTCACGTCACTTCAGCAACAAGCAAACGTTTACATTTCAGGTTAAGAATTCTGTTTCATCTGTAGAAAGCAAGTCGAATGCAAGATGTTCCCAAGACTGATTTCACTGTAGTCACCTTCCTTTCTGAGAGGAAGGAGGATTTTAAGGTTTAATCAGCGGAGGGCTGTGACGTGCGAGTTGGAAATCAATTCCCTGTAAGGATACAATCAAGCGGAATGTTTGATTTGTGGTATTCCACTTCGCCAGACCCATCAAGACCTTCGGAACAAATAAAACCTTTGAATAGATTTAACCCTATTGATCCCATGGTTTTTATTTCCCTTTGAAAACACATATAGGGCTAGTGGTCTAGTCCAGGGATTCTCTAAAGATTTTTGTACGCCCCTGAGATCTTAAGTTAATATTTAAGAACATATCTTCACATTCACAGTTCTTTGATGTTGGTTAATGGTCACATGACATGCAGGTAAACAAATCTTTTTTATATGGATTGCTTGTGTTTTAAATAGGGCTTTAATTAATTAGTTATGGGGGGAAAATAACATGTTAAAATTATTATCGCATTTAATGCCCCAGACCTACAGGTCATCTTATATTTCATACAATTAATTGGTGATGAACATGAAGCAGGGCAACAACTCGCTGTGTGATGGAGCCTATATGCAGTTAGAGTTCAGTGCAAAAATGCTCCTATATGAGTTTTTGGGCCTGTTTACACTTCTGATTGGATAGCTATCAAATCGTGAAAAGACCAGGTGTAAATGCCCTCTGGAACGCATTTGAGACGGATTTAAATCCGATAATTTCAGACGAAACATGTCAAAATGGTTGTTGAAACCACATATATAAATTGAACTCCTTCCAAAAATGCTAAAAAATAAACATATGAGAGCGTGCTATAGGCTAAATAACATGTTATAGCCAGATATGACAGCGCTACTGCATCATGCATCGCCACAGATGAGCAGCTGAGTATCTTCAGCAAGCCGACACACACACTGCCGCAAATCAAACTGAAAGTAAGTCGCAGACGCTCAAAACACAATCATCTTTATTAAAAGTAATGAGACTGCATGGACTTACCAGTGCTATTGCGGTCTTTGATTTTGAAATGAGCTGATTTTCAATAAAATGCAGCTCATATTTGTTGCAATTCGGTGACGTGAACTCATACATTAAATCTGCATATAGCGTGGGAATTGAAGACCGGATTTATATCGGTTTTGCGGAGACACATTTATGCGGCCAAGTGTAAATGAAATCATTTTGATAAATAAATCTGATCAGGAAAACACATGACGTGACCAGGTGTAAACAGGCCCTTTGAGTTGATGAGATACTGATTTTATACAACAGTTCAATAAATAGGAAGTTAATATTGTGTTATATTTTAGACACAGTATTGTCTGTTTTTGCTCAACTTTGCAAACAAAAATATTAAAATCATTGGGTGGACCAATGATTCAATGGCCCATTCATGAAGAGAGCCATTTACTTCATTCATGAATGAATTTACCACCACCTACTGGCAGGTTTAGTTTCTTATTTAGAGTATAATTTCATTCATTCAGGTATAGTTCACCCAAAAATGAAAATTCTGTCATCATTTACTCACCCTCATGTCCGCTGAAGGCTAAAAGTTTATATAATAAATAAAAATAAAAAAAAAGCTAATTTTTGTTATGTATATTTGATGATTTTTCTCATTTAAACACAGTAATGACTTTAAATGATCTTTTAGGGGTAATTTCTCAGCCAAATTTAAATTTGTGATTAATTAACTAGATTAACTAATCGCCACATGGTGTAATTAATTAGATTAATTAGATTTTTTTTTTTTTTTTAATTCACAGCCCTAATTTTATATTATTTTAATTTTGCATTGTTATGATTTCATTAATGTTTAGCTTTTATGCAACACAGTCTACACATAGAGATATGACGCAACAGAACTCGGAGCTGAGAACAGTCGGTGTTGCAGACTCAGGCTCATCAGTGCTCAGGGCAGGCGGCTAATGGCCGCATGGATTTCTGTATGGGTAATCATTGATATTGAACAGCCATGATCCACGGCATTCCCAGCTGGAACCCAAGCAGGCACGGCAATTAAATCCAACATACAGAGCAAAAAACAATGATGGCTTTTCATCAACCTTACTTATTTTATTTAAAACATTTTATCCAGAGCTTACAGTACATTCAAGCTATTTGATCAGTATATATTTTATCTTATATATTTTAACATGTTATCAGTATATGAATTTATAAAGTGTACTGTCTCTCTAGCTTTTAATTGTGGCCCAATTACAAAATCATGATGCATCACAATGGCCAGGGAAAAAGTTTTGGGAGTAACAAATATGATGCTAACTTTCCTTGTGGGGAAAAAAAAAAAAGTACTTTCGCTTACTTTTAAAAAATAGTACGTATTACAGAAATAATGTACTTAAAACTAACATACTGAACAAGAACTGAATGTAAAGAACTGAATTTCCGGACCCTTAATTCATGTTATTTACAATTAAATGTGTTAAATGCAGTTAGGTGAACTTTGTTAGTTGTGCTTTTTTGACTCACTTCATTAGAACTTAAAGGATTAGTTCACTTTCAAATAAAATGTACTCACCCCCATGTCATCAAAGATGTGTATATCTTTCTTTCTTCAGTCGAAAAGAAATTTAGGTTTTTGATGAAAACATTCCAGGATTATTCTCCTTATAATGGACTTCAATGGCCTCCAAACCGTTGAAGGTCAAAATTATAGTTTCAGTGCAGCTTCAAAGGGCTTTAAACGATACCAGACGAGGAATAAGGGTCTTATCTAGCGAAATGATCGCTCCAATCCCCGAGATAACTATGAATAAACGTTCTTTTAATGTTACTGGAGGAGCGTTTGTTCAAAACTTTGAGAGAATATTTTCATTTTCATTTCAGCTCCAGACTCCGCTCCAGTCCAGAGATGCGTGGATCCTCCCAAATAAACGCACCACCATGGCGCCCCTGAAACCCCTGAACTACTGTGGCGCCCTGAAACCGCCATGGTCCCTAGAATGGCCTAAACTGCCGAAATGAAACGAACGCAGCGCCAGTTAAATTTTTTCCGTAAGTAGAATAGGGAAGGCGTAGGACATACAGCGTAAGCTTTTTGAAGAATATGAAAGTATGGTTTTGGCGGAAGCCCTTGGAAGGCATTATTTGTTTATATAAAGCATATACATTTACATTTTTTTTTCAAAAATGACAGATCGTTTCGGCAGTTTAGGCCATTCTGGGGACCACGGCGGTTCGGGGGTTTCAGGGCGCCACAGTAGTTCAGGGGTTTCAGGGTGCCATGGTGGATCAGGAGTTTCAGGGGGCGCCATGGTGGTGCGTTTATTTGGGAGGATCCACGCATCTCTTGACTGGAGCGGAGTCTGGAGCTGAAATGAAAATGAAAATGTTCTCTCAAAGTTTTGAACAAACGCTCCTCCAGTAACATTAAAAGAACGTTTATTCATAGTTATCTCGGGGATTGGAGCGGAGTCTGGAGCTGACTCAGGGACTGGAGAAGACACTGGAGCGAACTCAGGGGCTGGAACCATCACCGGGCTCCAGGACATCCCCTCATACTCCGCTAAAAGGCCTAAAGGCACAAGTGAGGTGGCCAACTTGACTGAGGGCTCAGGTATGGCGGCGGCCATCTTGACTGAGGCTCTGAAGTGGTGGCCATCTTTATCTCTGGACTGAGGACTTGGGGAAGTGTTGGGGGGCAGAAATGGATAGATCCATTGGAGGGGTATGTGGAGGGAACCGGCTTAGGGTGAGCTGCTGACGCTCTGTGTGTCTTCAATGGGGCTGGATGAGGCAGATTCCTTTCTTTAACTTCCTCAACTTCAAAATTTGAACCATTTAAATAGAGAATAAGGTTAATAGACTCGACTAGGGAGGTTCGCTATACCGAATGGTATCCCTATCCAGTCCCATACGAAAACACACAATGAGAGAAGCGTCAGGCCAGCTCACCCGATGGGAGAGCTTAAGAAACTCCTCCACATACCTCTCCAAAGGCCTACCATTCTGCTGTAGGCCCCAAAGATCGTCCTCAGCCAGGATCATGCTTTTTGTTTGGTCAGTTCTTCTGTCACAGTTGTTATCTGGCAGGACGATGAAGACAGACGATCAGATCGAAATACTCAAAGTTTAATAATTAAATCCATAATGACAGGGAAAACACAACATAACGCAACGTAGAACTGACAACTGAACAGAACAAGCACAGGGCTTGAATATATATATATATATTTTTTTTTTAGATATAATAATCAACACTCAAACAACAAATTGTATATGCAAGCTGCACATATAAGGCAGGTTTTGCATTAACTTCTAAATCTAATTATAAAATTTAGTTTTACTACAATTCGTTGTTGAAATATTATCATTTATACACAGTGCCTGTCATTTTCATGACAGTTTATTTAAACATAGGCTATATTAAATAATCAAGACATCACTAACAGGATAAGTAAAATATAAAGAATATATAGGCTAATACAGTGCATATATTAAGCGAACGAGTTAATTTTTCTGGTGAACTAACAAGCTGTGGACACTGAATGGCTTTTCTGAGGTAAATGCTACATGACATATTACAATCTGTTTGACTGTCCGCCATTGAAACACTAAATAAGCGATAACACGAGATATTATACGTTTCAGTAAGTTGTACTGTATCTTTCAACATACATTCAGATGTTCATTTAAGTTTATTCTGTAACTATGAAGAGATGCTCGCGCTGTAGGTTGAACTGAGGCGCCTATACAGAGATCTTTCACGCCACATCAAACTACACTTTCTTTATGAATTTCGTGATTTTGTGGACAAAATTTGAAGGATGAGACTTTGTTTCTCATCGAAAGTAACAAAACGCAGAGCTTATTGCGATTATTAGTGGTTAATGGTGGTTAGGCTACAATGTTGCAATGTAATACACACGTGCACCGAACCGAAAGCCCTGTACTGAAATGGTTTGGTACAAATACGTGTATCGTTACACCCCTAGTATTTATGGTAAACTAAAATATACCTTTAAAGGGGACCTATAATGCCCCATTTCACAAGATGTAATATAAGTCTCTGGTGTCCCCAGAATGTGTCTGTGAAGTTTCAGCTCAAAATACCCCACAGATCATTTATTATAGCTTGTTAAATTTGCCCGTATTTGGGTGTGAGCAAAAACACGCCCTGTGTGTGTCCCTTTAAATGCAAATGAGCTGCTGCTCCCGGCCCCCTTTCCAGAAGAGGGTGGAGCTTTAACAGCTCGCACTCCGGTTGCTCAACAACAACAAAGCTGGAGAATCTCACGCAGCCAAAATGAGGATTGTCAGTAACGGTGTTCAGCCTTACATTGTTCAATCCGGAGTCGACACTGATGGAGAGACTCAGGAAGAAGTTACAACTTTTAGACATTTCTGAATGTTTAGTGGATAAATTTATGTAGTTTCTGTGGAGTTGATTCAACTCATCGACTAGCATGTGCCGTCATGTTAATCTTTTGTGCAAATCCAGCGTTGAATTGACCCTCGTTTGTGAAGCAGTCCGGCATAAAATAACTTTGCAGAAGTTGTTTATGATCTAACAGCAACATTACACACTAACTAAAGTTAAAAAAAAATCATAATGAAATTATGAAATCATAATCAAGGACAACTTTATTGCGTTACAACACAACCATATACATATGTAATGATGAAGTTGCAATTAAGTACATTTAAAATATATTAACTTTAAATGTTATATAAAATAACACTGCAGTTAAAATCATAATCTAGTGCTTTAGTATGTTAGTCAACACCAAAATAAGTGTTTTGATATTACAATGTGCACTTAAAAAATAGCGTACTCTCTTCAAGTACACTTAATTGGCCTTTTTGTTTGATTGATATTATATTATCTGCAAGAACAGTTTTTAAATATACTTTTATGATTTGAAGTGCACTACAAAGTGCACATTCAATACAATTGCTCACACTTCCTTTTCCACATGGGTTTACCCATTCTCTCCAGTTTCTCTCCTCTCCAGAACATATACTAATTTAAACCCCATAAAGAACAGACCGAATTCAAATGCACGTCAGCTATTGATTAATTATAAAATAGGCCTCTGTGGCACCTCAGCATCTGTCTGTAATTATGTCTGTTGGATTTGACTGACAGGCCAGAGCTAGTTAGAGGTTACTGAAGTATATCAGCACTTTCAAGTTTGTCTCTCTCATTGTAGTCCCTGTGCCTGGTGATGTGAGCTCCCTGCTCTTTACATCCGTCTCTTTTAACAGACGGAGGAGGGTGGCAGGTTTACTGATCCCCACAGGAGGCTGGTTCACAATGAGAAACAGAAAACCTCCTTAACAAAGCCGGCTCTCCCCAGCAATAAAGGCTGACTAATAAAGAGCGAACGTCAGAGAAATGTGACTTTGCTAGCTTTTATTGCTGCCGATCTCCTCTGGTGCAAATTGCAGGTCAAACAGGTTGATTTGCCGGTTGACCCGTCCCTCCCCTACTGACACCTAAAGCACACTGCTGGGAAAGTGTATTAAACATACTCAACAGTCCCCTGGTGCTTACCTTCCTTTATTTGTAGTTAAAATGCTGCCAGCCTGAAAATGAATGTCCATCACAAGCTAATTAATCCTTCAGAGGCCAACAATCAAATCTACTGGATATTAAAGAAATTATTCTTCACATAACAGTTTCTTTGTGTTTTGATTGCCATATGAATTTAAAAAAAATATATTTAAAAAAAAAACACATGGCTAGTGTGGTCCTTTCCGATGACATATCCTCCTCTCTCTCCCTCTTCACTTCCATCAACCTCATTTATTTTTTTATTTAAAACATTACAAGTAACAAGAGTTACGTAGGTTACTTTTTAAAGTAACTTATAAAAAAGAAACACATTACTTTTAAATTTACAAGAAACTATCGTTAGTTATTCAAATAAGTAACGCAAATTACTTTGTTTTTCCCATGTATTGACTGACAGCTCCCTTGTCGTCATGTTGAGAGAACATGTGTGTTCCTTTAAATGCAAATGAGCTGCTGCTCCCGGCCCCCTTTCCAGAAGAGGGCGGAGCTTTAACAGCTCGCACTTCGGTTGCTCAACAACAACAAAGCTGGAGAATCTCACGCAGCCAAAATGAGGATTGTCAGTAACGGTGTTCAGCCTTACATTGTTCAAACCGGAGTCGACACTGATGGAGAGACTCAGGAAGAAGTTACAACTGAATGTTTAGTGGATAAATTTATGTAGTTGATTAAACTCATTTTTTTATTTAAAACATTACAAGTAACGAGAGTTACGTAGGTTACTTTTTAAAGTAACTTATAAAAAAGAAACACATTACTTTACAAGAAACTATCGGAGTTACTTATTCAAATAAGTAACGCAAATTACTTTGTTTTTCCCAAATTTTATTGACTGACAGCTCCCTTGTCGTCATGTTGAGAAAAATAAAGTGCCGAGGTGTTGTGTGCGCTGTGTGAACATGATGGTTATTGTAGTTCTAGACTAAATGTGAACATGCATTTACTCATCTCACTTGCACAAATACAGTCAGTATTCCTCAAAATGAATAAAAACAGTGAAGCTCAAACTCTAGAATATTACACAAACCTGCAATAATTAAATATGTTAATTTACACAAATATATCTTTGTAATCTCTTTTTATTAACTAATGTCTTCGCTGCTGACCTTTTGGTGATCCAATTAAACCATACTAATAAGGAAAAATGACTTTAGAAAAACATTTTTTTTTAAGAAATGTAACGCATTACTTTATATAAAAAGTAACTATGTAACACAATTAGTTACATTTTAGGGATTAACACAATGTTGTAATGCATTACTTTTACCAACACTGTTTATTTGTATTTTATTATTACTTCTACTATCTTTGTGTAACAGTTCGAAAGTAGTCCCAATGACGATGTGTATCATTCACAGTCCTCTCAGGTGGTACAGAGTAAAATTTAATTTGTTAAAGGTGCCCTATAATTGAAAATTGAATTTACCTTGGCATAATTGAATAATAAGAGTTCTGTACATGGAAATTACATACAGTGAGTCTCAAACACCATTGTTTCCTCCTTCATATGTAAATCTCGTCCGTGAAAAACACCACAGAAAAACAAAACACCGACTGTGACGCAACAGTCGGGATCATTAATATGTACGCTCCCAACATTTGCATATGCCAGCCCATGTTCAAGGCAGTATTATGCTGCGTTCCAGGCAGGTTTTTGAGCCTGTAAGTCACGACTTCAAACCACGACTCACAACTTTGTAGCGTTCCAGGCAAGTCACGCCAAACTGCCTGAGTATAAACAAACCAGCATGGCGGATCATATATGGGGATTATGCTTATAACAATTATTTCTATCGCCAAAGGTGCTTACTCCTTGCTTATTTGAAGGAAACGGAGGAGGAAAATAGCGCATTAGGCAAAAGAAGCTGTTATACCTTTTATTTTATGTTATTTTACCATGCACTTGCATAAACACCGCATCCGTAGGGGCTGCCATTGTTGTTTCGCGGGCTATGTGATGTCAGAACCCGTAACTGGGAGTACATTGATCTAGTACGAGTTCACGGGTGGGAAGTCACGGGTTTGACTGCTGTTCCAGAGCACTTTCACGGGTAGAAGGTTGGAAAAACACGGGTTACGGGTTGCCTGGAACGCAGCATTAACGTCTGGAGCTGCGTAGCCGAATCATCACTTCTGCAAGTATTGTGAAGCAAGCAATGACAATAGCAAAAATGGCAGATGGATCGATAATAACTGTTCATGATCCATGATATATTTATCATGATCTAAATGTTTTGTTAGCACATTGCTAATGCACTGTTAAATGTGGTTAAAGTTACTATTGTTTCTTACTGTATTCATGGAGACCAGAACCATGTCGTTCTTTTCATTTTTAACCTAAAAACGCTTGCAGTCTTTATAATTCATAAACGCATCTGCATTCTTTATAAGTCTCTCCAACAGTGTAGCTTTAGCCACGTTAGCCTGCAGCACTATCAAACTCATTCAGAATCAAATGTAAACATCCACAGTATGCCATACTTACGTGATCTGATATGCTGCATCACAAACAGTTTGGAAAGATCCATTTTGAGTTATGTTGTGAACTTCAGTATTGTTTATGAAATGTTTAACGCAGTCGCGAGCACGAGCATTTAAAGGTGTACACACCCCGAATCAGAGCATTTTTAATCCCACCCCAAAATAGGCAGTTAAAACATGGAATAATAAAAAATCTATAGGGTATTTTAATCTGAAACTTCAGAGACTTATATTACATCTTGTGAAATAGTGTTCTAGGGCACCTTTAATCACTGGAAATCTTTTCCCTATCCGTGAGATGTTGTCAATACGTCGGTATGTTTTAGTGTAAGTAAAAAGTATGTTTGGTAGAACTTGATTTTACATATTGAGATTTACTTGGGCAAGTTAGCAACCACCCAGAACATGCTGCTTAGCAACATGCTAACAACTCATTGGAACACTATAGAAACTTCCTAGCAGCGTGGCTAGTTTTGCAAGAACCATGCATGTAAAAATTTAAATGGCTAATATTTTAATATTTGACCAAGATTTTCTCTGCCTGTGCGGCCTTGATTACATTAGAAGAAAAGAGAATATGGACCGTAATTTCTTTTTCTTTTTTAGAATAGTGTTTACTAATGAATGCACAACAGGATTTAAATAGGTAACACTTTATAATAACTGCATGCTATGAATCATTAGTTAAGCATTAGTCAATTAATCATTTATAAGCATTAATAGACACTCAAACTCTCTTTGATGCAGAAACATACCCTGTGTGAGTTTTTAATGTTGATAATATATTATATGAGCAAGAATGCAATTTTTCCCAAGTATCCACACGATTGCAAACGTGACGCTGGTTATCAAAAGGGTAATATTAAGTGATATACATTTTAAAGACAGTATTGCTAGTATTGTTCGCTTTATTTTGCAATTAAATAATAGTTCCAATGAAAGCCACAGCAGAACTGCAACACAGCAGCGTTTTGTGAACAAATCTGTGGCTTTGAACCAATCATGAGAGTCAATGATTTAATGACCCATTCATAAATTCAGCCACTTGCTTCATTACTGAATGAATGACTCAATGGGCCCTATTTTAACGATCTAAGCGCATGGTCTGAAGCGCATGGCACAGGCGCACTTAGGGCAGGTCTGAATCCACTTTTGCTAGTTTAATTATGGAAAAAATGGTCGGTGCACCAGGAGGAGTTGTACCTAGTCTCATCAGTCAGTGTTTTGGAAGTAACGAGCCATAAACCAATCAGAGTGTCATCTCCCATTCCCTTTAAAAGCCAGGTGTGCACTCGCACCATGGTGGATTTGCTATTTACATGGTGGAATTTGCAAGCCGGAAAACTGAACGCTTCTCCAGAGAGGAATCCTTTTATTTTTAATTTTTGGCGTGTTTGTGTGCTGCTGCGTGTCACTGTGTGTGTAATAAGCAGACTGTACGTGTGTTGTGCACCCGCCTATAGGCGCATATTACTAACGCACTCTTTAAATAACAAAAAAAATACTGTGCCATTGACTTTAGAGCAGGTTTCAGTGGCGCAGTCGTTTTCAGTTCCTCAAAATAGCAACACGCCAACAATGCTCCTGAACACAACTAGTTTTCAGACCAGCACACCCATGGGCGCAAATGCATTTGCTATTTAAACAACGTTGCGCTGGACGTGAAAGTGATAACTGTGTCGGGCTGAAAATAGCAAAAAACACTTGTGTCGCGGCTAGCGTCACATTGCGCCGGGTGTATAATAGGGCCCAGAGACTCCCTCATCAAGACAGTGACATACCGCCATCTACTGGCGGTTTTATTTTAATATTTAAAAGTATCACTTCGTTTTTATCATCATTGCATATTTCTTTATTTAAAAAAAAATAATAATTTAAATCTTTATTTATTCTATAAAGATAAAAAACGCATTGGAAAATCAGTTTAAGGGGGCAAATATTGTCCCTTAATGGAAAAGGTGTGACTGCAGTCTAAGTGGAACAGATTGAGTACGCAGAAGGATGTTAAATGCCTCAGGGGGGTTGAAACTCTAAAAAGTCTGGGAGCCACTGGTTTAGGGGGTGTTTTCTGCTGCAGGACTTAGGCCTCTTATACAGATACATGCAAATGTTTAACATGCGGTTCCTTCCCTGTAAGCATCTCCAAATCAGCCCGCAATTTTCATGAAAGACAATGACCCCTGTCACACTGCAAAACTCCTTGAAGCTAAGAAAATTTGAAATAATGAAATGGCCAGCCCAGAGTCCTGATCTAAACCCGAATAAAAATCTGTGGAAGAGACTGGTGGACTAAGATCGCGCACGAGAAGCGTGAGAAACTAGTGACGTCCAGCGGCCGCAGATGTGTTGAAGTCATTCAGGGCCTCTACACGTCTTACAGCTATAGTTGTAGTTGTAATCTTCTTTCGTGCTACAATGGTTATTGTCCTGCTATTTTGATCACTGTTTTTTAAAATAAATAAACAAGTGTCCTGTTTATTTTGTAAAGCATGCTAATAGAACAGTGGTATACCCACAGCTAATATTCCTTCAAATTTTGAGCGATGAAGATTGAAATATAAATTGTTCTCTAATTTTGATCTCCACTGTACATACAAATCCCTGCAGTTTCCAGCTGAAATGAACACTTATTTTCACGCAGTACCTTGCACAGTACTATGTTATGACCTCAAAACACTTTTACCATTCATTGCATGAGAGCGCTCGGGTACGAGTCCTGTGAAACATGGTTTGATAAAAGAGCTCAAAGACTTGTAGAAGCAGCTGAAACGGCACGGTTGCTTCAGCAAATGTGTTTTTATCTCACGTTTGCTTTTGTTAACACTATTGGTTAGGTTTAGTGTACGGGACTTTATTTTCAAATGTAATAGAGCATTAACTTTGTAGCTTCACTTTCCAAACTGCCAATATACATGCATGAACCAACATAAAATGTTGTTTATGTGTTTTGGAGAAAATCGAATGTGCTTTTTAGCGCCTCTCACTGGCCATTTCACTTCATTTTTTGCAAACATTTTATAACAGGCACATATTTTTCATAAGCCTGGGTTGGTATGTTGATTCATGTTGTCTGCGAGTGTGTTATGTTAGGTGAATTCAGCGTGAACGGCGCTGCTGCTCAGAGGTTTTCGACCACTGGCTTTCATCCTCCTGTGGGAACACCACTGGACACTGCCCCAAAACCTTGATTTACAATGACAAAGTATGATAAATGACTGGAGTCTTTATCCTCGAGCTACTTTCACTCTTGTAAATACAGCCAAACAACAGAGGCTCCTGTTAATGCCATTTATTGCCTTAGCGCTTATATCTGAGTGAATGCATACCCAGCGGGCTGAAATGAATATTCATATGACACTGAAAGCACATATTCATCACTGAATGTGTAACTTGGCATGTATCTCTGCTGCCCCCTAATTGAATCAGTTGGCCTCAGTGTAGAAACACAGCAGCATTAGTACTGTTTAGAGCAACGTATGGCTTTCAGGAGCAAACCTCATTTCCTAAATGTGACACATGCACCACATTTATCTGTTTGCTTTCAGAGAAATTTATGAATTGTATAGCTATATTTGGGGTTTTCTAAATCTGTTTAACCTTGATTTAAAAGAGGCCATGTTATGACCTTTTTACAAAGTCTTGATGTTGTTTTTGGGCTCTACTAGAACAGGTTATTTTTCTCATATTCTCCATTGTTGCAGCTCCTCTCTTCCCAGTCTGTCAGTAACGCTCTGTTTAGCTCCTGTCTCTATGAAGCCCCTCCTTCTAAAAAGCATAATGTGCTCTGATAGGTCAGCTGGAGCAGTGTGTTGTGATTGGTGTTTGGGAAATGTCCCGCCCCTTACCATAACCGCCAGTTTCAACACACTACTAACTAACTCACTCAGGCCCCGCCCCTTTATTCTGCGTATGCCTTGGGCGGGAATTATTTAAATAAGAAATATTGTGATGTATTTGTTCCCAGAAGAGAACTCAAGACTACAATGGCGGAATTTCAGAGAGTTAAGAAACAGTGACAATGAAATAGAGAATATATTACATCAAATGGTTTCGGCTGACAAAATGAATTAAATAAATGTAAGCGAATTTGTGCAGTTTGATGTGTTTGAATGGCAAAAGCCTTCAAACGACAGTAATGAGTAATAATTAAAATAGTAATTAAAATGTGATGTTGAGAAAACACTCCTTAAAAGTGGAATCTGTTTCTGTTTATCCAGTGGTCAAATGCTGTGTGGCCTCTCCATTTTCTCTGTAATTAAAGTCACCTGACCAGTGGCCGGTCTGTGTGTACCTTTCCACAAAACTGGAAGACTTTGTTAAATTATATACAGTTATATCTAATATATACTGTGCGCTACTGGCTTCTTTTAGAAAAGAAAATTGAAAACATAAAAACGAATTATAAAGGCATGATAATAACTTATCAACCTTTATGTGAATAATATGTAATCAATAAAACAGTAACTGTAGTCTGATTATGTATAATACTGGCATAGTTCTGGCATGAAACTCTAGATGGCACAGGCTGATAGGTCCTTAACTCAGTCTGCTAGCAATCGCATCGCGATCACATGGCACAGCTGTTAAATTAACAGCCAATGAGCTTGATGCTCAACATTCAAATAAGCGACAGTATTTGCTGTAGCAGTCTTTCTGAAATCAACATCTAAAATAAGTGAATGCTCTTTTACTCCATATCTCTCTGCATACTGTGTGCTCTGCTTATGAAATCCTAACTGAGCAATCATAACAAGTTTTAAGCTAAGCATCATCCTTACTGTTTGCACGAGTGAATTACTAAGCATATAACAGGTAGTGTTTTCACATATGTGTTTATGCGGCAGCAAGCGGTCTATTGTAGTAATCGCTATGATCAGAGATGGGCACAAATACATCAAAAAGTATTTAGTTACAAATATTTACTTATGAAATGTAATTTGAAAATATGGTAACACTTTATTTTAGGGTTTTTTAACTAGTTGCTTATTAGCATGCATATTACTAGAATATTGGCTGTTTATTAGTACTTATTAAGCACATATTAATGCCTTATTCTGCATGACCTTATTTTACATTCTTAATCCTACCCAATACCTAAACTTAACAACTACCTTACTAACTATTAATAAGCAGTAAATTAGGAGTTTATTGAGGGAAAAGTCATAGTTAATAGTAAATACATGTTCCCTATACTAAAGTGTTACCGAAAATACAAAAACACAAACAAAATTTAAACGCAATAATTTGAAGTGTGAGAGTAACAGTGGAGTTAGACACACGTAAGAGAGAGTTGCCACAACAAGTATAACCACAACATTCAAAAAGCATAAGAGTAGCATTAAAGTAAGAAATTATACAGAAATTGAATAATCATGTAAAAACACTGCACAGTCCTCACTGTAACAGTTAAATATAGATTGATGATCCTTGTAAAGATACTAAAGTTATTCAGTCAGGAGCAGTGAGTGATTTTGTCTTTTTCTTTTGTTGCTTGATTAACATTAATGACAGACAGCAGCAGGTTTATTAGGCTGCTGTCACTTTAAGAATGAACGCACAGACCGAATATACTTACGGTTACATTAATTTAAGACACAACTGACTGTGTTTTCGCCTGCAATTAATCAGAATGTTGTTTTTTATTATTTGCCCCACCCGTCCGCGGATTATCTGCAGCGTCCGCAGATATAACTGCGATCCGCGCATCACTAGACAGCGCACGCCGTGCTTTAGCTAGCAAGTCAGTTCACAAGTTCTAGCCATTTGCGTTAATATTCTGTCCTATAATGACATTCAGTGAATAATATCTGATAGTATATTTCACTAGATACTTTACCTTAAAGCAGCTTATTTACCTGCTTTTGACTTTGCTATGCAAAGTAAGACAGATGTCGGTCACGAGCTGCACAACTGAAACAGCAGCCACCTTTTACGGTGCATTCACACAGGGCGTCGGCGTTAACGCTTTTCATTTACTTTGAATGGGTGATGTCATGCATTGCCGAACTAAATTGTGGGTCGCTTCACTCATGTTGCTAGCGGCAGAAGTTGAAAATTTCTCAAATTTTCAAACGTCAGTGAATCAGATCACCTAATGCAAATACCCTAGCACAGATGCTAGCCAATTGCATTCATGCAACACCGTAAAAGTAATGTGATTGGCTATGACTATGACGGTCGCGTCAGCACCAAGTTTCAGACACGCCCTCCATCAGGCGTTGACACCGATGCCCAGTGTGAATGCACTGTTACAGTTCGTCCTGAACCAAAACAACAAGCTTATGCTGCGTTCACGCCATAACTACCGTAATTAAGAGATGGCAACCTGTGACGTTATACTCTTGAGTGGTTCGAGACTCGAATTTATGCATTTTAATGTCAACTGTCAACGCCGAAATTAATCTGCAGCAGTCAGATGCTACAGGTCTTTAAGTTGTTTATGTTCATTATTGTTGTAATGTTGTGTGCTTTGAGACATGAGGTAGTTTATCACAGTCTTTCTTAATGCTTTTTCTCCCTGCTGCGTGCGTTCATGTGTTTTGGAGGAGGCGTGGCTTTGGAGACGGTGGGGATTAACATAATTTTCAGGCTTTGCTTGTTTTCACTTTTATATGGTAGGGGGCGCTATTACGCATCTTCTATAAGAGTAGAAAATCTCTAGATCAAAACACAGGTAAAGAAAAAGCAGAAACAAGTGATAGAATGCATATGTAAAATAATGCGATCATCAACATTAAATAGCATATAAATTAAAACTGCCTAACGTTACTGAATGAAATGTCGACCCAGGATGAGCTATAGGACTGTGAAGATTTGGGGGTGTTAATGGACTCGATCTAATCCATCTGTGTTTTGATCATCCTTGTGAATCCAATCCAGATGTAGTTTGACAAAAATGCGATTTTTGCTCAAAATGTTGCTTTTTTAACTTACTCATATTGAAATGTTGATCAAAAAGAAGGCATTTTTTTGTTTAAAAGCAGAGGGTCTGTAATGTGCATGCATGTGCGTGTTTACATTTGTGTTGATAAAATAATTTGTCTGTCAGTTTTGATGCATGATTGCCATATTAAATCCTACAGATAACGATGGTTCTCCTCTAATGGCAGAGCTGAGAGTGACAGGTCAGTGGGCGTCAAGCTCCGCCTCCCACTTCAAACTTCAAATTGAGTCAAAAGACGCAGACTGCTTGACACCCCGTGTGCCGGAGGGTTCCCTGTCGTGCGAGCTGAAACATTATTCACTACATTCATCAAGCTAACGTTGCACAGGTGGTTAGGCAGGCAATTTCCATTTCCAAAGCTGCATCTTTTTCAACGTGGTAAACATCCCTTCACGAACCACAACTTCTCGGATGCCGCCTCCGTCAATGATTTCTCTTCCCGACACACACCTCTCTGAAGTCTCTGGCAGACTTTCAGCCAGAGCACCCCGTGTGGCGACAGGAACGCTCACAAATCCGTATTACAAATCAGAGCAGGATAAAGACAGACTATTTTTAGGCCGCACAAGGGTTTACTTTTTCTTTGATTGGAGCATTTGGAGACATCTCATGTGGAGACGATGGGATCGCTTTCCTTGCTGATCAGGGATCTGTCGGAGCAGAGAGGTCTCTGAATCATTTTTAGCTCTCCGTTCCTCTCACCTTTGGTTTCAGGGTTTAAGAGAGAGTTTGCTTCAGTTCTGCTGTGACGGTTCATTAAGTTAAGCCTGATATCGGCTCTATAATTAAATCAATAGTGAGACATGAAGAGGCCTGTAAGGGCCGTAAGCCTTGTTTCTTTAAAGGCTTAGCCAGTCATGAAGCTGTTCAGGATCTGGGATTTTATTTATCAAGTTTAAATTAAAGTAGTTTTTGACTCACTGAAATGCTGATTTTTTTTTTTTTTTTAATCCGATATAAAATAACATAAAGAAAATGTATGATGTTAAATAAGATATTTAAAATCTCATTTATCTCTTTGATGGCAACGCTGAATATTCACATTTTTACTCCGGTCTTCAAAAAGTCCTTCAGAATTCTTTCTAAAATGGTAATTTGGTGTTAAATTAATAAAAAACGATTATTATTATCAATGTTGAAAACAGTTTTTGCGGTAACACTTTATTTTAAGGTGACATAATTACATGTTACGATAGTAATAACATATAGTAATAACAGTAAATGTTGCATAATTACAAGTAACTAACCCTAAACCAAGCCCTAACCGTAACTCTATAGTAAGTACATTAATATTACTCAGTATTATTTGAGTAAGTACAATGTAACTACGTCACCTTAAAAAAATGATTTTTTGATTAATAAAGTTCAATGAACAGCATTTATTGGAAACATATAAATGTATTTACTGTCATTTTTGATCAATTTAATGCATCTTTACTGAATAAAAGTATTAATATCTTAAAATTAGAGATGCGCCGATATGAACATTTTGGCCGATACCGATATAACCGATAATTCTTTATATTTGAAAGCCGATAAACAATATATTGGCTGATAAAATTTGGATTTAGATTTAATATAATTTTTGAGAGCCTGATTACAAAAACAAAAGTCATGTTCTAAAAACACAATTATAATGTTATCATTATAATATTATGTAGCCTATATGACAGACTTGCGCTTAACTGTATTTTCCTTTTTGAAGTAATTTCAATCATATTTTATGCAATTCAAAACTATCATGGTGAACAGTGCGCATCTGAAGTGTCTCAGCTGAAGGAAATAATCCATTATTTATCGCCGTTAATTTATCGACCAAATTTTCTTATCGGGCTCGTAACGATAACGTTAAAAATGAACATATATCGTCCGATACCGATATGGTGGCCGATATATCGTGTATCCCTACTTAAAAAAAAAAAATCTTTTTGATTTGATTCATATACAATGTATGTGTTGGTAACACTTTACAACATTAAATATTAGTTAATGTATTAACTAACATGAACTAACCATGAGCAATACATTCGTTACTGTATTTACTACAGTTGTTCATTGTTTGTTCACAGTGCATTAATTAATGTTAACAAGATTTTAATAATGTATTCGTAACTGTTGAAAATTAATAAATGCTGCATAAGTGCAGTTCATTATTAGTTAATGTTAACTAATGTTGACTAATGAACCTTATTGTAAAGTGTTAACCATAATATTCAATACAGAAAAACATGTTATATATTAATATTGACAGATATACAATAAGTAGTTCAACAGTGTTGTGTGTTTTTATTCTGTAAATGATTTTAAATAATACCTCACAAGCTATTTATTCACAGATCACCTTATCAAGGCTCTCAGAAGATGTTCTTTGCAGCTTCACATATGATCTGTAAATCACAGGCTCTGTGTTTTCTTGACCGCTACCGAATCTCTCTCTCTCTTTAAGTGATGTGTGCGCTGTTGGTGATTGTATAGTGGTCTTTTCCCCTCATCAGGGCCTCTTGAGTTCAGGCAATCAGCAGCGGCCCTTACCTGTGTTACCTGGCCCATTTCCATAGCAACCATCCTCTCTCGATCAGACTCCTATTCATCGAATGACACTCCAGTGACCTATTAGTGCATCAGTGAAATATGGCTCCTGCGTAAAAAAAGTAGTAATAGCACTTATAATGCCCACTTTGTAGGCTTCAGCCACTCTAACACAGTGAAACTGAGTGGATACTATACAAAAGGCATCAAATCTGTAAAGACAGGACAATTAGACCAGATAATTCCTATTGAAGACAACAAGTTGTTCATTGTTCTGTATGTTACACTCAGGAAAACAAGCTTGAGATATTAAAAAAAAAATAAAAAAATAAAAAAAAAATTGAAAGAAGCTCAATATGAGCTTATGTTCAACAAAGGCTGCATTAAGATTTCTATGTCTTAAAATTCTGTTTATTGAACTTTTTATTCAACAAAGAATCCTGAAAAGGAAAAATAATATTAAGCAAAAATATTAAGCAGCCAAAACATTTATAATTATAAGAACCATTACTAGCAATTGAGCAACAATAATAACTAAGCAGCAAATCAGCATATTAGAATGATAAATTGATAAATAAAAATAATAAAATAAATACAAATAATATTAAATAATTATGAAGGATCATGTAACACTGAAATAATGAGTAATGATGCTGAAAATTCAGCTTTGGTCACAGGAATAAATTACATTTGAACATATATTACAATAGTAAACAATTATTTGTTGATTAATTGTAATAATATTTCACAATATTACTGTTTTTACTGCACTTTTGATTAAATAAATGAGACAAAAACATGAACACATCTTACCGACCCCAAACTTTTGAATGCTAGTGTATATTACAGGAGACAGGAACTAAACAGAGTGTTACTGACAGACTGGGAAGAGAGGAGCTGCAACAGTGGAGAATATGAGGAAAATAATCAACATTCAAGCATGAAAACCTGTTCTGATCAAGACTTTGTAAAAAGGCATAATATGGCCTCTTTAAATGGTACCTATTATGCCCCTTTTCACAAGATGTAAAATAAGTCTCTAGTGTGTATGTGAAGTTTCAGCTCAAAATACCCCACAGATCATTTTCATAACATGTTAAAATTGCCACTTTTTGGGGGTGAGCAAAAACGCACGTTTTTGTGTGTGTCCCTTTAAATGCAAATGAGCTGGTGCTCCCGACCCCCTTTCCAGAAGAGGGAGGAGCTTCAAGAGCTCATGCTCCAGTATACTGACAACAACAAAACAGGACAATCTCACGCACTGAAAATGTCAGAAACTGTCAGTAATGGTGTTCAGTTCGAACCGGAGTCAGAAAATGATGCATACAGAGCCAGAGAATATATGCAGCATGGAGATAGAACAGGTATAGTTCAGTTTAATTACGGTTATAAATGATGTTGTCGCTCCGGAGACTATAAGCTGGATGTCGAACAGTTGGTACTGATCCATCCTTGAGTAACGACATAGCAAAACGTGTTTTGTATTGTCCCTTTGTACAAAACAGTCTGTTGTAAAAAAGATTTAGGTATATGGGGGTGCAAAAATAAAACTAACCCACTGCTTCTTCAGCGGCTCTGAAGTCGGGAGGACATGAATACTGTTATGTTCGCTCTTACATCCAACAACAAATCACCTGAGTTGCTTATGAGACATTCTTGTCACTACAGCTGCTCCTGCGTCGAGACAAAGGCGGACAGTGTACAGCTCACTCAGGGTGGAGTCTATGCTAATACGGTCAAACTGACCTCACTTTGTACAGAATCTGCAAGTGGCTTGTTCTGAGACACTGCTTATGATTTATAGGGATTAAAACATATTTAACATAGGGTGGTTGTGTTCACTCACTGCTGACACACATTAATGTTCAAACACCATGTAAAAGTGAATAATGAACCATAAAAGTAAACTAAGTGATTTTCAAAAAATGGGAATATTAGCAGAGTTGATTTCATAAAATGACATGAAATTGCGATTAATTTCAAAGCTGTAATTCTTCTGGGGGAAAAAATCAGCATGCACGGGTTTAGCTCAATGCCTTGTTCTCATTACATATGCTATTATTTCCTTAGCATCTTGTCTTGCTAATCGTTCCTTATGACTACACATGCGTAGCCTTCCTTCAAGTTAAATGCATAAAAGAAAAGCAAGAAAAACAGCACCTTTTATCTCCCTACATCCCCCTGGGAAAGGAAGAGGGAGTTGGTGTCAGACCTTCATCATCTGAGCACACCGGGGCCTGGAGGGGCCCCGCAGGAGGGACACCGCGTGTGCTAGAGAGACGGAGACGCTGCCTGCAGCTTCGGTGTGGCGTCTCACTCACCAGAAGAGCAGTTGCAACTGTCACAGGAAGCAGCGAAGCATCACTTCCCCCTCAGGCTAGCAGCTGGTCAGACCACCGGCAGTGACTCTGGCGGCAGAGATTGAGAACATCATACACTGACCTGACTGCACTGACACATTCATTACCTTCACAAATTGTGCTGCCAGAGAAATCCATAGCGTGTGTGATTGATCATTCATCACTCCATCTGTTTATCTGCAGCGCGGGCAAAATGGTGACCAAAGTTCTGGCAATGTGTGTTGGGGGCAATTATGTGTGGAGTGGACGCCATATCCTCTATTATAACCTCTGTGAGCAGAGATGCACTTCTAATGGAAATGGTTTGGCCAATTTCTGCAGACTTTAAAGGATTAGTTCACTTCAGAATTCAAGTTTCCTAATAATTTATTCACCCCCATGTCATCAAAGATGTTTGTCTTTCTTTAGTCGAAAAGAAATTAAGGATTTTGAGGAAAACATTCAAGGATTTTTCTCCATATAGTGGACTTCACTGGGGTTCAACGGGTTGAAGGTCCAAATGTCAGTTTCAGTGCAGCTTCAAAGGGCTCTACATGATCCCAGACGAGGAATAAGAGTCTTATCTAGAGAAACAATTTTCTACAAAAAAATAAAAAATTATAGACTTTTTAACACACATGCGTGTCTCTGTGATGTGTCACGCATTACGTAATCAAGTTGCAAAATACCGCACGTTGCAAAGTACCGCAGTAGGGCGAAAATCTCATTTTCTCCACCAACTTAAAAATCATCCGACATCTTTGTTGGTGAACTGACAAATCCTGATTGATTCCCTTGAAACGTCTTGATTGACTCCCAAGTAATTATACATTTTGCGGTTTCATTGTCAACACTGAGCACGTAATGCATCCGAAAACATCACCTACCTTGCAAACTGTATGTTTAATTTATGTATTCTTGTCTCTCTCGATGGCAGCATGAATTTAAAACAAACATGGACTCACACAGGTTCTTACACCAGCCTCTTTTTTTTTTTTCAAATGACAACAGTCTGTGTCCTGGTTCATGCACAAACATGTACAGCCACCAGACAGAAGAGTGAATCACTGCAGCAGGAGTCTTACTCTTAAAGCAGAGGTAATGCAATATGACACATCCTTTCCTCGACAGGCCCACAGGTCACATGTATGCGCTTTGCCACTCCGTAGTCCCGCTCTTTCACCACGCTCCTGCTGTCTGTTCAGGTCACCTATCAGTCCACCTTGGCTGGGTGTTGCAGCCCACAGTCAGGCCTGAAGCCCCCCGTGACCCGTGCAGGCCGTCCCAACAGGCCCCCTGACCATACTCGCCATCCGAGCCCTTACCGGCCAATCCAGTGTGACAGAATCAGGACCTGAGCCTGTACGAGTGCCTGTTTGTGCATGAACAAGCCCTGGCAGCGCTGCTGACTAACAGAATACGTCTTCATGTAAAACGACGAGCATGGCTATTTTTGACAATTGTAAACATGGCTGACATACACTGGAGAGGCAAGATTGCAACCAAAGTAAAGCAGCTCTACCATACAACTGGGAAATCACTCCTGACTGAACCTGAACTGTGCAACTCTGATCCAACTAGGTTGGTGCCAGAATCACTGCGCAATCTGGCTCTATTCTCTCACAATTTTTTATATGTTTGTCATCTTAATGGTAGTTGCTCGGCTGGTGCATGCAAAAAACCTTTGGAGAAAAATGCATGAAGCATCTGTGGTGAAACATCTACTACGACACAATGTTTTTTTTTTTTTTGCACCCTTGAATAAAATAGGTAACCCCAAAATTCTGAAATGATTTACTCTCCATGTTGTCAAACCTGTATGACTGACCTTTATCTGCATAACACAAAAGAAGATATTTTGTGTTTTTGACATAACTTTTTGTATATTTGACAGTTTAGGTGCAATAAAACGTGTAAGAGAAATCAGTTTAAAACTTGCAGGACACACTCAGAAAACATATCAGAAGTTTAGACTGTTTAAACACATGCAAATAATTAACTCTCATAATGACGAAGAACCGCAATGTCACGTGACGTGATAATCAAAACCAAACAGATGTTCTGTTTTTGGCAGAGTATCCGAGGCACGAGTTGTACAGGCTCCGCCCTATTCTGGAAAGCGGGGTGAGGAGCAGCAGCTTATTTGCATTTAAAGATACATGCACAAAAATAGCATGATTTTCCTTCCACTCAAAATTGGGTATTTACAACATGGTATAATAAATGATCTGTGGGGTATTTTGAGCTGAAACTTCACAGACACATTCTAGGGACACCAGACATTTTATTACATCTTGTAAAAAGGGGCTTAATAGATCCCCTTTAAATTGTGCTGAATGTTAAAACACGCTCTCAAAAGTAAGACTAAGACCATGATGCACTGAAGAAGAAAATCCGTAAAAATATTAATTTGACAGCATTTTACGTATTTCTTTTTTACAGGTGTTTTACCTGTAAAAACTTCATTGCGTTGAGTTTTAGGGTTAATGGAAATGTCCATAAAATTACTGGATAATGTCCTGGTAATTTTCTGCCAGCACATTATATACATTTTTTATACACAGTGTGGCTATGTTTGATTGTAAACCAAATAATGTAGTAGAATAGTTAGTTTTATATAGTTAATAATATTGTATATAGTTACTTAAGCTGGACAATGACACCATTTTCTTCTAGAGCTGAAAAATGTTGCCAGTTATCACTGTAAAGCTGCTTTGACACAATCTGCATTGTAAAAAGCGCTATATAAATAAAGGTGACTTGACTTGACTATCATCATTTGGCTCTAAAATCAGAGATACAAGCTGGTTCTGAGAAAAAAAAAAAAAAAAAACGAGGACTGGATGCAGATTCTCTTGTGATATATACTGTATAAACTGAACATTCGTATCTGACCGTAAGACTCCAAACACAGGAGAAACCTTGAGGTGAGGCACATGCGGAAAGAGATTGACACAAGGTCTTGCAAAGCAGCTTCTGACGAAACACAAAAACAAACAAGAACTTTATGCACTCGTGGGTAATAGAGCAATGCAAAGAGGCAATGGATTAGGAAAATGACTTGTTTTCATCTCCTCACAGTTCATTATTTCAAAGAGAATAAGGCATTAGGACAGTTTTTCCTGATAAACAAATTCTGATTAATTTCCTTGGTAAACAAAGCCTTACAGCTCTGTTCGCAGTGAGATTATTTTAGAATTTCTGTACAATTGAACAAAGCTACGAGTGATTTGTTTTCTCGACTTTAAGGAAAAATAATCATTAAACTACAAAGCAACTTGAAGCGAAGGAGAAAAGAGGAAACTCCATGAATTAGAAGATGAGCAGTAGGGAGACTATGAGTGCGCACTCGCTCTGCCATTCATGGCTAATTAACAGTGTTTAAAACTGAAAAATTAAACATTTAATGCGGTGTCTTACACACACACATTAGTCACAAAAGCACAATTTTTAGTTACATGCTATTCCTATTAGTCACAAAAGAGTAGAGAGTCAGAGTAGAGTCCGTATGTAATATGACGTCAACAACAACAAGGCTGTGAGCGATGGATTCAGTATTTTCTCAGATGAAGATATTATAGGATGTTGCTTTTTTAGACTAACCTTGTGAAAAAGAAGTACACTTTAGCATGCTTTTAAAGAGTTAAAAGCATACTTTAAAGATTTGAAGTACACTACAATTGCACTTTCAGTAAAATTAAGCACTTAGATCAGATAATTTGGAAGAATTTAATAATAAAAACAGCACTTGAGATCATAATGGAATGGAACATTGTTGGGATCCCAAAGATTTGGAAGAGATTTCAAGTGTGAGGAGGTCTTTTCTTATGAGAAACATTGGAGAAGCAAGAGACTGCATTTACCCTCCATTTAATGCTTTTGTTGTCTAGTTGAAAAAACAATGGAGATATTATTTATTTCCTGTGGGTTCAGCCGAAGTAACACTGAAAACATGTCAGGGTTGAGAAAATTAGACGTGACCTTTGACATTAAGATGGTATGACATTCACGTCTTCTCTGACTAGTCACATCTTATAAATTTCTTTGGTGTATGCCTGGCTGGTGCTAAACATTGTTGAATGTCTGAGCCTTTCAAATTCTACAGGAGCGTGAAATGTTCTCCACCCGTGTCTGTGTGGTCTAGAGAGAGAATATATTAAAAGCTAATCGGGGGCTCAGCAGCACACAGGACTCTTCATATTCACAGAACTATTAAAGGATCAGACAGGTAAGGTACAGATGAGTCAGACTCACTTCTTGATAAATTAATAAGAATGAGCCCTGTACATGTGTTCCCTGACTGAGGGCAGCTCAAACATCCTCCTGCTAAATTGATTTAATGGCATACATTAGCATCTCATCTCCTAAGGAGCTCTCGAGTTTAGGACTGTTCATCTTAACTCTTTGTAAAGATTGTTAGAAGGATTTGTGGAGTGTTGTGAGGAAAAAAAAAAAAAAAAATCAAATAGGCTAATTTTAAACATGAACTTTGCAACATTGACCCAGTTATTGAACTGAATTTAAAGGACATGGAACTAAATTGAGCTGAATAATGACACTATTGTCTTCTGTAGAGCTGATTTACTGCTAAAATTGATAATAGTTTTATTTTACAATACTATTATTTTCCTGTATATTAATGTGAAGCTGCTCTGATCTGTAAAAATAACATAATAATACAAGAATCAAAGTTAATCTGGTAACACTTTATTTGAGGGTTTTTTAACTAGTTGCTTATTAGCATGCGTATTACAAGAATATTAGCTGTTTATTAGTACTTATTAAGCACATATTAATGCCTTATTCTGCATGACCTTATTCTACATTCTTAATCCTACCCAATACCTAAACTTAACAACTATCTTACTAACTATTAATAAGCAGTAAATTAGGAGTTTATTGAGGGAAAAGTCATAGTTAATAGTGAATACATGTTCCCTATACTAAAGTGTTACCGTTAATCTTAAGTAGCTTTTCCACAAGCTGAGGTGCCTATTATAGAGTGTCTAAAACCCCGCCTTGTTGGCAGAGGCTCTTTACACTAACTCCGCCCACCAATGTCTGATTGAGCCAGACAAAATTTCAAAAGACACCTGTCTGATAACAGGATCGGTGCTGTGGAGAGTAAGGTGGGTAATGTTAGTTTTTGATGTGATCGACCCAAGTTTAAATCCGCCTTTTTTTGAATTCATTTGTCTCCCTTTTCCCATCGCATATCTGCAAAAACGTTTATTTTAAATAAAACATAAGAAAATGTTTGAGAAGTGGAAATAAAATATGGTTATTTAATAGTGTGAATAAAGTGTCTATCGGTAGGAGTTAGGGCTCGGAGTATAGGAGGCACAAGTAATGCCCCAATAAGGCAGCATCCATTTATGATTTTAATAAATATAATCATATACACTGAATATGTTATTATTGCATACTGTTTTATAATATACTACTATTTTCACTTTGTGCACCTTCTATAAATTAATATTTAGGCAGCAGCTATTTGCACTGAGTCATACACACAAAACACCATCATGATAACACTCATCACTAAAATTATGCAAAAAATAAATAAATAAAGAAACAATTATTAAAATGAAAAACCATCAAATGTAAAATGTCACACAGGAAATTGTGGAAATGTCTTTCACTGTAAACTGTAAGATTTGTTCTTTTCTTACTTCCAAAATTGGTACATTTAAAAGTAATTTACTGTAAAATGACAGGAAATGTAACACTCTATTACAGTTTTTACAGTTTACACGGAGATGATAATGGTATCGTTTTCAAAAACAGGCACTTTAAAAACCTGTTTTCAAAAGTTAGCATTTTCAGGCCCACAAAACACTGTTTTTGGATTAAATGAACGGCCAAAATGTATAAAACGTTTTCCATATTTAGTTGAAAATGGTGTCATATAAACGGCTCCTTAGTTCCCTAGTTAGTTTCCCTGTTTGTTAATTAGTTTCCATAGTTCCTAATTCCACATACCTGTTCTGTTTCTCCTTTGATTGCGTTCTGTGTGTATATAAACTGGGAGTTCTCTTCTGAGATGGTCTCTCAACGTTGCATACAGCTGAAACAGGAAACACCTTTCTCCTCATTAGAATATTGAAGCCTGATTTGCTTAACGCCACTGCATTGCAATGGCCAATGGCGCTCAAGCACATGAAAATAACAGGGCGTGGCACCCTGCACAACACAGTGCAGGGCAGCATTATATCAGAATCTTTTCTGATTAACTAGAAGCCTCTCCTTCTTAGGATTAGAATTGCAAGAAATCCTTTTAAGTGTTCCTGTGAAGCTACTTATGTCGTTTAGACTTTGCTCTACCTGTGCGGGACCTCTAGAGTTCCCCGATGATCACGACAGGTGTGTCTACTGCCTGGGCCGCGCCAACGCAGTGGCCGCCATTGAGGAGACCAACTGCCCTCACTGTTACGCCTGCTCTCCAGATCACCATGTTTCCTCCACCGTCGAGTGCAGGTGATTTTGTCTCCTTCAGGCCCCCAAGGTGGCAGCGTCTGAGTTGGTGGAATGGTCAGAGAAAGCCAGCTACGTGGACAAATTAGACTCCATGAACCAGGTCGGATAGACCAGGAACTTCTCCGTGTGATCAGTAAGGTGGTGAAGGAGCTCAACCTGGAGTGGTCCCCCCCCACCAAGCCTGAAAGGAGCAGGCTAGATAAATGGTTTCTCCAACCTGGCCGAAGCCTTGGAGCTGGCCCGTAAAGGCCTGCCCCTTTCTTTCCCACGATGAGGTCTCTAAGACATGGCATGACCCGTATTTGCCCCATGCCCTCATCTCAGGCTCCTCTCTCCTGACAACAGTGGATGGTGCTGATTTGCACGCATATTCCAAGCTCCATCTGAACAAGGAAGCTGCGGGTGAAGTCTGCAGCCATGCACCCTAACAAGCCGTGCTGATCCACCATTAGTATCACTGGAAAAGCATACACGGCAGCAGCAGCTGTCCTCCAGGTCTTCCAAGCGAAGACACTGAAACGCCTGGACGAGGAGGGCCCAGATCCTGAGATCAGCTTTGCAGCGCCATGGTCCTTGCCCTGTGAGCTACTAAAATGACACCGCAGTCGATTGGCCGTACCATGGGTAGCCTTGTTGTGCTGGACAGACACTTATGGCTGACACTGACGAATATGAAGGACATTGAAAAAGCAGTCCTCCTTTCTTGGGCATAAGTCTGGATTCTATCTCCATGTGAGCCCACCTGCTACCGGAGTGCAAGCAGAACATTATGAACTCGCTCGTGGCATTCAAAGAAGGCAAATGAGTTTGATGGCAGCTGCCTCAGTGGTTTGTCACTTAGGACTGCTTCACATGTGACCATTCCAGCTGTGGTTGAAGAGGCTCACACAGGCTCAATGTGTGCCAGCTCACAGTAAGTAGTTAGTAACATGCAGATGTGTAGAGACACTGGCCCCCTGGATGGACGCTGCAATCTACGAGCGGGATGCCCCGCTGGGATAGATATGCAAGTGGAAAGTGGTCATAACAGATGCTTCATGCACAGGCTTTTTGCGACGGCCGCCCAGCATCTGACATCTGGACAGATTTGGAGAAAAAATGGTACATAAACTGCCTAGAGCTCAAGGCAGTCCACCTGGCGCTTGATAATTTTTATGCTCTAGTCCATTCGCAAAGACAACATGTCAGTGGTAGGATACATAAATTGCCAGAGAGGCATTCGTTCTCACTCTCTTCTCTCGCGACGAGCCTGCTGATATGGGTGGATCAACATCTCTTTTCAATTTCTGCTGTTTATGTCCCTGGCTGCCTGAACCACAGGGCAGACATGCTGTCCAGGCACAGAGTGACCCAAGAAGAATGGAGGCTTCACCCTCAAATTGTGAATATGATCTGGAATATATTCGGGTGAGCAGAGGTGGACCTCTTTGCATCAGCAGAGAACACTCATTGTCCACTGTTTTTCTCCCTGACTGAGCCCTCCACACTGGGAGTTGATACACAACTCCACCCTTGGTCGAGAATGTGCAAGTATGCTTTTCCTCTGATAAAACATCCTGCATCAGGTACTGTGCAGAATCAGGACCTCCTATCTCAAGCGAACGTTTCAATCTGGCATCCCAACCCGAGGTTGTGGGACTTGCACATCTGGCCACTCAACGAAGTTTGCCAGCTTCAGTCTCATTGTCCCAGCAGGTGATTAAAATGATTTCTGAGGCAAGAGCCTCATCCACCAGATGCCTCTACGCACATAAATGGAAGGTTTTCTCTGATTTGTGCGACTTAAAGGGTGTAGATCCAGTGAGCTGCTCGACCTCATTCATTTTGTCCTTTCTGCAAGAACGTTAACACCGCGTCTACACCAGATGCGAAAACAGTTTGCAACAGTTGGTTTGTCGCGTTCAGTGTAGACAGCTTTTAGCTGTTGTGGCGCGATGCGATGCAACAACGGTCGCGTCTGGTGTAGACATGGTGTTAGATGACGGCCGCACAACCTCTAGACTCAAAGTATATGTAGCTGCTATATCAGCTTTCCATAATAGTTTTTATGAGCAGTCAGTGGGGAAGAGCGATTTGGTGATAAAGTTTTTACACGGGGCGAGACGATTGAACCCTTCTAATCCGACCACACTTCGCACTTGGGACCTCTCTCTAGTCCTAAGCAAGTCTCTGTAGTTCAGACTCTCTGAACAGCTTTTTGTGTGTTATGGCGGTTGCATTAACGATCTACCAGTGTCAAAAAAGAGGCTATGCCATTGGGTTGTGGATGTGATAGCCCTGGCTTATGCTTCACAGAATGCAACTTGCCCCATAGGCATGCGAGCCCACTCCATGAGGGGTATGGCTTGCTCTTTGGCAAGGGCGAGGGGCACTCCACCGCAGGGACGGGAAGATGTTAAGAACAAAAAGGAGAAAGAGAAAAAAAAAGCACAAATGGGCATTATTCTGGCAGCAGCAGGTGTGCAATAGCCTACCATTTTAAAATATGTAGCCTATTATATACAATTACATTAAAAATACAAACCAATCCGCTTCATGCTTAACTCATGTAGTCTACTGTAAATAAGAGGCTGTATTAACTTATTTCCACTAAATTCCCCATTTTTAAAATGACATCATTTGAGATAAAATGTGAGACATATATATATATATAGCACATCTATCTTCAAAACAGGAGATTTAAATAATGAAATAATATATAGAATATTATTGTTTCATTAAATATGAATTTATTACTCATTATTCCAGGCATGTTCCATTTTATTCACAGCAGACGTTCATGCAACCGACCGCGTCAGCAGCACGCACGCTCTCACAAAACTCACTCCTCCACCGTGAATAAATCTCCATCTGAATGCATGAGTTTTATTTTTACAGACATCCACATGAAAAACAATTACCGTCCGAATAGGGCTTTTGTCCGTGATTTTAGTTTTTTGGGTTTTCCCTGTTTGCCTGCATGTTTGATTCCTCAGTTGCCAAGGTTACTGATTTGCGTTACACACCTGTTTGTAGTTGAGTTGCTGCTTGTTTTGTTTCTTTCTTTTGTTCACCAGTGTTTATAGTCCTCTGTCTGTATCCTTGGTTGTCCCGTTCTCATTTGTATGTCGAGGTTGTTCTGTTTTGAGAGTAAGTTGCCTGAATATTTTGTTATTTTTGATTGTCATTACACTTACTGCTGCGATTAGATCCTGCTTTTTCTTTCTCCGCGTCAACACAGACTTTGTAATGAGCCATTTTATCAACTTAATTTCAACAAATGATAAGTTTCGAATTTTGAAAGTTTCCTTTCAAAATTCAGGTCTTTGTATACCACCTATGAATGTTGATAAAAAAAAAAAAGCATTAGTAGCCTATTTTAAAATGCATTGGCAGGTGAATATGTGTGTTTAGACCATACATCTGCAGTCTGTAAACACTATCAAGCATATTCCCTTATTTATTACAGTGTTCTTTTCAAAATAATGTTCTGTCCTTCCTTTCCTAACCTCACAATAGACTTTGACCCCATGTATATGTAAATCTATTTGGCAAAACATATCACTGTGTACACCTGCCTTCCATGGCCAGAAAGAATAAAATGGATTTTGAAATTACTTTGTAGTAGCAAAATCATATTATTTGGACTGATTAGTTTTCCTGCCTCATTTGCTTTGAGACCATTATAGGTGCTACAGAAATATTTTCCTTAAATTCAATCACCTCGTACCTGCAAAAAGCTCCATCATTATATGTGAGCGTACCTTACACACAGCCAAGATTGCACCAATGTTATTCTAGATGACAAACACCTCAAATACAGGTCGAGACATTGTTGTTTTGAGCATTCTATCAACTCTCCAAATAAAATATTACCGAGGTACTAATCTCTGTCACGTTTTGAACACTTATTTTATTATTTAAACTTCCATTACTTTTTCATTTATGTTTAAAGCATATTTTGATGTAAATGTCTGCTAAAAAAACAAAATGACAACTATTTCCACACGTAGTAAAAAAAAAAATAATAATAAGGAAAAGAAAACCTTACGGTGTGCAAATGTACACTAACTGTGTTCCAGGAGTGTTGATGGTCTACAGCACTGGGATTTTCACTCCGCTTGTATTGTGCGATTGTGCATGAAAGGGAAAGTTCACCCAAAAATGACACAAATATTCTGTCATCATCACCTTCATGTCAGTCCAAACCTTTCTTTCTTTTGTGGAACTCAAAATAAAAATATTTGGTAACACTTTATTTTAGGGTCTTTTAACTAGTAGCGTATTAGCTGTTACGGCTTGGTTTGCTGAAGGGATGAGGCATGCACGGATTTCCACAGAATAGGATATTTAATAGATGAAAGTGAACAAAATAACCAAAAGCATGTATAGTACAACAATAATACAACAATACAACCAGTAGAACAGACAAGGAGTGAGAGGAGTGAGTCCGTAATAAAGGGTGTGCAGATGATGAGGTCCAGGTGCAGGTGATGAGTGCTGATGGGGAGATGACGAGGAAGTGAGTGCAGGTGTGGAAACAGGAGGATCATGGGAAATGGAGTCCGGGAACGCAGGGAACTGTGACATTAGCATGCGTATTACTAAAATATTGGCTGTTTATTAGTACTTATTAAGCACATATTAATGCCTTATTCTGCATGACCTTGTTCTACATTCTTAATCCTACCCAATACCTAAACTTAACAACTACCTTACTAACTATTAATAAGCAGTAAATTAGGAGTTTATTGAGGGAAAAGTCATAGTTAATAGTGAATACATGTTCCCTATACTAAAGTGTTACCAAATATTTTATATATACTTTTTTTTTGATAGTCCACTTTAGACATTGTACTAACTATAAGTAAAGGCCCTTGACACACCAAGCCAACGGTCAGCCGTCGGACTGTCATTGAGCATCGGCCAGCCCAGTTTTTGAGTCTCTACTAGTTGGACCTCATTGGGGGCTCATTTTGGCCCGTTAAACAGTGTTGGGAAAAGTCACTTTTAAAAGTAATGTTACAATGTTGCATTATTCCCTAAGTAACAAATTGCGTAACGTACTTTTTATGGAAAGCAATGCATTACATCACTTTTGCGTTACTTTTTCTCACCTGGGCTGAGCTTGTAAAGAGTGTTTTAATTTATATGATAAATAGCCTATAATTAATTAGGAAAATAGATGAGGTGAAATAAACCATGCGAATGAATTGACATTCTCTTGATTTATGCTTATGTAAAAGTGCAATAATTGTGATAAAATGTAAAAAATACATTTCTCAAATGACAACAGTTGTTGCGATTATAATTTTGAGCAAAATAATAATTTCATTGACTAAAACTAGACTAAAATGGCCTGACAGATTAAGACAGGATTAAACCTTATTGGGTAACACTTTAGTATAGGGAACATGTATTCACTATTAACTATGACTTTTCCCTCAATAAACTCCTAATTTACTGCTTATTAATAGTTAGTAAGCTAGTTGTTAAGTTTAGGTATTGGGTAGGATTAAGAATGTAGAATAAGGTCATGCAGAATAAGGCATTAATATGTGCTTATTAAGTACTAATAAACAGCTAATATTCTTGTAATATGCATGCTAATAAGCAACTAGTTAAAAAACCCTAAAATAAAGTGTTACCCCTTATTTCAATTAGGGTATTTCACCATCCTGTGTCAGCATCACATGTATGCGTCGTGCTGCTCATGTGTACAGCGTCGGCCTATACTCAACAGGCGTTTGAACATAAACTACGTAAGAGACTGATATGGGAGAGAAGAAATTGTTGAATAAAGTCATTATATTTGTTTTGTTTTTGCACACAAAAAGTATTCTCGTCGTTTCATAACATTAATGTTGAACCACTAGTCATGTGGACTATTTTAATGATGTCTTTAGTACCTTTCTGGACCTTGAAAGTGGTGGTTAAATTGCTGTCTATGGAGGTGACTAGTCAGAGAGCTCTTGGGTTTCATCAAAAATATCTTAATTTGTGTTCTGAAGATGAACGAAGGTCTTACGGGTGTGGAACAACATGAGGGTGAGTAATTAATGACAGAAATTTCATTTTCATGTTCGCAAATACAGGCAGTCAACTCACTATGGTACACTTTAGGATTGTCACGGTACCAACATTTCAGTAGTCGGTACTAATACCAGTAACATTTTGTGGTCCTCTCTACCAATTTTGGTACCAGAGCAAAACATTTTGAATTAAGTACTTTTTGGTTGAAATATGTTTCTATGGATGTTGAAGGTACTTCAACCATAGATGACAATAAATAACGTTTTAGTTTGTAAATGCTTTTTTTAAATTCCAGGCTCAACAAATCCAGATGAATATACAGACTCGACTATACATTTACAGAGTATGCATTAATAGAAAACCGGGCTGCATGCACACAAAGCTTGGGTACTTGTGTGTGTGTGTGTGTCTTTATTTATGGGTAAAATATATGGGTAAAATATAACCTGAACATTTCATGACATTCAGCCAAACAAAATAATATAATTCACTGTGGGTCACAAAACTGTATGCCATAATTTCAGCAAATTGCATTTCATCTCAAAAAGCCACTTCTGTATTTTGATGTACAGATATAAACACACACATGTACATATATATATATATATATATATATATATATATATATACATGCACATACTCAGACATGCGCACATGCACACACACAAACACACACACTCGCTGCGAATCCCTTTGAAGAGGCCATGATGATCTCAACTAATGAGATAAGAGACTGTGTAACCACGGTGACAAATGCAGCCATTTGAGGCCGGAAGGAGGAAAACAAGAGCAGATTATGCATGCAAGCAGCAGGTGAGAGATACTGAGCTATCGTGCCTGTTTTGGACCGAGTCCCACCTCATTCTGAACGCTGCCTGCCAAACAGTACAGAAAACGCAGTATCACATTCACAGACTGATGCCCCGTTGATCCTCAGCTAAGCAGAGATGTTTACAGATGTGTAAATCTTCACTTTCAAATGTCATACGGTGGAATGAAGAAAAATGGTTCATTATGAATTGTTTTTTATAGTGTATAATATGTGAAATACAACCATGAAATATTCAATAGCAGATGTTCAAATATATACTTAATTAAATTCTAAAAAATAATAAATACTTAATCGGTCATCGTAAGGTTAATGAAATGTCATTCTCATTACTGTAATCATGGTGCAATTTTTTTTTGTATTTAATTTGCTGATTTTAATAAAATAATTACTTTTTTTACATTGTTATAGTACAAATATTGTAATGCAAATATCAGTAGTTTCTTACTTTAAATAGTTTCTTTTCATTTTAGGCAGAAATGTAACCTAGACACTTTTTTTTTTTTTGTGAGATTCACAATCTTATTATGTAATATTATTATGTTGTATTCTAGAACACTAAAGCAGCTAGGCAGGGGTTTGTACGTTCACACTCAACACCACATTCCTGTCTGTCACGCATAAACGAGGAAAGCAGGCAGGAAGAGATGGCGGGGAGCAGGACCTGAGGAGCCGCTCTGACGGGTCGTGAGATCTCTGAGGAGACCCCATCTCATGGCCGATGAGCAATTCATCTGGAGTTAATGTGCTGCAGCTGTGCTCTAATGAGCTGAGGCCAGAGGAGAGACTCCACTGCTGTGACGTGTTCTGCATTTATCAGTTAAAGTCCTCCGTCTCACACTCACCAAAGCCTGACTGTCAGACCATCCGGCCTCACGCTGCCCAGCGCTCCTGAGAACCGCCTGCTTATGCTTTTGAAAGTCATAATTATGATGTGATATATATCATGAGATTTGGGTCAGAACAAAATGAATATTTCATTTTTTTTTTTTTTTTTTTTACGCAAACATTATATTGTTCAGTGGTGGACAGTAAAAAAAGTATTTCTACTTCATTCCTGTACTTTATTACAGTATATTATTATTTTAGGAAATGTTCACTTTTACTTCATTACATTCCAAAGCATAATATTGTACTTTTTACTCCACTGCATTCCATAAAAACATATCGTTCTTGTTATTTCGAGCTGAAGAAATCGACTTGATTCTTTCCAATGAACCTGCTGAATTGGTTCACAAATAACACTGGGCGATTCACTTTGCGAATCGGAGTGATTCAATTGCAGTCTGTACAAGCGTAATTTTACTCCACATAAGGATATACTTTTGGAACACCAGATGTATTTTACCTGATAGAAAATCTATATTTTATAAAGACTGGATGGAAAAAGATGGTAATCTCCAAGGTTTTCCAAAGATGACACTATTAAAAGTTAGCAGATACATTTCCTTTGTCAACTAAAATGAAAGAAGTTCATTTCAAAACAGACATTTATCCATGTAACGGATTTCTAAGAGTGAGGTTTAATTTGGATAGCAATGTGTGTACATTCTGTCAAAAAGATCTTTTTTTTAATCGTCTAATTGTTATGACAGTATGAGTGGGTTGAAGACAAAAAAATGTAATACCTGCCTTTGACTATCACATTGTTAGATTTGGTGTCTTTTTTGGACAACAAAAACATTGAATTTTTGCGAAATAATGTGTTGATTGTAGCCAAATTTGACCTACAGAAATGTAGATTTGTTAAAGTTTCTCTATGTTTTGAGGCGTTTAAAAATGACTTGTTATAATTTGCTTTTTATGTTTTTTTTTATATATATATAATGTTATTATTGTGTTGTTTACAGTATGCTGCTTGGTCTTATTGTTAATGTCTTTACCAATAATAATATGTTAATGCCTGTTTCTTATTTGAAATGATTTAATAAAGTAAAAAAAAGCTGTTTTTGAGTCACCAACTCACTGATTCAATGATCAGGTCAAAATGAGCGAAGAGCAATCGGAGCTTGAATGTGCGTGCAACTGATGGCGCGAAAAGTAAGTTAACAATGAAATTTAGTACTGATTATTAATGAAATCATATTTGGGTTATGTATCATTTGTAAAGTAAATCTGCTGTAAAAGGACCAGCTGTTCAAGCCAATTGAAATGCTTGAAAACACATTTTTGTATCACCGTCTGTATTTAAGCTACAGTAATATAACACAAAATAATGCCCATGCATCTTCTGTAGCTTTAATATAACTACTAAAATATCAATTTAAGTATAATGTTTTAATAGTGTGAAATAAAAAAAATAATAAAAAGTTTGCTTATTTGCAAAACATTAAATGCATGCATTAATCTTTCTTATTAGTGCTGACTACTGACTAGTGCTAAATAATGGTTCATTTACTTTTAATATTTACAAAATCTAGTAAAAGTACAAAAATGCTTAAGTAAAATGAAAAAGAGTACTTAATTATATTACCGGAGTTATAAATTGATAGGGTATCTATACGTTTACTCAAGTTCTTGATTTGTGCACTTCGTCCACCACTGGTTCAGTGAACATTATTTCATAATTTCATAATTTAAACCAGTAGCAATTCACTGGTAAATAAGGATGTTTTTCGTGACATGGTACTTGATGTGTTTTAAAGTGATTTTGGTGAGAATTCAATGGAGACGTTCAGCAATGTCTTATTACTTTCTCTTTGTTTCACTCATGTACAAAATGTTTGTAGCTATAGATATATGTTACAAAACTAGAAAACAGTTCTTTCTTGCATGCTTTATACAGTGTCTATTTTTCAGAAGAAGAAAACAAATAAGCTTTATTGTAAATACATAACTACTGTTTGCCGATTTTAATAAAACAAGATAATTGCATTAGAATATTTTTACGGTAACAAAGTAAAGTAATTCAGTCAGGACCACTTAGGTCAAAAAATGACCAGAGAAAAAGTTACATTTGGCGGTATGGCTCTGTTCTAAATTCCCCGTCCTTTTCATGAGCTCCATGATAAGTTAAGACAGCGAACAGCAGCAGCTTCTGGGGACAACCTCCCATTTTTTAACTGGGAGATCAGCACAAAGTCCCCCCCCCCCAAAACAGACCATACCAGGCAATCCTCCCTGGCTCTTCCTGCTAAATCGAAGAGCTAGCCGGGTATCCAGATGTGCATTTCAGGAAGCCAATGCAACAATAATTGCAAAAGAACAAATCAAATTACGTGAAGCTAGTATGAGAAATGTAGCTAGAGCCAGCGATAGAAATAAATATTTAATAGGCGGTATGGCTCTGTTCTAAATTCCCTGTCCTTTACATGAGCTCCATGATAAGTTAAGACAGCGAACAGCAGCAGCTTTTGGGGACTACCTCCCATTTTATAACCAGGGAGCAGCACAAAATCCCCCCCAAACAGACCGTACAAGGCTGTCCTCCCTGGATCTTCCTGCTAAATCAAAGAGCCAGCAGAGGAACCAAATGAGCATTTCAGAAAGGTAATCTTAAATGAATTTAAGAGCCAATCGATCTATGAGAAGCTAGCACGAGGAATGTAGCAAAAGCTAATAATCAAAATAGTTTTTCTTTTTTTACATTTTACGTCAATAGCATTTTGAAAAGCAAGTACATTTAAGCACTAGTCGCACGCGCGAGCGCTCTTCCCAAAGCGCACGTGAGCATTTGAAATTGAAAGCAGCCTTCCGTCAGTGAATTTCATATTTTTATATATAAGCAACATAAATGCCTTCGTAGAGCATTTGTACGGAAAATAGGCCTACCGACGGGTGAGACCACAAACAGCAAGCAAAGCACGCGTTTCTCACAACTCTCTCATACCCTGTGCAATGAATCCTGTGAATGTAATTTTAGCTTTTCTGAACTTCAAACAAAATAAATTGAAAACGCTCACTCTGCTCCTTGCCAGTGGATACGCACCAAGCACACGCAGCGTCATCAAGCATCTGTGGTAAAATTTACAGTATTTAAGTGTAAATAGGCCCAGCAGCTATTGAAGCCGTATTTATTTTCAAGCCACGGATCAGGGAGCAGCACTCATTGCTTTTCTCCAGGATGGCCGGAAGTAACGTTCATAAGCAGCTGAAGACCATCGCCCCATGGCCTTCAGTGTAGAGACAGGAGTGGAGACAGCTGCAGTTGTAGCAGCACATAGCACAGTGAATGGAAGGAAGCTCTGGGGAAGCATTGCAGAGAGGGCGTAAATGGAAGGCAAACCAGGCCCTGGACATGGGCTTTCCCTCCTCCGTGGCAAACAATGTGTCCTGCTGACCAGCTTGTGGACAGCCCAACATAGATGACAGAGGATACAAGCTATAAAAGAGTTAGATTCAGAGATAAAAACGACTATTCCTTTCTTGTTCCTATCAGTTTTAGAGTGCTTTAGAAATATGAAGTGGTGCGAATAATTTGATACATCAGAAATTGTGAGGTCATGTGACAGATTAAAAGAAACTGCGCTTGTGGAAAACTCTACCCCTCTGAGAAAACCGTGAGCAAAAGGGAAAAGTTGATCATTGACTTGAGGTTTCTCTCTTTAAAGCGCGTTAGCAGGAAACAAATTTTCTAGTACGCTGATGGTGGATGGATCCAGGCAGCGCAGGTGACCATACTCTTGGTTGAAGGCAGTACAGCTATGGAGAAAGTGGCACAGAAGAACTGAAGTGAGACCAAGCAGTCATACATTTCTAATATGTAGATTTGGCTAGACGACTACGCATGTAGTGAGCAGCAGAGTGCAAATAATATTGAAGGGTCATATCTAGTCTAGTACAGTTTGGCTGAAAAAGGGGGCGGAGCAGGCTGATGGCACTGCCTCTGGACACCGAGAAGACAATCGGCAGTTTGGTTGTTTAAGCATGGAATGTGAGCAGCCTGAAATATGAATTTAACCAATAAGGCAACTTCAAATCTGTTTGTAATCTGGACTAAAGAGAGTCCCTTATTAATATGAGCGGTTTCATCATTGTTGTAAAGAACAATGTTTCTAGACTAGTGTTTACAGAATACAGCTATCACAATGGGATTCAATTACAACGGAGCGGTTGACAAGGTGTTAGCAGGCATGGATAGCAGCTCATTGCTACACGCTAGCAAACCACTGACCATTAAAGCACAAAATCACAACAAACCCTCTATACTCCAATTTGTAAATGTGAAGGTCATTTGGACAGATGATAGCATGCGTCTAACACTCCTTCAGCTGAAACCAGCCCGAAACACATGCAAACATCAATGACAATATCAGCCCATTGGGAAAAGGTGTTAAATAGTGGAGCCCCGGTAAATGTCTATACATGAGAAAGCCCATCACCGAACAGCTCTCATGTCCACTATGCTTATACGCAGTAATTTTTCACGTAAATGGCTTGCTGCTGCTGCATAAACTTAATACGTAGCACTGCTGTTATATGCTTGTATTTTACTCCTCTATGCAATACTGTAAACACCCCTCTTAAAACAAACAAGGCTTTGTTTGAGGATTCGTAGATTAAAAGAAAAGGTTTAGACGTGAATGCCAAGCCCCATTCTGGAATCCAGAATTTTTCCAGAATTTAGGGAGGGTGCTGTAATGCAGATACTATTGAGCAAGCAACAGCTTCTGAAACTAATATTGTATTATAGGCCTACTATTAGTCCAAGTTAACATTAATGCATTACTACTTGGCATATCTCGGTCCCTTGCAATGTTATGTCAAGCCATGCATTTTTTGATAGTGATATCTACATATACATGAGATTCACTTCCAAAACCCCGCAGCGTGCAACCGACTGTCGGTCCTCACAGCAGTATGAACACTTTATTTCATGAATTACATATGGCCGCGAGAGCGTGCAAAGACCCCTCCACTTAATCTTAGCCCGAGCGGTCTAAAGAAGTGCAGCTGCATCAATAAGCGGCTAAAATTAGTGATGGGGAACAAAGGCTTTCTGAAGCGTTCGAGGCTTTCATCAAATTTTGCCGAAAAACGCTTCTTAACTCGAAGATTTATCACAATGAACTTACTTAGCTGGACCTGAACTTAAATTACATGAATTTATTCTAGAGCTGCTGTGCAGCCAATGTTTCATGTTACCACAGTTTTGACACAATCTGCATGGTAAAAAGCTCTATAAGGTGACTTGACTTATTGCGCATTAAGCAATATCTGTGGTCAGACTCGTTTTCTCGGTAACACTTTATTTTAGGGTATTTCAACTAGTTGCTTATTAGCATGCATATTACTTTATTATTGGCTGTTTATTAGTACTTAAAATGCACATATTAATGCCTTATTCTGCATGACCTTGTTCTACATTCTTAATCTTACCCAATACCTAAACTTAACAACTACCTTACTAACTATTAATAAGCAGTAAATTAGGAGTTTATTTAGGGAAAAGTCGTAGTTAATAGTGAATACATGTTCCCTATACTAAAGTGTTACCGTTTTCTCCACCTTATCTAACAAATCAATGCAGCAGTTATACGGTTTGAAAAAGCGTGTGACCAAACAAAACATCGGAAGTCTGAATAAATATTAACAAAAATAAGTGCATTTCCCTTTAAAGCGGCGGTGAAGCGCCAATTTTCAAAATTTTAAACCAGCTGTCCTGATCTTCGTTCCAAAACTGCATGACGTTCGAAGCTTCAAAACGTCAATCAATCAATCAATCACGTGGTATTGATATTTCTATACAAGCAGCGGCACAGCGTGTGATCAAAGTCCCTATATCTATAGTCTTTGGTGTGGTACAATGTGCTTTAAGTCCCGGTATAACCATACCATCACTACGGTCCATATGCAACAAATCTCCTATTTCTTTTTTAAAGCAAAAACACCACGTTTGAGCAGTAAGTGACTGTGACTGATATAGTGAACACCTGATGACCACCCTCCAGAGCCCTAAAGAACCAGTAAAAATGTTTGCCAAAATTATATGATCACAGCATCAACTGTGCTCTTGCTTCGTTGAGAATACCTGGATTTGCCTCGGCACACTCAGTAAGTTGAAATAATATCCTTCTTACGTGACAGCAGTGAAGTCTACCAATACGCTAACGATGTCATTATCATAATGCCCAGATATAATAGCTGAAATGCAGCTGCTCGTGTACTTCCTATGCAAATAGATGAATATATTATCTGCATTTAATCATAAGGTGCAAATAGTAAGCAAACACAGCGTCTACTTAACCGCAAAATGTGCTAGCGATCTATTGCGGTCTGAATTTGTTATACATTCTGCTGTACAAAATCTATGATCGCTGTAGCTTTGTTTGATATGCGAATACAAAGAGAAAAGCCTCTTTCTTTTTATAGAGTTCAGCGAAACTCATCTCTGAATAAAAGCAAATCTCATATTAGTTAGCTTCTTATATGCTTAGCAAATCACGATCTGAGTTTTCCACCGAATGGGTGACATTTGCTTGTTGTAACTCTTTAAAATTAAACTTTATTTTTTATCTTTTTTCAACACTGAATCTAATACTACACACATTTAACTATTCAAAATGTGTATTGGTCAATCTCAGGCAACTTTATTTAATTTTTTACAAGGTTTCAACGCTGAAGATTTTCTCAGTCCTGTTACCAAAACTCATGTGCCGTTTAAAAAGATAATTCCTTTGTATTCACCTCAAGAAAGTGTTTATTTTGAAGAAATGGTTGGTTATGTGTTCAAATAACTGATATTTGTGACAAAAAAATCACTTTATATTAAGGCAAGGTGTATTTTAATAAAAAACGCAAAACAATTTTCTCATTTAAAAGAAGACAAAAGCCTCAATTTTATATATTTTTTTTAAATAATTTAATTATTTAACAATTGTGTAAATGATGGATCAAACAAAACTGATAAAAACAGTGGTTTAACTTTATTTTTCTAGAAAAATAAATAAATTTAGTAACAGGACTGAGCACTTTGTAACAGTAATGAACACTGGGTAACAGGACTGAGTGTCCATATGTGTGTGCGAAAGAGAGTGTGTACATGGCTGTGTGTGCGAGTGAGATTTCTGTGTTGAAGGGATGTTCTATGTGCTAGTAGTACATCACAGCGAAGGAGGTGGAAAGAGAAAGAAGGAGAGCGAGGAAAAGAGAGAGGGAGAGAAGGAAAGACAAAAAAGGTGGAAAAAGATAGGGTTGCAGGTGTGTTTCACTCCTTCCCTTGCAGCATGCCATGGGTGTGTGTTTCTTGCACCTGCGAAGTATAGGTTCTCTCCATCTTCTACAAAAGATAAGAAAAGGAAAGACAAAAAGATGAAGTCACGTCGTGGTGGACTGGCTCCCTGCAATGTATGGCATTCATACTGTAAAACTAATCCTAAAAATCAAAAAAAAAAAAAAACTCATGTAAAACTCATGATACAGGTGAATAGTATTATATCAACTAATATTCACACAATTAAATCAACAAAACAGAAGACTCTACTCACTCCTGTTACTCTTAACTCACTCCTGTTATTTTTCATATAAGTAACAGGACTGAAAGTAACAGGATTGAGTTTTTAAGCAAAAATGATCAAATACACAATATATGGCCACATGGAGTACATGCTAATAGCATGAGGACACTGAGCAAATACTAGTGACTTACCTAAAGTTAATATTTTTAAAATAAACAAATAACATCAAAGAAATAATTTAGGTAACAGGACAGTACGTTGAGATTGACCTTCTCAGTCATAGTTACTATTTCATCAAATATACAGAAATTAAAATGAGAGAACTTACTTTTGGTCTTCTCATGGCCTGCATAAGATCCAGATGATGCAACTTCCTGTTAAAAATGTGTCTTGTGGAATGTTCCAAGTTTTTTAGAGGGGAAAATGTGTGAGGGTAACAGGACTGAGTGAAAACCTGGGGACACGACTAAAATGTGTATTTTATATAACGTATTATGGATTTCTTATGAAATTTCTTTTTGTTTAGCATAGATGGTATATGCAGTCAGACAACAATGCAAAAATAATACGATTTCTGAGAGATTTTAATGATTATATTTCATGATGAAGTTTAGGTTTAGTTAGCGGGGACATGTAACATGCTATTTTTTTAGTATTCTCAGTAGTTTTTAATAATGTTTTAAATGATATATTTTAAATTTGCAGTTAGATTAATGTTTAGGACACTTTGCTTAATAATAAAATATATTTTAGAGTTCATTTTCATGCATATTTATATATAAAATGTCCTGGGGACAGAAATAGTACCGATTCGGTGGAATGGCCCTAAAACAGACTGTTCACTGACACGTGAATTAAACCTCATGTATTGTTACTTCATAATGAACTGATAAAGCAGACCACACGAAAACGATAGACATAGCATAAAAAGACCGTTTCACTTATCTTGATTAAGTGGAAGCAGCCAAGCAAGCAGAGAGACGGAAGCAGCGTTTAAGTAATGCGCCTTATTTGAGAGTTGCCAATAGAGTCCATAGAAATCAGATCAGCTGATATGGGTGGGGTTGAAATGTGCTCGACTACGAGGAATGCTTGATTTATTAATAAAACATAACCACACAAAGAAATGCTGCCTTCACTAGGCCTGTAACTGCAAATGCACTATGGAGATTTTCCATTTACAGATTTTTCCCTAACCTTCTTTTCTCAGTAAAGCAAGGGTGCACACTATTGCTGAAAACACAAACCCTACTTAGCAGTCAGATGGCACAGATGCCTCAACAGGCCATATCTGCTGCTAAATCTGTTTTTCTAGAAGCGTGTTTTTTAAAAGTTTGACTTCTTTTAAAAACAATTGCTGGTGACATTCATTATCCTGTAAACATAATGGGCGATTGGCTATATTGCGCTACCAAAAATGATTGAGGTCATGTACATATATTGCGTGATGAATCGATATATTTATTATTGCGACAAGCCTAGCCTTCGCGTTCTTCCGGGAAGTTCTTATTTATGATATGCATTTAAGTGATTTTGGTCAGAATAAAATGGGTGCAGTTTCATGTTGTTTGTTCTAATGCAGTAAAATGTTTGTGTTGTTTAGAGAATGATGGGAAATGTAGTTTTGCTACACAAGCCATAAACTGGCTAAATAAATAGCATTTTATGTCAATTTTATGATTTTAAGAGCTCTCCAAAAACCTATGATAACATAATGAAATATTTGCAGTTTATATGACGCCTGCATAATATTTTATTCCATCAGAGTAGATGACTACATTTGAATAGCAGTCATATGTCAATGGAGAAAAATGCTTTTTTTAGCTGCTTGGCATCTACTGTGCATTTTGCAAAATCTTTGTTTTTTGCCTCACACCTTAATCTCATCCAGCATTATGTAGAATATGAGTTTAATGTCAGTTTCCGGCACTGATGTATCATTAGTGCTTTATGGATTGAACATCTCATTACAGTTGGGGGTTTGGGATTGGGGCAGTTCATTCTACACCTGTGAAGGAGACCTTCAGTGTTTTATAATTACATACAATTTTCTCATTCATCCTTTTACCGACTATTTAGCTACATGCAGCTCCTCCTTTCCTTTCTCCTCCTCATCTTCCCTATTCCCTCCTCCTATTCAATGATGTTCTTCCTGTCGAAAATAAACCAACCAGCAGTCCTGCACACACAAAGACATCTGAACACAGTGAGTTCACACCCATCACACCTGCATAGCTAATGTGGTGTGCGCTAAACTACTCTAACAGAGCTTCAGTGCTTTGAAGCGCCGCGCCGTCATCAGGGACAGTGTGATCTCATTAGTATTCCAGCTATTTGTATGTTAAGTGTGCTTCTAGCACACATATGCTTGTGTATGTTTGGATAGACACTGAATCAATGCATATCTAAAACATAAAGCCTTTTACGCATGAATAACTTTAATGATTTACAAATCATTGATTTTATTGTACGTATTATAAAGGAGATTAATAAAATGTTTATTGCCAGTATTTGAATTTAACAGTTCATGCATTCACCTGCAGTTTCATTCTGTTGTGTCATTATTACTTGCTGGAATATATATATATATATATATATATATATATATATATATATATATATATATATATATATATATATATATATGTATATATATATATATATATATATATATTAACTATATATATTAACTTTTTTTTATTTTATTTTTTTATCTATTTTAGTTTAGTTTAGTTCTATTTAGTTTATATAAACTGCTACCGGCCACTACCGGGCAGTGAGCACAGGGCCCACTAGAGGACGTCAAGCCCTCAGGCCACCCTCATGAAGTCTGTTTCTGATTGTTTGGTCAGAGACATTCACACCAGTGGCCTGCTGGAGGTCACAGCTCATCCTGTTCCTCCTTGCACAAAGGAGCAGATACCGGTCCTGCTGATGGGTTAAGGACCGTATACAGCCCTGTCCATCTCTCCTAGAGTAACTGCCTGTCTCCTGGAATCTACTCCATGCTCTTGAGACTGTGCTGGGAGACACAGCAAACCTTCTGGCAATGGCACGATGGCACTGATATGCCATCCTGGAGGAGTTGGACTGCCTAATATACAAGTGCATCTCAAAAAATTTGAATATCATAAAAAAGTTTTTTTTTTTCTTTCTGTAATTTAATTTAAAAAGTAAAACTTAAATATATTCTAGATTTATTAGACATAAAGTAAAATATTTCCAGCTTGCTGCTCATCAAAATCAAAAAATCAGTATCTCATATTATTAGAATATTTAATTTCAGGTTCTATTAAATTACCATTCTCAGGGTATAAATACTGGGTTTAGGTCAGTAATCCCAACAGCAGTCATGGGGAAGTTGTCCAGAAGACGATCATCAAGACCCTCTACAATGAGGGTAAGCCACAGAGGGTCACTGCTGAAAGAGCTGGCTGTTTGCAGAGTGCTGTACCAAAGCATATTCATGAAAAATGACTGGAAGGAAAAAGTGTGGTAGGAAAAGGTGTACAAGTGAAAGGAATGACCGCAGGCTTGAGAAGATTGTCAGGCGAAGCCGATTTAAGAACTTAGGAGAGCTTCAAAAGGAGTGGACTGAAGCTGGAGTCAGTGCCTCAAGAGCCACCACACACAGACGTCTTCAGGAAATGGGCTACAACTGTCACATTCCACGTACCAAGCCACTTCTGAACCAAAGACGACGTCAGAAGCGTCTAGAGAATCTATGGGGTATTGTCAAGAGGAAGATGAGAGACACCAGACCCAACAATGCAGATGACCTGAAGGCCACTGTCAAAGAAACCTGGGCACCTGAGCAGTGATTGCCTCCATGCCACGCCGCATTGATGCATTCATGCAAAAGGAGGCCCAACCAAGTATTGAGTGCATAGAAATGAACATACTTTTCAGAAGCCTGACATTTCTGTTTAAAATATCCTTTTTTTTATTGATCTTATGAAGTATTCTAATTTATTGAGATAGTGAATCGGTGGGTTTTTGTTAAATGTGAGCCAAAATCATCACGATTAAAAGAACCAAAGACTTAAAGTACTTCAGTCTGTGTGCACTGAATTTATTTAATACACGAGTTCCACAATTTGAGTTGAATTACTGAAATAAATGAACTTTTCCATGACATTCTAATTTATTGAGATGCACCTGTATATAAGGGCAAAATGTCTCATTTTCATTTAGTTTAATCTGATGTACTAAAATAACTAATTTATATATATATATATATATATAAATGAGAAATTTTATATATATAAATATATATAAAATAAGGGTAAGAGCGAGTTTGACAAGGGCCAAATTGTGATGCTAGATGACTGGGTCAGAGCATCTTCAAAACTGCAGCTCTTGTGGGGTGTTCCTGGTCTGCAGTGGTCAGTATCTATCAAAAGTGCTCCAAGGAAGGAACAGTGGTGAACCGGCGACAGGGTCATGGGTGGCTAAGGCTCAGTGATGCACGTGGGGAGCGAAGGCTGGCCCGTGTGGTCCGATCCAACAGATGAGTTACTGTAGCTCAAATTGTTCAAGAAGTTAATGCTGGTTCTGATAGAAAGGTGTCAGAATACACAGTGCATCAGTTTGTTGCGTATGGGGCTGCAAAGCCACAGACCAGTCAGGGTGCCCATGCTGACCCCTGTCCATTGCCGAAAGAGCCAACAGTGGGCATGTGAGCATCAGAACTGGACTACGGAGCAATGGAAGAAGGTGGCCTGGTCTGATGAATCACGTTTTCTTTTACATCACGTGGATGGCCGGGTGCGTGAGCGTCGCTTACCTGGGAAACACATGGCACCAGGATGCACTATGGGAAGAAGGCAAGCCGGCGGAGGCAGTGTGATGCTTTGGGCAATGTTCAGCTGGGAAACCTCAGGTCCTGCCATCCATGTGGATGTTACTTTGACACGTACCACCTACCTAAGCATTGTTGCAGACCATGTACACCCTTTCATGGAAACTGTATTCCCTGGTGGCTGTGGTCTCTTTCAGTAGGATAATGCGCCCTGCCACAAAGCAAAGATGGTTCAGGAATGGTTTGAGGAGCACAGCTATGAGTTTGAGGTGTTGACTTGGCCTCCAAAGTCCCCAGATCTCAATCCAATCGAGCATCTGTGGGATGAACTGAACAAACAAGTCCAATCCATGGAGGCTCCACCTCGCAACTTACAGGACTTAAAGGATCTGCTGCTAACATCTTGGTGCAGATACCACAGCACACCTTCAGGGGTCTAGTGGAGTCCATGCCTCGACGGGTCAGAGCTGTTTTAGCAGCAAAAGCGGGACCAACACGATATTAGGAAGGTGGTCATAATGTTATGCCTGATCGGTGTGTATATATATTTTATTTTATTTAGAATATTTTGTTTTATTTTAATTAATGAGTATGTTAATAATCCTGGTACAAACAGTGCAGATGACTTTTAATTAAACCCATCGGGGGCAAATTCAATTTATAAATACATTTGATATTAAAAAATTTCAAAGTTTATACTATTTTGCCTGAGTATGCAACTTTAAAGGCTCTTAAATATGGGGGTATTTTGTTCCAATATTCCAAATAAATAGATTATGATCCACAAATATGTGTTAGGAGTTTCACAAAAAATGAATTGAATTCACAAATAAATAAAATGTGATTTGTAAATAAAATCATATTCACAAATATGTTTTTATGTTACAAGCACAACTCTGCCTTCATTAATTTGTGAATCACCACCTGTACATTTGTGAATCGCTGCACTCATTTGTGGATTCTGAAACAATTCTACACTGTGAACGATTTCCGTTGTTTTCACAGTATTATACTGTGTTCTCAACAGTTCCCTACTGTAGAATCTGAGTACAGCATATTACTGTAGATTTTGTCATTTTCACAGCTTGTTACTGTATTCTTAACAGTTTCCAACTGTATAAGCTGTGTACAGTATGTTACTGTAGATTTTCAATGCATTCTGGGAAAATATTAGCCTACTGTATATCTAAATACAGTACTAAATGACAGCGAAAAACAACCACACACCTCCTCACGCATGACAGACTCATCATGAAGATGAAAGCCCACAAGATGGTAGGTTAACTTTTTTTTTTTTTTTCATTTTATATGTTTCATTCTGATGTTATTTGCAAGATATAAAGCGTTTTAGTTAATACGTTTCCATAAAAATACGTGAGCAAGCATTTAAAACACATGTAATTGCCTTATTTGTTTTATACAAAGATTATTTGCAAAGTATAAATATGTTTGAGTTAATAAATATTTGTATGAACATAAAGAAGACCCTTTTCTTTATAGCATGTGGTTTTAAGATTTAAGATGATATGTATTTGCTGGTTATTGTTGTATACTGCTACTAAGTACTTTAACTCTTCAAATTTTTATATTTCCAACATTTATTTTCCACTGGCACAATGTGTTAATGTGATTTTAGTGGTATGACTTTAATTGTATTTTGTTAATTGATGAAATTAATATGCTGGTAAATCTGTATTGAAGTTCAGCTATGAAATGTAAAAGATAAAACCTAAATAAAGTTGACGTGAAGCAATAACTTGTGTTATTGAATATATAACAGTAAAATTAAAATAAATAAAAATACAAATTAACTGTAAAAATAACTACAGTAATTTTACTAAAGCATTATACTTAATGCTGTACGTTATTTTACAGTATGATTAAAACTACTGTAGTTATTTTTACGGTAATTTTACTGTGGTATGAAATACTGGAAAATTGTTGCCAGTAAGTTACTGTTAATTTGACAATAAACATTTTACAGTGTAGCGTCACGACTGCAGACAAATCCACAAATAGGTCGACTCCACCCACCGACTACTTAAGCCAATCAGAATAAGGCCACGTTGCGCTGACCAATCACGTTTTGCTTTACAATTGGGGGTGGTCTCGTCCGGCATTGGCTTAGAAAGGAAGTAGAGTGTTCTTAAACAATGCAACAGTAAAGAGAGGTTTAAAATGTATATTTCGTTAGACCATTAGACTGTGTGTCAAGCCAAGCCAAACTATTATATTTTATGCGCCATTTAAAAATGCCAGAGAAACAGTGCTCTCTGTTATGAGAACAACAAAGGTATATTGGATACAGACGCGTTATGGAAGCGTCACGTTATTCAAGACTGAACAGAAAGCCTCAATCATTTTCTAACATAATCTATTTATTTGGAATTTTGATACAATTCTACCCCCATACTTAAACACCTGTATATTGCATAACAAGTTTTATGTTGTACATGCTTTCACTGTGACTCTCTACATTTTGAGTGTTTATCCTCCGTGTGCACTTTACATTCAAACACTTATGAAAACACTGATCTCTGATCAGTATAGACACAGACAGCATGCACACAAAACTCCCAAACACATCTCACTAACATTTAGGGCTATTTAAAGAGAGAGTAGAATAATCACCTAGGGAAAATTACATACCATTCAAAGCACTGAGGCATAATTACATACTATTAAAGCATCTCTCCCCTCTTGATTTGGACCACGAGCATGTGACACTACATGTTTCAAAGCACACGGTTGTCTTCCTCTCATGGTAATTCAGAAGCTGTGTGTGGTTCTTAACAGAAACAACTTTCACAAACGATGGGCTCCGGACCGCGGCTCGTTGTCATGCTAGCATACATGAATCGGCCGTTTGTATTTTCTGTGATCATGAATGAAAAAGCGAGAAGCATGCAAAGAGGAAGGCAACAGGATTCTGCTTTGCTGCCCTGCGAGAAGCCTCTCATCCAGCACCGAGACCCCAGTATAAGCACCCGCGAGACTGTCAAGAGACCCCTAATAAGAAGAGGTCTTATGAATTATTGATTCCCACCATCCGTGCCCATACGCCCTCATTCGTCCCCCTCCCACTCTGCTCTTAGGATATATATTCCCTTTAAGTCCGAGAGCTTTGAGTTTTGCCTCGGGTTTTGAGCGCGGCCCTTAAAGCGAGCCACCCAGCGGTGGATGTTTCTGAGATGGAGAGCAATTAACATCCGAGACTCCCTCCTCTACGCACCTCTTCATCTTTTAAATTCTCGCTGCCACGGTTGGGTCAATGGCAGATCTTTCCTCAAGCATTTTCCTACTATGAAAGGAAACTCCTCGCACTAATTCCAGGGAGGGTCTGGGGCGTTGCTGGGTTTTCACATCGGATTGTAGCACGATGTTAACAAATTTCTGAGCCATGAAATACTCGACTGAATCCAGTTTATGATTTCACATTTGTATGATAATAAATCGATTGTAAATGCCTGATGAAGGTCATGGGACTGAGATGATGCTAAATAATTTTTTGATTTAATAGTTGTTTATTTATTTTTTTATTAACTTCACATGCAACTTATGCGAAACTGTAATTGAAAATGTATTTTTCAAAATGAAATTTTAAATTTGCATTAAAAATATTTCTCTTTTTTTTTTTTTATTTAGCTACTTTTTAAAACAAATTAAATTTATAGTTTTAAATACTGCTACCCTTCAAAAGTTTGGGGTCAGTAAGATTTTTTTTTTAAAGATTTTTTTAATTATTATTATTATTCAGCAAGGATCATTAATTTGATCAAAAGTAACAGTACAGACATTTTTAATGTTTAGCTAAAATTTAGCTTTGCCGCCACAGAAATAAATTAGATTTTTAAATATATTTAAATAGAAAACAATTAAATTTTAAATTGTAATTTTGTTTACAGTATTATTGTGTTTACTGTATTTTTCCAAAAGCAAAGGAGACTTCTTCCAAAAACACTAAAATATCTTACTGACCTCAATACTAGTATTTATGTGTCCATTAAAAATTATTTATTTTTTTATTTTTGTATTTAACTACATTTTAAAACATGAATCAATAAAACTACAGAATTTATTCAGACATCTTGAACATTTCATTCATTAATTCAGTTTATTCACTATAGTTTAAAAAAATGGTAATAAAATATGACAAGATCTCAGAGTTAAACTGTGTCAGAAAAAATGTATCTTAATTATGTCAGATAACACTTAAGTAAAATATGGTCAGGTCAATTTTTAGTTCCAAATTGTTATCAGTTTTACAGGTAGTGCACTGTATAAAGACTTTTTGGGTATAATATGTAACAGTTTACTTTATTTTGCTATCCTAACTTACATAAATTAACTATAATGTCCTATAAAAATGGGGAACACAGCATTATATAAAAATAATGCTGTGTCCAGCTTTTGTTTTGTTTTCAGTGACCTCTGAATCATATTTAACATTTAAGATCTAAATGATACGTGCTTCTATCCACATCCAGTGTCGACATATATGCACACTGTATGTATATTTCTGTCAGCACGCCTGCTACAGTAGCGCTGATGAATTTTAATATTCGTTTTGATAAGTCTGGCCGTTTCACTGAATGCTGCTGACAGAATGCCGTCCAATCCTGTCTTGCTCTTATAATAAGTGGCCAATGGAAAACATTAAACAGTCTGACTGCCAAAAACTCCTGACTCCACATGCCACGGCACAAGGTTAACAGAGCTTATATTTATTTGAGTAGTGTGGGTGTGATCTGCACGGATCCACAGAGCAGCACTGAGCTTATCAGTCACTCAAAGAACACACATCTCATTAGTATTCATCAGTGTTCTTGGTAAAGTGAGGTTCTAGCATATTTTCATATGTTTGGATAGACACTTAAATGTACAATATAAGCACGTTGAGAGCATTTAAAAAAAAAAAAAAAAAAATACACCTTTAAAGAAGTGTTTATGAATTATTTGTGGTTCATAAAATATTCAATTCAATTCACATTTGTTCGTATAGCGCTTTTCACAATATATATATATATAATTTTAAAAAGCAGCTTTATAGAAAATGTATGTTTCTACACTACAATTGAGAGTGATCATCTGTTATCAGAGGTGACTGTGTTCAAGTAAGGTCCATATTTCAGAAATGTACAGTTCTAAGACGATACAGATCGTGCAGTTAGCTAGCATCAAAAACAATGAGCACAAGGGATTCATTTGAAATTGATTAAGTGTGTTAAATAATAATACTTTCAGTCTGTCCTGTGTGATTTCTAAAATATATATTAAATATATATATAATAAAAATATATTATGCCATTTTACTTACATTTCCTCATCTTGATTCAAGAATTTTTAGATATTTGGATGGGAAATAAGACAAAAATGCTAAGCGAAAAAAAGCTTTTTTTTTGCGGTGTCGTTACAGTTTTAAGCTATAAATCATACAGGCAAACAATGTTTTATTATTATTATAATTATATGTAATTTTATATATACAGTCAAACCTAAATTTATTCAGACACCTTGAACATTTCATTCATTAATACAGTTTATTCACTATAGTTAAAAAAAAAAAAAAAAAAAGATAAAATATGACAAGATCTCAGAGTTAAACTCTATCAGATACAATTAATCTTAAATTTGTCAGATAACACTTAAGCAAAACATGGTCAGGTCAAAGTGTCTGAATAATTTTTGGTTCCAAATAGTTATCAATTTTACTGGTAGTCCACTGTATGAAGACTTTTTGGGTATAATATGTCACAGTTTACTTTATTTTGCTAATCTCACTTACATAAATGAACTATAGTGTCCTGCACACACTAGTAAAAATATACCAAAAATATCAAAAATGAATAATTTTTGGTTTGACTGTGTATATATATGTATTATTATATATATACACACACACACACACACACACACACACATTGTATATATACTGCAAAAAAAAAAAGCTTTTCTTATTTAGTATTTTTGTCTTGTTTCCAGTCAAATATCTAAAAAATCTTAAATCCAGATGCTTTTACTAGATAAGTAAAATGACATGATATATATATTTCTTTTTTCCTGCTTTCTGGGGGGAAAAATCAAAATGAAGTGAGTTTTGATAGAGAAAAAGGTACATTATATGGTACATTATACATGAAACAAGCAAAATGATCTGCCAATGGTGTAAGAAAAATAATCTTGTTTCTGTTTGAAATCTTGTTACTGTACCAAACAGAAACAAGATTATCTTTCTTACACCATTGGCAGATAATTTTGCTCGTTTTATATATAATGTACCATGTAATGTACCTTTTTCTCTACCAAACAGTTTGTGAGACTAGTTTTATGAGATTTTGTCATACTAACTTGCCTCAAATGAACAAACTTAGGCTGAATTTGTACTGCTATATTTGATTCTCTTGAATTCTACACCAGGCATCAACCTGCAAACGAGACTGCGCTCTGAGATCTTCTATTCATGCATTTTCACACCTTCTGGGTTTTTTTTTTACTTATGCATCAACTCACTGTATCTATTCCATACCTCTCGCCTCTATTTCACCTATCGGGTCACGGGGCCTCCATTCTACCAGCGGTGCGCTGAAATATTCAAAGGCGCTGCACCCTTGGCCCTGCCTGTTAATACTGGATCTGTTCTGCCCAGTGCAGGAGGAGGAGGCTGATGATGAAGGTGCCCTCGGGGAAAGAAAAGAATCTGTTTATCCAGCGAGAGGAGCTGTTTGCTGACATGCAGAGCCCTCTTCTGGTGGGTTTGCCACGCTGCCACATTTGAATACAGGTTCACACTCTATTTTTTGCAACAATTTTTCCATCTGAGACAGACATTGGGGATGGTAAAATATTTCTTTTGTTTTTGGGTTGCAATCCTGCAGTGTGACTGCTAATGAAGAACCAATAAGAGCACAGCGATTGATGAAGTGTGTGAGAGAGAGAGAGAGAGAGAGAGAGAGAGAAAGCTGAGATTGTTTCTTCACTATCATGCTGCCGATATTGGTGCAAGGGCTTGCTTAAGTTTGTGTGAGACCATTTTAATTTTCTGTATCAATGAGGATGTCAGAACATGACATGGATTGATAATGTTAATCTTCCTTTCAATGCTGTAAATCATGAGCAAAGTCGCAGGATCAGAACTTGGAATTTATTTTCAGGGGCATTTTTTACTTTTGTAAGGACAGTTTATTTAATTTGATGATTCCTTTAGTAAATATGCCTGTTGTCACACGCTGGATAATCCAGACAAAGATGTTTGACACAGATGAACGATGAAATAACATTTACTAAACACCAGGAACCATACATAGAAACACTAGCATGAAACTTCAATGCAAGACGATGATCAGACGATAGTAGCCAGAGCTTCAGACTGATGGCAGAAGTTTTGGACTCTATCGCAGCTTTCATTGGCCAAGGACCGCCCAAGAGGACGTTTGACTGACATGTAAAGCAACCAATCACAGTTCGTTTTGTTTTACATCATGTTTGGGGCGTGAAAATGAAAGTCGACGTCCCAGAATAACAGACCGGCGTGCATCTAATAAATTATTCATTCAAGAACATTGTGTAAGTTTACTGCAACAATGGAGCCGCAAACTTCACATACTTTTGAAAATCCAGCATTTAGTTGATCCTGATAAGCCTTTGAAGAGATGGCGCCAACTCCTGCGAGGACTTCAGAAGACGCAACATCTGGATCAACACGCACATTCCCAAATTTCTATATATCCTAATTATTGTTAATATGTAATTCATTTTTCCAGGAGCTCATTGCTTCTACCTTCAATTAAATTGTTAACAGTGATTGTAAATAAATTATTACATTATTAGCTAACTGCATTCTCTAAATTGTAATGTTGACATGCATTCTCTGTAAAGCTGCTTTGAAACGATATGTATTGTGAATAGCGCTATACAAATAAATGTGAATTGAATTGAATAAGCGCTCATTGTCACAGTTGTAAACATGACAGCGTCCTTCTTCCATGAGGATGGCATTTGTTTCCAGGTGGACCGTTAAAGAACGCAACACACGCGTCTTCCAGACATCCTGTAGAATGCAACCAACCAGATGACGACTTCGATACTCCTAAAATGTTTCCCGTTAAGTGTGCCATATGCATCAGACGTTCAGCCAACAGTCCGTGGGCATGACGTCTGAGGCTGAGACTAATCAGATGATGACTGAGGGTTTAAATACATAAAGGTAACAAGAGACTAAGTGAAGGACAGGTGTAGGTGATCAGTTGACATGGCAACCATCGAGGGTTTCTATGGAAACTAACAAGATTACAATGGAGACAAGGGCTGTGTCTGAAATCACCCCTTATACCACTAAATAGGGCACTATTTGAGGGGACAGCTATTTGGTATCCGAAACCATAGTGGATGTTATCAAGTGTACTCATTCAATCCCACAATGCACGGCAATAACGAGTGTACGTTCGACAGCTAGAAAATACCCATAATGCACTGTAAAAGTCATGTGCCGAATGAATTCCCATGCCTTGCCAGAAGATGGCACCCCGCAGCTGAATCATCCATTCATCCATTTTCAAAACCGCTGGTCCAATGTGGGTACAGCGTAATATCATACAGGTATACATTCCTTTTTAAATGATGATTTAATTGTTTAATTAAGGTTTATACATGCTAGTTTCCATGACAGAGTTCAAGATAAATCTTTTCATTACTACTAGAGCTACCAGTTCGCTAAGTTTCAAATAATTATTAAACAGCAAGTACAAACTATGCAAAAGCGGCAGCCATTCTGACTCAGTGTCCGAATTCATGTTTTCATTCACTACTTCAACTAAACTATATTAGTGTATTAGTAATGTAGGGAATAGTGAGGGTATAGGAGGTGATTTCGAACATAGCTAAGGTAACGGTAGTCTCAAGCAGCCAGAGCTTCATACTGACAGCAGAAGGTCTGGACTCTATCGCAGCTTTCATTGGACAAGGACCGCCCGAAGAGGACCTTTGATCAATCACAGTTCGTTTAGTTTCACGTCATGTTTAGGGGCCTGAAAATGTAATATCGATGTCCCTACGATAATAGAACAGCGTGCATCTAATAAATTATTCGTTTAAGAACGTTATTCAAGTTTACTGCAACAATGAAGCCGCAAACTTCACATACTTTTGAAAATCCAGTGTTTAGTTAATCCTGGAAGGCGTTCATTGAGACAGTTGTTGTCAGGAAGACGAAGGAGAACAGGTCAATATCCAAATACACGAAAATTAGTAAGACAGGCAAAAGTTACACAACATAATAGAACGACGACCGGACAAAGAACTGAACTGAACTAATATACAAACAGGGAGATTAACAAATGACGTGCAGCTGTGATGGTGGTTAGTGTCCATGGTGATAGATGAATGTGCGCAGGTGAAGAACAGGAGGGATGCTGGGAAATGGAGTGCTAGTGCTGGTGACTGTGACAGTTGCAAACACGACAGCGTCCTTCTTCCATGAGGGGGTTTGGCATCACAACGTTTGTTTCCAGGCGGACCATTAAAGAACATGACGCACATGTCTCCCAGACATCCTGTATAATTCAACCAACCAGATGACGACTTCAAAACTCCTGAAGTGTTTCCAGTTAAGTGTGCCATATGCATCAGACGTTCAGCCAGCGGTCCGTGCACTATCGCACAAACTCCCGTTATCACTGAAACCGTCTACGCTGCGAAATAAATCTCTTACTTTATCTTACATTTGGGTGGCATTTTTCCCCCAAGCTCCCATTAATTTCCAACCCTGCTAAGATGCATACCGTACTCTGACAGACATTTATTTTAGATGCATGAATTGTAAAGGACAAAAAAAAAAAAAAAAAAAAAAAAAAAACATTAGCAGTGTGTGCCCGGCAGAAGTCAGACGAGGTCCACTGGATTCATAGATTTCCATTGCTCAGGCCTCTAGGCCAAAATGAGACACTAATGGCCTCCGGCTCACGCACCAGTCAACCTTGTCTTGGTAATGATTATTATCCCAAACCAGTGGGCAATCAATGGATGAACAAGATGTTCCCTACGGATACAACCTTTTTGGCATATACTACACAATGGGGTAGAAATTAACACAGATGTAAGTACATCTCAACATCAGTTCAAATTCACTGCAAAACACCATTTTATTAATCAGTGTTTTTTTATACTTTGTGTTTTGTGGAATGACAAACATTTTAATGTTCCTGAAGCTCAGCTGGTATAAACAGGGTTCCCACTCTTTCATGAACAGCAGATTCAAGGACTTTCAAGGACTTTTTAAAGCACCGTTTATTTTATATCAAGCACCTATCAATTTCAAATGCCAGCATATGGAGCATCATGAAAAACCTCTTACAGTAGGCTACTTAACATTTTAACCCTCCTATTGCATTTGCATCCATTTTAACCCGGAAGAGGTACAGAATCATTTGTATATTAATTTTGGAAATATATTAAAACCGCTTGCAGCTTAACAATGTTAACAATCTTTCCACACTAGTTTTGGTTTTCATTTTTTATGAATCATTACTTGAGTAAAAACATTATAATATAGAGAGAATATTGTAAAAATAAATTTTGCAATTGATGGAAAAGATTATATGGGTTATAAGGATTATATGGATTGTAATTGTGGCTTATAAAGCCAGAATCAGTATATTATAGATAAAAGCTTGCAATTCTGAGAGAAAAAAAAAGTCAGAATTGAGAGATATAAATGAGCACTTCTGAGAAAAAAAAATCAGAATTGCAATTTATATATCACAATTCTGACTTTATAAGACACAATTGTGGCTTTATAATCACGCAATTCTGACTTTTTAACTCGCAATTGTGAATTTAGGGTAGAGTGGGGGAAAACTAACTCTACATAATATGCATAACATTCTTATTAATAAGTAGGGGTGGGCGATATGGCAAAAATATCACAATTCATGATTTGATCAAAAATCTTTTTCATGTTGGTTTTACTATTTTGCTAGCAGTACAGTCAAAATAATTCCCTATATATTAAAAAAAAAAAAAAATAGCCTTACAAGGTAACAAAATATAAAAGAAAAAAAGAATGACAGACTTTCAGCCCAATGTGGATGAAGATAAAAATTTCTTGTTAAAGCTACTAAAGTTTCTTGTTAAAGCTACTATATTAAAGAAATGTGGGTAATGTGGGTAACTAAATAGTTGCGGGTCCCCAGTGAGTTCCATAGTAGGAAAGAAAATACTATGGATGTCAAAGGGTACTAGCAAATGTTCCCACTTTCTTCAGAATATGTTCTTTTGTGTTCAGCACAAGACAAATTAATACAGGTTCGGATCAACTTTAGAGTGACAGAATTTTCATTTTTGGTTGAACTATCCCTTTAAGGACAAGTCACAGCATGTGTTGTCTGTCCCTTTAAGGCTCTTGCGTGCATCTAATATATTGACACGCATTCGATTTTCTTTCAACTGCTTACTACAACTTTACACTTAACCAGTGGTGTAAACCTTGTGTGTATTGACAGTATTAGCAGAATAAGATGCGAATGATAAGAGTGTGCTCGCTTCGGGTGTATCCGCTCCGAAAAGCACGTGGATAAAATGTTTAAACCGGCAAAGCTTTAAAACGCATGCAGATAATAAACTTTTGTGATTGTGAATAACTGCAGTGTTCTGTGAGTATAACTCTACCGCTGTGTTAACATGTTATGTGAATGTATGTCGCTTTGTACTTCACAGTATGTTGAGACAGAGGCGCCAGGACTGCAACTGACAGAAAGCACTATAGCACAATGATATTTCTTCAAAAGCAGATCGTGGAGACCTTTTAATAGTCCATGATCAAAATCACACATCCCTATGAGAATGTTAATTTCGGACACAGCTAGTGTCACAGCTCAAATGTCCAAATCCTGCCTAATAACAAGCAAGGGGAAGTACCACAATAGATAACACTCGGACACTGATTGTAAAATAATATTCCAAAACAAATATACTAGGACTAAGTGGGACATGTTATAATTTTTAATTATTTTAAATTTAACTCAAGCACCAATATTTGTTTTCAAGTACTTTCCAGGCCTTAAATTCATGTGTCTTAAATCCAAGTACTTTCAAGGCGTGTGGGAACCCTGTATAAAGCATTGCGCCAGCAACACTGAGGTGATGGGTTTTATTCTCAGGCAGCGTGTGCGCACACACTGATTAATGCTGTCTAAATCACTTTCAATAAAAGCATCTGCCAAATGCATAAATGCAGATGGAAATAATTTCCACCATTTTCAAAGTGGCAACAGGGACTTCCTGTTGTATGCTATTCTTTCTCTTACTCCGCTTGCTAGAGAATTACATCATGAGTTTTCAGTCGCACAGACAGGCTTTATTTTCATTTCCAGGAAATAAAGAGTGCGTTCTCCCTCTAAAGAAGCGACAGCTTGCTTAAAGATGTTTTATGGGTGGCTGGTATGGCGCTATGCATTTGGCATCAAAATAAATACCTCAGAGAAACGCTTCGTGCATTCGGAGGAGTGTGCTGGTTTAGAACTAGCGCTCAGAATGGGAAACCGTGATCTATCGACGCTTGTTGTGCCTTTGCAGCCTCCTTGGCTTCAAGGCGAGAGTTCTTCACAGACGTCTGTTGAAGCAATAACATCAACCACGCAGAGTCAGGGAACTGTGCTGGAGTCACTCAGGGAATCGCCTGTTTGGGGGATAATAAGGTTATGAGTGACAGGCTTGCTGAGGAGAAGTCTAAAGTACGAAAAGGCTCCATACCGTTCTTTAACTCTTTGGGTCTGCCTTTGCCCTCTAGAGAGTGGTGGATAAAGCAAACACACACACACACCCCTGGCACTGGGTTCATTTTTAAAGTGCACCACTCGGTGGTTTGATTACCCTAGTGGTGAAAAAAAAACAACATCCCAGCTGATGTGCTCTGAAACTATATCAGAAAAAAATGCCACAGCCATTGATAAATGGCGATATTTTCTGCAAAATGGATCTGAAAATACAACCTGTCCAGCTCATTCAATAAAACAGTTAATTTTGTGTGGTTGAGGTTAAGGTTGAGTAGCAGAGTAAAAAAAAGTTGAAGGGAAAAAAAAAAAAAAAAACAGTTATTTGATTAACTTTAAGTCAACTTACCATATAAGGTGAAAAATGTAAATGGTTTAACTTACATCCATACCAAAATGTATTTGAGATACATTTAATTTATGCTAAGTATACTACAAATACATTTACATATTTATGTACTTATTACAAATACCCCACAGTTGTACTTTTGGTACACTAAATTGATATACTTTAAGTCTGTTAAATTAGAAAAACTTATTTTGTACTTTAGTTATCCTGAAGTAGTGCTGAGGCCCAACTAAAGATATACTTAAGTATATTTGATTGTGCTAAAGTGGAACTATTGCAAGTATACTTTAAATATCTTGCATTTAAAGACGGATACTATACAGTGATCATAATGTCTTTACTAATAGTGATATTAAAACACTTTTTAGGTTTAAAGGGTTAGTTCACCCTAAAATGAAAATTATCCCATGATTTAATCACCCTCAAACCATCCTAGGTGTATATGACTATCTTCTTTCAGACGAACACAATCAGAGTTATATTAAAAAATATCCTGGCTCTTTCAAGCTTTATAATTATAGTGAATGGTACCTTTTCTAAAAAATTTTTTTTTTTTTTTTTTTTTTGAAGCCCAAAAAAGTGCATCCACTCTAGGGCGTTAATAGAGGCCTTCTGAAGCAAAGCGATGTGTTTTTGTATAAGAAAAATATCCATAATTGTAACTTTATAAACTGTAATCACTTGCCTCAGGTAACGGGCGTACGCGAGTCTAGTTCCAGTCGACGAACTTGACGAAGTGCAGAGGATATAGCAAAATATAGCACGAATTACAAGTCTAAAACAAGATTTTTTAAAGAGTAATGTCGGAGGAGCTTGAGTTTGTTGCCTAGCTCTTTTAGTTTGAACCGCATCTACTCTCATCTACAAGCTTACGCTACTCCTACATCATACGCCGGAACTCGACGTGAACTCAAGGACGGACGTCATCGGAAGCTAGTGATTAACGTTTATAAAGTTGTAATTATGGATATATTTATCTTAAAAATGCATTTCTTCACTTCAGAAGGCATTTATTGAGTTGTATGGATTACTTTTATGATGGATGGATGTGCTTTTTTTTTTTCTTTAAAAAAGAAATACATCATTCGCTCCCATTATATAGCTTGGAAGAGCCAGGACTAGGGATGTAACGATTAAAACGTGACGATTCAAGTCTGAGGAGAGATGACTGTGTTCAGAAAAGTTTAGATGGTATTTTCTTTCCATCTTACTTTCGTACAATGCGTTTTAAAGTAGTTTTTATAAGCGCGCAGCTCTGCTTTGTTTACCATGGAAGCGCTGTATTGCTGCTGTTTCATTAGCGCCACCTGCTGTCAAGACAGTGAATTTGCGTTCTCATGCAGAAGTTTTATGTAGCATAATTTCACAAAGCCGAAGTCTGAAGATTCTGTTTTTGCTTCAAATGTTAAAAATTATTATAATTGTATGCAGCATGTATGCAGCATCTTTGTTGGGATCGTGGTTAAAATGCAGTGGCTGCCTCTCAAATAGTTCAGCCTGTAATAGAGCAAATAAACATCTTGATCAAGAGATTTTTTAATTAGTATTATCTATTTATTTATTTATTTGATTTAGGATTTTTTTTTTATTATTTATTATTTTAATTTAGTTTTGTTATAAAGATATTTCAATTTCACAAAGAAATATGCAGTCTGAGAAATAATAAAAAGATACTTTCTCATTCAAATTTCATTTTGTTAAAAAAAAAAAAAAAAAAAATCGTGAGAAAATCGAATCGTGAAACCAGTATCGTGAATCGTATCGAATCGTGAGTTGAGTGAATCGTTACATCCCTAGCCAGGACATTTTTAATATATCTCTGATTGTATTCGTCTGAAAGAAGATAGTCATATACACCTAGGATGGTTTGAGGGTGATTTTCATTTCATTTTAGGGTAAACTAACCCATTAATATAAATAAATGTGCATTGTGCAATAAAGAAGTACTACAAATAAAGTTTAATTATAATATTTATATCAGTTAGTCTCAAGCAATATGCCAATAAATATGTTAATGGATTTGTGGTATACTTTGTGTTAAATGTATTTTAAATACATTTGGTATAGTTTTTTTTTTTTTTTTTCACTAGGGTTTATATGTAATTTTACTGTCAAATGTATGTTTTTTGCAAGTCAGGAAACAACTGAAAAAGGACATTCCCAGACACATCACATAGGATTATATTTTATTTAAATGGATTTGTGTTTTCTTATTTTTGTTATCAGTATTGTGCATTAGGGACTTTGGTAACACTTTATTTTAGGGTCTTTTAACTAGTAGCTTATTAGCATGCATATTACTAGAATATTAGCTGTTTATTAGTACTTATTAAGCACATATTAATGCCTTATTCTGCATGACCTTATTCTACATTCTTAATCCTACCCAATACCTAAACTTAACAACTAGCTTACTAACTATTAATAAGCAGTAAATTAGGAGTTTATTGAGGGAAAAGTCATAGTTAATAGTGAATACATGTTCCCTACACTAAAGTGTTACCGGGAATTTTACATGTTATGTTATTTAGTGAATGTTTATTGCATTATTTTAGTGTTGTGTGTTAGTGTCCTGATGGTGTTTTGTTTTGCACAATCTTTACATGAGTATTGGCCATGTTTTATGGAAAGGACACTTATATTGAGCTCTGATTCATCATGTGGCCTTCTGTTGTGCCAAATGTTTTATTTGGTTATCACTTTATTTAAGGTAAAAAGTTTGGTAGTTCAAGTACATTGTGCCAAATTCTCTATTTTTTGTTTTGTTGTATTTGTTTTGAATGAATCCCTCCATGACACATTGGAGATGTCTTTGGCAACTATAGATAATAACCAGAAATAATGCATGATTTATCCAGATTTTACTTACAGAATTACCAACCTGATTCCACGGGAAAACGTAACTATGTAACAAAGTGGTGATTTCATACAAATTAATTTGATCTGAATCATGCAAAAAAGTACCATTATTAGAAAAAAGTCTAATTGTCATGCATTGAGAAAATGTAAAATGATTGGAATTTTATTTATTTATTGAATGCTGTATTATTAATGTTTTTTGCTTATTACACAAAACCGCAGTCTAGCACTTAGAGTAATACGAAATACAATACGAAAAAAAAAAAAACAACACTAACATTACTTTATGTAATTTGCATAGATCCATAAATATAGAAATGAATACTTGAAATAAAGTCATGCCTTAAATGAGTTCTGGTATTATGAATGGTGCATACTGTATATGATGTACTTCAGTTTAGTAAAATAAAAAAATAAAAATCATTATTTCCGTCAGTTGGTGGCATACTGCACAAAAGCAAAAGGAAAGATACTAGAAATGTTTACCCGCTGACATATTTCTATTAGTTTACTCTTTCAAGTCATATCTCGCCCACCCCTAACTGCTAAGCAGCATGTTCAGCCACTGCGAGCACCTGTGTGAATTCATGAATGGCGTCCTAGAGGGGCTCACAGTCTCAAGCAGTGCTGACTGAGAAACAGCCTCCGGTGGGGTCAGCCGGGTCAGAGAGCTGATGGAAACAGAGCAGAATGTCAAACTGAAGAGAAAACACAAGAACCTACAGTCTCCTGACACCCTGAAAACTTTGCACTTTTTCCAAAGCAAAGATGTTTTTCCTCACCTCTGTAAAAATCGCATGACAAACTCGGATTGCATTAGCCGTTTAAATTGCCGCTGCACTGGGATAATAGTGTGGCGTGTTCCAGTCGGGACGAGTCTGTGGTCAAAGAGGGGGTTTTAAAATAATCAACACAAAGCATGCCCTTGGCACTAACCTTCGTTAATGATGTGGTTCATTTGAGTCCTCTGAACGAGGACTGTGAATCCCTGACTAAGAGCGAGCGAGTGAGATGGCTCTTATCAGCCGAGCCGCTCAGGATTGGTTCCTCTTTACTCTCCACACTTAGCCAAGGGCGTTGAACTACACCGCACTGCATTAGAATCAGGTGATAGGAGGGGCCTTCTCCGTCGTTCCTCACAATATATGCACTGATGCTGCTTTTGAACAGCTTTGTTTCATCTTTTGAAATATTTAATCATGTTGGTCATAATTAATGATGAACAATTGCTGTAGTACGAGGCTCTTTTACTATGTAAATGAATTTGCTTTAACCAGAACAAGCTTATGAATTTGCTGAACCTGCAGACATGTAGTCATTCTCATGTTTAACAACTAAGATGCTTACAATGGAGAGAACTGTCTGTTGGCATTCCCATATGGGTTCACATCCTATTTAATGTACGTACATAGTGTACCAGGCTAAAGGCATAGCTTAAGAAAAATGTGCTTCTCACTACTCCCATAGTGCATGATTGCAGAAAAAAGAGAAACAAATTCATATGATTGTATTGAACATTTATGGAGCAACAGATTTTGTGTGAGAATAAATCATAAAAGTGGTTTATTTTGTTTAAAAAATCTTATAAATGTATGGGACGGGAGGGGGGCCTTTTACAAAGACACACGGGGTAAAGCCAGCATGAGGCAAAAGACACACGGTATTCATACAAATACTATAGATAAAATAACATGCTTTTAATAATGTTTAATAACAATCACTTTAGCAAAGTTTGTACTATTTTCAATAAATTAAAGTACTCATTTGTGTTCAATAAATATACTGTCATTAAAATATGTTCATTTTAAAAATACATTTCAAATATTACAGAAACAAAATCAAGATTCTGAAAGCACAATCCAGTAATAATTTAATATAGAGTTACAGTAGTAACAATAAATTATATTTTATTATATGATATGATTAATGTCACGGTCACTATCTGTCTCACCGTCCCTGAACTCCATTTCCCAGCATTCCTCCTGATCCACACCTGCACCCAGTCAGTTCACCATCTCATGGATTCCCAGCACCTGCACATCATCGTCAACACTCACTTCTCCTGCACTCTCTTGTCTGGTCTCGTCAACATCAGCCTTACTATGTTGTTTTGCCTGACCAACTTACCTGTTGTTCCTGTGATATGTCCTAGTTCTCCACCGCTGCTGTCCTCCACTGTCTCCACGCTCTTCAGCTCCCTCCGGATCCCCTGGGACGCACAAAGACACCCTCAGACTCAGATAAGTCATACAAGACTTTCCCATTCCCCGCCCGCTTACCTGGACTGTCATCTCGCCTGTGTTGTCTCCATCACTGTTGAATAAACCTGCTGTTATTTGTACCACTTACCTTACTTAGTCCCTAATCTGCTGACAACTAATATTATATTTTTTAAATATGATGGTTTCTTTATTAATATGATACCCAACTTAATATATGATATTTACCAGCTGAAATGGGGCGCTTTTTACCCCAAATACCGTACTTTTACATGTTCTTGTTATTGAAAAACTGTTGCTTTAATTTTCTTGAAACTGAAAATCATTAAGAAGACTTGTCTCAAAATATATTCAACAATTTTAGCGATTCTCATTTGCTACTTAAATCTACAACATTTTTAAAAGATTAAATATTAGATTAAATTAGCACCGAATCAACTTTGCACTGCTGTTGCGATCGCGCCAGGATCAGCCAAATTTCCGTGTGCATCTTGAAAAGCGGATGTTTTGGAAAGTGATGCGGCAAGTTTTTGTGCGATCTATGAAAATAAAATCAAATGCGTCTTTTGCCCTGGTGTGCCTCTTTGCACTCCACTACCGGTCAAAACTACTGTACAGTGGCCAAAAATCTTCACCCTTTATTCAAATATTATAAAAAATGTTTTAAAGATGTTGTAAGCAATTTGCGTAGTAGTGCTTGGAGTCAATTGTTTTATTTGTGATAACGCAATGAAATGACACTAATGTCAGAGACTGCGTTTCCCATCATCCTCCCTGGCTGTTAACCACGCACACCTGGAACTCATCTAGCCCTCATCAGCAGCACTTTATAGAGCACAAACACGCCCTAAGTCAGTAACTGTGTTTCCATCCAGAGTTGCGAATTTAACTTATGCGCAAAATTTGAATATTTGTGAATAAAGCGCCGTTTCCATTCAGTGAGTCGAAGAGAACAAAATCGTCACTTCCTGATAAACTGCCACTAAATATCAAGAAAAATGGAAGTTGCTGCAGAAAGAGAAGCCACTGTATATAATAATTTTCGTATATAATACATAACCTGCACCTCAGAGCACGCATACGAAACGTAATTATAGTGAACTACTTTGACGACAGACTTTGCTCAGGCTTTTCAGAATAACCAAAACAGCATTTCAGATGAGATCGGTCTTTGTTTGGTTAAAGTGTTTCCATCATAGTTTGAGATGAAAAGTATCCAACTCAGTCTTTTTATGAGCATTTTTACCAACACCACCGTCATCCGCTCATACAACTTGATGTACCTTCACATTTGTTTTTGTTTGTGTGTGTGTGTGTGTCTTTTTTGTGAACTTTTAAAAGATTTGCTTCACGTTTGGATGGAAACCCAGCTACTGTTAGCTACTGCTGTTACCTCATCCAAGTCGTCTTCCAGTCATCCATCGTCTCAGCGTTGTTCCCTCGTGTGTGTGTGCTCCAACAATTCTGTAAGGCAAACACTCAAAGATAAAGATACCAGTCCATCTCATCTGTTAACGATCTCATCATCACTTACCAGTTTATGCATTGTGTTCCTGTCATATCTGCAAATAAACCCACCTGTTTGACTTTTACCTCAGTTGTGGGCATGAGCATGACAGCCAAATTGTGCTAAAATAATTTTTGGCCAGGCTATACATACAAAGAAATTCTGAGCAAAGAACGAAACAAGAGAGAACCAACAAAATATTAATAACTGAATATGTTGTGGTCAATACATATATATATATATATATATATATATATATATATATACACATACACACACACACACACACACACACACACACACATATATATATATATATATATATATATATATATATCACTGTTAAAAAGATTTAATGTACATACAATAATCTATTTAATGACCCTAAAAGTTTGAGTATACCATCAAAATATGAGGAAAATATTATATATATATATATATGTATGTATGTACATATGTCATCGTATGTATGTGTGTATATATATATATATATATATATATATATATATATATAAAATCACTGTTTCCCCATAAATATTTCACAGCACAACTGTTTTCAACATTGATAATAATCATAAATGTTTCTTGAGCAACAAATCATCATATTAGAATGATTTCTGAAGGATCATGTGACACTGAAGACTGGAGTAATGATACTGAAATACAGCTTTGATCAGAGAAATAAATTACACTTTTCAATATAGAAAACCTTTAAAAACAGTTTTTACAGTATTTTTGATTAAATAAATGGGTAACACTTTAGTATAGGGAACATGTATTCACTATTAACTTTTCCCTCAATAAACTCCTAATTTACTGCTTATTAATAGTTAGTAAGCTAGTTGTTAAGTTTAGGTATTGGGTAGGATTAAGAATGTAGAATAAGGTCATGCAGAATAAGGCATTAATATTGCTCAATAATTATTAATAAACAGCCAATATCCTAGTAATATGCATGCTAATAAGCAACTAGTTAAAAGACCCTAAAATAAAGTGTTACCAAGAAATGCAGTCTTTGTGAGCAGAACGACGTTACAAAAGCTTACAGACAGAGAAATAACCATATCCAGTGGAAGGCAGCAGAAAAAAGAGATCTGCTGGTGAGGTGATGGTTAAACTCAAAATCAAGAATTGTAGAGATGAAAGTAACAAAGCATTGTACTGCAGTCATACGACATCAAATGACATGCACTTACCCGGGCAAAATGGCCCTTTTCTTACCTTTGTTCTGCTGTCAAACAAAAGCTAGACTCTGAAGAAGATGGCCATCATCCTCATTTTGCCTCCTGCCTCTCCTTTCACAAAACCTCCCCAATATGCTTCATTTAACTAACTGCCTGGTACTAAAAATACATACACACACATCTCACACTTTTGTATTGTTTCATTCTTTCTCTTTTTCATTTAATATTTGGGAGATGGAGAGGTGTGTGTGTAGATGCTTCTTAGCAGCATTAATAGGATGATTAGCTATATATTATGCCTACATATATGTGATTTTCCATCATTCTCAGCTGGAATTGCCAATGGGCAGTCATGCAGAAATGCAATACTACAGACAAAAAAGTCAGTGTTTTATATTTATTTTCATGAAACAAACTGTCAATTTCATCACAAAACTCAAACAATAACTATTGTAATGCTCTTTAATGTAGTGTGACGAATCAACCAGTGATTTACATTCCTTTGCGTATCTTTCAGAGCAGGATAGTCCATTCAAACGGGAAAATATGAACATCAGAGGTGATGTTGCAAGATGCAGTCCAACCGACATATATCATCTCTCATATATTCATACAATTGATGGATCAACCGCAGAAAAAGACATCAGTGATGAAAACAACTTAATGTCACCTACTGTAATGCTACATTTACCCCAGGAAAGATTTCCAATGTCCACAAGTTTGTGAGCTAGAGCATATCACAAGAAATGTAAAACAGCATCACTATGTTGTATGAATGCATTATATTATTTTTTACATAACCTCGTATTGATGACTAATGTATTTGCTCTATGTTTGAATACAATACAGAGTTTTTAGATGGAGGTTATTGGTGGGTAATAAAATGTGGTTGAAACGTTTGCTTACATATAGACAGTAAAACATACAAGCTTTAGCACCTTAAAATGAATAACATTTTTGTAATCGTTACTTATTTGGGGTTCAAGTGTGTAGCCTATTGTAATTTAAAAATTTTCAGCATTCTCCCCCAAAAGTGATCAGGCAGACCAAACCGTAAGTTGTAGAGACTTGAAACTTTGAGGGCTGGTAGTGCTCACACCGCCTACAACGTCACCAATGCTCGCCCTGATCGGCCTGACGGGGGCGCTACAAGGTTCAAAAGTACGAAACGGCTCATAACTACTAAACTGTTAGGCGTAGACTTAAGTGTCTTATATCACTAAAATCCTTTCCTCAAGATGGACAAGCCACAGATTTGATCGTCATTCTGGCGACATTTTTGGGTATTTTGGATTAAAAAAAAAAAAAAAAAAACTACTTTTGCGATTTAGTCCTAGGTTTTTGGGCCAATCGGAACCGAACCAGTGCAGCAAGAGTCTCTGGAGTCTGATTGTTAATAATTATCAAAAAAAGTTTCGATTCATGGTCTCTAAGGGCCGCCAAAAGGGGGCAGAGCCACTTTTACTAAAATGGCTATAACTCGATAACAGAATGAGATATTTTTACCAAACTCAGCACACATATGTAAGAGCTCATTCTGTGGTTGCGTAAAAAAGACCCAGCAACTGGCCACTTAACATGTAAAAAAAACTTAAAAATGGCTATAACTATGCAACCTTAAGTCTGATTGACTTGAAAATTGGCATGCGGCGTCTTTGTCCAAGGTGCTTAAACTGCCTTTGAGGACATTTGCGTATCTCGAAAAATGTGGCCAGCGGTGGCCACTGAAGTTTGAGCAGCTGTCAGACAAGGTTAACGGAGACCTGGGTCTGTTTGACTCGCGGCCCTAGAGGCCTGTGAGAAATTTGAAAGAAATCGGCCACCAGGGAGGCGCCTTCGCATTTTTCACATGCGTAAAGGATTGTGTATTTTTCGCACACGCCCACAACATTCATACCACATTAATACCAGAAACTTTGCCTCTAGGATCGCCGCTGTCAATCGAATTGTTCATTAAATATTAGAGATTATTTCAAAAACCTACTGTGGATAACTAGTCCTAGGTTTTTGGCTCTGTTAAAAAGCTTTTAAAAACATATATTTCCTAGGGTAAATTGCCTGTATTGACTGTAAATGGTCTTTTCCATATATGATCGAGATGGTTGCAGGCTAGCTAAATAAAACCTTTCTTACATGTGCTTAAAGGCCTTAAAGCACTTGAACTCTGATCATTGCTGCTCCCAGCTATGTTCTTAATATCGATTTTGTTTGCTGTGGGACACAAAATAAGCTTTCTCAATATGCTGTGACTCAAAAAATGACTATAAAATACACCAAAAATGCATCATAAAAGTAATCCATTTTATTCACACACTGTTATCCAGATCTTCTGAATCACAGAATTAGGATAAGATTTTCAGTGACTTAAATTCTGCTCTACTGCCAGAGAGGACTATGCAGTCATCATTTGATACTGTGGTTTATAGTTTGTTGCTAAAATTAAATCAAATATTTAATGCAGTAACCCAGAATTCCCTTCATTTCCATAGCACAACTATAACAGAAAGCACAATGTTATAAACAAGTCTCTTTAGTGTACATCAGTTCCGTCAATTATGAGGTTTTATGACGTAGACAACGAGGCAGCATACTAGGTTTTGGAACAGATAACAATCAAACACACTTTATGTCAGCAGCGCTCTCATTCATGCAGGAATGAAAACAGCAGCTCACTTTGGCTACGTCCACACGAAGCCAGAGCTTACCCTATCCGATCGATGTAGTATACATGCCAGATCAGTATGTGGCGCTGTAATTCTGCAATAGAGATACACTAAAAACAAAGAATAAGACTTGGAGCATGCGCATAAACCTTGTGTGCTGTATACAAACCTTGGGTAAAGCTTCGAAAAAAAAGCTTTATTAAAATATAGGCTCGGTAGCTTCTGTAGCACAAACACAAGCATGTAGTATGCTATTATTGTTGCTGTTGCTGTTTTGTGCTGTTAGGGTCGACACGTGGGGTGATGACATCATCGTTTCACAAAATATACGGATTGGCTGTACACACGAAAACGCAAAGGGTGTCGTTTTCAGGTCTATCCACTCTGAGACCCGGTTTAAAAAAAATAGTGGTTTCACCTTCTGAAAACGCCGGATCCGTCTGGACGAAACGCCTATACGATACAACATTTTTGCTTATACAGCTAAACTCGTCTCCGTGTGGACCTTTATCACCCAATTAACTCAATGAAACAAAAGACATACCTGGAAAAGATCAGATCACCTCCTTGAATTGGATTTAAGACTGTAATAGCAGAGCAATGATTTACATTTTTCAAAAGAATGTATGAAATGTGTACTGGGTGGGTTTGTACACTGCTAAGGGGAAGAGAGGAAGAGACAAAACGATTGGCTCGGCTCAGCCAAGCCTAAATGTCATAAAAGATAGATGCATTTCTCATCCCTCTATGACCAGCATGGCCTTCAGAGAGTTTCTAGTAAACATGCACGCTTCTTATAGATGTTAATAGCTGTTTAATGTCAGAACGACACACAGTCGAGTTACAACCATTCACAGAGTCTAGACAAGAGGCCTTACAGTTGTTGAAATCATTCTCAGGTCTCAAGGCTCAAGCAAACAGACTTAATTTTGTCTGAGAGACAGTTTTAATGCGCAAAACATTTTGCAATCCTTTCCCGTTGGAGACATTTTGAACACAGTTCTGATGCACTCTTTGACATTTCAAATAAGGTGACAGAAAAACATGTTCTCTTTTTTGAGGATGTCAGAAATCAGAGAGTTTAAAGGTGAAGGATTCACATCTGTTTCACTGATTTATACTGCTTCAATTACTACACCTGTACGAGTAAAAAATGAATTATCTCTTTGAGAAAAATGGAGCAACTACAATCAGTTCTCCAATAATAATCACAACGTTCAGGCCATTTTCCTTCTCGGTCCATTCATCATAGTTTGAGGCTGTGCAGACAGACGCCTTACAGCTAAAGCGGTTCGAATAAGACATCGGCGCTATAGCTGGAGGCTTCTCCTGATGTCACATCTGATGAAATATTAATCTGCAGTTTGTAGCTAATGATACAGCACTGTGAAGCATGAGGACTGGAATGAGTTAGCAGGGAGATGCTGGCTCTCTCGTCTGTGGCTTAAGAGGATAACCTAAACCTAAAGCACTAATGAGCTTTAAATCTACATCTCACAAAGTGGCTGAAAAACACTGAAAATTGAATCTCAACATCCCTGAGCCCCACAGATACTTGCCCTGTAGACCTATTACACGTTAGCCAATTATAGAGAAATGTTTTATGGGTACTTTCCACTTTTTCCAGTCCATGTATCATAGTGCTTCATACCCATGTGCCGAATAAGATTACTCTATTGCAAACAGGGCTGTCAGTCAATAAAAACTTTGGTCACACTTTAGATTAGGGTTTAATCCTCACTATTAACTATGACTTTTGCCTCAGTAAACTCCTAATTACTGCTTATTAATAGTTAGTAAGGTAGTTGTTAAGTTTAGGTATTGGGTAGGATTAAGGGATGTAGAATAAGATCATGCGGAATAAGGCATTAATATGTGCTTAATAATTACTAATAAACAGCCTATATCCTAGAAATATGCATGCTAATAAGCAACTAGTTAATAGTGAGAACTGAACCCTAAACTAAAGTGTTACAAAAAACTTTTTTGTTGAATTGATTACATACACCGATCAGGCATAACATTATGAGCACTTACAGGTGAAGTGAAAAACACTGATCATCTCTTCATCACAGCACCTGTTAGTGGGTGGATATATTAGGCAGCAAGTGAACATTTTGTCCTCAAACTTTACGTGTTAGAAGCAGGAAAAATGGGCAAGTGTAAAGATTTGAGCGAGTTTGACAAGGGCCAAATTGTGATGGCTAGACGACTGGGTCAGAGCATTTCCAAAACTGCAGCTCTTGTGGGGTGTTCCTGGTCTGCAGTGGTCAGTATCTATCAAAAGTGGTCCAAGGAAGGAACAGTGGTGAACCGGCGACAGGGTCACGGGCGGCCAAGGCTCATTGATTCGCGGGGAGCGAAGGCTGGCCCGTGTGGTCCAATCCAACAGACGAGCTACATACACAGGACAAATCCAAACATTCTCCTGAATGTGTGTGAAAACAACGTGAATGTACTGAAACGTGTCTGTGCATAAATACAGTGTGCGATCAGTGCGTCGAGAGCGCTCATACATGATTTGTTTGACCATCAATATAACGGACTCACGCATGCATCTGTCCGTCACTGCAATCGTCTTTGCTTTGATTGCAATCCTCATCCATCAAAACTTTCATAGCAAGACGTTGGTTTGCTTTATCCAGCCGAGAAACGTAGTTTACAGATCATCTGGCCATACAGCGGTGCAATGTTTCGGCGTTCCTTTCAGACGGGAACAGCGCGATGCAGGAGGGCTCGTGCTCTTCAGATACAATGACACAATATGACAGAGTTTGTGTTTTAAAGCGAAACAGACACTGGAATGTATAATTCTCTCTGCCATCTCTGATATAATCAGCATGGACTTTTAAGATCATCTAACTGCGTGACATAAATTACATTATGACGCAATTTCACATGCTTCCGTAATTTTTACGCATTAAATTATTTTAACGTGTTAAGGATTTTGAATTAATCGCATGCGTTAACATTGACAGCTCTAATTTACTCTGTGTGTGTGTGTGTGTGTATATATATATACACCAAACACACCTCCAAGACGACCACTGCCTTGCTAAAGAAGCTGAGGGTAAAGGTGATGGACTGGCCAAGCATGGCATCTGTGGGGCATCTTCAAACGGAAGGTGGAGGAGCGCAAGGTCTCTAACATCCACCAGCTCTGTGATGTGGAAGAGGACTCCAGTGACAACCTGTGAAGCTCTAGTGAACTTCATGCCCAAGAGGGTTAAGGCAGTGCTGGAAAATAATGGTGGCCACACAAAATATTGACACTTTGGGCCCAATTTGGACATTTTCTCTTAGGGGTGTACTCACTTTTGTGGCCAGCGGTTTAGATATTAATGGCTGTGTGTTATTTTGAGGGGACAGCAAATTTACACAGTTATACAAGCTGTACACTCACCACTTTACATTGTAGCAAAGTGTCATTTCTTCAGTGTTGTCACATGAAAAGATATAATACAATATTTGCAAAAATGTGAGGGGTGTACTCACTTCTGTGAGATACTGTAACAGAGAGCAAGAGAGTCCCTAACATAGTCCATAACGTGCATAGTGTTCATAATGGGAACGTTACTTTTCTACTTTTCCTATGCAATGCTGTTAGCCAGTCATAACAGTGGGCATTTACTGAAGTCTTAATGGAGACACAACATTAAATGGTCAAAATGAGGGTGGAAAAATGAATTGCAATAAAAAGGACTTTTTTGATGCAGAGAAACGAACCTCAAGAAAATATCATATTAAAATAACAAAGTCCTGTCATGACCCCTTTATTTCACTTTCTTCGTCTGTGAGAATGGCATCATCATCCCTGACAAGACAGCCAGTAACCCATTCACAGGCATAATTGAACTCAGCCTTTTTGTATTCCTGCAGTGATTTATAAAATCACTATTGTCTCTTTCCAGCCTGCAGATCGGAGGTTAATACAGTCTAATAGTAGAAGTAGAGAAAACTATTCACCTCTGAGAATAGCCGGTAAATTACCGTAATAAGATAAATTCTCTCCAAGAACAGAGTGAAAAATGAACAGAACATAAAAAAATGATAGAATATATTTTTTTACATGTATGAAAAGAGAATGTAATTTGACTGACAGGTAAGTTACATCAACAGATGAAATACTGAAAGCTCATTACTACATGAGAAATGTAATTTGGTCATTTAAACCTGTAAAAACCTCAGTTCATCCTCAGGTGACCATATAAAATCCACTGAAATATTAAATCTAATTTGAAGAGAGATCATTTGTTGACAATAACATATTAAGTGCTTGTATTTTGCTTTCAGGTGAACACTGTGTACAGAAAATATCTGATCAGTTAATTAACAGTGTAATGAGGTTTGACAATGTAATCTGCTCATTTTGAATACGTTTATCCTGACGTCTAATAGAATGCATGAGCTTGCAGAATATTTCTAGATGATATGTTTATTATATTAACATTTTAATATTTCATGTCATGTCTAATCCATTATATACACAACAGTTCTTTCTGGTTCTCAAATCTGATTGGCTGAGAGCAGTGCGATATTCTCCCAGTATCAGCAGTATCTGGTACCGTTTCACCATTTGTATCACTCCGCTTGCGGCGACTTTTTATTGTTTGCTTGTGTTTATGTCTTTTATAATGGTTATTGTTGTTAATTTAAATATTGTTGTTCATTACATATTATTTTATATAAATAATATGTCATATTTGGTATTCAGAAAGGGTCCGTCAATAGTATCAGTGAAAATTACTTTATTATGCCGTTAGATGGTGGCAAAGGAACAAGGAAGCTGTTTTAGCGCTGTGGGAAATCCCCTTCACTTTTAAAAGGACAAAGATATCGCTTTCCTCAGTGGACATTCAAACTGATTTGTTATAAAGGATATTATATTAGGGACACTGACTTGAAGAATGAATGCCATATCAGACGCAGGTAATACACTTGTTTAGTCGATCTCTTTCTCATAATACCATAATACTTAATATAATAAGCTTAAAAAAGCGACTCAACGTTCCTTCGTTTCTAGTTCTAAAATGACGTTTTAGAATTAGTAACAGAGGCTTGGACTCAACTGTTAAAGGGTCAACTTGAGATTTGAATCTGTGGCAGAAGGATGAATTCTTTGTTGTTTCTTATTTATTTACACACTTGTGCTGTCAAACTGTTGTATAAACACAATATCACACGAGTAGCCATGTGATATCACTCTATATCAGCACGGCTGTGATTACCTACAACCGAATCACCGCCGTGCTGTGATATAATGGATTATATTCCTTTAAATATATTGAATATTTTAATGTATTCGCTTATCCTGTATTCTCAGTTATTTTAACATTTTATTTGGTATTTAATGGATGATGTAATATATTGAAAAGCTCGAAAGATCATTGTAATCTTCTTGGCCAAATATGGAATAAGACAGCATATTACCTCTCAAAAATTAGGCAAAATAAACACACATTCTCACAGCATTACACATTGGATCTTTCCGCTTAATGCATTTAAGTGTGTGAAAATGAGGCACTAACTATGCGTTTCCCATTTACATAAATGTATTTAGGATGGAGTCACATAAATGTACCATGTGTTCCTCTTTCCTAAAGCAACATTCTGTAATCAACACTTATAGGATTCACTGATGTATAGTATTTGAATGTGGTGTCCTGGTTCAAGAGAATCCTGCATTATGCGCCTCTAAACCAAAAACCAGCACAGTTAATGGCATAAAAGTCCCCGGGACAGCAGTTCCCTCTCATAAAGACCCGCCTCATCTCTCAATCATCTCCTCAGCTCTTTTCTAGAGTGTTTCCTCTGACCACTGGCGGCAGAAATGGAGTCCTGTGTCAAACTGGCATGAGGTCTGATCCAGTCAGCGCTGAGAGAGGAAACAGATGGAGGCAGCAGCACGTCAGCTCGGAGCACAACTCCTTCCCAGAATTTAGCTGCCCCGGCCATGAGAAGCCAGCTGCATGGAAGCCCCTGCAATTCCATTAAAGCTTTTTTATTCAAGCACTTATTGTTTGGCATTCATTAGCACCCTGTGTAAAAAAATAAAATGCTTCCCTTGATATGCATATTGTGCATTCTGGGAAGTTTACAGGCTTTTGGAATCAGCTAGTGCTTTTACAAGTCAGTTGCCAATAATATTATGACATTTTACAAAAAAAGAAACACACTTTTACCAAACTTTATCCATACACCAAAAATGAATGCATACTGGGGCTTTCAAGCTTTAATCATGACAAATTACATCATAACAGTACCTAAAGAGTAGATAACTTCTATGCTATATTATACGTGTTCTGAAGGCATACTGAAAGTTTTGTGTGAGGAACAGCATGTGGTATTTCAGAAACTGCTGATCTACATGGGATTTTCACACAGAACCATCTCTAGGGTTTACAGAGAATGGTCCGAAAAAGAGAAAATATCCAGTGAGCGAAAGTTCTGTGGGTTAAAATATCTTGTTGATGTCAGAGGTCATGACCAGACTGGTTCAGCTGACAGAAAGGCAACAGTAACTCAAATAAGCACTTGTTACAACCAAGGTCTGCAGAAGAGCAGTAACAAAGGAAACTGAAAATAAACAGAGGAAAAACAGGAACCAATGGAAACAGAACAGAAGTCCACAGAACAGAAATAACCCTGACAATTACTGATTATATTCTGAGTATAAATGACAATATTCTTCTGAGGCAATACATCAGTACTTCCCTTTTCTGTAGCTCTCAAATCAACTAACGTTTGATAACAACAACAACAAAAAAAAATGCAAAAATCGATGATGTCACTAGGCACCATCTTTTGATTCGATAGCTATGATGGAAGGTAATATTATCAGGGAGTAACAACTTACATTTCATTCTGTTTCTATTCATGTTTTAAAAGCATGCGTGTGAGAAATGGGATCGGGCGAGAATTGGAGAGATGCAGGTGGGGGTGATAAATGACAGCAGAATGGAGCTACACGTTTATCTGATTAAATTATAACTCTTAAATGAGCGAACAGAGGCAATCACAAGGTATTTCAAATGTACTCAATCACATTTAGGAAACATACAAAGAGCTGAGATTGATTGCCCCTGCTAAGATTAATAACCCCCACCCTTCTCAAACACCCTCATCCCCCTTAACCCGATCACCTTTACTGTCATCAGTGTTTTACAGATCTGAGATCAGCGCTTCTGCCACATTAACATGCTCTCCCATTTCAACATGCATCACCCTCCAGGTTTGATCAAAATCACTGTGGAAACATTAAAAATGTACAACATGTATATCTGCCTAACCAATGACCTTTTCAGCATCCATTCACTTCATTTTCACAATCAGACAAAACCAAAAGTATTTAATATTTACCAGAGATGATGTTAATTGTGACAGAAATCAGCCAGCATTTTCATTCCACAGTGTTGTTTTGTTTGGATGCATGAGTCGTGCTTGAGGTGTGTTAATTCATGCCTTTTTAATCTGGTTCAAATTGTAATAATGTCGGACAAAGCAAACTGAAAAGTCCTAATTAAAATGAAAATGTACTCAGACTATTGATGAGCCGGTTCCACTATCTCTGTCTTCACCTGCTTGCTGCTCGACTATCGTTTCATTCTAAGCTGAGGAATCAGCTGAAAACCAGTGTTGTTCTTCTGTTTGTGCAACAAGCACGCTTCATGAATATAAATCTTAATTAATTCCTTAAACATATTTTTTTTTTCAATAACGTGTGTTGTTTTAAAGATAACTGTATGCCGTGGTTGTCACTTTTTTGCATCTTGGCAGCACTTGTTCGAATGCATTGCAAATTAGTCATGTTTGCAAAATGTTGGCGTCACATTGCTTGATTTGTACAGAAACTTGTAGCAGCAAAAAATGTGAAAATAAAGTGAAGCTAGAGCGTTTGACATTCTCAATGAACACTGTTAACCACGACATGGCCAAGACTGAACCAAACAGGACATTTGCTGCACTTACACTATATGGACAAAAGTTTGTGCATGTCAAGCAAGCATGTTTGAGCTTCCCTTTACGATATTGAACGTGCTCTGAATGTGCGTTTATTAATGTTTGTATGTAAATAAAAGCCTAAATTACATCTGTCCATCATATAAAGTTATTGTTTCTCTTCAGAAGACTTGGATTAAACTGTTTGATTACTTTAAGGCACTAGCTATTTGGGTTACACTTTATTTTACAGTATGTGCACTTACAGTGTAGTTACTTAAGAAAGTACTGGGTAATAAAAGGTAACTACGGGGTTACAGTTAGGTTTAGGGATAGGTTCAGGGTTAGTACCAAGTTATAACCCAGTTATTACAATTTCTAGTATGTACTGTTATACTGTATTTTAAGGTAATGTAGTTACATTGTAATTACTCAAATAAGTACTGAGCAATATTAATTAACTACATATACTTACTATAGAGTTACAGTTGGGGTTTAGTTTAGGGTTAGTTACTTGTAATTATGCATAATTTATAACCCAGTTATTACAATTTCTAGTATGTACTGTTATACTATATTTTAAGGTAATGTAGTTACATTGTAATTACTCAAATAAGTACTGAGCAATATTAATTAATTACATATACTTACTATAGAGTTACGGTTGGGGTTTGGTTTAGAGTTAGTTACTTGTAATTATGCATAATTTACTCTCATTACTATAGTAAGTACATGTAGTGACGTGTAACTATGTCCCCTTAAAATAAAGTGCTACCGCTATTTGCACTAAGTGAAAATAGCAGTATTTTCAGTTGTTAGATTCCGCTTATACTTATAGTGGTAGTGGTAGATACGATTGTATCTCAGTGTATTGTAGTATATTATAAAACAGTATGCAATAATAACATATTCAGTGCATATGATTATATTTATTAAAACCATAGATGGATGCTGCCTTATTGGGACATTACTTGTCCCTCCCCTACACTGACCCTTAACCCTACCCAATAAACACTTTTTTTCACACTATTAGGCACTTTATTTTTATTATTTTTTTATTTAAAATAAAAATGCCTCTCCGATCTGATATGCGATGGGAAAAGGGAGAAGAATAAGTTTGGATTCAAACTCGTGACGGTCATGTTAAAAGCTAATTCCACCCGTCTTACTCTCCACATCAAGGCACTAGCTATTTCCACTAAGTCTAGTTGGTCTAGGTGCTATTTATACTTAGAGCGAATCGTAGCAGATATGCGATCAGTGGTGGACAGTAACAAAGTCTTTTTACTTCATTACTGTACTTAAGTACATTATAAAGTACAAGTATCTGTACTTTACTTGAGTATTTTTATTTTCAGCCACTTTTACTTTAACTTTACCACATTCCAAAGCATAAGATCGTACTTTTTACTCCACTACATTTCATAAAACATATCGTTACTCCTTATTTTAAAATGAAGAAATCGTCACATGCTCAGAGACGCAAAAATGGTGTCCGATTGATTCCGAACTGATTCTTTTCAATCATCCTGTTAAATCAGTTCACAAATCACATCAGCAATTCATTCGCGAATTGGACTGATCGTGTTGCTGCTGTTCTTGAGTCAACAAATCACCGATTCAATGATCCGTTCAGAGCGACTCTCCAGTGAATGAATTTACAAGTCTGACTGAAAATTAGCCAAGAACTGGGGGATTCTCTGAGTGCGCGCACGACTGATGGCGAAAAGTAAGTCAGCCTACTAATGTTGAATTTTAGGATGAATTATTGTAACTGGAAATCTTTATATTTAGGTCAGTTGTTTTTGAACTAAATCAAAAACGATCTGTTGAAGACCACTGAAATGCTTTAATGCGACACGTCCACATCAATGTGTCTACAGATCGCGACCTCAATTCAATCAGATCAAATCACATTTTAAAACCAATTTGCTGCTTCAAATAACGGTTGTATCGATTACATCGTTACGGCACTAGGAGGCGACAGGTGACTGTTAAAATGTATTTGACATTGAATGATTCATTAAAAAACAGTTTGAAATAATATTAAGTGAAATAATTGAGTGAGTCATTAAATCATTCATTCAAACCTTTTTTTTTAATTAATTAATTAATTAAATATTTTTAAATATTGCAGCAATTAATATTTTGTCCTCTAGTAATTAATTATACGCAATTTTGTTTAGTTGTCTATTCAGAATCATGGGAGAATCGTGATTTCTATTTGAAAGAAACAAATGAAAATCTTGATTCTCATTTTATCCAGAATTGTGCAACTTTAACACAAGTTAAAATAACACATGCACAATCATCTTTCCCGCTGCTACAGCAATTTTTTTTAAATGTTATGTATTTAGCCCTATATTTTTCGTCTGTTTTTATATTGTTTGTCAACACATTATATATTATGTATCTGCATCCACTAATCTTCCATCCATACTGACTAGTGCTGGCTATTTGACAATACATAATCATTCATAATTATTTTGAGCAATAGGATTATATAAGTGGCCTATATAAAATTACAAAATAAACATTCACCAATCAGTACTTTTTTACTTAAGTACATTACAAATCAAGTACTTTTGTACTTTCACTCAAGTAAAATTGAAAAGGAGCACTAAATACTTTCACTTGAGTAATATTTTATGATACGTATCTGTACTTTTACTCAAGTACTTGATTTGTCCACCACTGTATGCGATAGAAAATGGAGATGAATGAGTTTGGATTCCGGGTCAATCGCGTTAAAAGCTAACACCAGAGTAAACTCTCCACAGCACTGATCCTGTTATCAGACAGGTTTCTTTTGTAATTTTTTCTGGCTCAATCACACATTGGTAGGCAGAGTTAGTGTAAATATCCTCTGCCAACAATGCAGCCAGTTTTCAATTATTTTTATTTGTTCGCTAAACCGAACAGGCAATCAGAGTTCTCTCTCATCGACGCTGATTCAACATGCTAAAACTAGCCCCACATACGCTTACCTATGCCCAATTTTGGCTGACTTAACCATGATGTAACCAACTTACTTGCACTTGGTGTAAATAGACACTGAAATTTTTAACTAGTGAGAGTGTAAACTGTGTGTTTTAAAGGAGTCTCAAAGGTGCCCACAGCTGAACAAACATCCAAGTGTATGCTCTCATATTTCTTGTTCATTTCTCCTTGTAAAGACACTTGGTACCTACTTATTCTCTCTGTATCTCTCTCTCTCTTTCCTTTTCTTCTCCATGCCATAATAACCTCCATAATCCACTCTGTTGTTTCTAATTTATTATTCCTCATCGATTTTCATCACGGCTTTCACAACCCCCCATGAATCACCCAGAGCTCTTCCACTCACACACGCTGGCAAATGTTACACGGCTCAATCGATTTACTGCCCTGAGCATTGCAGAGTCTTGGCTCTCACTGTTTTCGGTGGTACAGTAACACACCCCATAGCAAACTCTTAATTCTACACGCGGCGTGTGAAATAAAAGCTATTTTTCTTATTATAAAAATCTCTGAGTTACATCTACGGATGTCGGTTTCATAAAACTGTGAAGTTTACATCCACCAACTTCATCTAAAAAAACGACCACAGGTTGCGGATTCTTTGGAAAGTTAAGACTTATATTTCTGCTTCAGAAGACGTAAAAAGTGATAGTGGATGTTTGCATAATCAATGCGTGTAAAAAAGGAAGAGACCTCTAGGAAGAGTTTGCACTTTTCGGTTTTCATTCTTTACTATGAGAATTATAAATTAAATTTAGACACCCTTTCCTGTCTTTCATCATTAAGATAAGCTGATTATTACTGGATAATTGTGATACCTCTATATGGAGATGTTACAGAGTAGTTGCGTCAGCCAAAATTGGACATTGGTAAGTGTCTGTCAGGCTAATTTCAGCATGTGGAATCGGCATAGAGCGTTGATGAGAGAGAACTCTGATTGGCTGTTCAGTTTAGCGAACGAATCAGTGCACGAGAATGCAGTCCTAGTTTTGGTTTCTCTTTTTGAATGACGAATTGATACCTGCTGATATAGACAGACACTATAGACAGATGCTGATATTATCACGAGGGTGATAAAATAATGATATTTTTGAGTGAGCTGTTCCTTTAAAGGAAACCCCAGGTATTAAGACTTGTATGGCTTTATATATCTCTTACTGAAATATGTAGTAGAAAACCCATGAAAGAATTACGTTATTTAAAAAAAACCATGACATATTTGGACAATGGGGAGCGCCATTTTGTTTAGGTGCACAGTGCGTTCTACGTCGATGATGTCAAATGGTTGCACTCGGTGAGCTACTGACACCACCCTCTTGCTATTTTTACCGCAACACAACTCGGAATATAATATACGCCGCCGATTTTCAGATGATGGGTCACAAGAGAAGAGATGTAAGTCTTCACTGCTTTCCTAGCGATAAGAGGAGAAAAGAATGGGAAGTTGTGAAGAATGTGGACGAATCCGCGTCTTTGTTCTCTTCACTTTAGCCCTGATGCCTTTAAGCTCTTTCAGTAGCTGTGGTCTACTAAAAGCTTCAGAGTTGCCGATGGATTTAAGCGTAAATGCCGCACTTGTTGTGGAGACTGGCGAAGGGCAGCCTATAACACATCTCGATTAAGACAGACTGCCTCAAGCTTGTGTATGCTGTGATGCACGGGATATCTGTGATCGCATAAAACAGTAGCATCGTTTCAGCACGTTTAACTGTCAATCATACAACTGTAGTTTGAATAGCCACAGAGACATTGCACGTCTTCAATGTTTTCATCCTCACTAATTTTGCGCTCTGGCTCAAATTGAAAAGGCTGATCGGGTTTTAAAAGGAACCCTGCGGATATTAAGACTTGTATGCGTTACTCGATTACCTTTGCCAAAACGTATACAGATGAAAAAGTATCAAAGGCATCAGGGCTAAAATGGAGAAAACAAAGACGCAGATCTTTAGGAAGTCTTATTCGTCCACATTCATCACAACTTTCCATTCTTTTCTCCTCTTATTGCTAGTAAAGCAGTAAAGACTTGCATCGCTTCTCTTGTTGCCCATTGACTGAAAATTACAACCAAAAGCTGCACAATGTGGCACCGTATATTATATTCTGAGTTGTGTTGCGGTAAAAATAGCAACAGGCAGCGTCAGTCTTCAACATAAAATGCACTGTGCACCTAAACAAAATGGCGCCCCCCATTGTCCAAAATATGTCATGGACTTTTTAAATAACGTAAATCTTTCATGGGTTTTCTACTACATATTTCAGTAAGAGACATCATTTACATTATATTAAGCCCTAAAAGTTGAAAATTATGTCATTAATTACTCACCCTTGTGTCGTTCCACATCCGTAAGACCTTCGTTCATCTTTGGAACACAAATTAAGATATTGTTCAATGAAATCTGAGAGCTTTCTGTCTCTCCATAGAGATCCAACACAACTACAGAAAGGTAAGAAATACATCATTGAAGTTCTCCATGTGACTACACTGGTTAAACCTCAATTTTATGAAGTGAAGCGGTAACACTTTATTTTAGGGTCTTTTAACTAGTTGCGTATTAGCATGCATATTACTAGGATATTGGCTGTTTATTAGTACTTATAAAGCACATATTAATGCCTTATTCTGCATGACCTTATTCTACATTCTTAATCCTACCCAATACCTAAACTTAACAACTAGCTTACTAACTATTAATAAGCAGTAAATTAGGAGTTTATTGAGGGAAAAGTCGTAGTTAATATGTTCCCTATAATAAAGTGTTACTGAAATTTCTGTCATTTATTACTCAACCTCATGTCGTTCCACATCCGTAAGACCTTTGTTCATCTTCAGAACACAAATGAAGATATTTTTAATGAAATCTGAGACATTTCTGTCCCTCCATAGAGATCCAACACAACTACCACTTTCAAGCCCCAGAAAGGCAGGAAAGACATCATTAAAGTAATCCATGTGACACCAGTGGTTTAAGTTTTATAAAGTGACGTGAGTGCTTTCTTTGCGCAAAAAAACTAAACATAATTTACCGCTTTTTTAATGAAAATATTGATCTGCAACGCACGTTCACGAGAGCACCACGACGCATGCGTGTTGTGTTTAGACTCACGTGTCAACAACGCGAATGCAGGAGTGTTCACGAGAGCACCACGACGCATGAGTTTTGTGTTCACGCGGGAGCTGACATTGTTGCGTGAACACTCTTTGGATAATATTATTTTGTAAATAAACTGGTAACACTCGCTTCAAATTGAGGTTAAACCACTGGAGTCACATGGATTACTTTAATGATGTCTTTCCTACCTTTCTGGGGCTTGAAAGTGGGGCTTGTGGTAGTTGTGTTGGATCTCTGTGGAATGTCTTGGATTTCATTAAAAATATCTTCATTTGTGTTCTGAAGATGAACGAAGGTCTTACGGATGTGGGACGACATGAGGGTGAGTAATTAATGACAGAAATTTCATTTTTGGGAAAACTAACCCCTTTAAGACATGGTTACTAATGACTGAAACACCTCCTGTTGTGATGTAAGTGGCCTACAGCCAGAACGTTGAAAGGTTTGACAGCCTTTTTTCAAACCAGCCATTACCAAATCAAACAAGGGTAATTGTCTTAATTAAGAATTTGTAAGATAAGAAGCTACACAGCAAAGCCTCACTAAGCATATTGAATATTTTCCAAGACTACCTTAATGACCCAAAATTCATGGGGGAAGTACAATGGCTAAGTGACTTTTCACAACATCTAGTGGCCAAGAGCAACAGCGATGAGATATATCCATGCCAGTAATCAGCGTGCATGTTAATTTATTTATCACAGCCACTCAGAAAGCGCACAGTGATATGCTATCGATATTTACTGCGAGCGTTAGATGGACACGTGCGGAACGGCCAGCGGCGGAGCGGCTCGAGTATCTGCGTTCGAGTCACGCTCAGTGGATTAGCGACTGCCTTAACTCTGATGGAGTTGGCTGTGTCAACAAGGCAAGTATCTTGTAAGGCGGTGACTAAATCAATGCACTCTCACTTGCAGGGACGCTTTAGAGGTTATGCAAATGAACAAGGCTGGAATGTGACATTTTGAAAGCCCAGGATGGATAACCCCCATTAGCAGAGGCTTTGTCACATCTTAAAAGGTACTTTCCCCTCCCATGATGGAGGTTTACTTTACACCTCTTTTTTCTTCAATGATTTGTGGAGGACGAGGTGGGAAAGGTTGTGAATAAAACAAATGGAGCTCTCCTTGGCAGGGATCTCCTCAGAAATATGGTTGAAACTGTATAGCTGACAGGCTTAATACTATAAAAAAAAGCATATTTGCTCCATGGACAAGCACACAGTGCCTGTCTAATTGAAAGATGTACAGTGCAAACGGTGGAGAGAAAATCAACAAGTGGTTATCATATGTTGAATTTAATGCAACTTAAAATGGTTAACACACTCGGATACTTGCAGGTCACTACTGTTCTACCCTCAGAGTAGTGTGCGTGATTCAAGTAAATATGTGTATCTACAATATATTGCTGACTGAGACACACAGCTTTTATTTAATTGCTTTTAACAAGAGATGCAACATTGTTGCAGTAATATCATTAATATTATTAGTTATCATTTGTTAAATATGATGGTTCTTGCGTTAAATATATATATGTATATATATATTTGTATATAATAATGTGCAATGATGCCAACTTGAACATCACTTAGACTTGTAGACGCTGGCGGGTGACGCTAGAGGGTGATCGTGAGCCGCAGGACAGGGAGCTTAATTTATATATGAAGAAGTCACACTGCCAGTCACTACTGTGACAGTGTACAGTGACCCAATGTCCATACTATCCATTCTAAATAGTATATGAGATTAAAATAAGTGTGTCCCAAAGCATAGTATGTTGAAAAGAGTATGCCAAAAGTCCCCGGATGGTCTACTATTTCCGGTAGATTTTGGAAGTGTGAATCCGTGCACACTATAAAGGCTAATATTGCCCACAACCCATTGCGCTTTGGATGAGTATTCAGTTCAGAACTACAAACACGAGTAAAAAGTGTTAAAAAACTACAAAACATGGCGGATATGCGCGACCGACGCTGAGAGGTTTGAGTGACTAATAATCAGTTCAACCTGATAGAAAATATTTATTTAATGTTATCTGTGTTCATCTGCAATACCAATGTGACTTTTATAAAGATCCGATTGGCCATTAACTTTTAAATGCATCATTATGTATTAATACGAGGAGAGTTCTCCACATGAAAGACCCGCGACTGCAGATCAACGTGGTACTGCGTTTCTCTCCGATACAGTAGGAAATTAGCTAAATGAAATATGGAGGATGTAAGATGATTGACAGGCCAGTTTACGGTGACAGGATGCGACAGAGAGCAAAGACGCAACTGTATGACGTGATAGTATGTCCCAAAGCTTGTCTGCTCTTTTGCTACACACTCAAAAGTATGTACTTTTTGCTCACAGAAAGAGTACATACTTTTAGAGCGTAGTATAAGTAGGCGAATTGGGACACAGCAACTAAAACCAAAGCCAAAGCCACTGGAGGGCAAGCCTGCAACCTTTAGCTAAAAAAGTGTAATGGCTAATGCTAAAATGCTAACTGGCGGTACGCATTGGCGGTACACAGAGAGAAGTTTTGAACGGCGACACAATAGGCTGAGAGGTGCTGCACGTAATTAAGTTAGCTGTTACGCTTTCTCCAGTGGTAAGAGATACAGACCCTCTCATCTCCCTATAATAATACGATCTCTGCCAAAGCCCTTGGAAGGCAAGCCTGCAACCTTAAGCCGAAAAAGCACAACGGCTAATGCTAATGCTCCAGCTGTGGCGGTACGCAAGGCGGTACGGAGGAAAGGAGACCAGAGGCCATTACACGACAGGCTGAGAGGTGCCGCACGTGATTAAGTTAGCCGTTATGCTTTCTCCAATGGTAAGAGATACAGGCCCTCATATTTATATGTATTTTATGCAAGTATCTGCTATACTGTTAAAGATAAAGATCTAAATAATTTACATTACAAGCATGAGAATTTAATTTGTGGTATAAATATCAGCATCTGCACCAAAAATTGCATATTTTTGCTCAGTTTGGGCCCCTGAATTTTTATAATATTATTATTTTGAGATCCATATTCTCACTATATTACACTATATGAGCCATAAAGCAATTAAATATGACACACACACACACAAAAGCAACTTTTTTTCTTTTTTTTTTTTACATTTTATCCAAAGGGTCAATAAACTGTTCCAATAATAAAAATGAATAAATAAATAAAGATTTTTCTGACCATTATTTCATATGTCCGGCTTTTAAAATGCTGATTTGATTTAGTTAACAGAAAGTAGTTGATAAATTAGAAAATAAAAATAAAAATTCAGAAAAAAGATGAGCACCAGCCCTCACTTTACAGTGTAATTCTCTATTTAATAACTCATCCCACTCATAATTATGACTGACGCTTCAAAAATCACAATCACAAATGTGCTCTATGATTATTATTTTTGTCATATCCCATAAGTGCTTTGGCAGCAGCTATAATTAGATTTGATTCATATGCACATTTTCATGTTCATTTACATACTTCCTTAATTGCTTGATGGATGATCTGGTTCCTACAAAGCCAAAATGGTTGGATCTGTTATGATAGATGCTATAGTTCATTAAAATGGTCACTGCTTATCTGGTTTATTCTTTAATCTAGCTTTTTAAGATAACTATCTGTCATCTTTTACTCACTCTCATGTAAATTCAAATCTGAATGACTTCATTTGTCCTGCAAATGTTGCAAACGTTGTTGGAAAATGCTAATGTTGGGGGGTGGAGGGTGTCTCTGTGTGTCTGTATATATATATATATATATATATATATATATATATATATAGACACGCACACAATGAAAGTCAGTGCGGTCCAAATGAAAGTCAATGGGGTCCAGTGTTGTTTTGGACCTCCACTTTGTTCGAAATATCTTTGTTTGTGTTTCACAGAAGATCTGTAGTCATCTGCAACCGATGGGGGTTAAAAAAATCAAAAGCAAAACACAGGAAGAATTGCAACCAGGAAATAAACTAACATTGACAGTAACAGCTCTGAATATTGCGTTTAGGGGGGCTTGAGTTTAGCCAAAAGGAAAGAGAATATTATGTTAGGACATAGGGGAAACCAGTTTAAGAAGTTTGAACCAGAGGCTGTCATTACAGCAGTTATCAGACTTCTATAATTATTCATCGAAGCGCAGACATCCAGTCTTTTATTATGGGGGATAGAACCTCATCACAGACCACCCGAAGACACAGACCAAAGGCACGACACCAGAAAAGAGGCAGAAAAACGGCATCAGACATGAAACACACATCTCCAGTTGGCATCCATCACATGAAAAAGGGATGATTTAGCTAATCCTACCAGGCCTTAAATGATAAGAATAATAAGGCTTATGGGTTACCGTGAGCTCTGACTAAGCAGTAGGTTTGGGGAACATGAAAAATGAGTGATGCTCCTATAGATTTGAATCTCTTTAATTTTACACTTTGAAGGATCAGACAGCATTTAAAATGTTGCTTGCTGTTTGTTGTTCGTCTCCGTGTACAGGTGAATAAATTAGAATGTCATGGAAAAGTTCATTTATTTCAGTCATTCAACTCAAATTGTGGAACTTGTGTATTAAATAAATTCAATACACACAGACTGAAGTACTTTAAGTCTTTGGTTCTTTTAATTGTGATATTTTTGGCTCACATTTAACAAAAACCCACCAATTCACTAACTCAATAAATTAGAATACTTCAAAAGACCAATAAAAAAAACATTTTTTGTGAATTGTTGGCCTTCTGAAAAGTATGTTCATTTACTGTATATGTACTCAATACTTGGTTGGACTTACTTTTGCTTTATTTACTGCCTCAATTCAACGATCAGCCTGTGCTCAGGTGTAATGGAAGCACAGGTTTCTTCGACAGTGGCCTTCAGGTCATCTGCATTGTTGGGTCTGGTGTCTCTCATCTTCCTCCTGACAGGTCTGGTGAGTTTGCTGGCCAATCAAGCACAGTAACACCATGGTCATTGAACCCGCTTTTGGTACCTTTGGCAGTGTGGGCAAGTGTCAAGTCCTGCTGGAAAATGAAATCATCTCCATAAAGCTTGTCAGCAGAAGGAAGCATGAAGTTCTTTAAAATTTCCTGGTAGATGGCTGCGTTGACTGTGGACTTCAGAAAACACAGTGGACCAACACCAGCAGATGCCATGGCACCCAAAATCATCACAGACTGTGGAAACTTCACACTGGACTTCAAGCAACATGGTTTCTGTGCCTCTCCACTCTTCCTCCAGACTCTGGGACCCTGATTTCCAAATGAAATGCACAATTTACTTTCATCTGAAAAGAGGACTTTGGACCACTGAGCAACAGTCCAGTTATTTTTCTCCTTAGCCCAGGTAAGACGCTTCTGATGTTGTCTTTGGTTCAGAAGTGGTTTGGTACGTGGAATGTGACAGTTGTAGCCCATTTCCTGAAGATGTCTGTGTGTGGTGGCTCTTGAGGCACTGACTCCAGCTTCAGTCCACTCCTTTTGAAGCTCTCCTAAGTTCTTAAATCGGCTTCGCCTGACAATCTTCTCAAGCCTGCGGTCATTCCTTTCACTTGTACATCTTTTCCAACCACACTTTTTCCTTCCAGTCAATTCTCCATGAATATGCTTTGGCACAGCACTCACAGCACAAACAGCCAGCTCTTTCAGCAGTGACCCTCTGTGGCTTACCCTCATTATAGAGGGTCTTGATGATCGTCTTCTGGACAACTGTCAAGTCAGCAGTCTTCCCCATGACTGCTGTTGGGATTACTGACCTAAACCCAGTATTTATACCCTGAGAATGGTAATTTAATAGAACTTGAAATTAAATATTCTAATAATATGAGATACTGATTTTTTGATTTTGATGAGCAGCAAGCTAGAAATATTTTACTTTATGTCTAATAAATCTAGAATATATTAAAGTTTTACTTTTTTAATTAAATTACAGAGAGAGAGAGAGAAAAAAATGTAATCTGATGCTACATCCATGCACATTCAGACAGACATCTTTTTAATATTTCCAGTTAAGACTGTTAAAATTGTTAAAATAATCCACCAAGTGTATATGGCGTAAAAGCTGGACAAATATATTAGTATTGAAAGTAAGTTGGATTTATGTAGAATTCAGAAATGTTATTGTTAACAAACCTTTTTTTTTTTTTTTTTGTAATTACAAAAAAAGCTGAAATAAAATAAATTATTATTGTTACATGAAAAGCTTGAATGAAAATTAGAAATTTTGCCATCTAAAATAAATATATTTATGTTAAAGTACTGGAAGTGAAAATAAAAAATTAGGCTGCTGTCACTTATTGCACAGATCCAATATACTGGTGCCTATTCTTTCTCAACTGTTTACTTTCACTTAAGACATAACCCACTATGTTTACTAGGGTACTCGCCGAGACTGTGAATTTTTCTGTTCAAGCTCAGAAAGACGTGAAGGGGAACTCAATCAAGTGGCCTAAACATTATCTCTATCACCTCAAAAAAGTCAAGAAAATTCGCACCACTATTATCATTAACACCAGTGGTATTATTATTACCAGCACTTTGCAGACCATCATGCAAACAAAACATGTTGATAAATCACATGTAGTCATTCTTTACAGGTTTCTTGAAAGGAAGACCAGTCTGTCTACTGTTTCAGGCTTCAGAGATGCTCTATGACAGGTAACAATGTTCCCACCTGCACTGAACACCCTCTCAGAAGGGGCACTAGTTGCAGGAATACAGAGGTATTTTTCTGAAAGTTTGCTGAGCCTGGGGAAGATTGCCTCATGAGCCTTCCACCAGTGAAGTGGGTCTGTGTCTGAATCTACATCAGGAGACATCAAATAGGCTGTCAGCTCAGCTTTGACTTTGTCTTCTTCTGATTAAATGACAGGTTGTAGTTGTGGTGCCGTTTTCTTAAAAAAAGCTCGACAAGGTTTTCTTCCTTTTGGCCCCAGCTTCTGTTCTCTGTTCTTCCTGCTCCACGTCCTGAGTCATCTGAACTGTTGTCTCAAGATTTTTGTCTGGCAACAAAGATGTCAACTCTTTACCAACTTTTTGCTTGATTCCCTCCAACTTGTCATGTTCGATGTAAGTTGTACGGAACCTGGGATCCATCAGTGAAGCTACACTGAGGAGTTCATCTGTCTCAGAGTCGCTGTATCTGCAGTATTGTGCTTTTGATATGTTTTGTTAATTCTGTGTCTTGCAGAGGACAGCTTTATTTACGGATTCCATGACATCGACGTCTTGCCATGTTGGAACAAACTGCCGAGTTTTTATCAGAGCCAAGGACCCGAGCTGTGGCTTTCTTCTGTTCTAAAAGTCGCTCAATCATCTTTTGTCTTGGACCCCACCTGGTGGGGCTCTCTGTAATGAACCGATGAGAAGGTAGGCCAAGCTCAGCCTGTGCAGATGCGAGATCCCTTCTCTTTTTCCAGCTGAAGGAAAACACACTTATAACCTTCTTGCACTCTGTGGTCTTTCACATCATGTTCTTTTAAAAAAGAAAACAAGAAAATAGCAGTTCATTCTTCTATGTGACAGAAATATTGTTTGCGTTCTCCTTTATAACTTTGTCAGCTTTCTCCTTTATAACATTAGATTATGAAAATGAGTCTATAACCATCAAACTGTCTAAAACTCAAGTTTTTTTGATGGGAACAATGATTTTAAGAAATTATATATTTTTAAAAGTAAACAATATTTATTAAAATATATTGGTTAGACCTAAAATGGGGACAACTGTTATTATTAGCCAGCCAGCATTATTTTATTTATTTATTTTTTGACAAAAGAGCATTCGCCTACATAACTTTATTTAGATAAACACACACAAAGATACACACCATTTTATTTGGCTATTATTACAAAAGCAAATAAATAAAGAAAATAGTTTTATATACAATCATAATTTTCAGGTATTAATGAAATAAAAATAAAAATTTTAATAACTGTGATTTTATTGTTTGCATTATTAATCATACTTACCAATGGCATTGTGAAGACGATGTCCAAAGCACTGAAGATGGGTCCATTCGTTCATCTTCATTGCTTTAATCATGTTCGTTTCACTATCAGTGGTCACGCACACTTGTCGATCCTCCGCAAGCTTCCAAGAAGCCAGTGCATCTTTAAGCCCTTGACCAATTATTTCCCCAGTATGATCGTCAGGAAAATAACATGTCTGAAGGCAAAAACTTTTCAGTTTTCATTCTGTGTCAACATAACGGGCAGTGAGGCTCAGTGTGCATTCAGGGAATAGCTAAAATATGTGCGGCTTGGCAACTTGTATCTTGGATCAACAGTATGTAGCATTTTTATGAACCCTTGCTTTTCGATGATGTGTATGGGAACCATGTCCTTAGCGATATAAAATGCCACAGCATCTGTAATTTCTTGCCATCGGGGCGCCTTTTTGTCGTAAGGAATGGCATTAGAAAATGATACCGCTAATAAAACTGCCGTTTTGCAATTTTAGGTGGACCGGGTTGCACTTGGACGGCAGACTGTTGGCTTGTTTTTATCTCTTAACTTTGAGCATTCTTTGTATTCAGCTTGGTGTCTTTGCCTCAAATGCTGCCACTACCGGTCACAACGGACTTTCTGCATATTTTGCATTTGACAAAAGTTTGTTTGACATCTGACCTCTCAAATCCGAACCATTTCCAAACCACAGAGGAAACGTTACTACCTTTTATTTGGCACAAGGCCATCTTGACGTGAAGAGCCATCCGTCTCCATGATGCGATATTTCTACATTACATTTCTTCATTAGGTGGCGTCACGCGTGAGTGGTTAATCAGGCGTCTCTTAAGCGGCCTTTCAACTGGACACGGCATTCGGACACGACTGTCAGAATTCGCCCCCTAGTGGCAGTCGCACAGAAATTTCATTATGATCGTACACGGCAACATGGGAGAGAAGCTTATCCTCACGGTCTCAGAAAACCCCATTCTGTATGATACTTATCTAGAATCATACAGTGACTTTAATAGGAAAAATTAGGCTTGGAAGAGAGTTAGCAAGATTGTCGGTTTGTCAGGTGTGTTTTTTTGTTTGCCAAAAAAAAAAAGATTTGGCCAATTTGTGAGCATTTTTAGCTAATTTAAAATGTCCTCAAATCATACTTTGATACTTCACTATATTAGTGAGGACATTTAGCCCTCATAAGTAGAGTTAAACAAGTACACACAATAGTGTGGGTGTATATATATATATATATATATATATATATATATTATATTATTATTAACTTGGGTTTGTACCTGAGACAAATTGCCAGGCGTTCAGCTGGACTGATGGATTTCCAGAATGCAGTATCCTGCCTGGTCATTTTTGGGCCAACAACCTGAAGGATCTCATTAATCTCGAAAATATTAATGGAAATCTTCCACGTTAAGGCGCAGCTCTTGCACTAAACGGTGATACTCGCCGAGATGTTTCCTCCCTAGCCAGGTAGTGTTTTACCCACACTGATATGCGGTATTTCTTTTTGCCTCTCAAGTAAAAGAGTGCAAGAGCAAGAGCCTTTATCCTCCGTACATTCACCATGGTGAAATTAACTGAATGCCAACAATAAACAGCTATGCATATAGGACAAATGACTGCCAATAATTTTGGAGGGAAAATAAAGACAACATTAAAAATAATAAAATATAAAATTAATCATTTATTATCAAAGACTATAGAATAACACAAGACGCGTCACTCCTATTGTTTTGAATGGGAGAAAGTGCAACGCGCAATATGGCGGAATAAGTCCCACCTTCTAAATAAGAGCCAATCGCCGATTGGTAAAGTCATCGCGTCACTGCAGTGGCCGTTAGAAGCTCCGGTTTCTATAGAAACAGTCAGACGCACGCCTCCAAAATAAGACACGCATTTAGGACTGCGCATGCGCATTAGCTTGATCCAGCCTGAAAAAAACAGTTTTTTGTCATGATTTGAGCATTTAGAAACAAAATTTATGAGACAGTTGTCATCAGATTTCATTGGTGATTTCAGATATGGAATTTAATCGAAAGCTGTTGCCAAACAGAATTTGATGTTTCCCCATTCAAAGAGACAGGAGCTGAACTTGGATGCCCGAGAGTCGTTTCAAAGATGGCCGCCGAGTGAAATGACTTGTCTTAAAGGGACTTTGTTATTATAATAACAAATAATCAATAATCATGCATTTTTTAAAAGTTTTAAAACTAAATAAAATGTGATAAACAAAAAAAAATTATAATTCTCAACTTGCGCACACCGATTTGATTGGACAACTTTGGAATACATCACATCCGGTCGGCGTGTCGCACACGGTGTAGTCGCTCAAGTTCAAATATTTGAACGCATCCGAAGCTCAAATCGGATCCGAAAATTCCGCATTCGCAGATGGTCGGCACCCCACGAAGCCTCTGTACGACTTTCCATTGTAAATGAATGACTTCCGGTCCAACGACTGTCGTTTGACGTGTGCAGTAGAAAGGCGGCTTTAATTCTTCCGCCACTGTATCTGATTGGATGCGCGAGTCAACGTTTTTATTAAAAATCGCAATACCTCGATTTAAGAAAAAACAAAATCGTCTTGAAAAGTCATTTCGAATTAATCAAAAAAAATCGCCCAGCCTTATCTCTTTTTGATATGTGGTCTGTGTTCAAAGACTCAAATCGCAGGACTCTTCAAAGGAGGAGATCTTCTTGAAACCCTTGCCAAGATTTGACAGTCTGACAGACATGATCTGAAGACCTGATTCTGATTTAATTTCTCACCCTGATTCTTATTAAGCACTTTTTTTTTTTTTTATGAGCAGCCATTCCTTTATTAAAATCCTCACCCTTCTCAAATGGCTGATACGGTGGCAATAGATGTCTGTGACTTACCTTCATAGCTGAGTGCGCCCCATCGCTGAACGACTTAAGAATGAATAACAAGCTATTTAAATCATTTGGCCACATGATGTTCAATTAGGTTTTCATGAGCTATGGAAGGAGAACAAGCTCTAAGGCAGGCATAATTCATATAAATCTATCACACACCTTTGCTTAAATGATTAAAACTGAGAGGCATTTTAATGGAAGTAATTCAGTGTAAGCTTCATGCTTCAGCACTTCAGAGACGAGATATCCTTCAGAAATGCCTGATAGATCCATATCCAATGCTTCTGATAAAAAAAATCTGGCCCATTTTCAAGCTTATAAGAATTGCAAATTTGATATTTATGACTGATTGAAATTAATCACACACTTTGACCAGGATAGTCCCATAAGGGACTTGATGCTGTAGCTGCACCAAGAAAACGCCGCTCTTTTTCTTTTTTTTTTTTTTTTGGAATCTTAGCATATCATTGTTTGGATGACGCAAAATGCAGAAATGGCTTCAATCGAAGTATGTTTTATTATATTAACACACTATTTGATATTATCTACTGTAGATGTATTTGAAAATAAATAAGCACTAACCCCATACTGTTCACAAGTTGAGAGCAACGTTTAGATGAATATGTAAATATCTATTACGCTTTCCTGAATAACAAATTAAACAACAAAAATGACAGCGGTGAGAAAACAGCAGTTCAGACGCATCTGATCATAGCAATGTGGATATATTTGCACTCTTTTGGCATTATCCTGAACATTGTATAAGCATTCGTTTCATGTGTCATAGAATGGAAGAGAAGCTCTCTGGAGCGTGTAACCGTCACATCCTTTAGATTTTCTCAGAAAGTCCTTCACATAAAAATCAGGCTTTCATAGACAACCAAAGAAGTTGGGGAAGGTCTCGTTTTTTTTTTTTACGTTTCGTTACAAGCTGTTCACACATTGGCAATTAAAAAAAATCGATTAATACATAAATTCTTACATATAACCCCTTTAAATGCCATGTTTACAGTTATGGTTTAACAATCGCGACGACCCACAGCAACAGAGTGTAGACGCTATACAGCAAATTATGTAAAACTGTAATTAAGCAAATAACCTTTATGTTACACTTCAAATGACAAGGGAATTGATATTAAAGTGACCCTATTATGCTATTTTAAAGGTTCCTAATTTTGTATATACATTGCACATCACCACATTTTTCATTGATTCTCAAACGACTCGTCCAATGCTTCAGTCTCTCTAAATCCCTCCTTTCCACAAGCCTGCTCTGCTCTGATTGGCCAGACGGCCCAGTCTGTTGTGATTGGTCTACCGCTTACACCTCGTGCAGGAACAAACGCCCATTACCATAACCGATTCAGCGATTGTACATACTGTAAAGACCGTAGCGATGGCGTCGATTTTACCGTATCAATCCTAAAAGTGAGTCCGATGATAAAACATTGGAAGAAAGTTATTCAACCCGAACCTCCATTGCAAGGATGACTTGAGCAGGACGTTTCTCAGCGATACGCTACTCAGTTTGATGTACAATATGAGATGCAACTATAATTCCTCACTATCAGCATTAACAAGTGTATGTCCATCACCAATGTGTATATTTCTAATTTATTGCGGTGCACATATGGGAACTGTATCATTAACTGTGTCAATAACAGCGCATATGTTAGCCGAGCAATAACGTGAATGACTGAAGTAACATTAAAGTTTGTAAAACAAATCTTGCTCCATTCTTTATCACACGACAGAAAGAACGACAGACAATCTGCATTAATGGACACAGTTTTAGGTAATAGTGGACCACCGCTGATTTGCTGAAGTATTACAGTAAGACAGTGATAACATAGCCGGTTAGCTGGAGACATACACAATATAGCTAAAACACAAAACTACGTATTTTGAACACCGAGTAGAAAATATATTTACAGGCTGTGATTCTGGGAAGCAAGTTGGTCCAAATAAAGTGGCTATTGTCCTATCTTTTTGTAAATCACATTTAGACTTCAGAGATTTGAGAAGCAATCGTGAAAATGTAACTGCTGTTGTATCGCTGTGGTAATTTTAACCACTGACTCTACACATCCTCATCCTTTCTTTCTTAGAGAATAACTTTATTTATCATGCACTTTTGGCTTCCCAACTTTGCAGATCGTTTACATTCACAGACAGCTACATTACACATTGCATGAAAGGTAATATTTGAAAAGGCATACTAGGGGCACTTTGAATGTTAATATCAATAAGCAAATCCCCACACTCATTCTCTCAAATGGCTGACAACTAGTTTTCTAGTACGGTTTCATTCATACAGCTCAGGTTTCCTGAAAATGTGGGTGTTGTACTGAAAATCAGTTTGCATATAAATACATAACGAAGTACTCGAAAACAGGAATGTGTTGCTGTATGAGAACATGTGCCTAACCCAAGTTCTGCTGCAGAGAGGAATACCAAACTTCTGATCATAACTGAAATGCATTATGGGATCTCTGCTCGGCAGCCGTGTGAATAAATGCCTGTTTATCATATAAAGTCAACCCAAAATAAGTCTGTTTATTTCGTTGGAGTATGCATGGTAGAGCGCAGATTTTTTTATTTATTTTTTTTCCTTCTTGAACAGAATAAACAGAAACAAGTATGCCAGCTCCCACAGTAATTCAAGAGTTTCTTTTGTTCTTGCTGTTGTTTTGAGTGCAGACGTGAAAAGTCAGTGACTAAATAAACCCAAACCCCCTTGACAAACTCAGCACTCTCTCCAAAGCAATAGATCATTACCTGTCGTCTATTTTCAGTGTCTTGCACCTTGGAGTCCCGCTGTAATTTGAATTGCAAGTGACAAAGTTGCGCTCCAGGCTGTCAGGAGATCCCCTCCAGTGTTTATTAACTTTGTGAATTGAATAATTACCCGGGGTCACCACATAATTGAGTCGACCTCATAAAATCACAGGAGGGACGGTTCTGATGTGCCAATCTAATGTGTTCTCCTCCTGTGGCCACATGTGACCCCAGACTCCCCATCTGCCGGACAGACGCTTCGTTATGTCAACCTCATTATAAAGCCTGAAATAATAGGACCTGGCAACTAGAAATGTTTACTGTATGGGCAAGGTTACACACCATGGTCACAAAGTCAGAAAGCTGTAACAAAGATTTATGTGGAAAAACTAAAACAAGTGCAAAGAAATCAAGAAATCTGAAATTTATAGTAACTTGTAAGAACTAAAGCATAGACATTAAGTAAAAATGAAGGTGAATTTCATTTTAATGGCTGCGTATGACCTTGTTGAAAACTTATGGGTTTGCAATCTTAAAGAAATTAGGGTAACACTTTCTATGAAGCCTGTATTTATAATGCATTATAAGAATATTCTTAATGCATTATAATACATGCATAATGCCTTATAAACAACATTATAATATGTTGTATCATATTATAAATAATCATAGCAACAGTTACAATCCATTATAATACTTACCTATTTGTGGTTATATCTTTCAAGAGTACAATGCATTATAACACCAGATGAAGCCTGCATTTATAAAGCATCATAAGGGCATTCTTAAAGCATTATATTGCTGTGCAGATCTTAAGTAAACAATGTCAAGATATGACACTTGGGACAGCAAAAGATATGAAACTATGGGATATATAATCCATTTTAACTGTAGTGAATCAAATTATGTTCATTGTGTGTTAGAAATCATCATACTCTTAATAGTTATAACAAATAAGTAAGTATTATTACTGTTGTTACGATTATTCATGAGATGATACAACACATTATTGTTTATAAGGCATTATGCATGTATTATAATGCATTAAGAATACCCTTATGATGCATAATAAATACAGGCTTCATCTGGTGTTATAATGCATTGCACTCTTGAAAGTTATAACCACAAATAGGTAAGTATTAAAATGGATTGGTCTATTAGTTTGCAAGACTTGATGCACAGATTTATTTTGACATACAGTATCATATCTTTTTGTCCCATTTGTTTCTATGGTTATTTCCAGTTAATCATTTTAGTGCTTCAACTTAAACGCCAATGCATAGTTTTTCAACTAATATTTTATTTAATTTCTGCTTTATAGTGCTATTGAGTGGATTCTGTCAAACTTGAACACTACTGATTGGTCATTGCGTTCATGCGCTCAGTAGACTTGTCTGTGATTGGCTACAATGTTTACTGCTGCAAAAATGTAAATAGACACTTTTGAAAGCAGTCGTCTATCAGTTGTCATAGTCATGAGGTGAAAAGGAGAGGGCAGTTGGTTTACTGTCTTTATAAGCGAAACTTTTAACATTATCACAATCCACACAATATTCACTAATATTATATTGTCAGCAGAATTATTGCCAATATTTAATGTATCACCCAGCCCTAGCATGAACATTCTTTAAACATCTCCGTTTGTGTTTCACGGATGAAAATAAGGCATAAGGTTTGGAACAACATGAGAAACATTTTTGGGTGAATTAGACATTATTAGCTGGTATAAAGCCCTTGTAGACCTGGCTGTTTGCTCTATGGCTTCAAGAAGAAATGCAGAACTCAGAACTGTGTTGGCTTTGTTTGCCGCCTCTGTTTGTTTAGCTCAGGGCCCTATGACTGTCAGAAACAGAAGCACAAAGACAAAAAAAAGGGAAGAAAACATGTTGTCATCTCTGTAACAAGCTGGGCCATGGGGGCAGGATGTAAACAGCACAAAGCGTGAGGACCCGGCCTCTAATTCAACAGACCAGCCTAGGCCAGGTAGGGCATCTGACTTTATAGCTTGGAAAACTGGTTTATTTTAGCTTTCTGATGCGAAACGTTTAAGATGGAGGGGAATATATATATTTTTTTTTTTTTGGGGTTAAATATGATCCAAAATAAATTTTTGAGCAAGTATATAACCATCCAGTGTTCAAAACTATCTCCTTACCTTATCCCGATTCACTATGGTAAGCTTGTAATAATGTTTTAAAATAAAATCGGTACTGGTGGGTTTCCGCGGGAAATGCCGTCGTTCGTGTTTGCGTCATTACGTCACGGCTGTTTACATGAAGAAGTAGTCCCAGCTAGTAGGCTACAAGGCATGTGACGGATCATTTATAGCCTTTTCTCACAGCAGCTGGAATAATTAAACTTATCATTTCGATGGCGGATTGTAATCCAGAAAGGTCCAAATGACAATCATCAGTGACAACTGGAGATTCACCCGTAGTCAAAAGCAAAAGACTTCGTACTGCGGAGTGGCTACAGAAACTGAAATCTACAGGTAGCGCTAATACACACTAAATACACAGTCACACAATGCTGATGTTGTTAACATTAACAATTTGTATAACAAGTATAACAATAATAATAATTTGCACGGTCTGATGTGATATGAGCTAAGCGATAGTTAGATTTAATCACCATTGGCAGCGCGATTTATTGTAATGCTTTTGGCTCAGTTGGTCAGAACAAAAGTGGCAGACATGTTACTTTCTTGTTCAGATGACATTTTCTGGCGAAAATTCTTATTTTGATCATACTTCAAGACTACAATCTGTGATTGTGAAGTACAGTACCCACACCGATGTGGTGACTGACAGCAAACATTAGATTAATCCGTGCTGAGGAAACCGTGCCGATCCACAGCCCACGTAAAGATGATAATTCCACAAATAACTGCAATTGCAGGTCTCGATCAGAGATGGTGACAAAGAGGCAAAACTTACGTAAGAGCAATTTTAACTTGATTGTGCGAGGCTTCCGGTTTCAGCACTTCCAGTTATTTTAGCTGTACCGTTATGCTGCTTAATGTAGCAAACTGGTATAAAATTGTCATTTTATTTTTCTCTAGTATTGTAATCATTTGTGGCAAAAACAGTTGTATCATTTACTACACTTTGTTATGCTTCTAGTTATTCACCTACAGAGGCTAGTAAATCTAAGGTTTAATCTAATTAAGATGTGTTTTGTTCAATTGGATCACAAGTAGATGAGGAAGACACATACCCGTCTACACCTTGTATTTTAATCTGTCTCTTTTGTCCACCACTTCTGTCCTGATTTCTTTGAGGGGACTGTCTATGGGCGGGTAAATGTATGGGTTTTTTCAGATCTTTTGATCTAATGAACAAAACAAGCTTGCACAACTTACATATACCCGCACCCAGATACAAAGAAAACGTATGGAGGACATCAGCTTTCGTTTCTGGTCTGACAGCCACAAGACCAGTGTGTGTTAGAAATCAGGATTGGTGAGAGAACATTGTGCTTGGTACATTTTTCGTCTTTAAAACAAACTTGGGTCTTCAGCCAACAAAGTTTAAATCCCATCTGGCTACTAGCACACTTCCCATAATGTTTATGCGTTAGGTCAGTAGACGGAGAGAAGGCGGTCTTTTGTGGCTGTTTAAACGCATTCGACGACCTGAGCGTTTACAGTAAAAATGCGTTTTCAACTACCTCTAGAAGTCGTTGAAAGTGGACAAGATCAAAATGTTTTAGACCTCATTTTCACGCGTATTCAGCGTCATCCACCTGTAATCTGATCTACCAAAATGCATCTTAATACCAAGTGGAAACAGGGCCTAAGGTATCCCAACGGTTCAAAACCGTGAACTATCCCCAACTAGCCCAATGCAGGTTCTCCTTTATGATTAAATAAGCAACTATAAATAAGCAGAAAACATTTTCTTCTTTTCTAACTGCCATAGAATAGAATAATTGGATCTCTAAAAAAGGAGGAACAGAAAACAGGAACGATAATCCAAACATTTATATAGTGTGTCCATAAATCCGGTTGTGTGTTGACCCATTCCATTAGTCAACATACCTCTACACCTTCAGCAATTCATCAGGCTAATGTTTGAGCAAGCTCATCCTATTCCCTGCGCAAACAACCGGCACCACGGTCCTCGAGAACCTCAACAAGGAAGTCAATCGCTCCTTTCTATTGCTTTATGTTCATTTTTAAGCATTTCCTGAGGGACAATGGCCGCTGTGTCAGTTCTCAAGGTAATGAGGGTTGATCTCTACCTGAAGAAGTGGTGCCTCGTGTCATGTCACAGTTCCCGTCCTCCCCCGGGTCTCTACGGCTCTAAATAATCAGAGTGGGAGACACACGTTTGCATTATGTCACCTGAGACACGTCGCTCTCTGTGGCTGGAGAGCAAGTGTTGTCTATAATCATGTTTTTCTACAGTGTGCAGGGGCACATGTCCACCCAACAGCCCTGCATATTCTGACAGGTTTTGACAGCACATTACAATTGAGATTGTATGGAAGGTGTGTCTATGTGTGTGTAACCTTTCGCCGCTCTTCTCTGTTATGACAGCAGGGCCTGCTCTTAAACCGCTGCGGTAATAAGATTGACAGGAAGAGGGAAAAACAGAGATGTGGATGGAGGAGACTCAAGAGAAGCAGAATATTTTGAGATGTTGCATGTGGAAACTGACATTATTGATTTATAAAATTAATTTCTACAGCAGAGATACTCCAAAATCTGCCCACCTACTGGTTATCAGCGGCTCACCACTACAATTTATAAAATTAAGTTGCCGCTTCTGTATCTACACAGCCTAAGCAACATGATGTAACAACACTATATCACTTCTATTATTATCAAAGAAACTGTCTACACTGCAAATGCTTACAACAGTAGTGGGTAACACTATTTAAAGGTGACATAGTTACACGTTACTACATGTACTTACTAGACCAGTAACAACCTTAAATTATTCATAATTACAAATAACTAACCCTAACCGTAACTCTATAGAAAGTACATGTAGTTAATTAATTTTACTAAGTAGTACTCTGTAAGTAAGAACAATGTAACTACATCACCTTGAAATAACGTGTAACCCAGTAGTGTTCTAGTTTTGTAATTCAATGGCAGTTGCTCGGTTGGCGCAGGAGTCCTCCATAGGTATGTAATTCAAACTACCGTTCTTGCTCACAGTTAAAAGCAAACGTAAGAAAAAACACATTTGCTGAAGCAACCATGTAATTCAGCCAGGGGTGGAAAGTAACTGATTACAAATACTTTAGTTTCTGTACTTTTTTGAGTATAATTAAATTGTGGTACATTTACTTGAGTTGAATAAAAATAAAGTATTCAACATCGCTACATTTATTTTTCACCAAAAGCACAAAGGCGTCAACGGAGCAACAGGGCAAGCTGGCTCTTAACTACTGCGGTAAAGCCCTGCGCTTCAACCAATAACAGACAGGTCTGACTCGGGTGAAAAACCAATCAAAAAAGTTCAGCTCAGGGGTGGGATGTTCAAACCGCGCTCTGACATTCAATCACTGGCGTTCGCGTTTTGAATCAGTATTGCTAAATGTTTCAATATTTTAGTGAATGTAAGTGAGCTATGCTCATATTCTGATGTTAAATTGTAATTTTGTCAGCTCCTGAAATGGGTCATATGTTTCGGTAGAACGAAAAAAAAGAGCATTATATTTAACATGTTAACCTGTACCTCATTTAATCTTTTACTGGCACTTTTCTATTCATACTGTTTTAATCCCTCATTTCTTTGATCAGACCTCTCACTTACCCTTCTTTGTTTTTGCCCTTCTTGAAAACATGAAAATGATTTTACGTGGACTTACTTTTCAAAATCAGTCATAAAACAATCGATCTTGGCAACAGGGATAGCTAGTATATTTTCTTGGCATAGCGTCAAACATGACAATTTATGAGATTAATATCATGCTTTGCTCCAAAATCACTATAGTAAATCACTACAGTATATATACACATCAGTGTTTGAAATATCTTCTGTGGTCCATGTTGCTTTTTTAACACAAAGTGATACAGAAAAATATATTAGGCTATGTTATAAAATTCTATGATAGGCGTAGCAACATCTGATGTCTATATAAAGGATTTCTTGGAACATCATAAGTTTAATACTTGTATGAATCTCACTTGTGGACTTTCTGCGTGAGGGCGAGTGTTTGGAGGTCATAACATAGTATTGTGCAAGGAACTACACAAAAAAGTCTTTATTAATTGATAATCTGCCCCTGTAATCATAATTTTGTGTGCAAAAGAATAAAGGTTGTTGCTGTTTCACTGCCACTAGTGTTCATTTCAGCTGGCCCTTGGTTGCATATTCATATGCATATTTTTTTTTAGTCAGTCTCCTCCATTGAACAGTTCGTAAGACGCAAACATAAACATATGCCTTATAAAAGGGCTGCAGATGTATGCAAAGTATTTTTGAATCCGACTGAGAAGATTCAAGCGTTTACATGCTTTTTTTCTATTGATCAGATTATTTCAGGTCTACACCACTCCTGTCAGTCCGATTAAAATAATTCAGATCAAGCTCAGTTTCATCGTTTCAGGTGTTTACATGACGGCTTTTCAAACCAATTTAGCCATCAATCTAATCACTAACACATTATTTGGGTGCATGTAAACATAGCTAATGTAACACCAAATGTGCCTTTTTCACAACACTGTAATCCTAAACCCACATCCAAAGACTATGAGAACTTCTAAGACCATCCCTCACTTTACAGATGAATTACAGTGTATGTGTGTTGTGCATTTGAAATATATTAGATATGTGTATGTGACGTTAATAAAGGGGAGGTCACATTTTGGTAAAATTTCACAGCCAAAAAATTTTTAGAAATCTTGGCCAACTGAAAAGTATGAGCATGTACAGCACTCAATACTTAGTTGGGGCTCCTTTTGCCTGAATTACTGCAGCAATGCGGCGTGGCATGGAGTCGATCAGTCTGTGGCACTGCTCAGGTGTTATAAGAGCCCAGGTTGCTCTGATAGTGGCCTTCAGCTCTTCTGCATTGTTGGGTCTGGCATATCACATCTTCCTCTTCACAATACCCCATAGATTTTCTATGGGGTTAAGGTCAGGCGAGTTTGCTGGCCAATTAAGAACAGGGATACCATGGTCCTTAAACCAGGTACTGGTAGCTTTGGCACTGTGTGCAAGTGCCAAGTCCTATTGGAAAAGGAAATATACGGCTTCCTGGTATACGGCTACGTTGACCTTGGACCTCAGAAAACACAGTGGACCAACACCAGCAGTTGACATGGCACCCCAAACCATCACTGACTGTGGAAACTTTACACGGGACCTCAAGCAACGTGGATTGTGTGCCTCTCCTCTCTTCCTCCAGACTCTGGGACCCTGATTTCCAAAGGAAATGCAAAATTTACTTTCATCAGAGAACATAACTTTGGACCACTCAGCAGCAGTCCAGTCCTTTTTGCCTTTAGCCCAGGCGAGACGCTTCTGACGCTGTCAGAGTGGCTTGACACAAGGAATGCGACAGCTGAAACCCATGTCTTGCATACGTCTGTGCGTAGTGGTTCTTGAAGCACTGACTCCAGCTGCAGTCCACTCTTTGTGAATCTCCCCCACATTTTGGAATGGGTTTTGTTTCACAATCCTCTCCAGGGTGCGGTTATCCCTATTGCTTGTACACTTTTTTCTACCACATCTTTTCCTTCCCTTCACCTCTCTATTAATGTGCTTGGACGCCGAGCTCTGTAAATAGCCAGCCTCATTTGCAATGACCTTTTGTGTCTTGCCCTTCTTGTGCAAGGTGTCAATGGTCATCTTTTGGACAAGTCAGCAGTCTTCCCCTGATTGTGTAGCCTACAGAACTAGGCTGAGAGACCATTTAAAGGCCTTTGCAGGTGTTTTGAGTTAATTAGCTGATTCGAGTGTGGCACCAGGTGTCTTCAATATTGAACCTTTTCACAATATTCTAATTTTCTGAGATACTGAATTTGGGATTTTCCTTAGTTGTCAGTTATAATCATCAAAATTAAAAGAAATAAACATTTGAACTACATCAGTCTGTGTGTAATGAATGAATATAATATACAAGTTTCACTTTTTGAATAGAATTATTGAAATAAATCAACTTTTTGATGATATTCTAATTATATGACCAGCACCTGTATTATAAACACATTAATTTATTTATAACATTATTTATTACATTATAACACTTATCTATTCATTGTTACACCTTTAGAAAGTATAATGCATTAACACACATGACAAACAACCAATTTCAGTAGTAACAAGGAATCTGAAAATATTATAATGCATTTTAACTCTGGTTACAATTATTTATGAAAAGATATAATGCATTATAATGTACATTATGAATACCTTTATAATGAATTATACAGAAAGGCTTTAAGTAAAGTGTTACCAAAATCTATAAAATTAATGTATACTTCTATGTGATATCAGAATTAGATTATCTATAACTGTGGACTCTTTTTAAATATCGTGTTTGAGCTTTCTTCATCTGCCTGTCTTCAGTCTGTGCTACAGCCTTGAAACACAAACCTAATATCATTAATTTTAATATTTAAATTAATTGGCCTTGTTAATTTAACATTTCAGTGTATTGCTAGCATACAAAGAGAACATGAATATGTAAATCAGATGAGTTCGTGAAATCAATTCAGCGAAATTAACCATCAGTCATAAAAATTTGCTAAGCTCTATAATGAGCCTTGTTCTCTGTGTCTGATATTCATGATTGATTGATCCTTGTTCCTCAAAAAAGGGCCTACAACGATCCGCACAGACAGTCATAATTTCTGTGAATTTCAAGGTCAAAGTACAGACCGAAAACCAGCGTGAGATGTCACCCTAAGAAATTACGTGGCAGTCATGCGCAAAATTGCTTACACAGATCACAGACGTCCACCCATCTGTTGTGGGACGGGCAGGGGATGCTCAGTGACAGAGTTAATAGTTTTTTAGGAGGACACACAGGCCATTTTGGCCGCTTTGTTAATAAAGCATTTACTCGCTGCTCGGTCACAGATAATCCACATGGTGGGGAGCAGCTCTAATACCCTCATCTGATTGACACCCATCAGAAAGAACAATATGGAAACCTTGATGTGTGAAACAATCATCTGACATATCCTTGTAGAGATTATTGTAATATAGCTTTTATTCAAAGCATCTTACAAATGAGGAAAAACCATGAACCACTGATAAAATAACCAGCTATTATTTTGATTAATAGGCTACATGAGTTGTTTTTTAAAGTGATGGGTGTTTCCCCCATGGGAGACCTCAAATCTTGTTCTCTTTCAGCCATCATATAGACACAAAAACCAATAAGTTCGGTTGCAAGGTTTGTTTGTTTTTTTCTTCTGGTACTTTTGCATCTATTGCAATCACCATCCTCTCATCTACGCGTTTCATGGATGAAAATGTCACATAGGTTTGGAGTATTTAGCATTTCTGCTTGCTATTTTGAGCCAACTATTAATTTCATATTGCTCCAGCAAAGAAGTAATAATAATAAAACTGGAACTTTGAAATCAACTCTATATTCTATAAACTCTATATGATCTCTAGTTTTGGTCCTAGTTAAAATTCTAGCTGCAGAATTTTAAACATACTGTAACTTACTTAAAGTATGCTTAGAAACCCCAATAAGAAGCGCATTACAGTAATCAATATGAGAGAAAACAAATATATTAATGAACTTTTCTGCAGCTGAAAGGGATAGCATGGGACGCAATTTTGCAATATCTCTGAGATAAAAGTCTTAACAATGATTTGTACATGAGGGTCAAATGTCAATGAGGAATCAAATATCACTCCTAGATTCCTTAATTTGCTCTTAAACTCAAGTACAGAACTATCAATAAAAAGAGGACTTTGGTCAGCCCTCCTGAGCTGATGAGAACTAATAAGCATGACTTCAGTCTTATCACCATTTAAGCACAGCAAATTTTGTCTTTGGCATAAAAGTGATACTTCATACCCAAATTTCATAAGAGTTGACCAAGCAGGAATAAATAAAGACTAAAAAGAAAGAGTCCGAAAATTCAGCCATGAGGGAAGCCAGTAGAAACTGACCCAATATCAGACCTGTAAATAGTATCGCTTTTTATGTATTACTTTATTTTGTTGACATTGTAAGGACCATATTTTTTTACTTAAAATATTTGGCAGGGGTTATTTGCACTAAGTGTAAATAGTTATTAGATGCTATTTATACTTAGTGCAAATAGTGGCAGATACTATTTGCACCTCAGTGTATTGTGGGATATTATAAACTATTAAACGTAATAATAACAGATTTAATGTAAATAACTTCTGCCAAAAAGGTGAACAATTTGCACGTGTACTTTAGCTAAATTTATATTTTTTTAAAAATGTGTTTTATGATTATTATTATTCATCATTAATTGGGTCGAGTGGGGACGTGAAATCATTTTGACTTTAAAAGGAGAAGTCAAAAAAAAAAAAAAAAGATTGATAATTTAATATTGGGGTATAAATACAAGATAAGGCTGGCACAAGAAACAGGTGAGAGTAATGAGCTGCTATAGTGACTAATGAGGGTAACTGTGGGAACAAACAAGGCAGCAATGGAAACAAAGGAAACAAGAAAATAATCACAGAAAGTCAAACAGCAGAAACAATAGAAACAAGGAAACACTTCAAAATAAGAGTCCTTAAACACAAGAGAGGGTGATGGTTGTGGCAGAGACGAGGTGTACACGGACTTCCACAAAATAGGGTATTTAATCAACGAAGGAGAATAACACAACCAAACACACATAATCTAACAATAAGAACAGACAAGGAGTGCTAGGAGTAAGTCCATTATAAAAGGAGTGCTGATGATGAAGTCCAGGTGCAGGTGATCAGTAATGATGGGGAGATGACGAGGAAGTGAGTGCAGGTGAGGAAACAAGGAGGATGATGGGAAATGGAGTCCAGGACGAGAGGGAACTGACAACGAGACAGGAACTGTAAAAAAGTACTTTGTATACAATTTATTTTTATAATACAAATGAATACAACTTTTTCAAGTGATTTTTACATGATATTACATTTCATGATGTTAATGTTCATAATATCTTCATGCCTTATAGTCGCATTTAGCACAGCTAGTGGTAATGCAAGTGATAAATCAGTTGACATTTGCTATATATTATGTATCGCCCTATGCAAGTATAAAGTGTATATGCGGATAAAGTTGGACATGCTTACATATCCAATCTTATAAAAAGAGCTGGGTGATAATATAGTTACATTTTGTGACAAAATATAAAAAATCAGACAGTTGAGATTTGCTATAGAGCTTATGAAACATTTATGTAATTTCTCTGACACTTGAAATTCTTTCCATTGCATGAACCATGCAATAATAATGAAAAGAGGCTTGTGTCATACCATCCAATGCAACAATTGCTGGACCTGCATCTTTGTTTCCTGGCACAGAAGCTGAAGGGTGAGGAAGGAGAGCTGGCACCTGGTTCAGGATCGAAAGTAGAGGACTTCACCGCTTTCTATTATTATGGGTAATGTAAGGTACCAGGCTAATAAAATGTACGAGCTGTCAGCACCAGCCAGGAGTCATGGGAACTGTAGCCTAAAGTGCTTTCTAGAAACCTGGCCGAGCTCCAGCTCCACAGTTGCACTGGATAGATTTCACATTATGTGTGCAAACGGAAGGGCAAACAGCGAGGAAAAAAAAGAAGGTTGACTTGCTGTTTTTGTGAACGTTAGATGATAAAATCCAAAGACGTAGCCCTGTTAAAGAGCAGGTTTGTACTTCAGTTGCAGGGCTACTCACTGTGGGACGTGCCAGGCAACATGCTGTTTTTTTTTACATGCTTTTGTTTAGCCGGTAAATGCCCCTCTCTGCAGACAGGACAATTGGTAGGCTGTACAGCTAGAGACAACCACATTTTGGACCTGTTATGCCATCATCCGTGAGGCTTATCATTTCTGACAGATCACAATTTGCTGCACCCCATCCTCGGATACAAAACCCATGATCCAGCGTACTGTGGTGAACACCAGGACTGTGAGGAGGTGGACAAATGAAGCTGAGGTGATGTGTCCTGTGAGCGGCTAAAGCAACTTTTATCTGTGCACCTCCAAACGTCACTCTGGGGATGTTTCGAACCTCAGTAAAGCCTAGTTTATCTTTGAATGTTATGTGATTTGAACATATGTGGCCCATACTGGCAAAATGAGTAGGGATGGCAAATTACGAGCTACATGCAAAACAAGTCAAAAATTTCGATTTTTGGTCGAATTCACACCGGTCACTAGCATATATTGCACTTCAGATGCCGGTGTGTTGGTGTCCCCAAGAGCTTCTTAACCCTTTAAACCCTGACATATGAAATAATAGTCCGATTTTTTTTTTTTTTTTTAAGGAACAGTTTATTGAACATTGACATGCAAGTGTTTTCGGAAATGCCTGAGCTGTAATAAGTAGAATGTGGAAGTAGTCCATTCAGAGAATGTGTTAAATATCAAGAAGTATATAAATAGTCAGTGGTAACACATTACAAGTAATGCTAGTTATGTAATCAGATTACTTTTTTCATGTAACTAGTAAAGTAACTCAACACTGGTGATATTTCATATAAAGGGTCCAAAACCTTCAAGACTTTTTCAACTTAATTAAACTTTCAAGTGGTTTTAAGCCACCATTCAAAGTTTGTCTTGACAAACCTTCCTTTTGTTGTTAATTTTTTTTCATGAATTTATATGAATGTTACATGAACTTCTGTTTCATTTTAATTATACTTACTCAAATTCAATCTGCTATTATGCATTCTGTTGCCAACCTTAAAGGGGACCAATTATGCCCATTTTTACAAGATATAATTTAAGTCTCAGGTGTCCCCAGAATGTGTCTGTGAAGCCTCAGCTTAAAATACCTCATAGATCATTTATAAATCCATGTTGTAAATACCCATTTCTGACTATAGTCAAGAACAGGCTGTTTTTCGTGCATGTGCCTTTAAATGCAAATTATCTCCACGATCACAGTTCCTGCCTCAATCGAATTCTCTGCCAAATACAAACAAGACATCTGCTTGGTTTTGATTATCATCTATATCGCGAACACTCTCACAGATAGCATAGTTTTTCTTTCATCATTAAAGTTTATTATTTCCACGCGTTTTAAAGCTATATCAGTTTAAACTTCTAATGGATTGTTGTCTGAGCGCACACAGACGTCAAGTCTCGTGAGTAACTTCTCGTTTTGTTTAAACTGTAAAATACACACAAGGTTCTGTCAACTAATCCACTGCGTTCGCTCAGATGTCAGTAAATAAAGACTGTTATGTTCACTCTTACATCCAACAACAAAACATCGCAATTACTTACCAGACATTGTTGTCGCTACAGCTGCTCGAGCGCAGAGAAAATGGCGGACAGCGTACAGCTCGCTGATGGCGGAAACTATGGTAATACAGGACTGTCAGTCAGCGGTCATGGACGGGGGCATGATGTCACATTCCTCAGAGAATCAAAACTGCTTGTCTAATGAGACTGCTTTGGTTTAATGGGGATTTTTATCATTGTGGGGTGGTTGTGTACACACACTGCCAACACACATTTATATCCAAACACCTTGTAAAAGTGGATTTAGCATAATAAGTGACCTTTAATCCAAATTCAGAACGAGTAGCTCAAAAAGCAATCTCAAATCAGTTCTAAATAGCACATATCCCTGCTGTCAGTGAGAAACAAAAATACTTGATTAATCTTGTTAGGACAAGGCATGTTCGTCTGTCTAGCTAACCAGCCATCCCACAAATTATGTTATATCATGTGGCTCGTGTGGCTCAGGTGCACATAAACAAGCAGTCTCTTTCTGTGTGGAAAGACAACAAATTTTCTTTAAATATCCCTCCTTATGTTTAATTGAAGCACTGAAGCCATCAGCACAATCATTTGTTATTGTTTATAGATCTCAGAATGGAAGGAACATTGAGGAGAGGAATATGCGTTACTTCCCTGCACTAGCAATTTCTATTTCTGTTTGTGCTCCTCCTGCCTGATGTGTCCCGTCTGGAGAAGTCAATCTTCTTCACAAAGGAGGAGCCCTTCCTCCCTAGGGACATCGTTTATTCATGTATCAGATTTATTTTTGCCTCCCCTGCCTCCCAGGATTCACACTGCATTTATTACAGAAGGTAATGAAAATGGAATTTATACAGTAGGGCCCAACATGCGCTGTGCAACGAAAACCGCCCTGAGACGCTCGCTGTTACCTCTTTCCCTATTCGCCCTTCCATCTACAGAAAAGGGAGAAAAGTGAACAGCTTCAAAGTTTCTCAGAGTAGATGTTTCAATACAGTGACTCAGAAGCTTTCTTTGGTTCTCTGTAAATAGGCTTTTACCTTATTATATTTAATTTAAGGGGAGGGTAGTGTAGACAGCCTTTACTTTTCTCCAATAGCCCTTTCTTTTTCTGTTTCTATTAGAGAAGTCAATCTTCTCCACAAAATGCTCTTTTCCTCACTGCTGAACTTTGTTTATTCAAGTATCATTTGTTTTTTTGTCTAGATCTTTAAATACTGTGATTTAGACATTCTCTTTAGTCCTTTGAGAGTAGACATCTGAGCTTTCTGAAGAAATCGCTTTCACGTGCATGCGCTTCATTCAGAGCCGTTCTTTCATTCTCCATTTTGCTTTCAGGCGCTCATCACGTTGCAAAATTGTACGTAAAAGCAGTTGCAACCGATTTTAAAAATCAATTTGCGCAAATAATAATGGTTGGAAGGTGCACAAGTGGGTAATTTTCCTCTCTGTGCTCTCAAATGTGCTTTATAGCAATTACAATATCAGCACTTTGTGAGAGGAGCTTCAGCCCAGGCTGATAAATAGTTATTTTTGAGGCCTCTCTAAACTTTTTTTTTTTTTTTTTTTCTAATTATTATTTGTTGTATTTTAGCATTTCACTACAAATGTGGTTTAAGTGCAACTGCATGAACAGCTATCAGTTTAAAAACAAAAGCATAAGAAATGCAACAGCAATTGATAAGTAGACTATAAGCTAGTAAGAGAGACTATTAGCTGATAATACAAAATCTTTTCTGCTATATTTACTAAAAATCAAAATATATTTTTAGTCTGACAAATCACTATTGCCCATGATTAACCCTGTAAAGCCTGACATATGAAATGATAGTCAACTACAGTATTGAACACTTCTATAAAACTTGAGACGGTGACAATCAGAACAGCGGTACACCTGAACAAAACAATTTTATATAAATATAAAACACACGCACAAAGAAATGGTCAAAGACCAACTGAAAAACACTTTAGTGTGAATTGCAACTTATTTTGTCATATCTTCTCTGTGTTTATCAATGGACTTTTGTTATATTTCCTGTTTTCTGCATGCGTCTTTTTGTAGTTTTTCCCCTTCATTGTCTTCCCCAGGTGTGTCTTATCTTGTTACCTTGTTAAGCTTGTTATCCCATGTATATATAGCCCTTGTGTTTCCCTTGTTCCTTGTCAGTCGATGTTAGCTGTTTCATGTAGATCAGGAGTGTCCAAACTCGGTCCTGGAGGGCCACTGTCCTGCAGAGTTTGGCTCCAACTTGCCTCAACACACCTGCCTGGAAGTTTCTAGTATGCCTAGTAAGAGCTTGATTAGCTAATTCAGGTGTGTTTAATTGGGGTTGGAGCTAAACTCAGCAGGACAGCGGCCCTCCAGGAACAGGATTGTACACCACTGATGGTGTTCACATGACACAGCATTTTCTCAATGCTCTTTAAATAAAAATATCTTCATCTATAAACTATTGATAAGATATTAGGGCTGCCCCCTAATAGTTGACTAACTGTTAGTCAACTAGAATAGGCTTGGTCAACCAAGATTTTATTAGTCGCAGAAAAAGAAAAAAAAAATCCACAGGAAGTGGCGAATTACACAGTCTGTGACGGACAGATTGTTAATGGCAGGAAATCTAAACATTCACCTATCATTCATTGACCTCAAATATGGCTTATCACTTGAAACATGTAAGTAGTAGCAACTTTACAAGTCGGCTCGCTGTTAGCCTAGTCCTAGTGATAACACTTTAGAATACTGATCCTTCATTAATGAATAGCTACACAGGAACAAATGAGTAATGCATTATTAACACTCTAGTAACTACTATTAACTAACGAGAAACTCTGTTTAATGAATAAGTAAGTAATAGTGCTCAGCTGAAGGTGGTAGTTCACTATTAGATAATCAATAACTACTGTTTTTTTTTTTTCTTTCATTGCTCCCAGATAACTACTAAGAACTACTATATACAGGTTCATAATTAATGTGAATAATGCATAATGTATAATTAATTCTAAAGAAGATGATCATGGTAACCCACTAGTAATGACTGAAGTATTAACCAAATCCTTCATAAGGAATTACTAATTATTTGGATCAGTATTCTAAAGTGAGAAACATGATAACTCTCTAGTAACTACTGGAGTCATTGTAAACTTTTGAGGGTTTTGTACTGGATACTGGATCGTAATAACTCAAGTGTTACTACATAATTCTAAAGGAACTACTACTTATTTGGATCAGTATTCTAAATTGAAGATCGTGGTAACCCACTTTTACATGGTAACCAAAACTTTTGAACAGGATGAAGAGGACCAAATTTTTCTTATTTCACTTGAATATCTTTTTTTTTTTTTTTTTCCCCATTTAGTACTGCCCTTCGGAAGCAACAGAAGATACTTGCATGTTTCCCAGAAGACAAATTAAATATAATTTACCTTGATCTTCAAATTCCACATTTTTTCACCCCCCATCTATTAATGCATCATGTTTCCTTCTGGAGCATCAGTGAATGTTTGAACCTTTTTTAAAAGTTGTGTTTGAGTCCCTCAGTTGTCCTCAGTGTGAGAAGATGGATCTCAAAATCATTCAGTCACTGCTGTAAAGGGTTCAAATATGCTGGAAAACTGAAGAATCTGCAGGACCTGGAGGATTTTTCTGAAGAACAGAGACAAACAAGAGACTCATGAAGAACCATCACATAACAAACAAACAGTCGTAGATCATCCAGGTAACCACACACAGTATTAAGAATTAGTCGTTCACATACTTATGAATGGGGTTATTTTAATAAATTCGGCTATTTTTTTTTTTTTTTTTTTTTGTCTTGTGGATTATATGTAAACATCTTTTATGTAAAATATCTTACTCAGGACAGTACTAAATAAAAAATAACATGCATTTTTATTATCTCCCTTTATTTTGTTAAAATGATTAGATTCTGAAAGTGGTTCACATACTTTTTCTTGCAACTGTATATATTCAAAATGCTCATTATTATGATTTATGGCTTATTAATATAAACATGCGATTAGTCGACTAATGGCTTAAATGAACGACTACTAGTCGACTAGAAAAATCTTTAGTCGAGGGCAGCTCTACTCGATACTATTTGACTGAGAAACAGCTTCAGATGAGGCGTCACTACTGATACAATGATGATTGAGAGAGATTTGAAACGTTTTTTAAAAGCCTGCTCAATCATATCTGATACTTGAATTTTAACATCACTTTTTCTAAAAAATTATGTATGAATAATCAAGTAAATGTAAAGTTGCTTCAGTCCAGTAAGTGTGCATCTTGAAATATAACTTGAAGATATTCTTACATTTATTTTACAAAAATCAGTAAATATTTCACAGCAAAAAGACACCAGCTGAAGGGGACATTTGTTGCAGCACAGGCTTAATGGAAAAACATGCTTCTAACAAAGCACATACCAATACATCTAAATCACTGCAGTTTCCAGCTGAAATTAATACTAGTGGCAGTAAAACACAATTTTTTTTTTTTTCCCTTTTCATAGAAACTATAATTACAGAGGCAGATTAATAAAGACATATTTTCAATTAGTTCCTTGCACAATACTATCCGGCGCCTGCTGGTTCCTGCTACTCCCCACCAGAGGTCGCCAGTTCACCATTTCAGTGCACACACAGTCACACATCACTCTGGACTACATCTCCCATAATTCCCCATCTAGGAACCAATCACACACTCGCACCTGTTTCCCATCAGTGGACCCTTTATAAGCTGCACCCAGACACACACACACAGGGCTGAGTATTGTTTAGTCGTTTATTTTCCATGTTAACCCTTGTTCTTAGTTCCTAGCCTTGCCTTGTTTTTGACCCTGGACTGTTTATTCCTTGTTTGATGATCGTTTGCTGCCTGCCTTGACCATTGCCGGTGACTTGGATTACTCTTCTGCCTTGCCCTTATGTTTCTGTTTGCTGGTGTTTGACCCTTGCCTGTACGACTACGCTCATTCTAATAAAGCATGCGTTTCGATCTACCCCTTGACATCACGACTCCCAATGTTACAACTATGTTATGACCTCAAAACACTTTTGCCATAGTGCATGATATGTAAACTAATACATTTTGAGGTTTGTTTTACATAATCAGCTCCATATGTGTGGCTTTTCTGATGTAGTAAACTTGCTCAGTTGCTCACCTGGTACAGCAGTGCACTTGTGATATGAAGTATCTGGGTACAAGTCCCATGAAACACCAGTCGCAATAAAAGAGCTCAAAGACTTGTAGAAGCAGCTAAATGTTATGTCATATTTGCTTTTGTTAACACTATTGAATAGGTTTTGTGGTGGTACGATATTTTTAAATGCGATAGAGCATTAAACGGGATGTCTAATGCTATTTCATACATTCCGACTTATTTACACTGTTAAAGAGTTGTATGCTCATGCTAAACATGGCCAAAGTTACAAAAAATGAGATGGAGTAGTTCTGTGCCAAATACACTCCTTCAGGGTTTGTGTTAGTTTCAGAAAGCTTTTCCCAGTATGGCCCTGTATGACATCATAAAGGCGGACTTCCTTGTATGGGCACTTCTCCCGGAAAGATAACCTTGTACAGCTTCCCAAAGAACCCAGTGTTAAGGGTTCAGTGGATGCAGTTTGTTTTTACAGGACAGCAACGGAGTTGTGCAAGTGTTTATTCAGTGACGAATGTTTTATAAACAAGGTCCAGTTCGACACTGGATTTGCAGATCATTTGGAAGATGGAGTGGTCCCAGCGATAAAGTATTCCGGTCATGAGTCGACAAGTAAAACTGCACCAAATGTCTGTGTTTTGTTGGCAATCACAGTTACACAATTATATGTTGGTAAGTGCATATAATGTAAAAAACATGAACGTATAGTGAATCAAAAGTTATCCAGGGATAATGCAATGATGTATTGTGTGTGATGTTGTGACTCTTTAGCTCTGCCCACGGCATGCCTCCAGGAGCTCGAAAGAAGTTTTTCGAAAGAATCGATACAGCGTATCTGTCTTTTATAAATCTGACAAAAATAAAGACTCTTCAGAGATATGAAGGATGCCATACTACTCTATAGGTATTCAAGATTCACATGAGATTGGCAGAAACTGTGTGTTATGTACCCTTTAACCTTTTAGCGCCACTCACCGGACATTTCATTTCCGAACTGCCGCAAGACGTACAACAACCAAAAAAAAAAAAAAAAAGAGAGTTCACATTCATCTGTTTCTGAATTAATGAACTGGCTTTTAGTGCAACTCACAGGTCATTTCACTGCAAGTGCAAGTAGCAACGTAATATCATTTGCAGAAATGTCATAAGTTTTTTTCAATGAGCCTGGGTTGCTTTTACAGTTACACTAAAAGGCATTTTACTTGTTTAATAAGTGTAAACGATCAATCAGATGACAGAAGACATGTAGAAGATTGAACAAGTTTTTGAGCAAAGTTTTGATCATGTTGATCATTTACAGGCCTTAGAAATTTGTGTACTTCAGTTTTTCAATTTCAATTCAATTTCACTGTACCCAGACCCAGTGATGAGATAGGCACTCTAATCTCCTCTATGGTATAACCTATTGGGCCTGGGGAAAACAGGGACCCATAAAGTTGTTGTCCATGGCCCAGTGAATTTTAGGTGTGGTCCTGACGATACTGTACTTGTCTGCTAAAAGATGACATACTAAACCAAATAATTTATTCTGGTCTGAGATGGTCTTTTCAGCTATAATTTGACTACAAGCTTCGAACTATAGGAACCTTTGTGTTTCATGATACAATACATTGTACGATTGCTAAAGTGTCTGACAGACCAAATGTTTGGCTGTGCTAAAGCATCTTTATAGATTTGAGTGCTTCATTCAGCAGATAGCAGTCACGCAGTACACAAAATAAATCTGCTCCATTGGAGGCTGCTTTCTTCATCATCCTCTTCCTCCTCTCTGACATCACTCTTCTTCAGTTCCTCTCTGTTTCTATTGCGCTTCCTTTTCCCCCAGGCATGTCTTTAATTTATCACTCTTCCACAGTCTCTCTCCGTCTCCTTGATGGACTTAACTGTTTCAAACAAGCGTTTGTCATTCAGGGGACAAGCCTGTCTGCCCTCACACTGGAAAGATGGAGACAGGCAGACAGAGAGACAGAGAAAAAGAGGATAAAAAGGCAGACAGATAAACAGGTATAGGCCAGTGAATCCCATCTGCAGGAAACTCAATGTGCTTATTTCCCCAAACGCACAAAGTCCTTTAGTAGTAATATCTCACAGTGAGAGATAAGCGTTCAAAAGTTCCCTTATGCTGCTCAAAAAAGAGCAAAAGTCTGAATCTGTATTTCAATACTGCAGAATGAACATTTAAAAAATAACTTTGTAGTGTCATTGTATGGCTAGAACAGCTTCTGTCATGTAGAGGAATACATAAGTTCAACAGAATCTTCCAGAATGACGCTGCAGCTTTCGCCAGCTGAACCGAGCAATAATTCAAGCATAGCTGAATCAAAGATTTAAAGTTTTTTTTTTTAAAGAAAAGATTATTGCAGTTGTATAGCCAAGGGTTTGTGAATGAATATGCACTCACAGGATTATGAGAATGATACAGAAAGAATGTAAGGTCTTAAAGAAGTGATATCTGAACTGAATGGAATTGGCGTTTAAAATGAAAACAGAAGATGAAATCAAAAGACAAGTATACAATACAAGTACTTTAACGCAGATGTGAATGCTTGGCCAACACATTGTATTTTACATGCTACATACAGTACTAAAAAAATGATCAATTAAAAGTACCTGAATCTAGTAAGTGATATTGGGGAATTCTTGACAGAATTGGCCTCAGAGTGGGATTTTACTGTCTTGGCCATAGACAATAATATCCTATTACTTTATGAGAGTGTGCAGCAAGAGTTGACATGATTAGGGTTATAGACCAGTTTATGAGCATAAACTACAAACAACATCAGGTGCAATAAAAACAAGACTTCATTAACTAGATTAAACATTTGAACTATTCTGCACTTACCTGTGAGAGAATGGGAGTCCTGCTGCAGTTTGTTGAGTCTCCAGTTGATCTTTGCTGGAAGTTGTATTGATGAGAGAGAGACCTGATTTGCTACAGGTTTATGATAAATGATGTTTTATTAAAGTTCAGGAGGAGCACGTTCAGATAATCTACCCAATCAAATTGAACTCTTCCTATTCGATGACGAGTCCGCTCTCTCTCTCTCAATCCTCTACCGCAATCTGCCGGCCCAAGGAGCGCACTCTCTTTGCCTGATAACGCCGCCGTGCCCCCGGCTTCATCACGTGGACGTTGGCTTGTCTGATCTGCTCCCCGCACCCCAAGACGGCAAGACATTTACCATCCTCCTCTGCATCCTCCTATGCTCTCACCCTTCCAGCAATCCCTGCCATAAAGAACAAGCTAAAAACAAGCTCTAATCAACTCATATATGTACAGTTTTTCCGAAGGATGAATAAAAACTAACTATATAATCTATACATCTCCTTGCAGTCAGTCAACCCTCCTAAATCCACTCCAGCCTCCAGTTCAGCCAGTCGAGCGAGCAAGGCCCATAGGGTGCCAAACTCACGTCCCACGACTACACCATCTCCCTCAAGACCACATCCTCTTCCAGTGGCAGGCCTTGGCAGTAGGCCTTCAGCACGCCTGGACCGCGCCCCTGTAGTGAACAGGCACCAGAGGGGGGAATGTAGTAAACAGGCACCAGAACTTTACAACAGACATCCTTAAGACAAAATGACTATTGTAATCAAGACTGCCAAAGGTGGAGAGCAGGGAAGGTGACATCAACGGCCCATTGATCACAGGCTAATCTGTTGTTCATTTCAGCCCTCCATGCCTGAGTCCAAGGTGTGAATGGCCATGGCCAAGGTGTGAATGGCCATGGCCTCCTTGGGCTACCAAACCAGTTCTGGAAAGACATTTGCTAGAGCACAGCAAAAACAAAGAAATGCTCCAAAAGAAAGACAATTTCTATACATATTGGCTTGAAAGCAACAAAAATGGACAGAAATACTGTAAGGAACATGTCCTATACGTATTTTTACTCATCCAGGAAACTGTGCACACACAGTGGAAACCGCACCTGGAATAAAAGCCGATACAATTGCACACTGAGACAAAAAATGTGATACCTCAACCAATTCACATCAAGTTTGGACTCTACGAGTTCAGAACACTGCCCCAAGGACTTTGAGAAAGGTTTGCAAAAGAAATAAAGCATTTTGAAGGTCCTAAAGACATTATTTAACTGTGTACTTTGGACAATGCAACAAGTTCCACAGGATAAAAGGTGGGCGTGGTGGTCGGACACCTGGAATGATAAGACCCAATAACATCACCACATCAGGAAAGGTGGGGATTAGTAATCCCCTCCCCAACGGGAAGGAATAAGAGCTTTCCCAAGTGAACAAACTGACCTGACAAGTGAAGAACAACAGCACAGCCAAGGTTATACTCTTGCGAGTAGACCTTTCACCGCACGGACCTTCAAGCAGCCCAACTGCTTCTGCAGAGGACTTTGGCTCCTGACTTGCATTACTACAACCAACCTACAGAAGATCATGGGGACCGACCACCATCTGACCTACAGTTCTCTGGATTACACAGAGACCTCCAGCACTCAGTGCAGCTCTGCAACTGTTGGAAAGCAATCCAGTCTCTTTTACTTCAAACTGAAGGATACCAGTGGAATACGTTTCTCATCACCGGACTGATCACCCGACCAAGTGAAACGTAAATATAAGCTAACCAAACCCTTTCCCAAAGGCCTTGGCATTAGGTTGTTGCTATATGAGATTGCTATTTGTGTAGAGACTGTTTATCTAGGGTCAGCATATACAGATAGATACATCAGACACGTTCTCTGTATTCGTAGTAAATGCTTATTTACTATTTCATACCAGCATTCAGAAAGACCATAATTGACTCCCTCATAGACTGCTAATTACCCATTTATTGCTTCATCCAATCCGTTGCTCATCTACTTGGCATTCATTTTGTTAAAGTCAATTTGTGTAGTAGTTTGTAGTTTCTGTTCGATTATTGATTCAATTTTCTTAGTAGTTTAGTCATTGTTCTTAATAGCATTTAGTGAGTATGATATTTTACTCTTGTATATCTTTTTGTTAATAAATTCATTTTTATTGCAAACTTGTGTTGATAATCAGAGGCTCTACAAGCTTGCCTGAATCTCACTAAATCCTTCATATTGGTCAGATGATAATCTTCCTCCAATTTATAAAATTCTAATTCAGTCAACAATCTTCCATTATTGTTCTTTATTGTCAAGGTGAGAGTCCTTGCTGGTGCCCGGAAATATGTGAAGGAATCATCTGACTCAATATTAATATTAATACAAAATAATAATATTAATATTTAAGACCATAAATAACTAAATTTGTGGTGCCCTCGTGTGAAGGCTAATCCAAAATCACTACACCCCATATCCTGCCGCTGCCAGGCCTCACTCTTCTGCACCACAGCTTTTCCTTCACTGCACCTCACAGTGTGATGCCCACTCCCCCTGACTTCTGCCTTCCCTCAGCCTCCAAATCGCTGCCTTATCTTTCCGCTGTCTCTAACCCTATCCCCATCCATGGCCTCCAGCTTCAGGAACCGATGCTAGCATGAGGTTGCCTCTGCTAGTGAAGTGGGCCCAGATGTAATATTTTCCTCCTCGGTTTCCCTCTTTCGCTACTCTCCATGTTTCACCTCTGGTCCCAGAACCGCTGTCCTGGTCCCTCTTACTCCTAACACTCTCCTCCAAACTAGATCTCCATACATTCTCCTTTCTCCAACGCTGTCGCCCGTCCCACCGAATGCCATCGCTTTGGAACTGCCGCCCATGGCATGTAACATTAGAGCCCAGATTCTTGCAGAAATTCAGACTGCTTGCTCCAGAGGCGGATCCAACCCCAACTCAAGTACATCACTATTCAGTTGATTTGCAATTTAGAGTTATTTTGGATTTCTTTGGGTTTTGGCAGATGCTCTGAACTCGCCATGACATCCAGTTTCAACCCAAAAATCCATCCTACAATTTCAGATTGATCAGTGTTACACAGCAAAAGTATCTCTTTTTTCATCAACCAAAGACAGACCAAGCAAAAAAAAGGTTTTCATTTACATTTTCAACCTCCCATCACCAATTCAGTCGTACTATTCCCTTTTATCCTACCTCTAATTCAGAAACTCACAGGTTACATCCCCATTCGACCCACTCTTCATAGATGACTCCAACTACCCAGTTACAGGTTTTTGGTTTCAAAAAAATGTTCATGGGCTGCACTCAATCCTGCCCTGCAAAGAGCTCATTTGAATGCAGTGATAGCTTGCACCATTTTAGTCACAGGGTGCCTCTGTTCACATTGCAGTGTGGGTTTCCCGTTCAGAGGTAGTGACAGGGCCTTAACAGTTTCTTAACATCTAACAAGTTTAACAAGTCTTAACAGTTTCGCCAAGCCCCTTCGAAGCCCTGGTTGAGCCCTCCCGACCGATTGCCCCATTGAGTTGCTTTCACATTCATTTAAATCGCGCTACAGTTTCATTGCAAACAAACTCAGACCACCCCCTACAGATAGTCTCAGGTTCGGTACCACAGTACCTTCACATTACTAAAAATGCGAACTGTGCCAGTTACAGTGTGAAGGCCCCCTAAATCTATCCCAGCATGGTGTTGAATATATCATCACATGGCAATATATACAATGTTTCTCAACCCTGCTTAAAAAAACTTTTTTTAAATGAAGTTCCAACTGTAGGAGGAGCCTAAACATTCAGTCCTGTCAATCATCGCTATGTGAGTACTATATAAGCTGCAAACATCGCATTCGGGTCCGCCCTATTCCGTGAAACATGTCCCAACCCAACGAAGTACAGTTCTTTACCTCGGATGATGAATTTTCCTGCGATGCAGCATATTCTAGTGTCGTAAAACCGACCCCAGGATCATCATCAAAACCGATTATCATCAAAACCGACCCCCAACTCCAGCTCCAATTCTGGACAAAACTATGGGAATCGAAGTTGTCCTTGTCCTCCAGCGAATTCACCAAAGCGCCGCCATGGAACTTGCTCTTCCTCACTTCCGGCTAGGCGCCCATGCACCTCAGCCGCATCGATTTCTCCTAGGACGCAAGCTCATCAAATTGCATCTGGATCATCTCCTATCCCTGAAATTTCAAAATGGGTATCAGGCTGCAGCACACACTCGCAGCCGCAAACATCCATTTTTCTCGAAGACAAACCAAAGCACAGTAGTATGAGCTTTACGTGAATTCTCAAACCAGCCAGATTCCACCTGAGGCCACCGGTCGTCTATCCAAAAGAGTTCGGCGTGCTCCTTCCAACCAGGAAGCCGCATGCCTTGAGCTCCATCGACGTCTCTCCCATGCGCCGCTCGCCACAATGGCTTTCAACCCTGCCCTCCGTTTCTAGCACAGGGTGCACGGCTGCTTCGCTAAGCCCAATGCTTCCTCCAACAAACTTAGCTCAACAAACCCACACCTTCCTAGCACCCTCAGCTTCCTCCGTTTATGACATTGCTCCCCCCATACACCCACCTCAGATTTGCTTAATCTCGCCCATAACTCAGCAACCTTCCAAATTTCCTCCTGCTCCCTTTCCAACCAGTGGAGTGGTCTCAAGCATGAGGCTGCCTCCGCACACAGGAACTGCTCCAGAGCCTTCTCTGCATCTTACCTTTCTCTCTTCCTTAAACCTTCCTTCTACGAGTGCAGAACCCAACATGAGGCTGCCTCCGCAACCAGTGCCTGCCCCCTCTTCTCTCCTTCCTAATTTCCACCCTCCTACTTCAGCCCATCCACCTTCCTATACTCTGTTCACGGCCATACCAACAGGAACACCCGCCCACGCCGTTGCAATGGAGCCTCCACCTGTCTCTAACCTGCTTCGCAACCAGATCCTCTCAGGTACGGACGTAGATTTGGCTTCTCTTCTGTCTCCCATTCCGCAAAAAGATTGCCTTCGCTCCCTGGACTTGACATTTAATATTCTACAGTGTTTTGATCTGCCTGCATTGACACCATTGTATGCGAACTGAACTGAGCTGGATGATGACATCACTGTTTACTCCAGTGCTGATATAGATTCATTAACTAAATTAATAACTATTGATTCTTACAACGGAATGAATCAATACTGAATTTACTTAAGATGGACAATGACACCATTTTCTTTAAGAACTGCTGTGCAGCCAAAATTATATACCAGTTATCACTGTAAAGCTGCTTTGACACAATCTGCATTAAAAGCGCTATATAAATAAAGGTGACTTGACTTGGACTGTGGCGCATTTTCGGTCACCCTCAAAGATTTACACTCTAATTCAAATCGCATCCTCTCCCTAGCAGAATTCGTTATAGCTTTCTGAAAATTTTCTATTCTGACGTAATCTGTTCAGTCTTTCTAAACAGACGAAAATAACTGAACGATTACCTATCCATTATTGCTGACTTATTATTGTCATTCAGCGGCAGCCATTTCTACTTGTATTATTATTCTCTGCAAAATGCGCACTGAGAGTCGTGCATTGGAATCAATGTCCATATTGGGAAGCCCTGGGCAGCGGCAATATTTCATGTGCCATCTGTAGGTCCCTCAATCATCAGTCCCACTTTTGCTCTCAAATCCAAAACTTCCCAAACCCTCAAGTCAAGTCAAGTCAAGTCAAGTCACCTTTATTTATATAGCGCTTTTTACAATGTAGATTGTGTCAAAGCAGCTTTACATTGATAACTGGTACATTATTTTGGCTGCACAGCAGTTCTTAAAGAATAGTGTCAATGCAGGCAGATCAAAGCACTGTTGAAAATCAAATATCAATTGTCAAGTGTCCCCAACTAAGCAAGCCAAAGGCGACAGCGGCAAGGAACCCAAACTCCAACAGGTGGCAAACAGGTGTTAAAATGGAGAAAAAAACCTTGGGAGAAACCAGGCTTAGTCGGGGGGCCAGTTCTCCTCTGGCAAACAGTGCTTTGTTACGACTCAGGTTGCTATCATAAGTCAGATAGGATCGTAACATTCAAAGTATTTAACTCAGTTCCATCCAGCTGAGGATCGTATTCATCACACCGGTATGGATGGTTGTTGAGGAGATGCGCCACTGGTTGTCATGTTGATGAGGCCTTCACAGTGGATGATCTAGTTGACTCGATCTCTGCTGATACTTCAGGGCTGCGTTGTGGTCGTGCCAAGGCGCAGGTCCTTGGTCTCACCTGGATGCGGCCCGGATCCGGTTGACTACGGTAAACCTCGGGATAAACAGAAAGACTAATATTAGCGTAGATGCCATTCTTCTTCTGATGTAATGAGTACCTCCGCCGATGTTAAATCCACCTCATACGTGCCACAGTCCGGGCATGACCACTCTCTTTCTGGAAAACAAAAAAGGAAGTTTTCATTCCAGTTTAAATCGTCAGGTCTGCAGCAACTTCAATGATTTTCTTTGCTTCAGACAAAGACGGCATTTTTTGCACGCTTGTAATTTTTGTGGCAGCGTGCACGACCGCCCTGTCTTTCCTGTGTACAAATCCTCAGCAAAAAACAATGAAGTACCTCTCTTCTCCTCTTAATGTCCCCCTAAAAAAAAACAAAAAAAAAAAACCCTGACAAGCAATTCACTCACTGCCTTCTTTCTGGTTCTTCTTTCAGTGCTCGCATTGCGGCAGTTCATGTGACACTAACGCGAAAACAGGCTTCATTTGCGTCAATGGAAAGCATATTTACACTGTCTGAATCGTTCTCTATTCTCTATATAGTGCACTATGTGAAACTAGTAAATGTGTGAGCAAATGACCGATTTCAGCCGCAGCTTCGGCATCTGTAAAGGGTGTAGGAGGAGGTGGGACTTCAGATTCTAGAGAGCATTTGATTGACGAGAAACTGAAGTGCGATGTGATGTCATGAAAATCCATGATCCATTTTAATGGAAGTGAGAGACTGTAAGTTTTGAATGCTTATATCTCCTAAATGTTAATTTTCTCATTGTTTTGGAACACACCAGCTTATTAATAACCTTAAGGCTAACATATTCATACTAAAAGCTAAAAAACTTACATTTTGATTTCAGGGGGGCTTTAAGAAGAAGGAAATTTCAATAACACATGAAGGCACCACAAGACCAGAAATATAATGGTCAGATAAGGGAGTCACCAAAACTGTGCTCTGTTGGTGTGCGTTCAGGAACAGGGTTGGGAAACTCTGCTTTAAACTCTATCATTAGAAGTAACATAACACCTAAAATGATGAGAAAGTATAACTGAATACTAGCACTATATTTAATCGCCTGTTTACTCAAGTTCCACTCATAACAATTTATAAAAATGATCTCAAAGAGAGCCAGAAACCAGAGAACGACTCAAGCCGCTCGGTTTTACTAGGTAATGAATGTTCACTGCACTTGGCTAGCCACTGTAAATGCCACTGCTGTAACTAAGCACTGCTCAAGATTAAATCTGTATGACTGCTTTCCTTTTCAGCATGTTAATTAAATCAGATGAGCTTCCTAATTATTCTAATTGATAAATTACAACTTGATTATGTCATATTATAGCCACGTAAATTCAAAACACTCATTTGCTTGACGAATGCAGCGCTGGCTTGTGTGAATTAAAGCGAGACAGCTTCAGCTCACATCCCCCACAAAGGGAAATTCACGGAGGTTGTTCATTTATTTGCTGCTCCAGAGCTGTCGTTCTAAGTTCTCGCATGATTCGTCTCTCTTAATCACCACAAATCCAGTGAATTAGAGATAATTCAATTTCATCAGAGCAACTAATCAGGGAATAGGGGTCCGCACCATATAAAGCACACACACTGTGATTATAGACAAATATATTATCTAGCGCTTCTCTATGTAATTATGTACGACAGGGGACAACTATCAAGGGGCCGGCAGAATTGAGTCTCCCACTTGTTTCACATATGACAAACTAGTGGAACGGAAATGTACCTGAGGTATTGAGAGAGTTATTGTTCTCTCAGCTGAATCATATTATTACGCTCTACGTGTTGCCCATTCATCAGTAATCATGTACTCAGATTTGCGATTCTTTACATGTGAACAAGGTTCTTTCACAATGCTAAAAAGATCCCACATTCATGTTTGTAGGCCAGTCGGAAAAAAGACAAATGACGTCTTTAATTAGACAGCCTATACACATCCCTATACTCTTACATGATGTCAACAAAACGTGTTGGATTTACATGAATTAATCATATACGTCAGTTCCACATGAATCAAATAAATGACATATTTGTTCATGTAACATAAACATCATGGAATTAAGTTATTTTTGGGCCAAATCTCAAAGTAAATTTATATTCCCTAACTGGATTTAATTTATGTATTATGTGCCATTTCACTGATTTATTTCAGCTAGCTAACAAACTGTTAGTGAGAAATATAGAATAAACCTCTTTATGTATCATCCTCAGCCTAAGCAAAAGCTCCATCTTCACCATAAAGGTAACCTAGTGTCAGTGAAACAGTTCTAAATCCAATCTTCAAGCAGAAGGAACTGGATGAAATATTTGAATGCTACCGATCCATAATCTGATTTCTGACATGTGCTGCAGCCTGAATCATAATCACACCGTGTTCGTTTGTTGGCCAGAGGAGGACTGGTCCCCTGACTGAGCCTGGTTTCTCCCAAGGTTTTTTTGTTTTTCTCCATTCCTTCACCTGTTGGCCTCTGGCTTGCTTAGTTGGGGACACTTAAAATTCAGAAATATTATTGATTTGACTGAACTGACACTATTGGATGATAACAGAACTGAGCTGGACAACGATATCACAGTTTTTCTGCAAAAGATGAAAAGAACATTTAAACAGCTCCTATTAAAGCATTTGAATGGTTCCTATTTTTGTTTTAGGAGTCCCCAACAACAGGTTTAAAAGCATGCAAAGTCAAAAAAAAAAAAAACACTTTCATTGTCTTATAATATGCATTTATTTTGGAGTCTATGTGCTCAACAACTCCCAAACGATTCGCTTAAAGATTCATTTTGCCGAACCTCTTGTTTGCGACGCTAATCTGCGGTGATTGGTCAGATGACTTCTGCTGGTTAACACGAAGTACAGTATACAGTGCTTTCATCACTTACATTATATTATAATAATGATGGTGCTCTGTTCTAAAAATAAAGACTCAGAGAGGAATTAAGTTGTTTTGTGTTTATGTTAGCGAACCTAGCCCACAGCTCGGTGGTAAACGTACAAACAGTCTTGGGATATGCGTTAGAAACGTATTGATAAAGCACTGCGGTTGTACACCAACGTTGCTCTATTCTTTGTCATAACTCCAAGTAATAACAACGAAAAACACAGTGCTTCCCACACATAGACTTTACTTGGGCGGGCCGCCCAGGTATATTAACGGCCGCCCAAGTATATTTGGAGACACATTTTTGCTTTTATTATTTTTATCTTCTTATACTTATATATCCGCTGATGAAACAATAATGAAACAATCCGTGATCGATTAACTAGTGGAAAATCTCCCCTCGTCCTACGTGTTTCGTACCTGCTCGTTACATGTGCGTCAGAACTGTTTACTCCCGTTTACTGATATTCCCACGTGCGCTGCTGAGATGCGGTGGATATTTCACAAAGAGCGCTGCATGTTGCAGAGTCACAAGGCGGCGCTGTTGCGCGTTCTACAAGCTCGCGCAGCAGCGCTTCAGACTGCTTCAAAGTGATTCTCAATCAATGAAAAGCGCAGATTTATGCCAATCGATTGGTAATGAACTCAAGTTGATGAATTATGACATTGTCTACTTTATGGTCTTTATATAAAATGTTTTAGACGGTTGTAAGAATCTGAAGGATCAGCCTGCTAGACATTTCAAAATAAGAGTCCCGGTGTATTTCGGGCTTGTTTATAATTAAAAGTCACACGCTAAGTTTTATCTTTTTCTTTTGGGCATTATTGTTTTTGTTTTGTTTTTTTTTTGTTTTTTTTGTTTTTTGTTACACAATAAATTGTATTTAATTTGATTTCCATTTAATTCATAGTAAATTATTGTAGTCTCCCCCACAGGAAGAAAAGACTAAGAACATTATTTGACACACATATATTATTCATTATATAAATTTTACTAGTAAAATCTGTGTCCTATTCACTGAGAGAGACACTATATGACAGCAAGGAGAACATAGGAAAAGGAGAAGCATTTAAATGCTGTAATTTTGCATAATTTACAATGCAAAATATTAGTATGTAATTAAATGTAATAGTATGCTATGTAACTAAAATTAATTTCAATAAATAAAAATACTGTCAAAAATCACACATTATTTGTTTGTCGCATGTAGAAGACCATTTTTGTGCCGTGGGTAATAGGAGGATTTTTCAAACCTGTGAGAAGCACTGTTTGACACATTTATAGACAATTGCGAGCGAACACATATTGCTGTTAGCTGGTTAGCCGGAGACCTACAAGCTGCGAGGAGCGTACACAACACACACAGGCTAAATATGTATTGTGCATGCTAGAATGTGGTGAATTTGGATGCGGAGACGTCACTGACATGTTCGGACTGAACCGTATAAAGGGCTTCAGTCCACTACTCAGGCCATTGAACTAAAACTCAGAGCCATGTGGATGTTAGACACTGGATTTTAGTCCTTGTGTATCGCATATTTGTCTAGAAGATTTTTTATTAGATTTTTTTTACTTAGAGGACATATAGACTTGTGCTGTTTCAGTTGGATTGCACATCAGAACAGGTGAGGCTTTTTGTTTGGGGGCAGTTTTATATCTTGGCTTAGTGCTGGGCGGTATGCCGGTTCATATGGTATACCGGTTTCAATTTCGAGACTGATATGTATTTTTCAAAAACCGCCATACCGGTGTGTAGCTGAAACAGCTGCTGTCTCTATTCAATGGCTATGAAGCACTATATTGAGTGTATAGAGAGCAGACCATTCTTACACTAATGGAAACAACTTTATAACACAACAATAAATAACACACAAAACAATCTCTCTTTAATACTGCAAACACCATGTAGAGCCATATGATTTCCACGATGCAGAAAACACGGATAAAATCACAGAATCCAGTCACAAATGGAACTTACTGTATAAAGCTGAACGTCACAGAATTTGGGCATTTTTGGATGAATAAATCAAATTTCGGGCTGTACAATGAATCAGATATCAATACAGACTAGTGTCTAAAAGCTAAAAAAGACCGCTATTGAAATTTGAAGTCTGTATGAATGAGCGCTGCATTTTCGTCTACTACTACACATACTGAAGCACGCGTGACGCTCGCGATGATTTCAGTGTCACTCACTATACATGAACTTATTCTGCAGAGCTGCTCTTTGAGTCACTTTATGAACATTTCACAGTTTAATTTGGTAAAACTATCGACATTTGTCGTATCATATACACAGGAAGTCAAAGGTCTTCACGACCCTGTCAAAATAAAAGTTTGGTATAACTTGAAATAACAGAAATATACTATTGTACAATCGAGTATACTTCAATTAATAGAGATAATAATAAAAATTAATAAACACCGTTTATTAAAACAAACTCAAAAGGTCTTCTTTAAAATGACAAAAATTGCACAGTAAAAATGTAGCCTACTTATTAATATTATTAATTTAATTTAATTATTAAATTATTTGATTACATTTTAAACTAAATTGTTAGCTTTATGAACTGATTTGATTACAATAAATTTTGAATTGTCCTTACAATGTTTATATAATATATTCCCTGTACACCTGACAGTAAAATATGCCAAAATAAAGGTCAAGTGCAAAAAAAAAAAGTGACATAGACACGGATGTGCTCTTGCTCTACAAGGAAGGAAATAAAATCAACTCAAACAGTCAATTATGTATTTGTTAAGAAGCCATCTACTAATAATGTATCTGCAGGTTGTCATAAAATGAAAAATAATTTTCATTTTAATTTTCAAAAAATAAATTAGGGATTGAGTTCAATGCTTCTGTACATTTTGTACACTCTTTTTGTTTTTCACATTACAAAATAATTTAATCTCAAACCAATATCTCATATACATTTATTTACTTATTCTCTAAACAGTTAGTCCAAAATAATGATTAATTACAAAAATAATGGAACTGGATTTATGTACTGGATTTCTTTAAACTGCATTTCAGTAATTTCCTCTTTCTGTCATTTCAATTCAACACATATTTCTAAATTCTGGCCAACCCTCACTAATGGACACAAAGATTTGTTCAGATTCTCCAACAGTAGGCTTTGACATATCAAGACTGTTGTAATTATGATCAGGCTAATCATCTGTTTTACCAGCGTTAGCGACCACCTCCTCTCATGTCTGGAACTTTCAGGGAAACCCTAATGATGGCCATCTCTGTGTGGAGCGTCTGGGTGGTCAATAGTAATCATTAAGCATGAGCTTGGAGTCAATAAAAATGAGCATGCTCTTCTATCAACATCACCTATAACCTACAGCGGATACCTTCCCACAATCTTACGTGTGTTTCTGTGTGTGGGAGAAACCGTATTGGATATATTGCTGAGTGAAAAATGATAGAGCAAAAGAAAGCAACTGATAGTAGAGGCTGTGTGTGTGGGTGTTAGGAAAGAGGGCTGGGGAGGCATCGGCCCTTGGAGACCTCATTAACTGGTAAGCTTTCACCAGCTGATGCTATCTGCTGTAGCAATTCCCATCCAACCAGGCGTCATACCACAGAGGAGAGCGTAGGCCTTGCCGGGGAACATTGAGAAGGGGCTGAAGGGTTGGAAGACTGCAGCGATGATGGGCTCCCGAGTTTAGAGAGATCAGAGTCCACCTCACATGTGCCTAACTGCACCTCGTTGCCATCTATACCATCGCTTCCTATCTGTACCGGACTTAAATGAAATTTACTCCGACTCTATCATTGAGTGGTGGCACCAAGTTCTTGTCATGAGGAACACCAGAGTAAAAGCTTATTGGAAAATGCAAATCCGATGGCTCCTCAGCTCTTGTGGCCTTATGGGATGGCAAAGTTTCCACAAGCTTCACATTTCAGAATCTCAGTAGATGCAGTACATCATTGGGATTAGTGATGTTCGATTCTTGAACGAATTGATCTTTTGAGCCGATTCTCAGGAAGTAACTGGTCGAGCCGGTTCACTATTCGAACTGAACCAAACTTTAGTTCTGGGTTGATGGCGCAATACACACAGCCGAAGTAGCACGTCTGACTCAGAAAGAACCGAATGAGCCAGTTTAACACAACTGTTGAAGTTTGCCGAGGATTACCGAGGAGTCTGATGAGTGAGTTGATGATACAATGTAAGCCTGTGGCACATAGTGGCTATGTCTATTATGACTACTGTTATTAAATAACATTTTATTAAAACCTGCAAAAACCTTTCTTTCGAGAGACGTAAATACATTTTATTATGGTTTATTGCACATGTAAATTATATTTTAAGTTGTTTTAAGTTATTTTTCCTATATACTACATATTCGTGTTTGTGCATCAAATGTGTGCTGTAGTTGCGAATCTTATTCAAGATGTAGGCTACTCAATATTGGTCAGTTGTATCTGACATAAAGGATCTGCAAATGAAACTGACCACAAACTCCATTAACTTAAGTGAATGAAAGGCAACAATCAGCAATATGAGTTCACACAAATTACTTTTTATTTGAATGTTTCAAACCAGGTTGGCACAAATTACTTTACTTGAATGTTTCATTGATATAACATGACACTGAGTTGTTAGAAAAGGAACATATGAATCTGCTTTTTAAACCAGTTCAATGAGCCAAACTGTTCAAAAAGAACCGGTTCGTGGAAATGAATATACTGAGTATTCAGACATCCTATACCAAGGCATCCTGCTCATGGAGGGCCAAGGTCTTATAGAGTTTAGCTACAAACCTAATTAAATACACCTGACCCACCTAATTACTAGTTGTGCATCCCATTTCACTTTTAGACACACTGGCGAATGTCCCTATAGGCACTTGCCCTCCAGGGAATCCTCACTGCCATTTTGAAGTGCGTTGCACTTCCTCAAGTAAATGAGAGAAGACTCTTGACCCCTTGATTTTGACAGAGAGAGGCAATCAGAATACATTCTCTTAACCCAGTTTATTGTTAATTGACTGCTATTAGTATGCCATTTATGGGTTTATGTCCCCCAAAAGTGTAAACACCATCAAAACATTGAGAGTGGTCCACTCAGATCCGTCAATCTCTTTCCAGCTCAAACTATAGTGAGAGTTTGGGGCGTGGCAACAGTAGCAGGAGGAGCCAGAGGGTGTTTAGCTGATGTGGGACCCTGGCTGATTGTATTACATGGGAAAAGACATTCAGCTTTGGTTACAAAAATGCAAGCTAAAATTCACAGTATTTAGACCTTCAAAGATTAAACAGGTCATGAACACATCAAAGCGATCAAAATGAGGTATTGCGATGCAGTTCACTACAATGGACGCTTCAATACATACAGAATATCCATACAGCATATAGACATATAGAACGATGCATGAAACAATTCATAAGGGAAAAAATTTAACTAATAAATCAGCACCACAGCAGACCATAGTGATCAAGGGTTAAGGGCTTAGGGCTCCACATTCCTGGAGCCTAAGAGTCTCCTTTGTCTGACATACCCATTTCAGGTCCTGGAGTCTCGACTAATGAGCTGATGATCTGAATCAGGTGTGTTTGATTAAGAAGACATGCATAACATGCAGTGTTTGGGAATCCCTGGCTTAGGGCATTTCATTTAAGACCATTACATGGGTTCTGCCAGTAGTGAGCATTCGTGCAATGCAGCCTAAAAAAAACTCCTAGTCAGGTAGGTTTGAAGTAAACTCTGCAGGAAGTCGGCCCTCCAGGAGCAGGATTAGACACCCCTGTCTGACACCCCTGATCTACTGCTTCTAGCTTACTGTGGAGCAGGATAGGTCAGGCAATTACAATCAAGATCATGGATCTTCACAGAGTCGAAAGGAAGATGAGTTTCTTAACAGTGGCCAGGTGATTGGTGTTTTGGGCTGTGCTCTGGCTGGGTTATGAAACTCATCAGTATGATTCCTGCTGTGTTAGCATCTTTAAACCCACTCCGGCACTTCATATCATCACAGAACACTTAATTAAAACAAGAGATTAAATGTTAAACTCTCCTAATGGTCTTGTCTTAACTATGCAGGAAGGTGATATTAACAGTAAAGGGAGTATTTGATGTATGTAAATGAAAAGTGCAACATGAATTTTCATGCTGATTTAGGCTGGTTTATGCTGGTCTAGCTGCTGGACCTGCTCACCAACACTTTTAGCTTGGTCATTCTCAGGAAACTGGGCCAGTTGTGCATGAAAGCTTTCATATAATTTCAAAATGTCACTGCTGAACACGGCTGAAGATGAGTTATACCACCATAGACATTGTAGGACCAGCCCTGACTCATGGACACAAAGATATAAAAACATTTATTCAGATTCTCCAACAGTACACTTTGACTTGTCAAGATTGCTTGAAACATTATGGTCAACCAGTTGGGTAAAGTTACTTTTAAAAGTAATTACAATATCGCGTTACTCCCTAAAGAAGTAACTAATTGCGTTACTTAGTTACTTTTTATGTAAAGTAATGTGTTACATTACTTTTGTGTTACTGTTTCTCACCTGGGCTAAGCTTGCTGGTTTGATTTTTAGTAACAAATACACAAAAGTTCTATTTTTGGCAAATGTAAAGGCCCTTTCACACCAAAAGCGAAATGAATAAGCCTTCTGCTGGATTGCAGAAGAATAGGACACAGGAGAAGAAAGTTCCACAATCTTATTTCGGCAATAAAAACTCCACTAAATAAATGTGATGTTTATTTTTGCTTATTTTTTGCTTATTAGTATGCTTTAAGAGCGAAGACATTGGGTTAATAAAGTGAGATTAAATACATAAAGTGTATTTGTATAATTTAATATATTTAATTTTTACAGGTTTGCGTAATATTCTGAGTTTGCATTTCACTGTTTTTCATTTCTGTTTTTGAGCAAGTGAGATTAGTAAATGTTCACATCTAGAACTACAGTAACCATCATGCTCACACACAACACTTCCGTACTTACTCGCGATTCTCTCAACATGGAGAGCGGTCAGTCAATACATGGGAAAACAAAGTAACATGTTAATTATTTGTAAAAGTAACTCCGATATTTCATTGTAAATATAAAAGTGATGCATTACTTTACTCGTTACTTGAAAAAGTAATCTGATTTAGTAACTCGTGTTACTTGTAATGCGTTACCCGCAACACTGCAAATACAGTAAAGGGTTTCCAGTGATTGACTACTTCATACACCCAAAAGCCTCAGTCTAAGTTTTGAATTCATATTATAATGTGAAGTGAATTCTAGTATCACTCAATTTCAACTTTGAGGTTAAAAAATAGATATCTATGGTCTTAACTAGCGAATATCATCCCACTACACCAGTGGTTCTCAACCTTTTTGACTCCATTACCCGCAACAATATTCAATTCATAGTTTTTGCAAATTAAATTTTAGTATTCCAGAAGTTTTAAGAGTTCTTAAATGTTCTTCAGGGTTCGACTTGTTTTAACTAACAAATTTGCAATACGATCCCTTAAATATGATGTATGAAAGATTACCATTATGGTGAGTGGAATATAGTGGAATGGCATAGCCTAGTGGAATAGAAAGTGCAGGGATAAACACATTTTTTTTTTAAAGCACATGCTCTATGCAAAGCTCTGTGCAAAGATTAGAATTCAGTTTAAAACAAATCTACGCAATTTGCATGCAATTTGTCTGATATCAATGTTATAGACCTTTTAAACTAAACAGAGTTAAGTTTATAAAATAATCTGACTCAGGTCAACATCCTGTTAAGTACTGTAGTCAAGGGCTCACAAATGGCACCATTTCCTAAAAATGACCATTTCCACAGAACATCACAGGAAATCATAGTTTGGGGTAAATAAAGCTTATCCTCTCAGTATCAAGTGTGTTCAAACAAACCAATTACCCCAACGATACTATGCTTAATGCCATTGACCTAGACTGGAACGCCAACCCATCACGAGCATCATGTTTTTGAAAGAACGCCAGAATCAGTGTGCTTGCTTCCTCCTCCACATCCTCCAGGCTTCCCTGCATGCCTCTTATACGATTACACAAGGAGTATGTACCGTACGGCGCGCTTCTCCTGTCTGAATCAGACGAGCGGTTTTGGCCTTGGGTGCTAGTCATACACACCATAATCCTTGAGGATTAAGAGGAGCCTCTTCAGCATTTGATTGTGTGACATTAAAAATAGAACGCTTGAGCAAACATGGGCCGTAAACAAAGCTCTCCAATCGCCACTTCACAAAAAACAAACAAGGTTACACTTCAGCTGTAGGCGTAACGAAGGGAACGCTTGCGCGGATACCCTAAAAAGCGCATGTGCGAAGCCTGAAGTTACAAAGAGATAAATGAAAATGTATGAATAATCATTTCGGATTGTTAGGGTCATTGTTTTAGCAGCAGATTGGTATCATTTAACCTCACTTTCTTGCACTTACAAGCAGCCGTTATCACGTTATACATACGCAAAAGCAGATATAATGATGTAAGCATCAACTTTGTCACAAGACAAGGTGGACCACATTGATAATATTGCGAAACATGCCCTGTAGATTCTTGAGAGGATTGATTTGAACACTCATGCCTACGTAAAGCAATCCCTCAGCCAAACTGAATTCGCTCATTTTAGTGTCGATTAGAACACAGTGCCATTGAATTAACATGAAACTATGAGATATGCAATCATATGAGATTTGATTGTGATTTCACATATATTTTCTGCTGTAAAAATGATAGACTAGATGTTTGTCTTTATATGAACAGTGGCTCCTCTCAGTTTTTTTTCCCAGTACATGCATTTTACACTTTAAGATTGATTAAGATCCCATAAGAGCAAAAAACATAAGGTTTCAGAAAAAGAAAAAGAAGAGAAGCAAAAAATATCTGTTTGAGGGCTGTACACTCCCTTTAGATTGCTCTTTACCAGACATCAGCACAAACCGAAGAAGAAATCAAGGTCAGCAGAGATACCTGCACCTAAATTAATCATGAGAGGAGTCATCACTGGATAGCCTCGAATATCTTTCTGCGTCATTGAGCAAAAGAAGTGCAAGCACTGCCGTACTATAATGAATTAAGGTCAGATCATAAAGGTAAAATCCATATTTGCTGAAACAGCCTCACGTGAACCCGAAGTATAACTTTCTGTTTGCCATTTTTTTTGCACCATTATCAGTGTAGATTTCAGGGTTCTGCACAATTCGAAATTAAAAATGCCTTATAAATTTCAGTTCAATTCCTGAATTTGAAATAAGGCTGCAAACGGGATGCAGTTCGAAACTGAATGCTAGCAAAATTATGATGAATTGAAACTCAAAGCAATTCAACGATTTTGACTAAGATAAAAATGTTTGTCGATACAAACTATAAATGTTTATATCTTATTTGAAAGTTTTGACGAAAAAAAAAAAAAAGCACTAAAGACAGACTGAGAGAATGATTCGATACAAATTCCAACTCATGAAAGCCAACTCTTTGATTCTAAACTTTTGCACAGCCCAAAGTGCCCAAAGTTCAGCCCCTGATCAAACAACTGACCAGTTAATGAAGTGCTGTGTTTGAAATCACCCCCATACCCTCATTCACTATTCCCTACATTAGTCCATTAGTATTGTCCACTTGAAGGAGTGAATGAAAATGAGTGAGTGAATTCGGACACTGAGTGCACCGGAAGGACTGCCGCTTTTGCATAGTTCGTGCTTGCTGTTTAATAATCATTTGAAACTGGCAGCTCCAGTAGTAATGGAAAGATTTATCTTGAAACCTGTCATGAAAATGAGCAAGTATTAACCTTAATTAAACAATTTACTAATCAATTAAAATTAATTTATGTATGATCTTACGCTGTAGCCACATTGGGAAGTGGATGGATGGATGATTCAGCTGCGGACGCCATCTTCTGGTCATTCAGTGCGCGACGCGACCCTCACAATGCATTATGGGCATTCTCTTACTGTTCAGCGTACATCGGTTGTACATTTATTATTGTGGTGCATTGTGGGATTGAATGAGTGCACTCAATAATGTCCACTACAAATGGCTGTCCCCTCAAATAATGCCCTATTTATAGGGGGCGATTTCGGACACAGCCATGATCTTCAGGAGCATAATTACAGACAGGTGTGTTTGATCAGAGTTGGATCTGAACTCTGCAGGTCGGTAGATCTCCAGGAATAGGAGTGGGCACCCCTGATCTAAACCACAACACAATATACAGTACACTGTAAGAAAAAATTCAGTTAAAAAAAGGAAATGTACTGGCAGAAAATTACCAAGACATTATCCAGTAATTTTACCGGTAACCCTAAAACATGATGCAATGAAGTTCAAAATGCAAAATACAGGTAAAACACCTGTAAAAAATTAATACAGAAAATTCTGTCAAATTAATACAGTACATTGTGCCCTATTTTTACGGATTGTTTTTTTAATAGTGTATTTTAGAGACATATTAGGGCTCAAGAGCCAATGTCTTCACTCAACAGCTAATTTGGCTACCTTTTTTTTTTTTTTTACATTAAAAATAGAACGCTTGAGCAAACATGGGCCGTAAACAAAGCTCTCCAGTCGCCACTTCACAAAAAACAAACAAGGTTACACTTCAGCTGTAGGCGTAACGAAGGGAACGCTTGCGCGGATACCCTAAAAAGCGCATGTGCGAAGCCTGAAGTTACAAAGAGATAAATGAAAATGTATGAATAATCATTTCGGATTGTTAGGGTCATTGTTTTAGCAGCAGATTGGTATCATTTAACCTCACTTTCTTGCACTTACAAGCAGCCGTTATCACGTTATACATACGCAAAAGCAGATATAATGATGTAAGCATCAACTTTGTCACAAGATAAGGTGGACCACATTGATAATATTGCGAAAAATGCCCTGTAGATTCTTGAGAGAGGATTGATTTGAACACTCATGCCTACGTAAAGCAATCCCTCAGCCAAACTGAATTCGTCATTTTCCATTAAAGAGATTTTAGTAAGTCATGGTATTAAATTAACAGCATTGTCAGTCCTGTACCAACATACCCAAAGCCAGTGTTTGAAGTTAATGTTTTCACTCAACAGCTAATTTGGCTACCATTAAGTTACTGGCCATTCAGAATGTCTACAAGCCAAAACAAAAATACAAGAAATAAGCCAGATTATCATTATTAAGTGCCCCTATTATCTTTTTGGGATATTATGTAGTGTGTAATATAGCTGTTTGTGAATGTATAAGGTCTACAAAATTTCAAAGATCAAAGTGCAGATAAATGGAGTTTTTGGGCCAGATTTACTGAACAGCAAATTAGCTTGAGAGAGCAATTCCAAAAAAGCGCAGATGGGAGTGGAAAGTTCTGCTGTGCATGATCTACTGACAACACGCAAATGAAAGAACACAGACACAGCCATATAATTTCCATAATGACCAACACAATCTACAAACAGCAGTGCAAACTAAAGGGTTACTTCACCCAAAAGTGAAATTTCCGTCATTAATTACTCACCCTCATGTCGTTCCACACCCTTTGTTCATCTTCTGAACGCAAATTAAGATATTTTTGATGAAATCCGATGGCTCAGTGAGGCCTCCATTGACAGCAATAGGGCTGTGTATTGCCAAGAATCTGGCGATACGATGCGTATCACGATACAAGTGTTACGATACGATATATTGTGATATATTGCGATACTGTAAGAAAGGCGATTATATTGTGATATTTCTATTTTTTTTAGAAAGAGGATCTAATTTTAGAAAAAAAAAAAAAACTGTCAAAAAAACACCACCATATGCATAAAACCTGACAAAAAAAAACTTTATTTTATTTAATCAAGACAGTATCATTTGTATTTATCTCACTAATCACTTTTTTGTGCAATCTAAGTAAAGTGACTGCAGGATTATTTAGGTGTAAATGTTTTAAAGGTTCACAGTATAGCAGTTTTTAATTTCTAAAGTATTTAACAACAGAAAGTCATAGTCCATTCCATGACTGCATGACTGTTTTTTTCATATTTAATACTGTAAAGCTGCTATTATATCTATTATATAAAGTGCTATTTAAATAAACGTGCCTTCACTGAAGTGCTGAGCAAAGCTGGTGCAAACATATTTCATATACATGTTATTGAGAGGAAAGCGTGCAGTACATAGTACATATTACATATTCTATCGAAACGCATCTCAGCAGCGCGGATGGCATCGGGATGTTAAATGAGCTCTCAGATTCAGTGTGTCCTCGAGTTTGGATTTTGACATGGCCTATTTTGCAAACAACATGATTCTTGTCAATCTCCTTAGTAGTTTCTTTATAGTTAAAGCCAAAATGAATCTATACTTCAGCTCTGTACACCGCGGCGGGAGCCGGAATAATACTATCGTCTTGTGAGCTGGGTTTGCTAATGCTAGCGATGCACGGACGGACCATGCTCTTCTTCCGCGTCAGTTTACGTTCTGAGATAACACTGCCATCTAGCGGTTGGATTTAAACCGAACACAAAGCCACAAATCTTAGACGTAAGTAAGTGAATAAATAAATAAATATCGATACACTGTTTTTGAGAATCGATACAGTATCGCCAAACATAATATCGCGATATTCACGCGTATCGATATTTTCTTACACCCCTAGACAGCAAGTTAATTTACACTTTCAAACACCCAGAAAGGTACTAAAGTTATATTTAAAACAGTTCACGTGACTACAATGGTTCAACCTTAATATTATAAAGTGACGAGAATACCTTTTGTGCGGCAACAGTTTTTAATTTTTTACTGCGTCTTTAGCAAATCCTGAAAATAGTTTTTAACACCAAAAGATTGTCTGCATTGACGCAAGCTGTTAGTAAATCTATCCCTTTATCTCCCCAAAGAAATAAGCAATTCTGAACTGCCTGAAAATAGTAATTCCAGTCTCACTTCCTGCTTGAACGTATGTAAGTTTGGAACAAATTTGCATAATTCCAGCCTATGGTCTTCATTGGCTGCCAGTGAACAATGTCTACTTTGCCCCGCCCTCAAACACTGTAGTTGTATCTGAGACTGGAAGAGTTTGGTTCGTGTTTATGTTATGAAGACGCTGTTGCTGCCAAAGCAAATCTATTTAGATAGATACGGTAAAATTGACACCATCGTTACTTCTAATAGCTAATACTATTTTGTTTGCTGTAATAACATAAAATAAAACAAGCTGATATTGTAGAGTGCAACAGGAACAATGAGTGAGAGACCAGCATTGTGCAGCAGGACAATAGTTTTCTCCAACCTGTGTGTCGTCAACTGTACGTAGGTGAGCAATAAACACAAAAGTCTCTAACAAGAGGCCTCCTTTCAGCTGACTTCAAAGGCTGACCCTCTCTGATAACGGCCACGTTATGTTCTCACCCAACCAATTACACTGAATAACAAAAAGCGTAAGCAATATACACCTTCTGAAGGCTTGTCCGTCAATTTAAGCTGAGCACACTGAATGCGTTTCAGATACTAGCGTCATCGGGAATAACACAAAACGATTCTCTTTTTTTTCTGAGTGAGTGGTCTAATTCAATAGTCCAGGCTTTTCAAACTCCTGGAAATTTGTTTATCATTGATTCATCATCCACCTTCCCTGCTGTGATCCAGATTTCTTTATTGATTCGGATGCAGGGTGCGCAGTCTAGCAGCACTGTATTCTTTTACTCCAGTCATTAGACATCGATCTGGCCAAACTTTTCATTTTCCAGTCAGATGAATTCAGCGGGGCAGAGAGCCGCCTTTCATCCCCAGAGTCGCAAAGGAGCTCTAATTTTCAGAGACATGCTGCAACAAGCTGTGCGTTTAGATGCAATTAAACGATTCAGCCTTCATAATCTCAAAATCGATAAGTCATATAATGCAAACCAAGCGTTGACTCCCTATTTTGGATTGAATATTAGGGTAAAAAACTTGAATGAATCTCTCGAAACTGTTATTAACATCACAACTTGTGATATGCACCTGTCAACACTATTCATTGTTCAGCCTGTCAAAAAACTGCCACATATTCTAGTTTCTAAATGTATAAATAGCTAACTGCTTTTGTTGTTCAAAAAAAAAAAAAAAAAAAAAAACGAATGGATGGATGAATGAATACAGAGGGGGTCAACTGTCTGTTTTTGTAAAGAGAAATTCTCTGTAGTGTAGATGGGTAAAAAATTAAGGTTGGCAACCCGAACATAATGTACAAACCCTCTGAAAGTAAAGGTAACTCTTGGACAAGATGTCCACTGTGAAAAGTTCTTCTTATTGTGCCGTTTGTTGTGATTATCGTGTTTTTTGCTAGTTTCAGCCTGACGCAGTTATCATTTTCACATCCCGTGCCCGCATTTGCTTAAATAGCAAATGCACTCGTGCCCATCTGTTCACCCATGGATGTGCTGGTCTGAAAACGAGGTGTGTTCAATCGCTTTGTTGGCGTGTTGCTATTTTGAGGCAACTGAAAACGACTGCACCACTGACCAACTGAAACCTGCTCTAAAGTCAATGGTGCAGTATTTTTTGTTATTTAAAGGGCGCATTAGTAATATGCGCCTATATGCGGATGCACAACGCGCATACACTCTGCTTATTACACACACAGTGACACGCAGCAGCACACAAACATGCCAAATATTAAAAATAAAAGGATTACAATGTAAAAGATTATTATCTGAATTACCTATTTGCAGTAATGATGAATGAAATTGGCTAATTATTGGACCAATCGTGGCAACACACACATATTTAAACTGACTCTTCAGGTTGAGGGTGTCTATATTCCGCCATGTAAATAGCGAATCTGTCATGGTGCGAGCGCACCTGGCTTTTAAAGGGAATGGGAGATGATTGGTTTATTGCACGTTACACCCAAAACACACCCAAGACTCATTAAGAGACTAGGTACAACCCTTTCGGACCATGCGCCTGGCACGCCAACCATTTTCATTGTTAAATTAGCAAAAGTGGATTCGGACGAAAGCGCACTTGCGGCGTGCGCTTCGACCATGTTCTTAGATTGTTAAAATAGATTTGTTTTAAATTCAGCATGAAACGCAAGTTGCGATAGATTTTTCTTCCCTATTGTCGTATATCTGAGTGAAACGGCTTCTGGAACAAGAACAAATGTAGGGCGGGGCTTCATTTTGTTCATGAGGAACTGATTGGATGGTTGTGGTTTGCTATTGGTGGATCTGATGTGAGTGACAGGTTGCCCCGCCCTCGTCATCAGAGAAGAGAAGAGATGCTGCAAGAGAGAGGGGAAGTTATTCTGATTCAAGATTATGAGGAACATGAAGTTAAAAATATGATGTGCACGGTTAAATCATTTATACACTTGGAATATTCCACAAAAACATAAGAATTGTCATTTTGGATTTCATGGTGAAATCATATACAGTATATGCATTAAATTTTTATAGATATAATTAACAACTTTAACTGGATATATATATTTTTTTAATTTCACCATAATTTTTAATTTGATTATATCATTCACAATGCCTCATGGGATTATACAGTTTTGTGCCTTTGTGTTTTTGTCTGATTTTCAAATCAACGTTTGTAATGTTGTGATTCTCTTTGTAGCAGGTTGACTTTGTTCATTATAATGCTTTAAGAAAGACTTCAAAATCCCCTATGGGAAAAATGAATGTAAAAATACTTCCAGAACCAACACCACTGAAAAAGTGGGCGGACACTAATGCATTCAACCTCTGAGTTTCATTTGAGGTTTTTAATCATCAGGTTTTTGAGCTTTAACATTGCCATGTTTATGATGGTGACCTTGTGTCAGTCATCTCACATGATCGGTCAGAAAAGAGCTTGTGATCTTGCTGTAGTCGCTGTAGAGCACAGTCTTACTCAACCTTGATTACCGCCAGTGGTATTATTACAGCACAGTTTTATTTCAAAGTACTTCTAGTTTCAAGGTCTACAGGCTACAGCCAATATTCTGTAGCATACGTATTGATTTTGTGCCAGCGCAGAGTTTGATTTTTACACTTTGATCCTGTGTGAACCACCATCACGAGTAAAGCAGAAGAGCCAATAGAGTACCAATGAGGGTAAGTCTGCCTCAATTCAACATATCGTGGTTTAACCTTATTGACTTTGTCATTGTCTTTCAGTACATCTTGTGTAGTAAGTCCTGTGTATTATCACTCATAATGCCTATATGATTTGTCTGAGAGAGTACTGACATTCATACCTAAATAGTTTATTATTGTTTCTGTTTGTAGTCGTTTTGTGTGCCTCTGGAAGCCTCCACCAGCTGGATCCTGTAATGATTAGTCTAAACATATCCCCATACGAGTTCTCAACCCTATTAAAGAAGTCTATTGTAAGATATACGTAAAAGTGACTTAGGCGAGCTGATCCTCCAGCTGAGATGATACTGCATCAGAGATATCCCTTCACTCATTTATTCACAGACTCACATTCTGTTCTTCAGCTTCTCTCCATGCGGACTGCATCCCTCGGTGTGAATTAGTAATGCTGTTTTTCTCACTTATTTCACTGTAGAGATGCATTTGTGAATTGCTAGAAGTCTCTTTCACAAGGACCTGTTTTACAATGAAAATAATGCTATCAGTTTCTAGATTTATTTTAATGGCATGGATGTGGTCTGTATTGTACGTAAGTACTAACTTCTAAACAGTAGCTTTACACAATTGCTGGGTTTGTCCATTTTCAACCGAACTTGGGTTGTTTTTAACCGAGCATTTATTTCAGGGACAGGTTTTAGACGCTTCAGGTTTGAACAAGGGCAGTGTTTAATTCAAATCTTTAATATCTGAAGTATCTAAATTTGTAAAAACGTTTGAATAAAAGTGTCTTCTAAATGAATAAGTGTAAATTAACAAATGCTATTTTAGCTAACTAAATGATGTCTTGTTTTCTATGGTGTGAAGGTTAAAATTGCACCACCCTGAATTCCCAGTATCCTCAGAGAGCCTGACATGTGATCTGGTCAGTCTCAATTTGGCAGATAAGGTTTAATTAAATCCTTCTCCATTGGTCCTGCTAAATATGACATTGTAAATTAGAAAAATGTAGATGTGCACATGTTGCTTTTTGACTGCCTTTACTTTCTTTCCCATCTGTTTAGTATAAAACCATGACATTTCCAACTATAATTAATTTCTGTAATTACGTTTATAATTACGCTGTTAACCTTCCCTTACACCGTAACCCACCCTTAAACCCACCTATACCACCAAACCTGTCCTTAACCTTACCCGTATCCCATCTCAATATATTAATTAATTCCCGCCCAAGGCATACGCAGAATAAAGGGGCGGGGCCAGGTTGAGTTAGTAGTGTGTTGAAACTCCGGTTATGGTAAGTAGTGGGACACTTGATTTTTTTTCCCAACAACTTGACCAATCACAACAAACTGGTCTAGCCAACCAATCAGAGCACATTGTGCTTTTCATAAGAAGGGGCTTCATAGAGACAGAAACTAAACAGAGCGTTACTGACAGACTGGGAAGAGAGGAGCTGCAACAGTGGAGAATATGAGGAAAATAATGAACATTCAAGCATGAAAATCTGTTCTAGTAGAGACAAAAACAACATCAAGACTCAATAAAAGGGCATAATAGGTCCTCTTTAAAATCCATCTGGATCAGAGCTGGAATCTAGACAAAATTTGAGGGGAAAAAATGGTCAATGGTCATGACTTTACTATTAAAGTTCTAATAATAAAAAATGATATTATTGATAGTATGTTTTGTAGGGCAAAGGAATTGTGAGATTGTGCTTATCATAACATTTTCAGCTATTATAAAATGTGAGATGTTAAAATATGTAGGCTATTTTAGATGCACTTCAGACAGAGACATTAATTTATGTATTAGGACTGCATTTGTTTGAAGATTGTTAATATTCTGCTTCTGCTTGTATATTCTCATTTGTCACTTTTGTGCTAAAAGAATGTATGTGAATGTAAATGACAAGAGGAGGAGAGTGTTACAGTACAGAAGGGTCGGAGACAATGGGAAACAGGTAAGTGATGTTTATTGAACAACCAGTGGAGCAAACAGGAATGCAGGTGAGTGAATAGCAGAATTGCAGGTTGAATGGTGAATAACAGAGTGATAATACTGTCCTTTGTCTTGTAGGGTTGGAGATCGTGGATGGCAGATGAATGGCGTTCGTAGCAGAGCAGAGAAGACACTTGGGAACTCACACGAAGACAGGAACATAGGAGGAGACTTGGAACACACTGGAGACGAGACGGTAAGTATACTGGAGTCCTTAAGGTAAGCATAGAGGTAAGTCTATGTACAAACGAGACCGGACGCTGACTGGAGTGAGTGTCTTTTATGCGGTGACTGATTGGGGGGCTGACTGAGTGCAGGTGCGTGTGATCAGTACTCTGGTGAGGAAGTGTGCTGTGATTGGGTGATGTTGGAGCCTGGCGTGTCTGTGACTAAGAGAAGCAGGACTGTTAATATCAAGATCAAATTTAATTTCACAAGCTGTATGATACTGTCTCAAGACCTAAAACTATATATATATATTTCAAATGTTTATTTCTTTTAATTTTGATGATTATAACTGACAACTAAGGAAAATCCCAAATTCAGTATCTCAGAAGATTAAAATATTGTGAAAAGGTTCAATATTGAAGACACCTGGTGCCACACTCTAATCAGCTAATTAACTCAAAACACCTGCAAAGGCCTTTAAATGGTCTCTCAGATCTAGTTCTGTAGGCTACACAATCATGGGGAAGACTGCTGACTTGACAGTTGCCCAAAAGACGACCATTGACACCTTGCACAAGGAGGGCAAGACACAAAAGGTCATTGCAAAAGAGGCTGGCTGTTCACAGAGCTCTGTGTCCAAGCACATTAATAGAGAGGCGAAGGGAAGGAAAAGATGTGGTAGAAAAAAAGTGTACAAGCAATAGGGATAACCGCACCCTGGAGAGGATTGTGAAACAAAACCCATTAAAAAATGTGGGGGAGATTCACAAAGAGTGGACTGCAGCTGGAGTCAGTGCTTCAAGAACCACTACGCACAGACATATGCAAGACATGGGTTTCAGCTGTCGCATTCCTTGTGTCAAGCCACTCTGAGAGCGTCAGAAGCGTCTCGCCTGGGCTAAAGACAAAAAGGACTGGACTGCTGCTGAGTGGTCCAAAGTTATGTTCTCTAATGAAAGTAAATTTTACATTTCCTTTGGAAATCAGGGTCCCAGAGTCTGGAGGAAGAGAGGAGAGGCACACAATCCATGTTGCTTGAGGTCCAGTGTAAAGTTTCCACAGTCAGTGATGGTTTGGGGTGCCATGTCATCTGCTGGTGTTGGTCCACTGTGTTCTGAGGTCCAAGGTCAACGCAGCCGTATACCAGGAAGTTTTAGAGCACTTCATGCTTCCTGCTGCTGACCAACTTTATGGAGATGCAGATTTCATTTTCCAACAGGACTTGGCACCTGCACACAGTGCCAAAGCTACCAGTACCTGGTTTAAGGACCATGGTATCCCTGTTCTTAATTGGCCAGCAAACTCGCCTGACCTTAACCCCATAGAAAATCTATGGGGTATTGTGAAGAGGAAGATGCGATATGCCAGACCCAACAATGCAGAAGAGATGAAGGCCACTATCAGAGCAACCTGGGCTCTTATAACACCTGAGCAGTGCCACAGACTGATCGACTCCATGCCACGCCGCATTGCTGCAGTAATTCAGGCAAAAGGAGCCCCAACTAAGTATTGAGTGCTGTACATGCTCATATTTTTCATGTTCATACTTTTCAGTTGGCCAAGATTTCTAAAAATCCTTTCTTTGTATTGGTCTTAAGTAATATTCTAATTTTCTGAGATACTGAATTTGGGATTTTCCTTAGTTGTCAGTTATAATCATCAAAATTAAAAGAAACAAACATTTGAAATATATCAGTCTGTGCGTAATGAATGAATATAATATACAAGTTTCACTTTTTGAATGGAATTAGTGAAATAAATCAACTTTTTGATGATATTCTAATTATATGACCAGCACCTGTATATCAGGGGTGTTTCCCCTGAGGAGGCAAAGAAGGCATTGCCTCCTCAAAAAAACTGGATGAGAAAATAATTGATATTACAAAAATAAATCCACGCAAATGTTACAAAATTTGACATTAAAAAGTGTAAAAGTCACTCGTTTTTCTAAAGAAACACTGTCAAACAGCGACACCCGCAGGTGAAGTTACAGCGGGGAGTCCACGTCTCTCTGCCTCCCTTCAGCTCATAGAAACAAAGTAGAACCCCCTAAGCGTACGGTGGGTTTAGTGGGGGGTAATTGAGAATGAATGGCGGAAAGTCACGTGAGAGGAGGCAGTGCCTCCTGATTGGATATGATCGGTTACGATTGGACATGATTGGTTTGTGCGATAAATCCCGCCTCTTGTTTTCGTGCGTGTTCTCGTCGAATCGCCCTGAATGAAGACAGTGATGGCGTTAATGGGAAGACTAATTAAAAAGTAAGTAAACAACTGTCACTTAGATATCACAACTTTATTTCATGTCAAAATCAAACTCGAAATGGCCTGAAAACATGACGACTGCGGGGTTTTTTAGTGAGCAATCAGTGTGGTGAAATTAAAGATACATCTTTGTGTCTTTGACCAGTGTGTACAAGCTTGATGACTGCTGAAAATACATTTTTAAAAAGACCTTGAAAAAGAAAATACACTTGATTTCGATGCTCCACTTTAGACATTCTACTAACTATAAGTAACTTTCCAACTACAAGTCAACTTATAGTACTAACTCAAACCCTAACACTCTAATGATTGCTTGTTGACATGTAGTCGCAAAGTTACTTATAGTTATGTCTAAAGTGGGCCATTGAAATAAAGTGTTACCTTATATTATAGCCCTTTTATAAAAAGTGCTAGTAGACTTCAGTAGCTTTCAAAATTAAGCCAGGAAAAAACATCCTTTGAATGCAATAACTTCTTTTTCTCAGGAAATGTACTGTAGTTGCATATGAAGTCAAGAACAATCACTCACTTTGAATGTGGGTCATAAATAAATGAAGGTTTTGTGGTTTGGGGTCCATACATGTGATAAGCTATGCTCTTCTATCATGTGCAATAGAAAGGAGACACAGAAACAGATCTACCCACAAAGCAATTGCACATCGCACAAATTTGCTTACTGAAACGTGTCGCTCAGCAACATTATTAGTTTCTATGTACTCAAAGAAAAGGCCATAAAAGTATTGCTCAATGTTTTCTGTTATAATGAAGGAATTTTCCATAGTTTTTTTTTTATTTATTTTTTATTTTTTTATTACACATTGCATTGTGTAGTGTTTTAGGGTTAAAGAAAAAAAATAATGTTCTGGCAGAAAATTACTTTTTCTGTTTTTCTATGGATTTGTTTCTTACAGTGAAATATATATATTACATTTCCTGAAGCCTGTACAAGAACGTCATACTATACTACAAAATCCAAAATGCAAAAAAAAAAAAAAGCCACCGAAGTAGTTTTACATGAAAATGTTTTAATATGCCTGACCCTTATAGAATAAAACCATTTTTTTAAATAGTGTAATAACTTTAAGACATTTATATTTAAATTATAATTTATATTCGGTCTTATGTCTAAAGAAAATATATTGATTAATTATGTTATGCTCTTTATAATAAAAATCTTTTTACTTTGTAATGTTTTTGTCTTTGGGAAAATAAATAATTTTGATTCAAATGAAATAAAAATGTAAGGTCTGATCCAAACCATAAATATAATTTTAAGAAAAATTAACAAATTTTAATGTAACTAATTAAAGTATTATCCTACATTAAAGTATCCTTTGTGTGTGTGTGTGTGTGTGTGTGTGTGTGTGTGTCACTTTTAAAGACTTAAAAGATGAATTGTGTGATTTCTGTGAATCAGTGGAATAGTAAAAATAACAACTGTTTTCAAACAGGTTTCCTGAACTATCCTCCTATTGTCATTAATCACACAACAACATCACCCCTCCCTACACTCACGCCATTAGTTGAGTCGGTGCTGCTGTGTCGGGCTGGTTGCTCAAACAAAGAAAGCAATGTCTTGAAAGTGCCATAGAATCAAATAACCAATGTATGGATGACTTATGAGCTAGAAAGCATTTTGACATGGAAATATTACAATTGAGTTTTTAAGATCTTGTCATGATTATGAAGAAAAAATGAGCTCAGGCAATCCTACTGTATACAAATATAATCCAGTGCTCAACAAGTCAGCTAGGACTACAGTCTCTCTCTCTGTTCTCTGTCTGTAAGCATGACCGCCAGCACGCCCAGGTGATGAATGGGCAGAACTGGATAAAGTACACAGTAATAACCTCCAGGCAACCTGCAGCACAACAAGGCATGGGACCACAGATTTATCATTCAATTGTCTGAGGATTTTATCAACTAGGCCTTCCATTGCACCTTTGATTTATTTTACAATTTATTATTTTTGATCTGAGTGTGTGTGCGGCTGGTGTCACGGCTCCTCGTGGTAAAATAAACCATGCAAACACAAAAACAGACCATCTTCTCTTATGCCTGGGGGAAAGAGAACTATCTCTGAAAAGAATTGTTAAGAAAAAATAAAAATGCCTGCATCTAACTGTAGGAAACTTTTTCCTCATCGAAGCAGAGACCAGGAGACGTTGGGACATCTTTCAAGCAGAAGTTAATACCTTTTTCATGCTCAAACAGCAACATTATACACTAAGGAATGATGAACATGTAAAAAAGCAGAATAAAAATTAAACCTCAATTACATTTTGAACATATACTCTTATGTGGTCTTGCTTAGCTATATTTGATTATTGGCAAAAAGTCTGGTCCATTTGGCAGCTTATTCTAGCCAAGAACTGCTGACTTCTATGACATCTGGGCTGTGTCCAAAATCACATACAGTACTTTCCTACTATATAGTAGGCGAAAAACTGGGACAAATGATCGCCTTCCAAGTGCTTCCGCCAAAACCATACTTTCATATTCTTCATAAAGCTTACACTGTATGTCCTACACCTTCCCTATTCTACTTACAGAACGGACGCAGCACCAGTTACATTTTTTCCGTAACTCATTCATCATTTGTTTATATAAAGCATATACATTCACTTTTTTTCGAAAATCATTTAGCTAGATAAGACCCTTATTCCTCGTCTGGTATCGTTTATAACCTTTTGAAGCTGCACCGAAACTATAGTTTTGACCTTCAACCGTTTGAAGGCCATTGAAGTCCATTATAAGGAGAATAATCCTGGAATGTCTACATCAAAAACCTTAATTTCTTTTCGACTGAAGAAAGAAAGACATGAACATCTTGGATGACATGGGGGTGAGTAAATTATCAGGAAAATTTTATTTGAAAGTGAACTAATCCTTTAAAAAGGTTTTGATGGATGACGATTGTAATGAAGGTAAAGACGATTACAGTGACATACAGCAGTCGTTCATAAGGCATGCGCGAGTCCGTTATTATGCTTACTGATCGCTATAACATCGTATTTCTGCATGAACACAGTTCAATATATTTGTGTACTTGTCAAAATTAATATACTGTGAGTGTTTTGTAATGGATGCTCGCCAAACGTGTTTTGGCGAAGTTTGAGAGGATCAGTGTTGTTATATGCGTTTAATTATTTTGAATGGATTCAGTATAGTATTTAAATTCAGTCCTTTGGTACCTCCCTGTGGTCTTGTTTGGTATGGCAGGTTGACTTGTGCTTATTTGTTTAAGTTACTGTATTACTGAGCAGAGTAAGTACTTTTAAGTTGTAAAAGAATGTCTGCAAAGTATGTTTGCAAAAAAGAACTCTGAAGGTTTAAATCTATCTTGAGTTCTCTTGAGAAAGAAATAACATGGGGTTGAAAAGTAATAACACTACAATACAAATGTTTTTGTGAATTTAAAAAAGAGGGGGGGGTTGCAGTATTGATTCGGAGAGGAGGGGGGCCTTGGCGTAAAAAAGGTTGGGAACCACTGCATTAGAGCATCTATCAAGAATGGATCTGGTGGAAGGGGGGATGGCATTAGAACTGACCAGCACATGGGCCAGAAGAAATGTAAAGAATAGGCAGGAAGGGTCCTTGCGGGTTGCCACACTAGAGGTCAGGCCAAACGTTGCCCCTGGTTCCTTTTGTGGTGTTTCCTCCACAACCAGATATCAATACCACACAGGAGGTACTAGAGCAGGGAGAGCAGGTAGACGAGGAACAACTGGGGAAAGTGGAGCAAGAGCAAGGCCAACAGGAGCAAACAGATCTGTTACCGGAGGTAACCAAGGCCCTGGAACAAGGGGAGGACAGGGACATATGGATCGCCATGGATGAGGTGGCTGGTAATGGCACAGTGAAAGTGGGTAGAGGGGAACGGCAGTAGGATGAAGTGGAGATGCAAGGGAAGAAGAGAAAAAGGATGGAGGAGGGCCCCAGATAAAGGACAGAGTACAGAGAAGGCAAGGAGACCCGAATGAAGCAGGACTGAACCTGTTTGAGAGGCAGGAGCACAACAATGACAAATATAAGAATTGGACCCTCCGGCCTAGGAGACCAATATTGGTGCTTGGAGACTCTAATATGGGCAGATTACCAGCAGTGGAAGACAAAAGAGTACGGGTGGTGTGCTACCCAGGGGCAGAACTGGCACACATTTACAATCTCCTTAGGAACAGGACCCCAACAAGTGCAGGAGTAACAAGGCTACTGCTATCCTTTGGAATCAATAACAGGGGTCACACTTCCATCACGGCATTAGAACAAATGCTGAAGAGAGTCCTGGGGGCAGCAGAGCAGACCTTCCTAAACACACAGGTCTGTATCCCAATGATTAAATTTAACTGGCTTTTGCTCAGAGGAGAAAGGATACTTCTGAGAGACCTTAATGGACATATCAACAGCACAGGGAAGGCGATAGAGACTCTCTCGTATGGGCAGTTCCATATGGAAGAGGATCTTTCCCACTGGATCCAGGAGACTGGAAAGGCGATTTGGCAACATTGAGCCAGTTATTTTAACTGCTGGGCACCCTGTTAACCAGTCTTGGTACAATGATGAACCTCTCCCAAAGAATGGAGTTAAATAACGAGGAGATGTTGGTACTACAGAGAGGTCTGTCGTTTATTCCTAAGAAGAGGGGAATGGGTGTGGAAGCCCGTCTTATGGCTTATCACAGAAATAGGGGAAATTGGGAGGGCACTGTTTACCACCAGTTCAGTGTGGTAGCCAAAGAGGAGCCAGGTTTTAGAATTGATCTGGAAGATAGTGGAAGAAGATGAGAGGGTAGTTAAAGGCGTTAGGGAGGTGGAACTTGTCTAGAGGGGAATGGGATGCATTGAGACTGTTGAGGAGGGACAATACTAAAGATTGTGGGAGTGAAAGCTATGGAGTGGCGGAGCTTATCAGTTTTTACTTCAACCCACTTTCCATCAGGCATGTGAGTCACCTGAAGGACACATACCTAGGGGGTTTGTGAACACTTTGAATCAGCATCACCCCTCCATTAAGGTTAAATGGGAATTGAAACCGGACACTATTGACTTCCTAGACACAACCACATATAAGTTTAAGAAGATGGGGAGACTGGATTAAACATGCCCTGCTGAAAAAAGGGAGCCACCATGATTCACATGGGGAAGGGGCTACAGGACAAAGGACACAATGGGCCACATTTTAAAAACACGATATCCAGCACATCAGGGTGTAGATTGGAATATGACCTGAACTGGGAGAAGGTGGACAGACTGTGAAGAGAGAGATTCAGGATACAGTGTTCCCAAAGGGATTAAATGAGAGAACACATTAAAGAAAGTTGATAAAAAAAATTTTTTTTAAATGTTTGAAAAGCAATTTTGAGTGTGTGAGGTTATTGACCAGGGTTCAAATATGAATATGAATATTATAGTAATTTTTTATTTTGTGATATTAGTCCATGTACCAGTTGTTTACATTGATATTCCTTGAACGAACAGGGAGATTTTAATTTCCCAGTTCTAATGAGCGCTGCTGGTCCCTGTCTTCACAGCACTGCTCTCTGGAGTCATGAGCTGCATCCATGACCTGCCAGATTCTTCCTGCGGTGTTAATGTGCTGCTCGATGTCACGTTCAGTCAGCAGGAAGTGCCGTCTCTTGCCGCAGCAGCAACAGGAACAGGCTCCTCAGACCCAGCGTGTGGCTTTCTCTCAGAGGATTGAAAGCATTTCTCCCTCGTTCTCCTGTAGATCTGTGACAGCCAGCCCTGGCATTGACCCCTAAAAATGGACAGGTGCTTGGTAATGAAAAATGACCATTTTGGAGTGTCACAAATAAAAATGTTTCAGCAGTGCTGCATCCATGGAAACATTTTGCCATGATGATGCTTAAACTGTAAAATGACCATCAAGAAATAAACATATCCACTTTACATGGAGATTCACAGAGAACAGCGCAGCTTTCAATGTGCACACAGTGGGGTTCAAGACTTTTTTTCTTTTAAACATTTAAACATTTTGAAAAATGAATGGGTTACACTTTATTTCGATGGTCCACTTTAGACATTCTACTACCTATAAGTAACAATCCAACTACAGCAGTCATTAGAGTATTAGTAGACTGTTATGTTAGGGTTCAGGTTAGTAGAATAAGTTGACATGTAGTTGCAAAGTTACTTACAGTTAGTAGAATGTCTAAAGTGAACTATTAAAAATATAGTGTTACCAAGCTCTGGCATAAAATGAAAAAGAAACAATATTCAGTATTTCTAGGTCACAATCAAATATTAGCAAATTTGTTCTTACCTCATCTGAGCAAAAGGTCAGATTTTCTTGCTTCCAGTGAAGCACATGATCTCTCTCCCTGGAACATTCTCAGATCACGCTGGGTTAACATGGATCATCAGGTTTTGTCCATGCCAACTCAAGTGCTGCTGTCATAAAAACAAAAGGGAAACATGCCAAAAAATTATGGCGCTCCGACATTACATCTTTTATTAAACGTTTCATGCAAACAGTTGATTTAAAAAGTAACAAATCAGTAACAAAAATGATTTATTTACAATGATAATTAAGTCTTTCATTAAATGTATAAATAAGTGATATAACTGTAGATAATCTCTTAAATGTGAATCTTATTTGAACTTGTTCGTTCGTCTAGACTCAAAGTTGCTCACTAGGAATATTTTTTGTTCAGCAGAAGCTTTGGTTTTAATGAGCTTTGCGTCGGGGTCCTGATCACCCTGTCAAGGTTTATTTTGCGATAAAAACCAACTGGATGTACATTATCCTTTACTTATGTTAGCAACGAAGGTTATACAATAAATTATATAAATATTCATTTTACACAACATTTACTCAGAATACACCCCAAAAACATTAAAAGCACAACTGTAGCATGTATACTTGTGTAACATCCTATTTCTATATGATTTCATATCTTTTTACTGTTTTGGCTGGATATCTATACTACAAATATCATAATATGGTTAAAAACACAACCACAACAAGATAATCACAATGTAATATAATTTTGAGGCCAAATATTGCAGACCTTCTTAGGTCTGATTTTGAAAACAGAAGCATTTTTTGGACCTCACTTCATACCCTTTTTTCCCCCTGTTATTATCACTTTATGTGGCAATGCAGAGTCACGACGTGACCAGTAACACGTCTCAGTGTCGTAAAATCCACAGATCTTTAAATAACACCTGATTTGTTGGTCTGGTTCATTATAAACCTGTAATGTAGCAATTTGCTTCCTTTGGAAACATAACCGCAATATTAAGAGGCAGCGTGTAAGTGTCAGAATGAATGACTTAAGCGTGCCAAAGTTCTTTTGAAGTTGAGGAAGTGCAGGGGTAGAGGAAGTTCTTCAATGCTCTGTTGAAGTGGGAGGAAGTTTCATTTAATTGGATTTTGATGCTGCCTGTTGTCATGGCACCCAGATTCTGTCATTTCATATAAGGTCTTTTTTCATCCGATGGGGAAGAGATCTCAGGCAAAAGGAAATGAGCTTCCTGGAGGAGCAGTCTGCAATAGAGCAGCCACATTGATTGGGGGAAATGAATGTGTTTGGGCTCTCAACACAATGAGTCCGAGCGGCACATGCTGAAGTGGCCACGGATACTCTCTGTCCAACAGCAAATGAATTAAGATGGGAAATAGAAGCGGCCTCATATAAGCATAAAAATAAGGAGTTCTTTAACCTCCTGGTGTGCTCCATTGGCTTTCTTTGAATTCTAATAAAAGTATCCAGTCGAGCACTCCTCGAAGTGTACAAATAAAATGGCAGTGCATTACTGCAATATATGTTCAAAGAATTTACTGACTTGTTGTCAATATTTTTCATTAGGATGCTACTAAACAATGATAGATGGTTTATGAGACTCAAAACCTTTTCATCATTACTGAGATTGAACACTGAGCATTAACTTCAAATTAAAGACAAGCAAAGGCCATACTTTTTTTATTTAGCAACGATGCTTCAAAATGATTGAAAGTGACATTTTATAAAGACATTTATAATCACACAAAAGATTTATATTTCAAATAAATGGTAGTGATAAAAATGTATCACAGTGTGCACAGAAATATGAAGCAGCACGACTTTTTCAACATTGATAATAATCAGAAATGTTTCTTGAGAAACAAATCAGCATATTAGAATGATTTCTGAAGGATCATGTGACACTGAAGACTGGTGTAATGATGCTGAAAATTAATAAACAAAAACAAAAACAAGTAATTTATTAATTTATTAATAAACAAGTCTTTAATAAATAAAATCCAAAGGGTAACATGCAGGAGATAATCTAGGCAAAAACTCACATCTACTATAACATAAACACTGTGACGATCCCGGCACTGTCATTCGGGATGTGTTAATTGGTTGCCCCACTCAACTTGATGGGCGGTTCATTGGGTGCACCTGCGGTTGCTGCTGTGGCGTTTTTTTAAAAAGAGACTGTTGGCAGTGCTAGAACGGGAACTTGGGTTTTGGAAGCTTTGTTTGAGTTCTCCTTTGTTTGGTTCTGTCTTTGCTTTGTTATTTGGGTTTAGCTTTTGCTTTTGCTTTGATCCCCATGTTGTTTTGTTTTTACATCTTTCAACATCACAACATTACATTACAGATTAATTCAGACACCTTGCTTTACGCACTGATTAAACTGATGGTTACAGAAACATTGTTATCTTATTTTTGCGAATTAATTTGATTTAATAAAGCTTTTTCTTTCTTGACTTAATTATGGTCGTGTGTGCCCTTTTTGTTGATTCCCTTGGAGCCAGAGGTTGTAACAACAGAAAACAAGAGTGCGTCACGGTTTTGGGTGAATCATCAGCTTTTATCTGTTGTCTGTGTGTGTCCTGTCATTTTTCTGCTACTCGTGACCTGGGTAATCAGCGCTGATTATTTGGCACGGGTGCACACAGATCATGAGCTGATTTTCCTCACCTGTCGCTTGTTATTGTTTCCCATATATTCTTTGCTGTTTCTGTTCCATGTTGTCAGTAGATTGTTTTGTGTGCTTCGTCTCATGTGCTTGGACCTGTTCAGTGCGTTTTTGTTTCTTACCTTGTCTGCTGCTGTGCCCAGGAAGTCTAGACAAGGAGTTATACGGCTGGCATTGCGCTTGCTGTTCTGTCTTAGTACTCCGTCCCATTAGGTATCGCACCTGAGGTGGTCTCCAAAGCGTGTGTCCGCAGGTGTCTGTACGGATGGTTCTGGAACTCTCTCACATCCCTTTTTGCCTCTGTGTGTGTGTTACTACACTTTAAATATTTGATCATGCCTTTTGGTCTTTCTAACTCCTCGGCGGTCTTCCAAACACCTGTCAAGGACATGCTTAAAGATATGGTCGACCGGTTTGTGTTTATTTATCTCAACGACATCCTGATCTCCCAGAACGTGCGTGACCATGTCCAACATGTCAGGCAAGTGCTCCAGCGGCTGCTTGAGAATCGCCAAGGTGGAGAAGTGTGAATATTCTTTCACCCGAGGGTATCTGAATGGATCCCACCAAAGTAAAAGTGGTTGCTGATTGGCCCACCCCAGGTAGTCGTAGAGCAGTCCAGTGATTTCTGGGGTTCACCAAGTTTTTCAGGAGGTTCATTCTGAATTTTAGCCAGGTCGCCCTTCCTCTAAATGATCTTACCTCCACTCGAAGACGATTCTGTTGGTCGGCGCAGGCCCAGGCTGCATTTATAAACTTAAAGAGTCACTTTGTTTTGGCTCCCATCCTTGCTACTCCTGATCCATCTCGTCAGTTCGTTGTAGAGGTGGGAGCGGGGGCAATTTTGTCTCAGATCACCTTCGGACAACAGAATACATCTGCGCCTTTTTATTCTCATTGTTTAACCCCTTTGGAACAGAACTACGACATTGGGAATGGGGAGTTACTGGCTGTTAAGTTGGCGCTGGAGGAGTGGCGCCACTGGTTAAAGGGCACGGAGGTCCCTTCTATTGTTTGGACTGTTCAAGAACTTAGAGTACATCCACGACTAAATTCCAGACAGGCTCGCTGGGCACGGTTTTTCGGTCATTTCAGTTTCAACATCTCATACCGCGCGGGGTCCAAGAATGGTAAGCCTGACGCACTTTCGTGGATCTTTGAGGCTGAACCTAGATCCACCCTCCCTGTGACCATTCTGCCTCCCGATCAGGTGGTAGCAGTGGTCACCTGGGGGGTGGAGTCCAAAGTCCACAATGCTCTGTGAAATGTCACCCGCGGGATGCCCTGAGAGCCTGTTGTGTGTGCCGAACTAGCGTCCTACAGTGGGGCCACTCATCCGAACTAGCTTGCCACCCAGGAGTGACTCGTACATGCAGTTTAATCAAGCAACGGTTTTGGTGGCCGTCCATAGCGCAGGACGCTCATCAGTTCATGTCGGCCTGTCCTGTTTGTGCTCCGGGTAAAGGCTCCAATTGATCCCCGGCAGGGCTACTCCAGCCGCTGCCTGTCCCTTCGAGGCCCTGGTCACACATAGCTGTGGACTTTGGTACTGGCCTACCCCCGTTTAGTGGCAACACTGTAGTCCTCATTGTGGTGGACAGGTTCTCGAAGGCGGCCCATTTCATTCCCCTCCCCAAATTGCCTTCAGCGAGGGAGACAGTGACTATCATCTTAGATCACGTTTTCTGCATTCACGGAACATGGTCTCTGACAGGGGCCCCCAGTTTATGTCTAAGTTTTGGACAGAGCTCTTTCAACAGCTGGGGGCGACTGCGAGTCTATCCTCCAAATATCACCCGCAGACTAACGGTCAGGCCAAGCGTATGTAACCCCTCGCCCAGGTCCTACTCGCCCCACTCTGCGCGGGCCTCGAACCTGGGTCTCCAGCGTGGGAGTAGGACATTTTATCAAGGAGGCTAAAGGCTGCAACCTCTAGCATCAGTCGCTAGAGCATCTCGAGACCAGAGGAGTGAGGTTTACTCACAAAGCAACTACTAGCTGGCCTCTGTTACACGTGCTAACCAGGATTTGGAGAGGGTCTTGCACTGTGTGGCATCCATGGAACCATCATCTTGGAGTTTCAGATTAACCATGGTCGAGTAGGCACATAACTCCCTCCTAGTGCTGTTTAGGCTACCAGTCTCCATTATTCCCCACCCAAGAATCCAACGCCGTTGTTCCATCCATGCATGCATTTATTCAGAGATGCCTCCGTAAGTTAAGGATCGCCAGAGAAGCCCTCACTTGGACTGGCGACAGAAACAAGGCGTCGGCAGAGCGACAACATACTAAGCCCCTACTTTATGTGTGTGGTCAGAAGGTCTGGTTATCTTTCCAGGACATCCTTCTCAGACTTCGCTCACATAAACTGGGACCCAAATTTACTGTCATCGCTAAGGTGTCAGTTCGACTCAAATTAATCCCCCAGTTTAAAAATATTACGTTTCTAAGATTAAGCCCATCATTCGGTCCCCCCTTTAGCCCCAGACCTCTGCCCCTCTGCCTCCCAGACTCATCAAGGGGTCACCAGCTTATACTGTTCGGCAGCTTCTTGATGTGAGATGAGGGGTAGAGGCCATCAATACCTGGTAGACTGGGAGGGCTATGGTCCGGAGGAGAAATGCTGGATTCTGGCTCGTGAAATTCTGGATCATGCTCTCATTGACCAATTCCATCATCTCATTGACCATTATTCCTCATCTGGGATCGTGTAGAACCCTTTGAAGCTGCACTGAAACTGCAATTTGAACCTTCAACCCGTTGGTAACTGTTGAAGTTCACTATATGGAGAAAAATCCTGGAATGATTTCCTCACAAAAACTTAACTTTTCGACTGAAGAAAGAAAGACATGCATCTTGGATGACATGGCGGTGAGTAAATTATCATGAAATTTTAATTCTGAAGTGAAGTAATCCTTTAAATTGTATTCCTACTGAATTATTGTTGGTATAACAGTTGTTTTGTACAATGTAATGGATAAGATGATAAACAGATACGTTTTTAAAATATTCTTCTCAAATCAATATTTCATGTCCTTGCCATTATTTATATGGTGAAAAGGTAATAAGTGTATGACTGTACATCATCTTTTAAATGTGAATCTTATTTGAACTCGTTCGCTCATCTAGGCTCAAAGCTGCTCACTAGGATCTTTTTCAGTTTTGTTTTAATGAGCTTTGCGTCGGGGTCCTGATCAGGTTTATTTTGCGATAGCAACTGGCTGGATGTACATTATCCCATACTTAATGTTAATAAATAAGGTTATATGACAAATCAGATAAAATATTTATTTTACACAACATTTACTCAAAATACACCGAAAAACATAAAAATGCATTAAACTAGCATCCTAATACATTTTTGTGTATACTGACTTGCCAAGACGACAATCTGGACACAACAGCTAATGTTGCAGTTTTAATCCTTCTTAACCCTTCAAGTAAAACCAGGTAACAGGACGTAAGTCTGTTTCCATGTTTATTCAAGCTCACAACAATTTAATCCCAAATCATCTTTGCTTTATCAGCATGGCAACTTCATATAGCTAATCATTTCCACTATGTTTGGCTAATTACAACTCATACAAGGCCATCTAGCATAACAGTTTGTTAATTAGGTGGGTGATATTCCAGGAATATTAACAGGGACACACAGAGAGATTAACTGTCAGTCATTTCCGAATTAAACAAACGTCATTGGCTGCAGATGAATGTAAACACAGCTATCGACACTGGCAGGACAGTATGCATTTCTATCCCCTTACCTCGGCTAAGCTCTCTACTTATGAGGAGTTATGAGGCTGACTGCTCTGGCAGGCAGGCAATAAAACACCACCGCCCTCACTTATGTAGCGGCACCACGGAGCACCACTGCCCTTACTAATGTACACCGGTGTGTGTGTGTAAGGAAATAATGCATGTCAGAGACAGTTGAATATCAAGCCACAAAGAAAATAAACAGATACTTCCAGGGAATAAGTCTTTGAAATCTAAGCATTAGAATAAAGGTGGAGCGTGGTCACAGGCTGGTAGGAGCTGTCACTGAAAATCATTGTGCTTTGTCCTTGATGTTATTTCTGTGAGAACAGAACTCTTCGTTGTTAAAAACTAAAAAAAAAAAAAAAAAAAAACTGGAGCATCTAAATTTAGAATCGAGATGTTGGGGTTGATCACCCACCGCCAAACACAGAGGATTGCATTCAGAAGAAGAGATAGCAGTGTGCCAAGGAAAAATTGATTTGCTCTGCTTCTGGTGACAAAATCACTTTAATATCTGGAATGGATACAAATTTGGGGCTTTTTTCAGGTTTGGAGGCTAAAATGAAGATTTATTTGCAATAAGTAAGAAAACATTCAGAAGCCATTATATCTTAGCAAAAATAGCATGCATAGGAAAGAAAAATGTGTTTAATACATGTTTCTCATAGACAGCAGTGAGACTAAATAATGCTTCCCTCATTCTGATTATGGCTCTCATACTATATGTCAACTATTGTCTCATTTGAGTCCTTTTTTATTCCTCTCAATGTATTCTGAAAGCATCTTAGACACACGTGTACTCTGACATATTGAAACGGGATGTTTAACAAGAAAACAAAAAGTAAGGCAATATGTATTGACTGGATCATGAAAAGTGAGCATTATATACTAGAATGGAGTCGAAAAGAAAAGAAAAGCCATTTCAGAGGCGGAACAAGCTTGATAGGGCTGTACAATTAATAGAAATAAAATCGTGATACGGCTTTGTGATTGTTATATAACTGCTTGAAGATGCAAAGTTTGAGGGTCCAAACGCAGTATTTATTTATTATGGGTGATCCAAAAACATAATCCAGAAAGAAGCAAGAGGTCATACACATGGACATTCAATCACAGGCAAAGAGTAAATCAGAACAATGGGCAGAAAATCAAAACCATGAAAGCGCTCAGAAAGACTTCGCAAAGACTGACAGAAAACACGGGGATTATAAAGGTAAACACAAACACGTAAATCACACAGAGGTGGAAATGATCAGCTCATAATGAGTCCAGACAATGGGTTTTGTATTACAGGACAGAATAACAATGAACAAGAGGGGAGTGCCCTCTAGTGGACATCCAGGGCACCCCAGCTGGTGCTGGTGACAGTGGTAGTATCAAATCGCAAAGGCCGTGATTTAAATAAATAAACATATGCTCTGCGTGTTTCAGAGCGGAGTGTGACACTGTGTTTATTTACACTCTGTTTTCAGGGTCTCAGAGTGTATCGGTTCACAGTATATGCTGCTCATCTCTACATCTGAGTTTGGGACGCTTTAACGTGTATTTGGGAAAGCAACATATGCCAACCATCTTCCGAAACTAGTAAGCTGTTGTTGACAAAAAAGAAGCTTCAAGGGCTCCTTGTGGTTTTCCACTAAAGTAAATGCTTGATATTTTAAAAAAAGTATTATTGTAACTTTATAGTCATACTGTAAAGTAAAATTATTATTATAGTTTTTTTTTTACTTAATTATTCATATTTTTATTTTACAGTGAAATATTACAATAGTTATATTACTTATTTTATGTAAAATAAATGTATTTAGCAATAATGACAATCATATAATAATCATATTTATAATTATTTTATTATTATTATTGTTATTATAAATATTAATCATAATTTTTAATTATAAATTGTATATATTTTATATATATATATATATATATATATATATATACACACACACACACACATCAGTGGTGTGCAGTGGTGTTTTAAAATGAGGAAGCAAAGTCCTTTATTTTTTTATATATCAAATGTAAATTTATGTCCCTGTTAAACAATTTTCCTGGTTAAATAAACATTACATATAAAGAGAGACCAAATACAATTCTAATTTGTATTTTTACACTATGTAATGTTCTATTTACTAAAACCAAGTATAAATTTCATGAAGTTAGTGTTTTTACGCATGTTTACATTTATTTCCAAATAATAGGATAACTAAAGGCAGAAACTATTTAAACAATAAATATATATAGTATTTGTGAACTAATGTTCAGCTTTTCTTTTTAATAGTCAATTTATTTTCAGCAGTCATCAAAACTGTACACAATGGTCAGTGGTCACAGACACGAAGATGTACCTTTAACACTACTCTGATTGCTCACTAAAACCCCCCGCAGTCATGTTTTCTGCCATTTCAAGTTTGCTTTTGACGTGACATAATGCGGTAAGGGGGTGAGTTGTTTACTTTTTTTAAAATTAGTCTTCCCATTAACGCCATCATTCAGGCCGATTCGATGAGAATGCACATGAAAACAAGAGGCGGGATTCATTGCACAAACCAATCATATCCAAACATAACAGATCATATCCAATCATGGAGGCACTGTTACTTTCCCCCATTCATTCTCTATTACCCCCCACAAAACCCACCGCCCGCTTTAGGGGTTCTGCTTTTTTACACTTTTTAATGTCAAATTTTGTAATATTTGTGTTGTTTTATTTTTGTGATATCGATTATTTTCTCATCCAGTTTTTTTGAGGAGGCACTGCCTCCCTTGCCTCCTCGGAGGAGACGCCCCTGATATATATGTATATTTATATATTATATATTTGTATAATTACAAAGATTATGTTTTTGTTTTTATTAATCATACACAATCAGACTCAGGACATTTATATAAAAAGTAAATCTGATCAATTTCATGTTGACTTTAAATGAAATATTATGTCCAATAATTCTCCTGAGCTTTAAACCCCTAAACATTACAATTTTTTCTGGGTAACAATATATTGCGTCCAAATTTACGCAGACATTTACTTGCACCTCTGATCTGTGTTTTCAAGATCATTTTATAGACAGAAGACTCATTTTAGATGCTCCAGCTCAAAGTAAGTGACAGCTCACACTATCAGTGTTGTGTTTCATCACCAGTGTGTCAGACAAACCGATTTGCAGAGATCAAAATTCCTTTGTGCTGTTTGGGGAAATGTGAGACGGAGATTATCCCTGACACTGGTGTGTAAAGATGGGTATCTCCAGCGAGACATAGGCAGGAGTTTTAGTCAATGTGCAAAATTCAAATGTCTTTGCGTGACATATCATACTGTGTGTCAATCTAAAACTGTCAATGTAACATAATCCCAGTGGAGACAAACTTTGATTTGGCAGGGTTATTATCCATTTGTGTTACTTGAAACAAAATAAATGTTAACTGAAATAAGATTTTTAAAAAGTTCTAATTTTTGTTTAGTTTAACTTGAAGTACTATTAATTTAAATAAAAAATAAAAAAATAGACAACAAAAATTAAAGTGAAAACAGAAAATAAAAAAATAAAATCCAATTCAAAATACTAACAAAACTGTAATTACGGAGCCCATAATGGGACATGGTGAAGGAAAAAAATATGAAATGGGAGGAAAAAACATGTCAAATGTTTTTCGTTCCCACGAGAACGCAAAATCATTGAAATATATTTCTTCCTCCCATCTCATATTTTTTCCATCACCATGTCCCTTGAGGGGCTCCGTATATAATAGAATATGAATGATACTAAAATAACACTGGGTGGAGGTGAATTGCAAAAATGATTGTTTTTAAACAGGTTTTCCTCTCAAACACCCCAATGCCCCAATTCGATATGTTGGGCTGGCTGTTATTTTCCTCTGGCGGTTATTCAAAAGTAGCTGTACTTCTTTTTATAAGTAAATTAAATTAAATACATTTTTGTTCCCGGTCTGCTGACGTCACAGCTCAGGATAGTCTCTATTCTGTTCTTGTTCTTGTTATGAGATCTGCCAATCAGCATTCATGATTCAGATGATTGACTCAAACCATGTGCTCAGAACTGAATTTTGAGGCAGCAGAGGTGAGTAAAAGGTGGTTCGCCAAACTGAATTGCAAAAAGTACATTTACAAGTTACATGTAAATTTCTTGGGTTTTGGAGACAGCAGAATGGCTATTGAAACATGATGGGAGATCTAATGGATAGCTTTCTCCAGGAATTATGGACACTCAAATAAACAGAAAAGGGATACAGTAGGAGAACATATCTCAGCATTTAAAATAGTACATGCTTCTCCTTTAAATAACCCAAGGTCAACATGTGAACCCCAAAGAGTGTCAGTCCACAAGAAAAAGTCAAGAAGGAAACTGTGAAAGTGAAACGGCTCTGAAAAGTTGATGCCATTGGTGGCCGAGAGCCCATTTATCTTTAATGTCTGGGTTGGGGCTGACAGTGTGAACAGAAGAGGGAGCGCAGATTCGCCGAGCTGAGCAGCGTTTGAGTGAAGGGAGTGAGCCGTTGCCGAATATGGGGGAATTTTGAAAGATTGATGAGCAGAGGAAGATGATGGTTGGGTTAGCAGTCTGAAAAATTGGACTAATCCATCCAAGCTTCCTCAACGGATCAGATCAGTGGCATCTCCTCCACAACTTCCCATCACAGCATGCTGTCCTGTTAAAATAGCTCGCTCTCTGGAGGTTTGTGCATGTAAAGCTCTGCTCGGCGCAGACTTCTGAGCTTTCGACTTCCCTTCGTGCTCTAAAACTGCAAACAGCTTTGTTTTAAAGCCGTTCCTGTCTTTTTCTTTTCTCTCTCTTTGCTTTGCTCTCTCTGTAATTCATATCTACACACACATACACAACAACTTCCCCTCCTGTTATCGTCATTTGGCCTGGTCAGGAGTGTAATTCTGTGCCCAGAGTGCCCCCTGCTGGTGAGGAGCAGGACAGCGGACTCCACGCTCCACTGCTGTGAGAGAAACCATGCATGAAATCACTCTGGCACCAGGCCTGCCAACCTCAGCCAACGGCCCTCTTCCTGAGCGCCATCTGTAGCCTCTAAGGGATGAGAACTGGACGGCTGGTCCGACTGGGTTCCGTATCCATAAACAGAGCCCTAAACCTGAGGGATGTGACCACACAGGGTACGGCTCAAAGACTCATGCTCTGCATGCCTGGACATGCCCTTTCAGGTTGCACATTTCACATCTGCATTCCAGAAGAAAAAAAAAGAAAAAAAAATACTTGTGTTCTTCTACAGAGAGCTGAATGATCTTAATGAAATCTATAGGTCAGTAAAAATATGGCAATATATCTGTTTCAGCTAAGATAAAAGGAGTACCACTTGCAGTAAAGCAATAAGCACCACAGTGATGTTACCCAGTGTTATTTTAGTATATGATATACTATTATAGAATTTTGTTTTCTTAATAGTGACTCAAACAATAAAAACATTTATTTTAACACTTTAAAAAATAAAGGTTCTTTACTGGCATCAATGTTTCCATGAAGAGCCTTTAACATCAATAGAACCTATAAAGGTACTTTATAGTGGAAAAGGGTTCTTTTAGATTATTAAAATGTTCTTCACACTAAAAAAAAAAATGGTTCTTTTAAAAACTGTTGGTAACGCTTTGTTTTGATGTTCCACTTTAGACATTCTGTTGACTCTAAGGCCCTGTTTACACCTGGTATTAAGATTCGGTCGATTGGATCACAAGTGGACAACACTGAATACAGGTGTAAACAAGGTGTAAAACGCTCTGAGCTTGTCCACTTTCAACCACTTCCAGAGGTAGTCGAAAACGCATACTTTTGTAGTATAGATGCTCAGGTGGTCAAATGTGTTTGAACAGCTACTTAAGACCGCTTACCGACCTAATGTGTAAACATTATTTGAAGCGCCCTAGCCAGACGGAATTTAAATTTTGTTGGCTGAAGACCCAAATTTGATTTGGAGACAAAAAAAAATTACCAAGAGCAATGTTCTTTCACCATTCCTGATTTCTAACACACACTCACAGCGTTCGGCTGGTCTTGCGGCTGTTAGAACAGAAACGAAATCTTCTGCTCTCCGTGTGTTTTTCCATTATCACTGAACGCATTCATATGTAAATTGTGTGAGATTATTTTGTCCATTAGATCGAAAGATCTAAAAAACCCATGCATTTACCAGCCCATAAACCTCCCCCTCGAAGAAATCATGACAGAAGTGGTCGAAAGTGGACAAAAGAGACAGATTAAAACAGCAGGTGTAAATGGGATTGTGTATCCCTCGTCCACTTGTGATCTGACCAAAACGCATCTTAATACCAGGTGTAAACAGGGCCTCAGTGACGTTATACCAAAAGTACGTCAACAAACTCAGACTATTAGTAGAGTATTAGTGGACTGCTTAATTGTGATCCTCCCCAACAGACATTATTGACCATAACTTTGCAACTACTTATTCTACTAATAAGACAGTCTGCTAATACTCTAATGAGAGTTCGTTGACATGTTGATGCAACTTTGCTTATACTCAACAGAATGTCTAAAGGGGACTATCTAAATCAAGTGGAACCAAACTGTTCTCTGGGGTTCTTTGGGGAACCAAAAATGGTTCTTCTGTTACATCACTAAATCCCCCTTTTGGAGCCTCTATTTTTCAGAGTGTACCCTACAAAAGCAAAAAGCAGTAACTACACATTCTGTCAAAAATGAGTGAAATCTGCTCTCGTCCCGTTCATACTAAGAACGATTACTATAAAGATAACGATAAAGATACAGTCTAAAAATCATTCTAAATGTAAAAAAAATTGCAGAGTTCACACCACAGCTATAACGATATAGAGAAACAATATCTTTGGGATCACTTTCGGAACGATTTTTTTCCAGCTGTTGAACGAAAAACACTGACAGCCAATCAGAATCCATTCTAATTTAAGAGCTTGCATGTTTAAAATGGCAGATGACACTGCGGAGAAGTTAAATCGCAGAGGTCCAGAAAAATCCACCACTGTTTGACAAGTCAAACCCCCTTTTCGAAGATACTTTAAAGAAAATGGATACATGGAAATTTGGTCATGGTCATACCCTCGGAATAAATGGTGAGAAGTATTAACGATGAGATCATTATGCCAGGCTAGCAAACAGTGTAACATAAAATTACCAGAGCTAGTTTCGACAACATCATCTTGCTTCCTTTGAAGTTGCAGTGAAAAAGACTAGAGGTGCGTTCGAAATCGCATACTGTTGAGTAGGTACTATTTGAATTTAAATTTACTTCAAGACTATTGAAAAATTATGTTCTATATAGTACAAATGTGTGTAGTATGAATGAAATTCAGACGTACTACATCCACCATGTTGTTACTGTCACATGACCTACCAGCGTCAGTTACGTCCCTTGAACTCCATTCACAAATCCTCTCCAGTGGCCTCATGGAACAGTAAAGTGTCCATCGTCCATCATGCCACAGATGTTGCGAAGTTTTGAGGGAGCGTGCAATTGGCATGCTGACTGCAGAAATGTCCACCAGAGCTGTTGCCCGTGAATTGAATGTTAATTTCTCTACCATAAGCCGTCTCCAAAGGCGTTTTAGAGAATTTGGCAGTACATCCAACCAGCTTCACAACCGCAGACCACGTGTAACCACACCAGCCCAGGACCTACACATCCAGCATCTTCACCTCCAAGATTGTCTGAGACCAGCCACCCAGACAGCTGCTGCAACAATCGGTTTGCATAACCAAAGAATTTCTGCACAAACTGTCAGAAACCGTCTCAGGGAAGCTCATCTGCATGCTTGTCATCTTCATCAGGGTCTCGACCTGACTGCAGTTCGTCGTCGTAACCGACTTGAGTGAGCAAATGCTCACATTCGATGGCGTCTGGCACTTTATAGAGGTGTTCTCTTCACGGATGAATCCCGGTTTTTACTGTACAGGGCAGATGGCAGACAGCGTGTATGGGCTCATGTGGGTGAGCGGTTTGCTGATGTCAGTGTTGTGGATCGAGTGGCCTATGGTGGCGGTGGGGTTATGGTATAGGCAGGCTTATGTTATGGACAACGAACACAGCTGCATTTTATCGATTGCATTTTGAATGCACAGAGATACCGTAATGAGATCCTGAGGCCCATTGTTGTGCCATTCATCTACGACCATCACTTCATGTTGCAGCATGATAATGCACGGCCCCATGTTGCAAGGATCTGTACACAATTCCTGGAAGCTGAAAACATGTTCTTGCATGGCCAGCATACTCACCGGACATGTCATCCATTGAGCATGTTTGGGATGCTCTGGATCGGCGTATACGACAGCGCGTTCCAGTTCCTGCCAATATCCAGCAACTTCGCACAGCCATTGAAGAGGAGTGGACCAACATACCACAGGCCACAATCAACAACCTGATCAACTCTATGCGAAGGAGATGTGTTGCACTGCGTGAGGCAAATGGTGGTCACACCAGCTACTTTCTGGACAATACAGTAAAACTGCACAACTTAGAGTGGCCTTTTATTGTGGCCAGCCTAAGGCACACCTGTGTAATAATCATGCTGTCATAATCAGCATCTTGATATGCCACACCTGGTGAATGGATTATCTCGGCAAAGGAGAAGTGCTAACTAACACAGATTTAGACAGATTTGTGAACAATATTTGAGAGAAATAGGCCTTTTGTGTACATAGAAAAAGTCTTCGATCTCATGAAAAATGGGGACAAAAACAAAAGTGTTGCGTTTATAATTTTGTTCAGTGTATAACAGAGAATTTAGCTGACAAAGTCAGCAATAGTGGAATAAAAACAACACCTACGCTGCGTCCGAAATCGAATACTTCTTTTGTTCAGTATAGTAGATCGATTACACAAGCTATTCACTCGAAACAGCATGCTGAGGACATCTGCTGGTTAAAGCCTGTAAATGCAACAAGAACAGCAAAAACATGTTGCACACACTTTGAAACCACAGCGCGTGAGCTTAGAGTAAACAGATCGTTATCGTATCTTTATAGTTATTGTTCTTGGTGTGAACGGGCCTTTAGACTGTAAGCTGTCCTGTAAAATTCAGTCACCATTAATGTACCCTCATATCGTCACAAATGAAAGTGAATGGGCTCGTGACAGCTCTCAATTCAACATAAGGATTGACATTCATTGTATGAAAACAAAAAAAAAAACATTCTGCAAAATATACCTTTTTGTGATAAAATAAGACTTTCAAATAAGAAAAGTCATACTGGTTTGGAACGACAAGAGGGTTATTCATGACTCGATTAAAATTAATATATTATAAAGTCCACAGAAAAGGCTACACGTGTAATAAAAGAATAATTAAGTTAATTTTTTTTTACCATTTCTTAGCTGATCTTTTGCATGTGCAGAAGTCTTGAGTAGCAGAAATGTGGTGTTGTTGTTGTTGTTGTTGTTGAAAAGGACCGCACACCACAAATCTCGATTAAGTTTACATCTGCCCTGCGTTAAAGTTATTTTCCAATCTGATCTTTAAGACGCACTGTTCATAGTTTTTGTTTTTCTGTGCCTCGTATGGTTATTCTCTGGTGTATCTACTTTGGTTGCTATAGTAATAATGTAGGCGTCAACACGCTGACCCAGTTCCTGTCACTTTCTTCTATCTACTACAACTGTGAGTGCAGAAAGCTAGCAGTATGGAGAGAGGTGACAGAAAACAAGACATCTCTACACTGTTTATCAACACTGAGGCATAAAGTTGCTGTGCTAAAGAATCATGCAACATTCTGAACAATGGGGGAAAAAAACACTGTTCAGACTGAAGCATATCTCAAAAAAAATCTAATATGAATCTGGATTTCAAATGCACCTAAAAATTTGATATGAGTCCAAAATGTTTTTCCTTTGCTCAAGCGACATAAAATAATCATATTCGAATCAACCAGGGAATCAAGCTTTGGCTGGTATTATATGCTGTATTTACACCATTCTCCCCATCGACGGGCAGTCAAAAGTAGCATATACACAAAAAAAAAAAGCAACTTATGAAAAAAAAGTCAATATTGAAGACGTTTCTGTTAATCATGCTAGATTTCTCCATCAACAGCCATATTTGTTAGCAACATATAAATCACAAATATTTCATTACAGTGTACATGTTTGTACAAAAAAGTGCCTGATTCTTTTTTTGGACATTTTCTGCCACAGTCTCCAATGCGTGAAATGGTTAGTGAAGGGTTTGTGTTGTGGTGGTGCCATCAGCATTGTCATATTATAATTTACTTGTGGCTCCCTTTGAGTAAACATTGCATAATTCAAACTGCGTACTTCCAGAGGGTTTCGTACCAGCTGAGAAACTGTCACCGAGATCAATGGGAATGTAAATGTATATAGGTCTCTCTCTGATTGGATGAGCCGTTGTAAAATGACTATAAACACACAACTTAATGCTGCCACATTGGCAACAGCTGAGCGAATGTGAAATTAATAATAAATGTAACTATTTGTCGCACATTGGTGTCATTTATCATATCGCTGTCTCCGCTGTTTTATAAAAGCAATAATCCACTCGATAACACTGATTTTACCATGGGTAAGAGGTGTTTTTAGGCACAATCCAAAACAGAGTCTCTCATGACTTATTTCATCACATTCTGCAGGCATCAGAATGAAAAAAAAAAAAAAAAACAGATCGCTGTGGCCAACGAATGTTAGAAAATATTTTTGGAACCAAAATTGTACTAGCTGGCAAGAACATACATTCTGTATGTTTGGCAGGAATGGGCATAAATGACTCAGACTTAATGCGCCTCAGCTTCCTGTTAAAGGAAAAGACTCCAGGGAGATCCTCCAGTAAGAATTTACATTTTAAAATGATTTTATGCCGTGTCTACACAAAACACCACTCATCCTGTGGTTTGTTTACCATAGGCACAGGCCAGAGCCAAAATTAATTTATCTATGCTTGAGAGTGTGAATAAAACAAATAAAACTTACTTTTTTATCATTATTTCATATTTATAAAACAATACATTATTGTAGTTGTTGGTGTTATGAACTAAAATCTCATTATATGAACTAAACTAATTTATTAATATTCATTACGTAAAGTAAACTAATATCTCATGTTTTGCAGCATTAAAAAGTCCCAAGGTCGAAAATTATTCCTTGTCAAGCACCAAGAGCAAGAAAAATCAGGCTTTGGCAAGTGAACAAAGTTACTACAGTGGCCAATTTACCAGGATTTTTTTTCAAACAGCTCTACTTCCTCTACCTCATTTAAATTGTTTGCGGGAATGCCAGTCTCTTCTACAGAAACTCTGGTGGCTGATTTCTCTCTCTCTCTCTCTGTCAGCTTGTGGTATCCTGGTGTGGCGGCGGTAAGCTTTGGCCTTCGGCCATGGCGCACATAAAAGTAAATTTCTAACTAGTAAAGCCTTAGCCAAATCCTGCTCAGGCATGGTTGTTAGAAAACACAGAATACATTTTAAAGGAACATTTCTCTTTTAGTACTGTAATGTTTTTGGTCCAAGTGACAATGATGAAGGGACCAAAAGGTTCAAAAGATGTATTAAATAAAACAAACTCAATCTACACGAAGAAAGGCATTGTGACAGCATGTGAAAAAAACAACAATACCGGACAACTGAATGGAGCACAAAGAGGAACTTAAATACACAGTGATAATGACAAAATAACGAACAGGTGTGATGATTGAATGAGTGTCCATGACAGCTAATGACTGGCGGGGAACTAGGAACAAAGGAAAAACAGGAAACAGCTAACAGGAATACAAACTAGAAGTCCATGAAAATGGACTAAACACAGATCGTGCAAGTTAAAGACCCACTGAAGTGCCTTGAAACACACAGCTTTATTCACTGTGTTGACGTAATATCCACTGAAACAGGAAGACAGGGCGGGTCATATCGATCAGCCCCTCCCCTTTTTTAAATAGCCAGTAGGGTTTTGTTTATATCACAGCTCAGCCAGTCTCTGTGATATAATCTCTAACCGTTTCTCCTCCTAATCTCCCCCATATCACTTTAAAATATAGCGTTATGTAGGATTCAAATGTTTCTATCTCATGGATATGATCCGCTCTGTGCTGTTGTGTCTCTGGCGTAACACAAAACCAGACTTCATTCGCCCCAAAGTAAAGCATATTTACTCTGTTTGAATCGTTCCCTATCCCCTATATAGTGCACTATGTGCCATTCACCATGTAGAAAATAGTAAATATATGAATAGCTTCAGCATGTATTTATAATGTAAGGGGCGGAGCTTCAGATTCTAGAGAGCATTTGATTGGACAAAAAACTGATGAGAAGCTGAAGTGCAGAGTGATCAGAATCATTGAGTCATATTGGCGTGAGAGACTGCAAGTTTTGATCGCTTATATCTTCTAAATGCAAATATTGTCATTGTTTTCGGAGCAGACTAGCTTATAGATAACAGTAAGGCTAACATATTCATACTAAAAGCCAAAAAACTTCAGTCAGCTGCATTTGTGGCATGATGTTAATGAATTTCCACACTTTTCTTCAACAAAAAGCAATAATCTGGTGCAGCACTTTCAATGGAAGTGAATGGAGCCCGTCTGTTAACGATGAAGTCCGCATCAACTGGAAGTTGCGACAAACTACTGTGTACTGTGATATATTTCTGAGTGAAACAGCTGTCAAACAGGGAAAAACACAGGGCTGGACTTGATTTTGTTTTTATTTGATTGTTACAAAAAGTGAGCTTTGTATACTGGATTGGAGGCAAATCTGAATGCGACTGCATTAACTGCAGCCCAGCCTCGCGTGTTATAGACGTCAGGTGAGTCATATCACAGGAAGAGCAAGTCATGACATTTTGACTGCTGTAAGGAGAAAATAATAAATGCATGGATGAATCATTCACATTAAGACCACATGCATTAAGAAAGTAAATAGGGTCCGTTTTGATTTTATGCCCATTTAAAAATACTGTTTCAATAGCATAGCCACAAGAAAATCTTAACATGATTTTACTGTGGAAAAAACACTTTTAACCTTTTCTGGGTAAAGGAAAGGAAAGGTTTCTTTTTGCGGTAACCAAAATTATGTCATAAAATGCTGTCAACTGAGCTTGACGTGAAAATCCAGTCAATAACTAAAGCATAGAATCATGTCCCGCCCTGCATTTTTTGGGACACAAGAAAGACACAAGCTATTTAAGCCATTCAACCAAGCCAGCCAGGTACACATACAGTACAAATAAAAAGTGTACACATTCCTGCTAAAACTAATCATCCAGCTCATGTGAAATAACGCACACCAGTCTTCACCTGAAGTGACTCTGATTAACTCCAAATAAATCTCAGCTGTTTTTGTAAGATCTTTCTGACATCTTCTTGGTTGCTGCTACTACAAGAGCCATGAAGCATCAGCAGGATCTCATTGTTGAAAGGTTTCGCTGAGGGCTACAAAAACATTTCCAAGGCATTGGATATAATGTGGAACACAGTGAAGACAGTCATCAACAAGTGGAGAAAGTATGGCACACCGTGACATTAATCAAGAACAAAACTGATGAGAAGACAAAGAGAAAATTGATCAGGGAGGCCGACAGCAACATTAACAGAGCTGCAGCTCTTTCTGGACTGGTTGATTCTACTTGTGACGACTATCTCCCATATTCTCCGTCTGTCTGGGCTGTGGGACACAAGCCTTTTCTGACTAAACAAAACATCTAAACTCGGCTAAACTTTACAAAAACACATATCCAGTCTCCAAAAACCATGTGGAAAAAAAGTATTATGGTCTGATGAGACCAAGCTTGAACTTTTTGGCCAAAATTGTAAAAGGTATGTTTGGCACATCAGCAGAAGAACAGCATCACAGCTTCCGGCTGCTTTTCTTCAGCTGAACTGGGGCTTCAGTGAATCATGAGTATCAGTCGACTTTAGCACAGAACCTTCTGGCCTCTGCTAGAAAGCTGAAAATGAAGAGAACTTTCACCTTTCAGTATGACAATGATCCAAAACGCACATGTAAATCAAAAAGAATGTCTTCAGCAAAGAAAGATGAATGTTTTGGGATGGTATGGAGTTAATATTGTGCCATAATTAAACAAACAAATCCAGCATTTTGCAAACAAAAATGATCTGCTTTGCAAAGGAAAACTCGACTCACAAACAAACAGAAAGTGATGTGCAAATAAAAAGGTCGGTTTGAGCGAAAATGCAGAAGAGTAACAAATATATGTATTGTGTTTTACAAATATAAATAAATGAGCCTACATCAAGTTTCACAAATAAATACAAATGTGGCATTACAGGTAAAATAGGCATGATTTCCCGAATTTAATTGCTAGGGCGGGCATTTTTGCGTCATTGATTGGTGACGTCTATAAAAGCCATTGGCTTATGTACCTGGGCAGGCGTCATTTCCCGGATGTGGTTTGGCTTTTGTTGTTTTTTTGCTTTTATTTTGAAAGATGTGCGTGAAAGCCGGTGACACTCTTGTCAGATGAACGCGTTGTCCTTATTGGGTATCTGCGGTCAGATCTATACAGTAAAATTCAGAAAAAAACGTAGCCTACTTTCCTGTCGTGTCAGCTGGTATACTGTACTCGCGGCGCGCACTTTTCAATCACACGCAAATACGGCGCACTGTGTATTAGGCTTACTTTACTATAAATAAAGCACAAAAGAAACTACGAGCATGCAACGTCGTAGTTCTGTCGTCAATTAAGTCATGGAATAACCAAAAGGGTGATCAAAGCTGCGTTAAAACTATGCATGCATGCGTGTATGTATTTGTTATATATAGCTATGCGTCACAAGTCTCTGGACTAACATATTCTGCTATGTGAGATCACAATATGAGGCACAATGCTGATATGAAATTTTTTTGAAGCATAAATAAATGTGAGAACTGTGCATTTGTACTAGAAGATGCTAATTTTGTGTTAATTTATAAAGTACAAACTAAAATGTATCTCATTTAAATGCATAAAATAGTTTTTGTATTTTATTTGTATGTTCTTGTAAAGCACTTTGAGGTGCAACTTTCTCTCAGCAGACTAGCGTAAATTGACCCATAGCAAAGCGCCACCTGCTGTTTTGGAGGAGGAAGTTGCTCAACTGCATTTGTAAGAAAATCAAGCCGAGAGATCTCATAAAAAGGCAAGTGCCTTACAATCGTAACAGACAGGTGTGCATATGTATGCACTAGATTTGGTATTTGCTCAAAGGTCACATGCCATTTGTAGGATGGTTTGTATTTATTTGTGAAATTTGATGTAGGCTCATTTATTTATATTTGTAAAACACAATACACATATTTGTTACTCATCTGCGTTTTCGCTCAAACTGACCTTAGTATTTGCACATCACTTTCTGTTTGTTTGCAAGTCGAGTTTTCCAGATTGTGTTTGTTTGCAAAAAGCTGGATTTGTTGGTTTAATTATGGCACAATATTAACTCCATAGAATGGCCCAGCCAGAGACCAGACCTGAATCCAATAGAAGAGGGCCGAGCACAAAAGACGCCCTCACAATTTAACAGATCTGGAACGTGTTTGCAAAGACAAGTGGGAAAATATTCCAAAGTCAAGGTGACAGAGTGCTGTAATGAAATCAAAGAATGCAGGTAAGTATTAGTTCAGGGGGTGAACACTTATGCAGTTAGTTATTACAAGTATTTTATTTTTTTTTTTTTCTTCTCTGAAATATGTCACATTGGTTTTCAGAGGCGTTGCACAGGTTGTAATTTTTACATTAAAAGTGCAAAAGTTCTAATATGATTTTTTTTGTTTCATTTTTACCAGCTGTTTTAAAGGGTTAGTTCACTTCAGAGTAAAATTTTCTGATAATTTGCTCACCCCTCATGTCTTCCAAGATGTCTTTCTTTCTTCAGTCGAAGGTTTTTGAGGAAAACATTCCAGGATTTTTCTCCATACAGTGGATTTCAACAGTTATCAACGGGTTGAAGGTCCAAATGTCAGTTTCAGTGCAGCTCCAAAGCGCTTTACGTGATCCGTATAATCACGAGGAATAAGGGTCTTGATCGGTCATTTTCTAAAAATAAAATAAAAAAATATATACTTTTTAACCACAAATGCTCATCTTGTACTGCTCTGCGATGCGTCACGCATTACGTAATCACGTTGGAAAGGTCACGTGTGACGTAGGCGGAAGTACTGATCCAGTGTCTACAAAGCGAATGTACAAAGACTAAGTCAAACGGCCTTTACAAAAAAAAAGGTAAAACAATGATATCAGACGATTTTGAAGTTGGAGGAGAAAATGAGATGGAGACCCTTATTCCTCGTCTGGGATCATGTAGAGCTCTTTGAAGTTGCTCTGAAACTGACATTTGGACCTTCAACCCGTTGAATCCCAATGAAGTCCACTATATGGAGAAAAATCCTAGAAAGTTTTCTTCAAAAACCTAAAAAAAAAAGTATTTTCGACTGAAGAAAGAAAGACATAAACATCTTGGATGACATGAGGATGAGTAAATGATCAGGAATTTTCACTCAGAAGTGAACTAATCCTTTAACCAGGGTGTGTAGACTTTTTTATCCACTGTAAGTCAGTCGATTAGCATTACAGCGAAGCTGGTCCTGGCAAACATGGCTCGCATACACACGATTAACATGGATCTTTGCAGAAGCAGCAGTAGCCGTCTTAGTGGGTTACATCTGCATTATTGGGTTGAGTTTTGTGTTCATGCAGCTTTGTTGGTGGGATCTTTTGTATGTCTATTTGCGCAGCCACAACAGCATGTCTCTGTGTAAGTACTTAGCAGCAAATCTTTGCATTAGCAGTGTAAGCTGATCCAGTCCACCATGACCAAACCTACTAACATTACACATTTTAATTACGAGAGTTGCCATCACTAAAACAGAATTTTTACCAAAGAATATACAAAATACATTGGCTTGTAAGAAATCTTTATGGCTGGGATGTTTTCTCATTTCACCAACTTTTGGCAGCAGTATCAAAAAGCTCTGCTTATGTTATGAACTGCAGCACTGCAACCAGCACACATAGAAAAGGCTTGTTTAATACAATCCATTATGGTTGAGTTGATGAGAAAGACCTGTCTGACCTTTTGAGAAAGGAAACGTAAAGCCATAAAATATTACTGATGAGGTTACAGTGATTAGCAGTAATTGTTGCAGTTTGTCATGAACTGCCAGATGCAACAGACAGAATAACACAGAAACAGATTTACAGCTGGCAAAACCTGTGAAGCAAGAATCACAGATGCAATGACAAGAATTAATCTATTCATCATCTAACAAAGCCTCCTAACAAAGCCCAGTCCTGCTGGAACCATTAATTGGAGCTAAATTCGGGCAAAATGTTATCCACAATACTGGAATAAGCTTGAGGGATATGTGAAAGACGACCAACTGTCACAGTCACAACCCTGATAAATCAGCGTATTCAAAAACCAAGTCATTTCCACAACATCAATGTGATCAGGTCACTGTCACCAGACTTTTCATCACAATTAAATGTCATCACAGTGTCGCACACATTGCGTTTGTCTATTTATAGTTGCCTTTGTTCTTTGTGAAGTCTTGTCTTTGGTCGCCATTGCCCTTCTGCTTCATTCTGATCATTGCTGTTGTGTTTGTTCAAAAAGTCTGCAGACCTCGTCACATTACAATATGAGAACTACTCTAAATTATCAAGAACAATATGATCAGAATTTAACCGTGATAATATCGATGTGTCAAATCACAATCTACACTCTTCGCAGGGATGCCATAGAAGAACAGTTCTTAAAAGGTCCATTTTTTCGTAGTGTGAAGAACATTTTAATAATCTGAAAAACCTTTTTTTATGATAAAGAACCTTTTTGTGCAATAAAAAAGATTCCATGGATGTTAAAGGCTCTGAATGGAGCAATTCATGCCAATTATGAAATTTGATTTTTAACAGTGTAAAAGGTACTGCTCTTTGGCATAAGGCAAATGGATTATACCATCAATCAGGGACATAAAATCACTATAAAGCTACAAACACACTGCAAAGTTTCAGGAGTGACGACTGCATTTAAATGCGGGAGAGAATCCCATAAATTATTGTTGGATGGGATAATAGATGTTGCAGAAAATACCAAGGCTGATACAGGCCTATTGCAATTTTTAATTAGTCACTCAGTTTTTCTGTTTGGTCGATAAAGGCCAAAAGTATACTGCGTTTTTTTTGTGTGTGTGTGTGTGTGTGTGTGTGTGAGTACGTCAGGGTAAGCATACAGTGTGCGTGGCGTCAGATTCAGACAGATTTTGTGTACTCTGCAGTTTATAAAAACAGCTATAAATACTTTGTTCTTTATTTATAAGTATATCTATAATGATAATTGTATGTTCATACTTAATTTAGAAATGATAAATTGATCATTAATAAAGTATTACATTATTTACAAACCAGTTATTTAGGAGTTGTCAATTGTTCATAAGATCATTTAGAAAGTGTAAGTAAATGATTAATAAACTATTTAATTACATTTATACATCTTAATAGTTACTCAGTGTGTTAATAAATGCTTTATTAACACATATTCCTACTGTAATTCATGATTAATTCAGGTAGTTTTAAAACATTTAGTAGTATTTTTGTGAGCTCATCTAAAGTTTATGCCTTTTATAAAAGAGATTTAAAGGCTCAGTGATCTTCTGAATAGAAGAAGGAAACAAACACAACACAGAGTGATACAGAACATAGAAATATTTATTTCAAGATGCAAAAAAAATGAAACCGTACACTTGATTTAACATGAACCTCTGCAATGTCAAAAAAAGGAATTAAACAAGCAACAAAATGAACAAAAGGCAACAAAATAAGAAAGAGAGTGAATATAAATAAAAAATAAGCAACAAAATGAACAAAAAATAACAAAAAGCAACAGTAGTAAGAAGGTTTTGTTGTTTCAGTTTCATGGCTGAGTGAAAATTCAGTGCAAACAATGAGTCACAAATATATAGAAGTGCCAAAATTCCACATCAAATCTTAGTGTGGCAAAATCCAAATAAATTCTACATTTCAAACAGAAAACTCACAACTAGCTGAGATAGGAAAACAAATATACTCAACAAATGAACAATATATGAAATGTACATTTTATATAAATTCTTGCCATCTCAGTGCTCTTACACTGATTACAGTGACTGAACATGACCACTTGTACTTTCTTGAAATGTCATGAATCAATCTGCCAAATGCACCATGTTTCTTTGCCAGCTCATTCCACTCAATCACTACAGGTGCAATCCGATTTTATTTGCTGTATTTTGGTACTCCTGTAATCCAGTATTGGCACTGGTAAATTTTATTTAGCAATGTTTATACTTTTCAGAAATATATTTTTATATCAGATTGCATAGGCTTAGTTTCATTTTACTGCACAGTTATTTTCTGGAGGTGCACATGCAGGAATTTCTATTTTCTATGACATTGCAGAGGTTTATTTTTCATGTTAAATCAAGTGTACAGTTTCATTTTTTTTTTTTTTTTTGCATCTTGAAATAAGTATTTCTGTGTTCTGTATCACTTGTGTTTGTTACCTTTTCTGTTTAGAAGATAATGGAGTAAAAGCTTTATAACTACCTGAATTAATCATGAATTACAGTAGGAATGTGTTAATAAAGCATTTATTAACATACTGTTACGTGTGGTGGTTGCAGAGAAGAGGCGTATCACGGATTTCCACAAAATAAGGGTACTTAATGAACGAAGGAGAAACACAACCAGTACACATACAAACTAACATCAAGTAAACAAGAACAGACAAGGAGTGAAAGGAGTGAATCCATTATAAAGGGTGTGAGGATGATAAGGAGCAGGTGCAGGTAATCTGTGATGATGGGGAGATGACGAGGAAGTGAGTGCAGGTGTGGAAACAGGAGGATCATGGGAAATGGAGTCCAGGAACAGTGGGAACTGTGACAGTACCTCCCCCTCCCGGTAGGCACGGCCTACAACCGGGGAGGGGGGTGGGCGCCCTGGAGACCTCACACGGGTGCAGGGAGAGGAGCAGACTGGAACGGAGGTCTCCAGGGCAGGTCTAAGAGTTCAGGCGGCCATGGCGGGTCAGGAGCCGTGGGCGGGCCATGGCTGTGCCGAAACCCCGCCCATGAGTTCCCCACCCACTGGAAGGGCCCGTGTCATGGAGTGGGTTCGAGTCTGCTGAAGCGGGCTCGTCGGCTGGTGGAGTGGGCGCGTGGAAGCCTGGAGCGGGCTCGAGGAAGCCTAGAAGAACTGGTTCTGCCCAAAAGTCTATTAGCCATCCGTCCTCCTTAGGCGGCTCGTGGAAGGCTGGAGCGGGCTCGAGTAAGGCTGGAGCGGGCTCGAGTAAGGCTGGAGCGGGCTCGAGTAAGGCTGGAGCGGGCTCGAGTAAGTGGTTGCAGAGAAGAGGCGTATCACAGATTTACAACTAACAACTAACATCAAGTCAACAACAAGACCAAACAAGGAGTGAGTCCATTATAAAGGGTGTGAGGATGATAAGGAGCAGGTGCAGGTAATCTGTGATGATGGGGAGATGACGAGGAAGTGAGTGCAGGTGTGGAAACAGGAGGATCATGGGAAATGGAGTCCAGGAACAGTGGGAACTGTGACAGTACATCCCCCTTCTGGTAGGCGCGGCCTAGATGGAACAACCGGGGAGGGGGGTGGGCGCCCTGGAGACCTCACACGGGTGCAGGGAGAGGAGCGGACTGGAACAGAGGTCTCCAGGGCAGGTCTAAGAGTTCAGGCGGCCATGGCGGGTCAGGAGCCGTGGGCGGGCCATGGAGGGTCAGGAGCCGTGGGCGGGCCATGGAGGGTCAGGAGCCGTGGGCGGGCCATGGCTGTGCCGAAACCCCGCCCATGAGTTCCCCACCCACTGGAAGGGCCCGTGGCATGGAGTGGGTTCAAGTCTGCTGGAGCGGGCTCGTCGGCTGGTGGAGCAGGCTCGTGGAAGCCTGGAGTGGGCTCGTGGAAGGCTGGAAGAACTGGTTCTGCCCAAAAGTCTATTAGCCATCCGTCCTCCTTTGGCGGCTCGTGGAAGGCTGGAGCGGGCTTGTCGAAGGCTGGAGCGGGCTCGAGTAAGGCTGGAGCGGGCTCGAATAAGTGGTTGCAGTGAAGAGGCGTATCACAGATTTACACCTAACAACTAACATCAAGTCAACAACAAGAACAAACAAGGAGTGAAAGGAGTGAGTCCATTATAAAGGGTGTGAGGATGATAAGGAGCAGGTGCAGGTAATCTGTGATGATGGGGAGATGACGAGGAAGTGAGTGCAGGTGTGGAAACAGGAGGATCATGGGAAATGGAGTCCGGGAGCAGTGGGAACTGTGACACATACTGAGTTAACTATTACTATATGTCTAAATAATAAGATGTATAAATGTACATTTAAGTAGTTTATTAATCATTTACTTACTCATTCTGAATGATCTTATGAACCACTAACAACTCTTTTGTAAATAATGAAACTTAATTTAATTTTATTGTTTAAAACAATAATTACGATATTATAGTTTGAGACGTGCTTTGTGCATCTCTGCAATATTGGTTGACTTTTTGCCAAAAAAAAAAAAAAAAAGTTTTTGCAGAGATTTTATATCTTCAGAAGACTTGCAATACAACTCTCCTTTGTGTTCCATGGAGGGAAAAAATCTTATGGATTTGGAACAACATGAATGTGTGTAAATGATGGCAGAAATAATTTCCATTAAGTCATGTGGACTTATCAGAGCTCTTCGCGTTTGCCAGCCTTTAGTACTCTTGATGATTTTTCAGCCCTGAATAATTAGCCACACAATATTCACAGCCAGGAAGAGCAGGTGGGCGGTAACACCATCATTATGCACATTTACTCTCAACTCTACTCTTAACGGCAGAAGCAGAAGAGGTTAAATGAAGCTTTGCCCTGTTCATATGTGTCTCCACACATTTGTATTTTCTATTGATTTGCGAGTCGGGTCAGAGAGTGCTGCATTGGTATTAATGTATTCCAGCACTTCTTTGGCGTGTTGGGTGCCCACCGTCCACAAGGATTTAACTGGGTTATAGCCAGACCCCCATCGCCCCCCCAAGGCCACGTTTCACAGAGCTCTTCATTTTCAGTTTCAAAGCAGCACTGGTACCAAAGTTCAAGTTCACACTAGCCAGTGAAAAGCGCGCACTATATCCTGCAGTAGCTCTCATTCGACACTCATAACCATTGAGACAAAAGGACAGACGCTTTTCAAATACACATAATTTTGTGGAAATGCGTGAAAATCCCTAGCTTCATAGTGCACGTCAATTATATAATGGAGGCCAAAAGATCGCGCAGCATACAGTATACAGCCTTTTCACCTTTAGAGGAAAAGAAAATATTTGCAATGTGATGGCTAAAACAATTATTATTCAGACCACAGGGAAGCACGAATTATGATATGTGCCTTGTATTGATTTCACGCCTGACAGACCACCACCTTTAACCAGAGAGAAGCTTGCAGTTTTCAGGAGCAGATGATCTATCAAAGCAATAATAGAGTAATTCTCCTTTTTAATTGGACAATGTTAGACTGGCGCGTTAGTCTCGCCGCTCAAATGCCCCTTTTCATGTAATCTGTAATTGAAACATTGCATTGCCACACAGACACACCAGGTAAGAGCCTCGTTCAACTTGCAAAGCTGCTTTAATCACAGTGAGCTTGCCTGCCCATCATAAATGGTACTTTTTTTTGTTAGTGGGGTTTGCAAGAATCACCTTTGCTCACATTTGTGGAATTTATGGGATTTAAACAAAGCAACCTTGCAACACCCTTAGCACATGCCAATAGCAACCACCCATAACGCCTTAGAAACCATACTGCAACACGCGATCCAGACGTGTCATGCCCTTTTGTAGCCAAGTGGATTTTGAATACAACTTGGATAACTACTATTTGGCAAAACTTTACTTAAAGCCTTTGTGTTTTATAAAGGTATCCATAATGTACATTATAATGCATTATATCTTTTCATAAATAATTGTAACCAAAGTTTATATGCATTATAATATTTGCAGATCTGAAATTGGTTGTTTGTCACGTGTTTTAATGCATTATACTTTCTAAAGGCGTAATATAAGTATCGTAATGTATTAAAACTGTGGATACAATTATTCTTGAGACCATACAATGCATTATAGGGTGCATTACAAGGCATAATTAATTAATTAAAATACTTTTATAATGCATAAAGGCTATAGGTAAAGTGTTACCAAATAGGTAAAAAATAATGAATAATGAAATATTCAAAAAAAAAAAAATTACATTTTGATATTATCACTGTTTCTTCTATCTAAAAACTGATCAGAAATCACGAGAATTGTTACTGTATATTCTACAGTCTACATTTTTATGTTTCTCTTCAGATTTATACATATAAAAGTACCAGAGGCGCAGGAAGATGTTTTGGATTGGGGGTGTTAAATGGGGACGGGGGTGGTTTAATGGAATATAAACAAATAATATACACTTTGGGATGTGCTGGAGGAGACTTTACAGAGTGCTCACCTCTTGCATTGTGAACAAAAATTGATGCACCTCTTGATGGAAATAACATTTATTTCCATCAGGAGGCACATTCATTTTTGGGCTATCGAGGTATCTTTGCAGGCAATAAACAAGTCTGCAGGGGCGACAGGAAATAAACAGTAATGAATAAATAAATAAATAATATATATATATATGACTGATATAGAGACAGACAACTCCAAATAGGACGCACAGTTTTACAGAGAGCACTTGCTGAAGACACAAAAGCTAACACTGTTTGGTTCAATTGTGCTTTATAGTTTCCTTGGACTGATTTCACATGTACTTCACGACGCAATCACGCATGGGCGTTCCCACAATGCAGTGCGAGTTCCTTTGAAAGGGAATTATGTATAATTTAATGTGTTACTTGCTGTTCTTTGTAATATTCTGTATTACCTGAATTACAAATATGAAGATTTGTGTCGGTGCTGAATTTAAAACCTGTGAATTAACCATATTTGTAGTTAACCTTTTTAAGCTTTTGTCCTGGTGATCAAAAAATACATCCAACTCCATTCTTCAATTTCTAATGAAAGCGTTTGTGCACCTCCTGTTGAAAAGAGAGATGAGAAATGATGTTCTTTTCCGCTCAAAAAGAAAACGACTCCACGTGAAGTGCGAATGTTTAGGCTGCTCTTTGATCCACTTGAAACGCCTGCCATTTATGAGACATCAATAAATGACGATGACAAATAAGATAAAAAAGGTTGTGGATGATTGCGATGCTTGCCGAGAGACGATAATGTTATGTAGCTTTAACATGCTCTGGTTATCAAAAGAGAGGAAGCTACGCTGGATATTGAATTCAGAGGCCTGATAAATTGAAAGAATCACAGCCCTCTTGGTAGTTTAGGCTGTTTTCTTAACTGAGTAGTCTTCAGTATTAATAAATTACTTTAGGTGAACACAGTAATGTGATGTTGCCTGAAGCCATGCACATTATATAGCAGAAAATGAGATATGCTCCAACTTTTTCCATTCCTTTATTTCATCTGTTCTTTTAGCATTTAGAATTGAGGAAGAGTTGTCACTTCTAATGACTGTCAATAAATGTTATCTTTCTCTTGTACAAAGACCACACACAGCATTCATCCATCTCAGCAGACTGCTACTGGCAATTTAATTGTAAACCTTTCCTATTGTTCCGTCCTAGTCCAAATGCATGCTGGGAATAGAGGAGAGATGCGTGGTAATGGCTTCTCATCATTCATGTATATGAACTTCTTATGGTGGTTCAGTACAGTATCAGATTGTTGTTATAGCCAAAACACTGTCCAGCTGTTTTAGTCAAATAGGCTAAAAAAAAAGTATCAAGAACTCTGTTATGTTATTCTATAAAAATGTGTTGATGTGTTTTTATTCTAAAAAATAGTTATTAACTGTTGTTGTTTGTTTGTTTTGATTATTTTAAATATATTTATGTTCAAAAAATATGTTTTTGGACAAGCCATATTTCTGTGGCCTCTACAAGATGAGTTCTCATAATTTCTTTCATTCATGTGGACATAAATTTTGACAAGACTGTTGCAGACCTTCAACACCCCGCAAACATTGATCAGGAATGGTTTGAGGAACATGATGGAGAGTTCAAGGTGTTGACTTGGCCTCCAAATTCCCCAGATCTCAATGTGCCAGACCAACAACTCCAGCTCGCAACCTACAGGATATTCTGTAGCACTGGTACTTTTAGACCTAAGCGCTGCCTTTGATACTGTAGACCACAATGTTCTTTTGTCCCGCTCAGAACAGGTGGTGTGCATAAGTGGTTCTGCCCTAAGTTGGTGAGTTTTTCAGTCAATGTTGGGCAGTTTCACTCTGGTTCTGTCCCTCTGACCTGTGGTGTCCCCCAAGGCTCGACTCTAGCTCCCATATTATTCTCTCTCTATATGCTTCCACTTGGTTCTATCTTTGAGAAGTATGGTATAAATTACTATTGTTAAGCAAACGACACACAAATATACAGTGGGTACGCAAAGTATTCAGACCCCCTTAAATTTTTCACTCTTTGTTATATTGCAGCCATTTGCTAAAATCGTTTAAGTTCATTTTTTTTCCTCATTAATGTACACACAGCACCCCATATTGACAGAAAAACACAGAATTGTTGACATTTTTGCAGATTTATTAAAAAAGAAAAACTGAAATATCACATGGTCCTAAGTATTCAGACCCTTTGCTGTGACACTCATATATTTAACTTATGTGCTGTCCATTTCTTCTGATCATCCTTGAGATGGTTCTATACCTTCATTTGAGTCCAGCTGTGTTTGATTATACTGATTGGACTTGATTAGGAAAGCCACACACCTGTCTATATAAGACCTTACAGCTTACAGTGCATGTCAGAGCAAATGAGAATCATGAGGTCAAAGGAACTGCCTGAAGAGCTCAGAGACTGAATTGTGGCAAGGCACAGATCTGGCCAAGGTTACAAAAACATTTCTGCTGCACTTAAGGTTCCTAAGAGCACAGTGGCCTCCATAATCCTTAAATGGAAGACGTTTGGGACGACCAGAACCCTTCCTAGAGCTGGCCGTCCGGCCAAACTGAGCTATCAGGGGAGAAGAGCCTTGGTGAGAGAGGTAAAGAAGAACCCAAAGATCACTGTGGCTGAGCTCCAGAGATGCAGTCGGGAGATGGGAGAAAGTTGTAGAAAGTCAACCATCACTGCAGCCCTCCACCGGTCGGGGCTTTATGGCAGAGTGGCCCGACGGAAGCCTCTCCTCAGTACAAGACACATTAAAAACACCTGAAGGACTCCAAGATGGTGAGAAATAAGATTCTCTGGTCTGATGAGACCGAGATAGAACTTTTTGGCCTTATTTCTAAGCAGTATGTGTGGAGAAAACCAGGCACTGCTCATCACCTGTCCAATACAGTCCCAACAGTGAAGCATGGTGGTGGCAGCATCATGCTGTGGGGGTGTTTTTCAGCTGCAGGGACAGGACGACTGGTTGCAATTAAGGGAAAGATGAATGCGGCCAAGTACAGAGATATCCTGGACGAAAACCTTCTCCAGAGTGCTCAGGACCTCAGACTGGGCCAATGACCCTAAGCACACAGCTAAAATAACGAAGGAGTGGCTTCACAACAAATCCGGGACTGTTCTTGAATGGCCCAGCCAGAGCCCTGACTTAAACCCAATCGAGCATCTCTGGAGACACCTAAAAATGGCTGTCCACCAACGTTTACCATCCAACCTGACAGAACTGGAGAGGATCTGCAAGGAGGAATGGCAGAGGATCCCCAAATCCAGGTGTGAAAAACTTGTTGCATCTTTCCCAAAAAGACTCATGGCTGTATTAGACCAAAAGGGTGCTTCTACTAAAGACTGAGCAAAGGGTCTGAATACTTAGGACCATGTGATATTTCAGTTTTTCTTTTTTAATAAATCTGCAAAAATGTCAACAATTCTGTGTGTACATTAATGAGGAAAAAAATGAACTTAAATGATTTTAGCAAATGGCTGCAATATAACAAAGAGTGAAAAATTTAAGGGGGTCTGAATACTTTCCGTACCCACTGTATCTTCCTTTGAAACATGCAAATGGTTTAGACCCTGTGGTTGCTTGCATATTAGCATATTAAGCAGGTGCTCATAATGTTTTGGCCCATCGGTGTATATTCTACAAGTACTGAAGAACTACATTACAAAAAGTAAGGTTTTTATGCAATACAAATGTAGTACATAAAACCGAATGTAATATAATTATGCAAACCGTTTTAAGAAAACAAATAAACCAGAGCCCCTTTGGCTTTCAACAAATGTTTAATCTGCTCTTTGTCTTACAAATGCCTCAGCTCTCAGTGGTTACTGTATACAATAAATTCCATTGCTTTCCTCTATTTGCTAATGCAAAGACAGAAACGACACAGTTTGCAATGTGATGGATGTAAGAAATCATGGAAGTGAGAAATGACCAAGACTATGTCTGAGACACGCTGTAGCAACATGAGCGGCCCCGCCTGAATTTCTGTGAAATCAAACAGTAGTTCCATTGTAAATGATGAATCAGCAAGGCAGCGGCAGTTTGCTCAGGTTAAATGGATTTCATTCTTTTGTCATGTAGTCTTTAAGATATCATGGGAAATTTTGGTCTTGTGACACTGAAGAAGTCCTAACTAAAAAAAGAAAAATGTCAGAAAGCAACATACAATGGAAACATAGTTTGTGCTCTATAGGCAGAAAATTGGATGAATTTCAGATGAAAAGGCTGGTGAAATGTAGTGGTTAGTTCGATATTCCACCAAGGCCAATATATCGGCTGATTTTATTTTCTACCAGATTACTGAGAGCATTTTTTTTTTTCATTCATGTTTTTAACTATTTCATTGTTTGTGAAAAATACTTTGATAGGATTACAGAATCAATACAGATTTTTTTTTTTTATCAAGTTCCAATTTTTTTTTCATTAAATATTTTTCATATTTTCCAATTAATTATTTATAATTCAGTAAATATGTCAAATAAATACAATTACTATTGCCGCAATTTTTATGCATGCATATCTTTGAATTAAATCAACCTGATATGATTATTAACCGAAAGCCATTATATTGGCCGTCAGAAAAAATATATAAGAATTAAAGAATCTGACACATGCTCAAATGTTCTCTTTTGATAAATAGAATCTAGAACTAATATATTGTATAAAAAAAAAATATATATATATATATATATATATATATATATATATACATATATATTTTCTTCTTTTGATTAATATATCTTTGTCTTAGTTTTTAGTTTGGTAAAATGTATGAAAAAGTAATGATGAATTTGAAAAAACTATGTATTTTAAGTTATGTGATGTGACTTTTCCAAAATAAAAAATTAAAGTTGGGGGGAGAAAATGAAATGTTAAAAGTTTTTTGTATAATAAATATAATATAATATAATGTCCCAGCCCCACTGGGGTTGCACAAGCTACACTTTCTCAGCCATGATTTCTATAACTTTTTGCAATATTTATTTTCTTAGACAACATGTTAATAATTGGCTTAGCATCACTTAGCATCATGAGATCACAGGATTTGCATTAATTAAATGAACCTGGCCTCTCATACATATACAGACTCATTCTCACACACTATGCACAAACTAATGTTATGGGTGAGTTGGTCACATTAATTAGTAAAACCATTAAATGAAAAAACTGTGAAACATCGTTTTAACTCTTCATCATTTTTATGTGAAGATCAGGACAACGGCACATCCACATTTTGATCAGTTCGACTGGCCTGGGATAAATGGATCTTGATTAGCTGATATCTCAAGTTTATGTTTTCTGCAGAAAGAAATTTTCCAATCATTTTTGCAATCACAAAATTGCAAAACCATGGAGAGACTAAAATATGGTCAATGCAACAGACACATCTTTTGGTGTCCTAAATATATAAAGCTACATACATTTGTCGGGTTTCATAGGTAGTTGTGTAGTCGATTACTTCAACCACTAGTCGGTGCTGTCAGAAGCCATCGAGGACACGAGCGTGCGTGTAATAAAACATCGGTTCCCTCACCTATCCAAGCAGGCTAAATCTTATCTTGTTGTCCCTGCCATCAGTACACAGCGTAAAATAATGTATTGCACAGATCATCCTGCATTCTTCTCATGTTGACAAGCTTGTTTTTCTTAACTCAAGCAAGCCATGACCATGATCGAGCAATACGTGCCAGGAGGACCATGACAGTGAACAGACTACGTGAATTTTCTGTTTTTCTATAGAGACAGAGCCATGCTCACACTGGGGGGTAAACAATCCATACCTATCCATTGACTTTGTATTGCGTGAAGCTGCCTCCATGTAATTTCTTGCTTCTAACAAAAGACAGAACAATGCCTTAAAGCTGCTGTGTGACAGGGTGTATAGACAAGCTAAAAAACCCACAACTACGTTTTTATAAGGTTTCGAACCGTAAAAGCCAGCCTTTATGAAGACAGAAGGCAATAAGATGTGAAGCGTCAGCAGGAAGAATTGTGGGTAAATTATAGTTTCTCAATATATCTCCTCCTCTCAGGTGTTGTAATAATACTTTGACACGGTTAAAAATAATGTTTTGGCATATCCTGTCACCGATTATGTTCCCCTCCAGTGGGCGTAGTATCCAGGGGTTAAATCATTTTTTGAAGGGGCAAGAGAAAGAGAGTTTTACTTGTCCTAATTAAAACATCAATAACAAAAATAGCTAGGGAATCACCAAAACCAAGCATGATTTTATTACATTTAGTGTAAGTGGCGATTGATAATAATATATAATGTATAATGTGCTGACAGTAACAAGGTTGCGCTGTTGAGGCAGCCTCTCGAAGAGAAATTGAAACGAATGAGTGCAGCACACACAAAGAAAACATGCTGCTGTAAAAATTCAAAATGTGTTTTTTATATTTATAACATATGATACAGTTACGTAACATCACACGACCAAAATGGCTGTTTTCGATGTTATTGGAATCACGATTAAAAATGTGACACTACTTTTATAGCCTTCATTCAATAATAAGTTAATAATTATTAGGTAAGTAAAATCAATACAAGTTAATAAAGTCACTTACATTTTAGACGCAGTACTGACTGTTTTTGTTCTATTTCAGCAGCGAAAATAGTTCCAAACAAAGATCACAGCAGAACCATAGCGCATTTTCCACAGTGACACTCAGCCACGTTTTATTAGTAAATGATTCAGCGTTTTGAACAAATTGGTTGAGTCAAAGATTCAATGGCCCATTCCAAAACAACTGCTTCATTCGAATCAGCTGAATGAATCAGCTGTTTGAACGAATCGTTTGAACTTGCCGCGGTTCAGTTTCATGTTTAAAAGTATAATTTTCCCAACATTTCTTATTGTATATTCAAAAATATTTAAAAAAAAACATCATAACATTATTTAATGCAGTTATTTAATTATTTAATTTGATTCGTATCAGTCCTGCCTTATTTTTCTTACTGAATGTATTGATTAAATGTAAAAATATGAAATAAAAGATGAAGCATAGGGTAAATATCACATGCAGATATAAATATATAAAAGTTGATGGAACACTGTTGAGAATATTGCTTCAGAATAAATTATATTTACACCACAAAAAATCCTATTTTTTCCAGACAAGCAACTTTTTTGCTCGGACAAGTGACCAATTTACTTGTCCAAAGGACAAGCACATGACAAGGCTTAATGTCGAACCCTGTATTTTGTATTATATGCTCTCCTATAGGCCTACAGAAAGACTTTATTGTCATCAGATGTAGCTTTGCACACTGCCAGCATCTAGAATGATTTTGATCTGCATTTTAGTGTTCATAGCAGAGAGCTCTGTCGACTTATCAATTGACAAACTGTAAAATATAAGATTCTGTAGGCTTTGCATACACAAATCCCAATTTAACCCCTGCCTGTATCCACTTTTGTGTTTTTTGGTGACACTCGACAGCGTATAGTTCTCCAGAAGCCCTCCAGAAGCTTGCGTTCTGCAAGTGAATGGCTCCTTGTGGTGCCATCGCAAAGAGGCACAAAATCAGTTTCACGGACCTTCTCCAGGTCTGTTCCCTGCTGGTGGAATGACCTGCCTTTAGCCATTTTTGAAAAACTGCTAAAGACATATCTTTTTCGTCAACACCTAACCCAGTAATATTAGCACTTACTTTTTATGTATATTTTTACTTTTCTTTTTTCTCTTTCTATCTCCATCTATTTGTGTATATTTAAAAGAAAAAAAAAAAAAAAGTTTGCTGGTGAAACTGGGACTTGACACGGCACTTGCATACTGTTGCACTCATGTTGATTTGATTGCTTCTACTACTCTCATTTGTAAGTCGCTTTGGAGAAAAGCGTCTGCTAAATGACTAAATGTAAATGTTAATGAAAGAATACAAAGATATTTACATGGGTTGTAAGTCGTGGCGAGAGATTGCTCAAAACTGCGCATGTGTCGAACGTGTTTGCGCACGAGTCAAATGAAGTATACTTTCCAAGGCTGTGCGCGTACACTAGCGTATGCGTAAAAAACACGAAGTATACCTTTAGGCTATAAACTATTTCTCAATGGTTGCGTGAAGATCTAAGTGATATGAGTACAAATCTGTTATTTTTACTTGTGAAATGTTATATGATAATGTTATATAATAGTTATTTTTTTTAAAAATTAATTTGATTAATATATGCAATTATGCATGCACATATATTTTGACATCAAAGACACCGATGTTAAGATTACAGTTGCGTGTCAATTAAATGCAAAATGAAATTCCTTTTAAGTGGCAAATCTTGTAAATGTTTTTAAAATATGTAAGAGAAGTAATTATTGCAAACTTTAGGGCTTTTCATACTTGAAATAGTTAACCCAGGGTCATTGTAAACGGATTCCTGGGTTATCTTTATTCACGTTTCACACTGCTCATACTATACATTCCTAAACCCCGGGTTAAAGTCCTTATCTGCATATTTGCAGTGTCAGTACTGACTGGACAAACGTAGCACGTGACCTGTTTACATAAAGGCTCTAGCTTTGCGCGTCCTCGTATTACACATTGCTGACTGTAATATAAAATTTTTTTTCTGAGTGAACTTTTCAAACTATAAAGGCAAGAACGACGGTTTCTTCTTCACTCCAGTTGTCATGTTTTCCATCACCGTTTGACATTTTTCCTATCATACGCAGAAACGACTGGACAGTCACGGAAACCGCGCAATGCATTAACAAAGCGTGTGGCTACACAATTGGTTGTCGGTCTAGTAGTAACTTTCTAACACCATATTTTTTCACACTGCACAAGTTTGGCACCACAATGCAGGGTTAACGCCTCAAAAGCGGCTCCAGAGCAGGGTTTCATAACCCCGCATCTAAATTACAAGTGTGAAACGCTCCTTTACCTGGGGTTAAAATTAGTGTTTAGAACGACGATAACCCGGGGTTAAGCACAGGTTGAAAAGCCCTATTGGGCTATCAATTAATTTCCCCAAGCTGACACAAACTACTCTTTTCAAATCTTTTTTTTTTTTGTTTTGTTTTTAAGTCTGCATATTTGCGCTCGTCTTTTCTTCCCTACTGTGTCGTATATCTTCTGGAACAAGAACAAATGTAGGGCGGGTCTTGATTTTGTTTGTGGGGAATTGATTGAATGTTTGTGGTTTGCTATTGGTGGATCTCATGTGAGTAACAGGTTGCCCCACCCTCGTCATCAGAGAAGAGAAGAGATGCTGCAAGAGGGAGGGGAAGATATTCTGATTCAAGATTATGAGGAACATGAAGTTAAAACAATAATGATGTGCACCGATAAATCATTTATAATAAACACTGCAATATTCCATAAAAAGAATTGTGAATTTTGATTTCAGAATCAGTTTTTTGATTAGCATAAGTCATGCAATCCCTACTCCTGAGCAAGTGATCATTAAAATGTCACCAGGTTTTATTGCATTTCTGCTTTTTTTCTGTTTTACTAATGGTTATGTAGTGTATTATAACTGTAACTGAGAACCTGTTGGATCTAGAACTAGGTTGGCATGAAAAACTGCACTGACAAATGTACACATTGCAATAACAAAAACTTTAATGTTTTGTGTAGAACCTCTTGAAGCTAACTGTGCTGCTAAGGGTACAAAAAAAAAGCTATTTGGATTGCGAGGCGAACCTCATCCAAAAGTCGACCCTCCTCAAGGTCATCAACTAATTCACAGACTGGCAGAACAGCTTGCTGCACACATTAAATGACCCATTTCAACAGGGAATGGAAAGCCTACTCTGGCTTTTCTTGCATTGCACGGCTATGTTGTCTATGCAGCATAATACAGTCTGCTGCTCATTGGACTCAGATTCCAATCTATCGATCAAACCAAGTGGACAGACACACCTAAACCCAACAGCAGCTCACAGTAGCTCCAATGTTGCTTTCTGCAAGGACAATCTCAGTACGGCACGCACTCATGATAACAACATCTCCAATGTCTGTTTCCATGACAACCTATTAGCATCAGCACTGACATACCTGCCCTGCACCTGTTCAGTGTGCACTCGCACATCACACATGATCTGGGGTAAACCTCTCCAGCGCATAATATCTGTGTTGAGTCTGCATTAAGATGCCACAGTGGTTTAAATTCTCAATTCATTTGAATATACGTGACCATATTCGGGGAGGCTGATACACTGTAAATGTGCATGTATGACAGTAGTATGTTATTCTGAACACAGCCCTGTTCAGTGATGAAGCTAGGGTGGTCAGATGTCCCTGTTTTCCCAGTTTTTGGTGTTCTATACCCGGAAATGTCCCTACACCTTCAATACGCCCCGCAAAAGCAGCATGTTACCAGAACAATCCTGTAGTGATTATTTTCACCAACAGAGGGGGCTGCGAGCTACACTGATTACTTGGCAGTTCACTGCTTCTTTAAAGTCAACTTGAAATCAAATGATGGAATATTGTAGTTTATTCTAAATGATTTATCTTAATCTTGAATCAAAATAACTTCCCATCCCTCTTGCAGCGACATCAGCCCTGTCCCAAATGGCACACTTCATAACACTTTCGGTCTTGTGGACTTACAATGGCTGCCGCGTGCGTAGGGTGTCCCATGTGTCAATTTTAGGTGTGCTCGTTGATATGCGCCCTCAATGCGCACTTTTGCAGAGCCCCAGTGATTGCTCCGCAGCAAAGCGGCATTACGTCACAAAAGTGCGGGCTTGTAGGAAGACCGCGAGTGTTTAGGGTGCCATTTGGGACAGGTCGATCTTTTCTCTGATAAACCTGTCACTCACATGAGATCCACCAATAGCAAACCACAACCATCCAATCAATTCCTCACAGACAAATTCAAGCCCCGCCCTACATTTGTTCTTGTTCCAGAAGCCATTTACTCGGATATACGACACAATAGGAAAGAAAAGACCATCAAAGAGACACTGTTATGGGTTTCAAGGTAGGCTAGTCACATATTCATGTGAAATTACAGTAATACTGTTTGTATACTGTAAAATCTAAGAGGGCCTGAACAGGATTTTCTTTCGCACAGCTTTAAATGTTCCCGAAATGTTCCATCAATACACCGGAGTAATTCACACATCTTAACTATACTACATGGGTGGAAGTACACAACGATATGTATAATTAATAAATGAAAAAAATAATCAACTACACAATTACACTTGCAACAATTACTTTTGCAGAAAGCAAAAAAAAAAATTATTTTGTTATCAAAATAAGCCTAAAATGCTAAATAATAAGCCTATTATGGACAGTAAAGAAAAGTCACCATTATTTATATAGCGCTTTTTACAATGTAGATTGTGTCAAAGCAGCTTTACAGTGATAACTGGTACATTATTTAAAAGCACAAACTTGTTAAGTTGTAATTACTATAGATTCAAAGTTTGTAAAAATGAAATTATTAAAACAATTAGAATAAGTTTAAAATATTGGTTAAATACAGTTTTTGTCATATGATCTTATATTAATTTTGGTAAGTTTTGGTAAAGTCATAATTTTGTTTATATATATATATATATATATATATATATATATATACTCTTTTGTTGTCTGAAATGTGTTTGAGGTGTAATTTTTGGCGCATTGTATTAAAACCCTATAAGGTCTTTTAGACCTGCAAATATTATAATAATTATTAATTATAATAAAAATAAATATGATACATATCCCTCCAGAATTTTGACCACTGCACTAGGAAATGTCCCTGGTTTCCATTTTCAGAAATCTGCTCACTTTAACACAAGCTGTTTAAGACGCCAGTGGGTCACAGTCAATTCAGTATCATATACTTTTACTGCCCTCTTCTGTTCATTTTAAATATAATTCTGTACAGAGGTGATCCCAATGTTTATAAACGTCCAAAATATAATTCATCTTTGAGGGGAGTGAATATTAGTGGATTTTCAACACATTTTATTCTATAATGTCATAATAAACATATCATATACAATTAACAGTACATTCAAAAATATATAAATGCAATGGTATTAGATGGAGTTTGTGATTTTCAAACATTATTAGAGCGTAGTTAATGTAAAGAACTACACCTGGTTACACTGGCTCAGAACAGTTAGATCTGAGATCCTTTTGTTTGCAGTGTTTTTATATGTTGCATACAAAATAGTGACATCCAGAGTGCAATATAGTGGCTAATTGCTTCAAGGTTACATTGACTTTATCCTTCGAGGCGAATGCTAGAGGTCTGATCTCTCTGGACTCTGGTTGTCATGGTATCTGCGTGCTGGTGGGGGTCAGCGGGGGAACTCATCTCTGTTTGCTGTAGCTCATTGCCCCGCTGTAATATCAGCGCAGGAGACACCTGGGCCCACTGACACAGGACCTCAGAGAGAGCAGTGGACTGGCAACCCCTAGTGATTGCTTTCTACAGCGTCCGGACCTCCACTCAGCACACACCATTAACCTGTGGCTCACGGAGCAGGACATATTAGTAACCTCACTCATAAGAACTTCCTCAAGACGCACACACAATAGAGACTGACACGTGCACTGTCGCTACAGCAATTTAGTGATATCTCCGCAGTTGTGGTCAGGGCTGGACTGAGCCCTGGCATTTTTGGTCCAGGTGGCCCACCACTACGGTCCAGAATCGGTCAGACACCACCCATATATATATACACTATCATTCAAAATACACACACACACATAGAATAAAGAGAAAAATGACATAGACATGGCTTTACGTTTTTCAGGTGGGTTTAATAATAGTATTTGGGTAAGAAATACTACAGAAATTAAATAAAGTAATCGATTGAAAATAACACTAGATAGACTTCATTTTAAACATTTAATACAGATTAATGCTTACAATTAAAGTTACAAAGTTATTCAGTCAAGAGCAGTGAGTGATTTTCTATTTGTCTTTTGTTCTTTGATTAACATGACAGACAGGTTTATTAGGCTGCTGTCACTTTAAGGGTTTATGCACTGATCCAATATACTGTTACACAACATGCAATTTCTTTCTCAACTGTTTACATTCCAAAACCTGAATACTCACCAAGATGGGCATTTTGACATAATGTTGTGTGTATTTGACCATTTAAGTGCAATAAGCCAGAAAAAAATAACTTAATTTGGTACTTGCAAGCTGTTTGTAGGCTTTGTGTGTGTGCTCCACTTATATATGGTAGATCAGTGGTGCATGTGCTTTTGGTGTGAGTGCAAAACCTGCGGGAATAAGTAAAATTATGCGCAATACCCACAACCACGTGCCAAAATTTGTGCCCTGTAACAACACTATTCAGCCTGTGTGAGTGAATGAAACGAGTGAGTGAGAGAAGGCGGGTGTGTGTCAAACTGTCAGTTCGCCATCAGAGAGAAGAGAGAGCAAGAACACGCAGCTGATATCGGCGTATAAATACTGCGGAGAATAAGCACTGGAATCATTTCAGATATTTCAGTATTGATACATATCGAAATCAGTACTGCCAATTTAGCGATTTTAGCAATCAAAAGTCTAGCGACAAATCTAGCAATTCCTTGGACAAACGTTATCTAGATTCCGTGACTCGCCCACTGATCTATATTTATATTACTGAAATATCTCTATTTTTGACAACACTAGCATGCACATATATAATATATATTACACAAACAAATGTGCTGCTGTCCCTGCATGATAGGCCAGTCCTTGGCAAAAAAAAAACCCAAAACAAAACAAAAAAAACACTCCCCAAAGTGCGTTGAAAATCCTAGATTATCAATTCAGCCCTGGTTGTGGTCTAGGCCTTGAAATAAAATCCTGAGTCCTCTTAGTCTGAGACCAAGACAAGACCGAGTACAAATACAATTACAAACTTGGTCAAGACCAACACAAAATTAAGACCTTCAAAAAAAATGGTCTTGAGACCGGTCAATGCTCCTAATCACAATTGTCACATTGGTGAGGCGTCAAAGTCCAAATAAACTGCATGTGTTGACAGGTTTCAAAGATTTGATTTATTTCCCATATAATAGGTTTCTATGTAACCCCTCCTGTTCAAACCGCCAGCTCTAAGCAGGAATCGAACCGGGTCTGCTGGCATGGGAGTCGGGCTCTCTAACAAGGAGGCTAAAGACTGCAGTCTACCTTATCAGTCGCTAGAGCACCTCTTGAGGTTTACACACACAGCTCTTACCGGCCTATGTCCGTTACACTCACCCCCCTAAACCTAACTCCATCTAAGCGGGACTCGGACCCCGGTTCTCTGGCATGGGAGTTGGGTGCTCTAACAAGGAGGCTACAGACCGCAGTTGTTACATCTATAAAGGGTCACTTGAATGACTCGCTCATAAAGACACAACCATAGACTGTAAAAAGGATGGAAAGCACGTCTCCGCTACCTTTCACTGTAGAAATATGAAGCCAAAATATCCCAGAAACGGTAATTGCTGATGATGTCGTTCGGAGCAACATACACCGATCAGGCATAACATTTTGACCACCTTCCTAATAGTGTTAGCCCCCCTTTTCCAGCCAAACAGCCCTGATCCGTCGAGGCATGGACTCCACTAGACCTCTGAAGGTGTGCTTAGCACAAGGATGTTAGCAGCAGATCCTTTAGGTTGTGACGTGGGGCCTTTAATGGAGATCTGGGGAATTCATTGAATTTGTTGTTGTGAACTCGATGTTGTGAACCATTCCTGTCATTCCTGAACCATTTTTGCTTTGTGGTAGGGCAAATTATCCTGTTCAACGAGGCCACAGCCACCAGGGAATACCGTTTCCATGAAAGGGTGTACATGGTCTGCAACAATGCTTAGGTGGGTGGTGCGTGTCAAAGTAACATCCACATGGATGGCAAGACCCAAGGTTTCCCAGGAGAATATTGCCCAAAGCATCACACTGCCTCTGCCGGCTTGCCTTCTTCCCATAGTGCATCCTGGTGCCATGTGTTCCCCAGGTAAGCGACGCTCACGCCCCCAGCCATCCACGTAATGTAAAAGAAAACATGATTCATCAGACCAGGCCACTTTCTTCCATTGCTCCGTGGTCCAGTTATGATGCTCACGTGCCCACTGTTGGAGCTTTCGGCAATGGACAGGGGTCAGCATGGGCACCCTGACTGGTCTGCAGCTATGCAGCCCCATACGCAACAAACTGATGCACTGTGTATTCTCACACCTTTCTATCAGAACCAGCATTAATTTCTTGAGCAATCTGAGCTACAGTAGCTCGTCTGTTGGATCGGACCACACGGGCCAGCCTTCGCTCCCCATGTGCATCAATGAGTCTTGGCCGCCCATGACCCTGTCGCCGGTTCACCACTGTTTCTTCCTTGGAGCACTTTTGATAGATACTGACCACTGCAGACCAGGAACACCCCACAAGAGCTGCAGTTTTGGAGATGTTCTGACCCAGTCGTCTAGCCATTACAATTTGGATCAAATTCTTATGCTTGCCCATTTTTCCTGCTTCAACTTTGAGGACAAAATGTTCACTTGCCGCCTAATATATCCCACCCACTAACAGGTGCCGTGATGAAGAGATAATCAGTGTTATTCACTTCACCTATCAGTGCTCATAATGTTATGCTTGATCGGTGTACGATGCACACCGATCAAGGCATGATACCTAAAGTGACAGAAACTTTGGAAAAAAGTTATTTGAAGTATTACATGGAAAGGGTGGGGTTTATGACCTATACTGCAGCGATCAAAATGCATTGGCTTTACTTAGTCACTTGTCACCACCTACTGGCGTAATAATGTAACATGCACTGGCGTACTGGATTAAATCCAATATGGAGTGGATGCGTGGTTTTTTTTTTCCCCCAAAAGCAGTTCGGCGTGAATTCAAAAGATTTTATTACTGATGTCAATCACAGTGCTGATTGCCTATACAACACTACAACAAATAGTTAGCTTGCCAGGTAGCATGAAACAGTCTGTTTATATAATTAAGGCCTTCAGTGTTTTTATGTACTACTGACAGTAAAATAAGCCACTTTAAACATGTATAAAGACCCAGTCATACAAAGAAACAAATAGCATACTTTAATTAAAATCTGCAGATTTTTGGTCATAGCACCCAAATCTAATTCTATTGTATGTTTTATTACCACTTTCAACAAGGTTTTGAAATGACAGTTTTGTAGTAAGATTGATGCTCCTGAAATAAAAAAAAAAAATGTTTTTGTAAACATGACTCATCATTTACATCATATGCAGTCCGCATAAGTGTATGATTCAAAATTTTCCCATGGTCTAGTGATAAAAAAAGCGAACAAAATGGCAATACATTGCAATATTAAATCACAGTACAGATCTCTTTGTATCGTGATAGTGTCAGTATCGGGAGATAAGTGTGTCGTCCCAAGACGTTACATCTTTATTGGCATTGGCAAACATTTCTGTTTAGTACATCTGTAAGTAACATTACAATATGCTTTCACAGACAAAGGAGGAAATAATTTTAAAAAATCTACAGTAATGATGAATAAAAATGAATATAATTAGTATTGTCATTAGTATTTAAAATGCAGTAAATAGTTAAACATGTCTTTGTTTTACATGGACCTGTTTTTATAAAAACTTTATTAGATTTTTTTTTTTTTTTTAAACAAATCTCAAAGTTGTCCTATGGTGTGATGGTCTCAATAAATTACAACTTTTATAAATGAAAAAGAAAAGCATAAAAATGTTAATAAATACCTAAATAAATAAATAATTTTACAAGTGTCTGTTTTAGTAAATCGCAATAATTTTTTTCATAAATATATTTCTAAAAGTGTAGGATCTTGACACATTTTGTCACTGAAAACTCCGGCGTGACACCATATCCTGATATTAAATCGGGCAATTCCACAGACAAATTTAATTATTTGTAGGACCCCATTCAAGGTCATGTTACTGAAGCCCCCTGTGAAGCCTATGTCCACATGGTTAGTTTTTGTCTCCGAATTGTTCAAATATTTAACTTTTTTGGAACCACTATAAAAGAGTTAAGTTTTGTTGTCCTTTGTGACACCCCTAAAAATTATATTTTTTTAATTAAAAATGTATGTTAAACTACATAATCATGGAAAATTATGCAAATGTCTCTTGCTAACTGCTAATGACAGGTTAGCTATGAATAGCAAGGTCATTAACTGACTCAAAAAGCTGAAACATCCTATGGTGTCACCTGTACTGTCACACAAGAGGACACAAACTCTTTAAAAAGCATTTTAAATAATTAAATAAGATTTGTTCAACTCCTTTTTATTCATTTTTTGATCATTTTCAGTGTTCTTAAATGCAATAATTACATTGAATAACTTTTTTTTTTTTTCTGTTCTGCAGAAAATGTGTACTGTTATAAAGTGTCAGAAAAATAAGTATAAAATGTGATAGGGAGAGAAATGAGTGGAAGGGAGAGGACATGGAAGTAGAGAGAAAATTAACATGGATCCACTCAGAAGGTTTCTTTCAGAGTTAGATAAAAAATACTTTAATGTAATACCCCTCACTCTCTTTAATGCAACAACTACCATTTCTGACCTTTAGTGTGACATAATGGTGTGACACACATAAAAGAACCACAGATTTGTTTTTTTTATCTCAAAATATCTTAAAAGAACAGTTGAGTATTGCAGTAGGGGAGATATAATCATCACTCATCCTAAAATGATATCATTTTCAGTTTTGAAAAAGACAGCAAAGTCTCATAAAAAGTCCAACAAGTCATGGGGAACAAATAATGTTATTCATAACTACATAATAATGTTATTCACACTGTTATTAACTATGTGTATTTTTCTTCAAAAATGGTGTTTCACAAAAAAATGCATTTTTTACTGCCTATTTGTCAACTACCCTTTTGTCATGATGATCATAAAATATGCCTGAAAGGATATTGCACAGCACCAAGATCTTCTCATCTGAGCCATAGACATAATAAATACATAGACCGCTTTGGAACGTTGCTGCGATACGTCAACGCGTCCGCCATATTGGACGCCTAGCTTCAGAAGGAATCATCAGCCCTCCATAGTTTTTTACAGTAAGTAAGTGGTAGTTCTGGTCAAATGAACTAGGTACAGCATCTGCCACCAAGCTAGCATGGCACACACCACAGGGAAGCTTTCTCAAAATCTGACGCACCACAAAACCGGAAATGTACACAAGGGCATTGTCCACAAGGCTACCAAAGCGGGTTGGCAGGTCACACACAAGTGCAGAAATGTTCACAAAAGGGGATGGAAGCTCCTCAGACTCGTATACTGCTAGAGATGATATTTCAACAGCTGATAGTGACACGGTCTCATCCTGTGGTGCCACGTTCCCTGAAGTGCTTGGAGAGACTGTGCTACCAGTACTCCATCAGAGCGGGTCTTCAGCACAGCGGGGAGTGTAGTTACTCCAATCCGCAGCTTATTAAAACCAGACAAAGTGAACATGTTGGTATTTCTGGCCAGAAACATCGAAATTTAAACATGGTCTATGTATGTAAATCCTGAGTGTTGTTCCCATTTTCTTGTTCTTCTGCGTTTTAATAAATTTGTGTTATCAGAATCACCTTCATTCTTTCATTTGTTTTGACATTATGGCCAAGGAAAATTGTCTTTAAAGGTATTTATTAACCAGACAAAAGTTAATTGACGTTCGCTGAATTCTGAGTTTATATCTTAAACTGCCGCTTCAGTGCAGTATAGCCACAGAGCTATGTAACAAGTGACGTCACAATGAAACATTAGCATATTGCCCGCCCACTTATTGCGCACGCAGACGCCTGGCAAAATTCATTTTCTCAACAGTACCACACCAGTAAAATCTTTTGTTGTGTTCCGTCATTTTACGGACAGCTGCTTCTCAAACCTCGGGGAGTTTAACGCAAGATTCACAAAACGCTTGGTCTTAAAATATGGATCACTGCCCAGATTATTTGGACCAGCTTGCTCCTCTGAATCTCAACCTGTAAGTATGATTAATAATTGATGTTTATATTTTCTAGCGATCGTTCAAAGTTCGTAGTTTTGTATGTTATGTTGTGTAACGTACACCCTAGTCTGTATGTCTCCTGCTAACCGGCTAACTCTTGTTTCTGTAGTTCTGCTTGTCGGTCTTATTACTTGGAGTAATGATCAAGGATGGAGCATGACTTTTGTTTACAAAGTGTAATGCATTGTCAGCTATTCACCTTTGTGCTCGGCTAATGTGGGAGTTTACAACATAGCTGTGGGCCCGGTTCGCTTACATAATTGTAAAACAAACTTTATTTCTTCTGTGTTTTTACTATTTGGAGCTCTATCTGTATTGTAATAGGATGTTAAGATGCTAGTCCGCGCTAACTAGTTTAAGTGTTCTCTCTGTAAACAGTAAACACCCATTGTAATGTCAAACAATGATATAGCCATTTTTTACTTTGTTAATAGTTATGATGAAAAAGTCTGTGTACACATCTGGCCTAAATGTTTATGTTGGAGGTTTTCAGCCTCGCTTGGCATTCTGATACAGTTCCCATAAAGTATAACAGTGACGCTGCTATCACATCTTATAAATAACATAAACTAAGGTGACACTTACCATAGAGAAACGTCCTGCTCCAGTCGTGATTGCGAATCAGTTTCTGGTTGATCGACTCGGCCTTGAATTGATATGGTAAAATCAATGCTATCTTTTCTGTCTGTATATTGTATACAATGTCTTGCGAATTGATAGCTGTCATTCATGCTGATAACTGTTATGGCAATGGGCGTTTCGGTGCATGCAGTAGACCAATAACAAAGGATTAGGCCATCTGACCAATCAGAGCAGTGTAAGCTCACAGAAAGGAAGAATTTAGAGAGACTGATTATATAAGAAAAAGTGTTTTTTGACCTTGCATGCATGTAAACCTGTTGTAGGAGACTCCCAAAACAATATTAGGAACATTTAGGCATAATAGGGGCACTTTAAGTTTTCCGCAATCTCCAGCGTCAGTCATTAGAGCGCCTCTTGAGATCAGGGGAGTGAGGTTTACATGCACAGTTCTTACTGGATGTATGTAACACCTCCTGTTTGAAATGCCCGCTCTAAGAGGGATTCGAACCCGGATCCTCCGGCATGGGAGTCGGGCGCTCTAACAAGGAGGCTAAAGACCGCTCATAAAGACATGACAATAGACTGTAAAGAGGATGGACAGCGCATCTCTTCTTCCTTCCACTGTAGAAAAATTAAGCCAAAATATCCCAGAAATGGTTGTTGCTGATGACGTCGTTTGGAGCCTGAGTCTGCGCAGCAGTGGAGCCACGGTCTCGTCCACACTTCGCAAGGCAAGCACAGCTGTCAATCATGATGTCACACCCCATTTTTTATAGCGTCA